>CM061752.1:163911778-164511778 GCA_030979885.1 Lolium multiflorum
TGACATGCGGGACCCCCTGTCAGGCAGCCCACGCGGGCACAGACGCGTGGTGGGCTGGTTTGGGCTGTTTTTAAACCGTTTCGGCCCGTTTAGTTTCCCGCCGGCCTGTTTAATTCAAATTTTGATTTAAACTTTTCCAAACTTTTTCAATACTGCCCAAACTTTGAAATTCAACCTTTTCAAATTGGCTAAACCAAATTTAGGGAATCTTATATTGTTGGAAAGCCACTGAAATTCTCTACAACATGCCACTGGCCTCATGGTCAAATTCTTGGTAGAATTAATGTGACAAAAATAACAAGGCAGGGACTTTTCCCTATTCAAATAATTCTTAAAAATCACCAAAATAGATATTAAGTTAATTCAACTCTAATAGCTCACTTTTGACTTACACTAATTGTTTATACAATAAAATGGTGTGGTCACCTTGCATGATCATGCCATGGTTTAATGAATGGATATTTTGACTAGTTTAACTAGTTGATATTATCCAAAACTATTAAAGTTAAATTGTGTGAAGTCTTACACTTCATTTAAACTTGTCTCACATGAATTCATGGGATGTTGGGACCCCTGGTTCAAACTCTCTTATATGAAATTCTTGAGATTTAAATCAAGTGTAGTGTTATTTAAATGGTATGAGGTGTTCCACCTCATTTAAATCATTTTCCCAAATGATAATGATAATGAACATTTGACTTAGGTCAAGATGAGTTCATCCATGATTGTTGGAGAAATTAAATCTTAAGAAGATTTCAATGAGAGGAAATTATTTCTCAAAAACCCTATGGAAACTATCATTTACATATGGAATACAAATTCTATTTAAATCCCACAACCCATGCACCCTAGTTTATTTATTTGGTGTGCATAGAGTAGTTTGTGTGTTTATTTGTGATGCATGGAATAGCCATTGAATTAGTGAGTAATTATACCATTATTCAAATTTAGGCAGTAGCAGGAGATCTGCTTGAAGAAGAAGGTTCTTACCCGGGGAGGAGGAGGAGGAGCAGGTTTGAGAACTACCAGGGCAGCTATACTCTTGCAAGTTACTACCAATGCAAGCTAATATTCTTGCTAAGTGCAAAGCCCCCTTGGGGCAAGGCACCATGTTTCTTATCTTTTCTTATGTGAACCCATCCCAAGTTTTTACTTTACAAGTTTTTACTGGTTTTCTAAATGAGTTACTTTTATAGTTAACTTTGGTCAAAATACAAGTTGGTTATTAGAGTAGTGAGTTAGTCTCTTCCAAGCAAAGCAAGGTAGCACCCCTCATGAATTAGAGCTAGTGCTAATAAACTAAACTTGACTACTCTAGATGGGAGACTTGTGATTTTGAAAGGATTTTGAAACCTTGGAATGAAGATGCATTCCATTGAATGATTTTTGAAGGTGAATATGACCAAGAGAAGATGGTGATTTTTGATAAACATGATGTTGGTTTGAATGCGATACCTTTCCAATTAGTTGGAGTACCCCCACAATACCTGATTATGGGTAGGGCTTAACTGGAGGTTTTGTGTCTTAGTATGAGTTCCCTCTAAACAAGCGTCATCGGGGTTATGCCGAAAGCTGCCTCTACCACAAAAGAAACAATACGATATGATGCGAAATGAGGTGAATGTCCGGCCCAAGCCCTGTGCAGTTCCCAGGCTGACTGTCTGTCTTCACTTGGAGGCCAAGCTCATGGGGAGAGGTGCTCATACTAGGATTCGTAAGTGAAAGGTTATGGTTGATGATCCGCGTACTGTGTTACGATGATTCGGGGAAATCTCGACGGATGAAATCAAATGTTGTGGCACAAGTGTGCAACCTCTGCAGAGTGTAAACCTATTCGAATAGCCGCGTCCACGGTTACGGACGGTTGGAAAGGCCATACAGTTTCCGATGTCATATCTTTGAAAATGATGTTGAAAGGTGATGGTGAAATGACTTGTGGTGGATTGAATTGAAATCACCACTTGAATGTTGGGAATGACACTAATGTTCCCACTTGAGTTAGTTAGCACTTGAGTAAGCTTTTCTCAAAACTTTGTGAAATAAAACTAGCTTTATGCAAAGAAACTAGAGCTTAGCAAACCATACTAGAATGTCTAGCGCTTACCTTAGTTTTAGTTTGCGAGTACTCAACGTACTCACGGCTTTGTCCCTGGCTATTCAAATGGCCAGAGTATGAAGACGACCAAGGAGATCAGCAGGACGCCTACGACAACTAAGCGCCTTCCAACGTCAAGCGTTGGCCTGTGGACTAGAGAGTCCTTGTATCTTACGCTTCCGCTATGAACTATGAACTTGTGTTTGTTTCGTTGATCAATAGATCAACTATTCGTGTAATATGGATCATGTGATTCCAATTTATTCTGGTTTGTAATGAATGATGACTGTGATACTTAACTATTATGCCTCGCAACAACAATATTCCTGGGATTGCGATGTATGACATAATAGAGCATGGACTCAAAAATCCGGGTGTTGACAAGTTGTTATCAGAGCCATTGTTTGACCTTAGAAGACCTTAGTTAGAATGGGCGTTCTGAAAAACTTAACTTGGAAATCAAATGGAAGAACTTATTTGTGAAAATTTACTACCCTCTTATCTTTGAGACTTTGCCAAAATTTGAGGAATCATGTTCTATCTTATTTGAATCAACTTAAAACTTTGTCACACCTTGCACTCTCTAACTTACTCATCCAATTCTCTTTCAGATGGAGCCGAATGAACCCATCAACACCAAGTTTTATCAGCTTGGGAACGGAGGAAGCTTGATCTTTGAGCACGACCTCAACGCCGTCTCTGACTTCCTTGGGCGCCCACACCCCGAGTTTCACGGGGTTCAGCTGGACGACACGCCCGGAGGAGAGTTGCAGTGGGTGATCACTGCCGACTTGAGGGGCAAGATGGAGCCTCCCACCTCGGAGAGGATCCTCTTCTCCTTCCGCGAGAGCAACTGGCTCGACGGACTCGCACGTGGCCTACAGGAGGCACTTGCACGCCTCTGTGGACAGAACATGGTGCGCATCCTCGCCTCTCGCTACGCCCACCTTGTGAGGCGTGATGCTGCGGGAGTGCCCATGGAGCTACAGCCGCACCCGGAGTTGAGGCACCATGCTGAGCACCTGGACTTCATGCTCTACCAGACTCAGAGGGACCTCGACGCCACTCGCGCTTACGCAAACCAGACCCATGCTCACATCACCGAGCAGGGTGAGGCGATCAAGCTACTCAACAACGACCGCAGAAGCCTTCGCCAGCAGCGTGCCAAGAAGGACGCTACGATTCGCCGCCTTCGCGCCCGGATCGCGTCACTTGAGGCCACTGTCAAGGCCCAGGAGGATCAGATTCGTCAGCTGGAGGATGACGATGGGGGCATCGACATTCAAGGAGGAGACGCTTTTCTGAGCGATGACGACGACTTTGAGGAGGATGAGAACACCGAGGAGGAGGACTACGAGTTCCTGGAGGCAGGACCCGACGACTACGTCCCGATCGATGTCGATGATGAGGAGTAGTTGCACTAGTTCACTTATAGTAGGTGTGAGTTGTATCCCGTCCTTTGTATCGTAGCATGAGAATGGTTCTTAAAACCATTGGAGTATGTGTAGTTTGTACTATGTGTTGCATGAATGAATGAATGATATGTTTGTCATGAAAAGATTACAAGTTTTCAAATGCTTTTCAAACTTAACCAAAATGAACCATAGAATGTTCCCTCTTATCTCATGATCTTCTATATCTTCAGATGGCCCCTCCGAATCGCACCAACGACGCGATGATGCAACTTACACCAAGCCATGCTTGTAGGCAGAGCAAAGAGCGGCACCAAGCCAACCTCATCATGTACGAGAGGAACATCGCCAACCAAGGCCATGGAAATCATGACCACCCCCCGGATCCAAGCTCAAGAACTTCCAGAACACCAACCCTCCAGTGTTTAGCAAGACCGAGGAGCCCCTCGACGCCGACGATTGGCTCCAGACTATGGAGAACAATCTGGAAGTAGCTGGAGTGGAAGCCAACGAGAAAGTGTTGTTCGCCACTCACTATCTCGCTGGACCAGCTCGCGCTTGGTGGACAAGCACCCGTGCCATGAACGGAGGTCAGTTCATGACTTGGGAGGATTTCAAACTCAAGTTCAGCAAGTACCATGTACCCCCGGGTCTTATCAAGAAGATGAGGGATGAATTTCGTGAACTGAAACAAGGTCGCATGACGGTGGTTGAATACCGCGACAAGTTTCTCACTTTGTCAAGGTATGCCCCTGATGAGACTGACACCGTTGAGAAGAGGAAGGAGATTCTGAGCAGGCTTGCCTTGATGAGATGCGGGCTTGTCCTCGTCAGCTTATCCCTTCGTAGAGCCTCGAAGCCTTGTTGACTCCGCCATCCAGATGGAGGGCAAGTTAAACAAACCAATGAGAACCACAAGCGCCGCATGTGATCGAGATGGATCAAGCCACCCAGGGGTTTAACCTAAGCAGCGGAGGTTTCCTCCGAGGCACAGCAAACCCCCCGATGCGGAGACTCTCTCGGCAGTTATCGGAACCGGATGGAAACCCCAAGCCCGGGAGGCTACAACAACTACAACCGCGCTCCACCCCGAGCCCCTAACAACAACACCAACACCACCCCCAGAACCGGAAGCAATGCCATTCCCGTTGCGAACAAGCAGGACAAGAGCACTATCACTTGTTACGAGTGTGGTGTAGTGGGACACTACTCCAACGAGTGCCCCAAGCGTCTTGCCAAGCTCGCCGGCAACACCGCTGCACCTGCTCAGCAGCAACGCCGTGTCTCCACCGGCAAGAAGTTCACCCCCAACAATCCGAACAACCGTGGAGGTCGCCTCTACCACATGAACGTCGAAGAAGCCCAGGAAGCACCAGATGTTGTGCTGGGTATGTTTTCTGTCAACCACACCCCTGCTAGAGTGTTGTTTGATTCTGGAGCATCTCATTCCTTTGTCACCGAAGATTTTGCATCAACAAGTAAAATTCAACCCCTCAGTTTGAAGCATGTTATGATAGTTCAAATCCCCGGATCAACCACCAAAGCCAGAAAATTTTGCAAAAATGTGCCTATCAAAATCCATGATGTAGATTTCTTTGCAAATCTAATCATACTTGGAACCAAAGGTTTGGAAGTTGTCCTAGGAATGGATTGGATGTCCAAGCACAATGGATTGATAGGCTTGCCAAGAAAGCCATAACCATGACTAGCAGCACCGGTATCGTAGTTGAGCACGTCTCTGAAAAACTACCCAGAAAATTCACCTGCAACCAAAGTGTATCCAAGCCAACTCTGGATCAAATCAGGGTCGTTTGTCGCTACCCTGATGTGTTCCCGGATGATCTACCCGGTATGCCCCCGGATCGGGATATCGAGTTTATCATCGAGTTAATCCCCGGAACTGGACCCATAGCCCAGAGAGCCTACAGCATGAACGCAGCCGAACTTGTGGAGCTGAAGAAGCAAATAGATGACATGTTAGCCAAAGGTTTGATTAGACCAAGTGCATCCCCCTGGAGATCCCCCGTCTTGTTTGTCGACAAGAAAGATGGTGCAAATCGTTTATGCACGGACTATCGTAAGCTTAACGATGTCACCATCAAAAACAAATACCCCTACCCAAGATAGAAGATTTGTTTGACCAACTCACCGGATCCCGAGTTTTCTCCAAGATTGATCTTAGAGCTGGATACCACCAACTGAGATCAGAGCACCGACATTAAAGCTGCCTTTACCACGGATATGGGTTGTATGAGTACAATGTCATGTCGTTTGGACTAACCAATGCCCCAGCTATTTCATGAATCTCATGAATAAGATCTTCATGAACTTTTTGGACAAGTTTGTCGTTGTGTTCATCGATGACATCCTCGTCTACTCCAAGTCCGAAGAGGAACATGAACAGCATTTGGAGATTGTCCTAGAAACCCTTAGACAGCACAAATTGTATGCCAAGTTTAGCAAGTGTGAGTTTTGGCTGGAAGAAGTTGGATTCCTCGGACACATCTTGTCTGCAGGAGGAATTGCCGTAGATCCCGCCAAGATCAAAGCTGTTATGGAATGGAAAGCCCCAACCACACAAACCGAGGTCCGCGCTTTTCTTGGATTAGCCGAATATTACAGATTTGTAGAAGGTTTTTAGAGCATCGCTCGTGTGACTTGCTGAAAAAGGACGAAGGTTTGAGTGGACCGACAAATGTGAAGAGAGCTTTCGGCAGCTCAAGTGAGCTGACCACCGCCCCAATCCTGATCATGCGGATATCGCAAAGCCCTTTGACGTATATTGCGACGCCTCCAAGACTGGACTTGGATGCGTGCTTATGCAAGAAGGCAAGGTTGTATCCTACCTTTCAAGACAGCTCAAGCAACATGAACAGAACTACCCAACCCATGACCTCGAGCTTGCAGCCGTGGTCTTAGCCCTGAAAGTTTGGCGTCATTACCTCATGGGTAATCGATGCGAGATCTACTCCGACCACAAAAGCCTCAAATATATTTTCACCCAGAAAGAGTTGAACATGAGACAACGCCGATGGATCGAATTGATCAAGGATTATGACATGGAGATTCACTACCACCCCGGCAAGGCCAATGTGGTAGCGGATGCTTTGAGTCGTGCCGTGTCGTTGAACTCCATGCTCCAACCGAACAGCCCGGTTTGCACCAGGAGTTTGAACAGTTGGACTTGAGCTGGTGAGTGAAGATTCTTAGCCAGCATAGAACGCAACCCACCTTGGTTGGTCAGATCAAGGAGCCCAGAAGGACAACGCTAGCATTGACGGAATCAAGAACAGATAGCCGAAGGAAAAGCCCCCGGATTCACCGTAGACGAAGCGGTGCTTTGGTACAAAGAACGTCTCTGCGTACCATCGGACTCTGACTTGAAACAAGTCATCTTGCAAGAAGCCCATGACACCCTTTACTCAATCCACCCCGGAGGTACCAAGATGTACCAGGACCTAAAGGAACAATTTTGGTGGCACGGAATGAAGAGAGAGATCGGTAGCTATATCGCTAAGTGTGACATCTGTCAGAGAGTCAAGGCAGAACACCAAAGACCCGCCGGACTGTTGCAACCCCTTCAGATTCCCGAATGGAAATGGGACTCCGTAGGAATGGACTTTATCACCGGACTGCCCAAATCCAGCAAAGGCAATGATTCCATATGGGTAGTGGTCGATAGATTGACCAAGTCGCCCATTTCATCGCCGTCAAAACCACCTATCAAGGCCCCAAGTTAGCTGAACTCTACATCTCCAGAATAGTCGCTTTGCACGGCACCCCCAAATCGATAGTGTCAGATAGAGGATCCCAGTTCACCTCAAGGTTCTGGCAGAAAGTGCATGAAGGACTAGGCACTCGCCTAAATTTTAGCACCGCCTATCACCCTCAGACCGACGGACAGACTGAGAGAGTAAACCAGATACTAGAAGACATGCTTAGAGCATGCGTACTGGAATACGGATCCAAATGGGAAGACTGCCTACCTTACGCAGAATTCTCTTACAACAATAGTTATCAAGCCAGCCTACAGATGGCCCCCTTTGAAGCCTTGTACGGAAGGAAGTGCCGTACCCCCCTGAACTGGTCAGAAGTCGGAGAGAGTCAAGTTTTCGGCCCAGGATGTTCTTCGTGGCTGAGAGAAGGTTCATAAGATCATGCGAGTACCTCAAGACTGCGCAATCCAGACAGAAGAGCTACGCCGACAGAGACGTCGGGAGATGACCTTTGAGATCGGAGATTTCGTCTATCTCAAAGTATCCCCCTTGAAAGGGATGCAAAGGTTTCAGCTGAAAGGAAAGCTTGCACCTCGCTATGTGGGACCTTTCCAAGTCCTCAGCCGCCGAGGTGAAGTATCTTATCAACTGGAGTTGCCTGAAGAAATGTCGGCTGTGCACGACGTTTTTCACATCTCACTTCTCCGGAAATGTCTTGAAGTCCCTGAGAAGACCGAAGTGTTCAAGAACATCGATCACCGATCGGTGGATATCAACAAGGATCTGACTTACCGCGAAGTGCCGATTCGCATCCTGGAAGAAGCTTACCGAACCACCCGCACCCGAAGCATCAAGTTTCTGAAGATCCAATGGAGCAATCATACCGAGGATGAAGCCACATGGGAACGTGAAGACTTCATGAAGAAGGAATACCCAGATCTCTTTAGTACCTAACTTTCTTTTCGATCTCGGGACGAGATCTTTTGTAAGGGGGAAGGGTTTGTAACACCCCAAATTTCAATAAAAAGAAAGTTAGAGAATTCCAGAAAGCAAAATTTCAAACCAACAAAAACTTTTCTTTTGCATATAGGACCATGCATAGGACTTGTGCATTTGAGTGATATGCCATGATGATTGTTACTACTTGTATTTGATATGCTCTAAAACCCTAGAGTGATCATAGGAAGATCACAAACCAAATAAATCAAAGAGGAAGAAATTCCCATAATTGAAAAACCCTAAAAACCCTCACATATGCCCTATGGTATTTTTATAAATTTTGACCCTAGACCTATTTGGTCTTCACCATTAGTTGAATAATGTTATTAAACACTTATTACAACTTTTGGAACCAGGGTTGCACAATTCAAATGAATTTCAAACACATTTCCCACTCACATGTGATGATGGTCAATTTTGACAATTATAGTCTGATCACCACTTTGAGCCCCTGCAATTCAATTTTCCCAAACCAATTCTTGCTAACTCTTTGCACCATTTCAAATTCAACATCAAGGTGAACAACTTTGATGAAGATCACCCTGCCAAATTCATCTTTGATCCATAGCTATGCTCATCCAAAGTTGCAACATTATAATAAGTGCAACAATCTCCACTTAGCCATTTTGGCAAATTTTTGAATTCTAATTTTTCCACCACCACCTCAATTCATCTCTGGTCAATTACAACTTATACCAACACTCACATATCACAAACTTTCACCTTTTGAACTTTTCCAAATTTTGATATTTTGTAATTTCCAAAATATGGCACTATTTGCACACTATTGCAAATAGTGATTCTACCCTAACTAACCTACCCCAACTTGCACCAAATGGTTCCCCTGGTTCCCTCTCTCACAACCCCAGCATAGGAACCCTAGGGAGGGAGAGAGAACAAGCATGGCATGGCCATGCCGGCCACATGCCGGCCATGCCGCACCACCTCCTCTCCCCTTGCTCCCCAACCCTGGCCACCCTGCCAAACAACGCCACCGCACCCTACTGGACATGCTAGAGCAAGCCCTGGTCGAGGAGGAGCTCGACAGCCGCCGGAACACACGCGCCCAGTGGTGGCCACGCCATGCCGAGGACGTCGCGAGCGAGCGCCGCAGACGCGCCCTGGACACGCGCTGCCTGGCCACCTCGAGCACGCCCTGGACCACCTCGCCAAGAGTTGAGCACCGCCGCACACGTATGCAGCCACCAGACATGCCCTCGGCCACGACCCGTACCCGCCGTCGCCGGAGAAGCCAACCCTGGTCCGCCGCGGCCGCGACGGACATGGAAGCAATGCGACCAACCTAGCCACCGCCCGACCCCGCTGTCGCCGCCAATAGCATCGCCAGGAGCCGTAGAACACTGCCACCACCTCGCCTAGCTCGACCGCTCACCGGAGCCGCGCCATGGTCGACTTCTTCACGGCCCCGCAGCACCCTCGCGTCCCTATAAAAGGAGACCTCCCTGCGTCAATCCAAGCACACCATCGCCTTCCCCTCTCCTCACTCGACCACCAGAGCCACTCCACCCTCGACATTGCCCACTGACGCCACCCAATCGAAGCCTCACTGCCCGTGATCGCCGCCGAAGCTCGCCGTCGATTGGAGCCGCCCCAGGACGAGCCGACGGTACCAGGAGCTTCGCCGTCGTCGACATCGTCCCCGAGCACACTGCCCACCCTAGCTGGAGCCACGGTGAGCGCTCCGACCCCCTAGGCTCGCCGCCAGACCCTCTGCTTCTCGTCGGAGGAGACGACGACCGTGCGCCGTTGGATCGCCTTCTAATCCAACGCGCCACGTCGCTCGTACCGCTTCGGCGTTTAAAAGCCGCTGACATGCGGGACCCCCTGTCAGGCAGCCCACGCGGGCACAGACGCGTGGTGGGCTGGTTTGGGCTGTTTTTAAACCGTTTCGGCCCGTTTAGTTTCCCGCCGGCCTGTTTAATTCAAATTTGATTTAAACTTTTCCAAACTTTTTCAATACTGCCCAAACTTTGAAATTCAACCTTTTCAAATTGGCTAAACCAAATTTAGGGAATCTTATATTGTTGGAAAGCCACTGAAATTCTCTACAACATGCCACTGGCCTCATGGTCAAATTCTTGGTAGAATTAATGTGACAAAAATAACAAGACAGGGACTTTTCCCTATTCAAATAATTCTTAAAAATCAACCAAAATAGATATTAAGTTAATTCCAACTCTAATAGCTCACTTTTGACTTACACTAATTGTTTATGCAATAAAATGGTGTGGTCACCTTGCATGATCATGCCATGGTTTAATGAATGGATATTTTGACTAGTTTAACTAGTTGATATTATCCAAAACTATTAAAGTTAAATTGTGTGAAGTCTTACACTTCATTTAAACTTGTCTCACATGAATTCATGGGATGTTGGGACCCCTGGTTCCAAACTCTCTTATATGAAATTCTTGAGATTTAAATCAAGTGTAGTGTTATTTAAATGGTATGAGGTGATCCACCTCATTTAAATCATTTTCCCAAATGATAATGATAATGAACATTTGACTTAGGTCAAGATGAGTTCATCCATGATTGTTGGAGAAATTAAATCTTAAGAAGATTTCAATGAGAGGAAATTATTTCTCAAAAACCCTATGGAAACTATCATTTACATATGGAATACAAATTCTATTTAAATCCCACAACCCATGCACCCTAGTTTATTTATTTGGTGTGCATAGAGTAGTTTGTGTGTTTATTTGTGATGCATGGAATAGCCATTGAATTAGTGAGTAATTATACTCGTATTCAAATTTAGACGGTAGCACCGGAGAGTACGCCGAAGAAGAAGGTTGCTACCAGGAGGAGGAGGAGGAACAGTTTGAGAACTACCAAGGCAAGCTATACTCTTGCAAGTTACTACCAATGCAAGCTAATATTCTTGCTAAGTGCAAAGCCCCTTGGGGCAAGGCACCATGTTTCTTATCTTTTCTTATGTGAACCCATCCCAAGTTCTTACTTTACAAGTTTTTACTGGTTTTCTAAATGAGTTACTTTTATAGTTAACTTTGGTCAAAATACAAGTTGGTTATTAGAGTAGTGAGTTAGTCTCGTCCAAGCAAAGCAAGGTAGCACCCCTCATGAATTAGAGCTAGTGCTAATAAACTAAACTTGACTACTCTAGATGGGAACCTGGTGATTTTGAAAGGATTTTGAAACCTTGGAATGAAGATGCATTCCATTGAATGATTTTCTTGAAGGTGAATATGACCAAGAGAAGATGGTGATTTTTGATAAAACAGGATGTTGGTTTGAATGCGATACCTTTCCAATTATTAAGTACCCCCACAATACCTGATTATGGGTAGGGCTTAACTGGAAGTTTATGCGTCTTAGTATGGGTTCCCTCTAAACAAGCGTCATCGGGGTTATGCGAAAGCTGCCTCTACCACAAAAGAAACGATACGATATGATGCGAAATGAGGTGAATGTCCGGCCCAAGCCCTGTGCAGTTCCCAGGTGATTCTGTCTTCATTGGGAGGCCAAGCTCATGGGGAGAGGTGCTCATACTAGGATTCGTAAGTGAAAGGTTATGGTTGATGATCCACGTACTGTGTTACGATGATTCGGGGAAATCCCGACGGATGAAATCAAATGTTGTGGCACAAGTGTGCAACCTCTGCAGAGTGTAAACCTATTCGAATAGCCGCGTCCACGGTTACGGACGGTTGGAAAGGCCATACAGTTTCCGATGTCATATCTTTGAAAATGATGTTGAAAGGTGATGGTGAAATGACTTGTGGTGGATTGAATTGAAATCACCACTTGAATGGTGGGAATAACACTAATGTTCCCACTTGAGTTAGTTAGCACTTGAGTAAGCTTTTCTCAAAACTTTGTGAAATAAAACTAGCTTTATGCAAAGAAACTAGAGCTTAGCAAACCATACTAGAATGTCTAGCGCTTACCTTAGTTTTAGTTTGCGAGTACTCAACGTACTCACGGCTTTGTCCCTGGCTATTCAAATGGCCAGAGTATGAAGACGACCAAGGAGATGAGCAGCAGGACGCCTACGACAACTAAGCGCCTTCCGACGTCAAGCGTTGGCCTGTGGACTAGAGAGTCCTTGTATCTTATGCTTCCGCTATGTTGAACTATGAACTTGTGTTTGTTTCGTTGATCAATAGATCAACTATTCGTGTAATATGGATCATGTGATTCCAATTTGTAAGACTTATGGTTTGTAATGAATGATGACTGTGATACTTAACTATTATGCCTCGCAACAACAATATTCCTGGGATTGCGATGTATGACATAATAGGCATTCGGACTTAAAAATCCGGGTGTTGACACTTCGCAATAATTTTGCAAAACAAAGAAGGGCGGAACTTCCGGTGACCGGAAGTTCCGGAGTTCCGGCCAAGTTCCGGAAACTTGCGAAAACCTTACTGGACTATACTGAGCCACAAACTCGGAATTCCGGAACTTGTCCGGAAGTTGGGCGGAAGTTCCGCTGGGCGGAACTTCCGGCCAACTTCACCGGAACTTCCGGTCAGGAAGAAAGGAGCTGTGGCCAAACTGCGCTGAGGAGCTTCTGCTGAATAAGCCAGGGCGGAACTTCCGCCTGCTGGGGCCGGAACTTCCGCCAGTCACAGAAAAACTGCAGAACTTCAGAACAGCTAAAGCAATTCACCGATCCAACATAATTTTTGATAGCTTGTACCTGTCTACATCAACACACATAAAAATATACATAGTGTTGACGTCAAACACACAAAACCCAAAAGGGCGGGAAATGTTCTTTCAATCTCCCCCTTTTTGGTGTTTGATGACAACACAAGTATTTGCAAGGAATGGATAATGTAAACAACAATGTGAGAGATATAGAGGAGCTCCCCCTAGATATGAGCAATGGTACATAAGAAGCTCCCCCTATATCTTGCATCCGTCTTCCAAGGGTTAGCAATACAACATAGTGATAAGCATATGGATAATAAGATCATGCACACATAGATAACCAAGGAAGACTCACATACGGAGTTTACCATACACAAATAAGGTTCCAAGCACATAGATAGAGTTTACAAACCAAATAGCTAAGACATAGTTCGACACCATAAAGATAAATAGAATCACAAGCAATAAAAACCAAAGCCAACACGAGCTTGTGACTCCCCCATGCAAATACCCACCGAAGAGCAACCTAATAAGGTCTCACTCTCCCCCTTTGGCACCAAAGCACCAAAAAGGAAAAGGAGAATCTACGCGCCCCAAGGGTCGGCGTTAGCCCAGCCGGGAGGGAGGTTCGATGAAGCGCCGGGGTAGGGAGGAGTGTGAGGAGGAGACTCGATCTCAAGGCCATCCGGAGGAAGAGGGACACCATAACGAGAGACCCACTCAGCTTCCGGAGTGACATTCTCCTCGGATCCGGGGGGAGACACTTCCACCTCAAGGGCCCTCATGATGCTCTTCTGACGAACCCTTGACTTCTTGGCTTCAACATGCTGCTGATACTGACGGTGGTTGACTGCAGAGGTGAGGCAAAAGATCTGTCTCATGCGGCGTGCTAGCTTGGAAGCCCAGCTAGGTGGCTTCTCATCCATGGGGTTAACATCTTCAAGAGGAGAGTTGTGGCGCTTGGCCCTCAATGACTTCACTTCATGGGATGTGAGAGTGAGTGGAATGGATTGAACGAGTCTAGCCTGACAAGTATCAACCCAAGTGTCCTCAATGAGCTTCATAATGTACGGAGCAAAGGCGGGAAGCTTCTTCTCCATCACACATGACCACATCTCATGATAGATGTAGTCCATCACATCAAGCTTCTCACCGGTGCCCTTCTTAGCAAAAGAGTTTGCCATTAGATCCACTTCATAAAGATGTAGCTCATCAAGGTTGCCACCCTTTGGTCCAATGGTTTCCCGGTAGACTCTAAGCATAATATCCCAAGTAGGGAGAAGATCCGCACTCTTGCCCGGTACACCCCAACCGGGGATGTAGAGGTTCTCCAAGACTTCCCTTGTTTGAGCCCATGAGCTATCATGGCACCTCCAACCATTTGCATCAACACCCGGGTAGCGAGGATATCCAAGGGCGGCTCCAAACTTTGCCAAGTTAGACTCAAGGAGCCTCTCATGAGTCATCCACCGAAATGTTCTTGCTTCATCTTGCTCAAAGTGGACGGTGGCATAGAATTGTTGAATCAACCCAACATCATAGTCCTTGTTGAGCTCCATAATGGGATAGAGCCCAAACTCTCCACACATGGCATAGGCTTCTTCAAAGTACTTATTAGCGGCCATCTTCCCGGTGTCAATAGCATGTTGAGGGGCTACCCCCTTCTTGAATGGTATGTAGATCTCATAGAATATCTCCTCTTGGGTCTTGTTGTGGAACCGCTTATCCCCAACCCTATTGTTCCGAGGGGTGAGGTAAGGGTTCATGTCACGGAGCTCCTTGTACTCATTATATTGCATGCCCTTCACGGATATATGTATGTTCTTCCCACGAACAGCCGGTGACTTGAGCCTCTGAGCAGCTGCAGCTTGCTGGCGAGCGGTGAGCTTGGATGGTCGGGTTTGCTCAAGCTCTTCCTCAACCTCATCCACATGATCCTTGCCTCTCTTCTTGGAACCACCTGATAACGGAATCAATATGATAGGAATGATGAATGAGTGCACATAAGCAAGGAGGCCAAACACCAGAGCATGCACAGGATATCGGGTAACAGCAGAAAAAATCGCCAGGCCGGAAGTTCCGGTGAGAACCGGCGGAAGTTCCGCCCCGGGCGGAAGTTCCGGCGTGAAGGGCCGGAACTTCCGGCTGTTCGAAAACAGCGGCAGTTTCTCACCAGATCTGAGGCAATGGCTAAGAGAACCGCATTACCACGACATCCTAAGCACGATCTAGTAGAGGAAAGGCATCTAGAGGATTTCTACCATAGCTTTGCCTAGAGTATGCCCTATATTTCATCTAGTGAGGTCTACCCACACATAGAGAGGGAGAGGGCACAAACCGGGGGGAGCCATGGAGGAGAAGAGGGAGAGGATGCCGATCCACGGAGACGATCCGGCGGGGAGCGCCGGAGGAGGGAGATCCGGCCGGAGGAGCAGCAGCCGTCACAGGGGAGGAGCACCACCAAATAGATCTTGGAAAGGGGAAAAGTGAGGAAGATGGAACTGCTCACCCGTTCGGCCCAGTTATATAGTGGTCACTTAAGGCCGGAAGTTCCGCTCGTTGGAGCCGGAACTTCCGGTCTCGCAGGAACCAGCCAGTTAGGACACGAACCGGGTGAACAGGCGAAAGGATACCAGCCGGAAGTACCGGTCGAAACGACCGGAACTTCCGGTGGAACAGGAAACTGTGCCCAAAAACAGGATTTTGACACGAACAAGGTGCACTTGGAGAAGGTGAAGGATATGTCTTAGATGAGATAGGCTTAGGACAGATACGCCAAACTGTGAGATGGTACATGATCACTCATTTTTGCAAATAATGCAAATGAAGGCCAAAAATGAGTGATTTCCCATAAACAAGGAGATGTCAATAAAATCCAATGAAGATCCAAACAACTCCAACTCTTCACGAAGAAGAGTGCGGTGGCCTAGGCCACCATATATGAGTGTTATGATATGGCACCGCGAAGATATATCTTGGGTCCAAACCAATACTCATCATTTAAGCTCACATATCAACATATGATATAACGAGAATGAAATCTTTAATGTTGGCATTATGGGGGGAGGGATAGCTCAATAATTTAAACCGCACTCCCCCTATTTCCATGCCCACATCTAAACCAAATAAAGTTTTGAGACGAAGGTGTGTTTGCAAGATGGTCAAGCTATACTCCTTGAATCAATGATATTTAGCTCATTCCTCAAATAAGTGAACCTTGCTTCATCAAGAGGCTTCGTGAATATATCGGCAAGTTGATCTTTGGTAGGAACATAGATAAGCTCAATATCACCACGGGCAACATGATCCCTAATGAAATGATTCCGGATCTCAATATGCTTCGTTCTTGAATGTTGCACCGGATTATAGGCAATCTTGATAGCACTTTCATTGTCACATAATAGAGGCACTTTGTCACAAATGACACCGTATTCCTTTAAAGTTTGCCTCATCCATAACAATTGAGTGCATCCACTTGCGGCGGCAACATATTCGGCTTCGGCGGTGGAGAGAGATATACAATTTTGCTTCTTAGATGACCAACACACCAAGGACCTACCAAGAAATTGGCAAGCCCCGGAGGTTGATTTCCTATCATCCTTGTCTCCCGCCCAATCCGCATCGGTGTATCCATTGAGAATAAAACTTGAGCCTTTGGGGTACCAAATACCATATCTTGGGGTATCAACCAAATATCGAAAGATTCTCTTGAGAGCTATCATGTGGCTCTCCTTAGGAGAAGCTTGATACCTTGCACACACACCAACACTCAACACTATGTCCGGTCTAGATGCACAAAGGTAAAGCAAGGATCCAATCATGGAGCGATATACCTTTTGATCCACCTCTTTACCATTGGGATCAAGTGCAAGATGACATTTGGTAACCATAGGAGTGGCAACACCTTTCATCTCGGTCATCTTGAACCTCTTGAGCATGTCTTGGAGATATTTTGCTTGGTTGATGAAGGTTCCTCCTCTCAATTGCTTGATCTCAAAACCAAGGAAGAACTTCATCTCTCCCATCATAGACATCTCAAACCTATCGGTCATAAGCTTTGAGAATTCATCATTGAAAGCTTTGTTAGTAGAGCCAAAGATAATATCATCAACATATAATTGGCAAACGAAAAGCTCCCCATTGACCCTCTTAGTAAAAAGAGTGGGATCGATTAGCCCAACATCAAACCCACGGTCTACCAATAATTCCTTAAGGTGCTCATACCAAGCTCTAGGAGCTTGTTTGAGACCATAAAGAGCTTTATCGAGCTTGTAGACATGGTTAGGGAAGTTGAGATCCTCGAACCCCGGGGGTTGCTTAACATAAACCTCTTCATGCAAAGGACCATTAAGAAATGCACTTTTCACATCCATTTGTTGTAACTTAAAGTTATGATGCGATGCATAAGCAAGAAGGATACGGATGGACTCAAGGCGAGCCACGGGAGCATAGGTTTCTCCAAAGTCAATTCCCTCAACTTGAGAGAACCCTTGAGCCACCAATCTTGCCTTGTTCCTCACAACATTTCCAAACTCATCTTGCTTGTTCTTGAATATCCATTTAGTGCCAATAACATTGCGGCACTCCTTTGGCTTCTCTACTAAGGTCCACACTTTGTTGCGCTTGAAGTTGTTGAGTTCTTCGTGCATAGCTTCCATCCAATCCGAATCTTCAAGGGCTTCAAATACTTTCTTGGGTTCCACTAAGGAGATATAAGCATGATGGTTGCTAAAATTAGCCAATTGCCTTCTTGTGGAAACCTTTGCCCTTATATCACCAAGAACCTTATCATGAGTGTGATCACGAAGCTCAAGGTTCCTATCTCTTCTTGCTAGACGACGGGCCTCGATCTCCTCCTTGGTTCTTCTTGGCCTTGGAGGTATCACTTGATCAACTTGATCTTTTGGGTCCCCGTCTTGACCTTCAACTTGAGCAACTACAATTTCTTGTGAGTGCTCAACATCATGTGCTTGATCTTGGACATCATTTGGTGCGGAGCAAATATCAAATGGATACTCGTCGGAACCATCATGAATTCTTGGTTGATCTTGACCTTGATCTTGTCCTTGATCTTGTCCTTGATCTTGCCCTTGATCTTGTCCTTGATCTTGCACACTAGAGGGAGGGTTTTGTTCTTGTTCTTGGGTTGGTGCATCATTTGCTTCACTTGATGGGGTTTGTTGATGTTGAGAAGATGAGGGCTCCACCGTGGTAGAGCATAGTCCTTCCCGAGACGCCACACCGTGTCCCTCAATGGGGCGGAAAAATCCCACACCCATTCTTACTATGGCATCTTGAGGTATTTCATCACCTGCACACACATCAACTTGCCCCACTTGGGAGCCATCATTTTCTTCGAACCTCACACTACAAGATTCAATGATAATCCCGGAGGCTATATCAAAGATTCTATAAGTGTGAGACTCGGCACCGTAACCAACAAATATACCCTCCAAAGCTTTAGGAGCGAATTTAGATAAACGAACTCCTTTGATTTTGTAGAAACACTTACACCCGAACACCTTGAAGTATGAGATATTAGGCTTGTTCCCGGTGAGTATTTCATATGGAGTCTTGTTCAAGCCCTTGCGGAGATAGAGCCGGTTGGAGGAGTGACAAGCGGTGGAGATGGCTTCGGCCCAAAAGTTATAGCGGGATTTATACTCCGCCATCATAGACCTTGCCATATCCATAAGAGTCCGGTTCTTCCTCTCCGCAACACCATTTTGTTGAGGGGTGTAAGCAGCGGAATATTGATGACGAATCCCCTCATCACTAAGAAAATCATTGAGTGTGTAGTTCTTGAACTCGGAGCCGTTGTCACTTCTTATTGCCATAATGAGGAGGTTGTGTTGGCGTTGCACCTCGGTAGCAAAGTCAATGAATATTTGTTGAGTCTCATCTTTCGTCTTGAGAAAGTAGACCCAAGTGTATCTTGAGTAGTCATCGACAATCACCAAGCAATGTTTCTTCGCACCAAGACTTGCATGAGTAACGGGACCAAAGAGATCCACATGAAGGAGCTCCAAGATCCTCTTGGAAGAGATGATGGTCTTGCTTGGATGCGGAGAGTCATGCATTTTGCCTTCAACACAAGCCCTACAAACACGATCTTTGGCAAAAGACACATTTTCCATTAGTCCCACAATATGGTTCCCCTTGTGAAGACTTTGCAAAGTTCTCATGTTGACATGGGCTAGGCGGCGATGCCACAACCAACCCACGTCCGCCTTTCCGAATAGGCACATCGCACTTGTCGTGGTGGTCCCCGAAAAGTCCACCACATACAAGTTGTGTTCGCGATACCCAACGAATGCGACTTTTAGAGTCTTGCTCCACAAGAGGACCACAATATCTTTATCAATAAAGACGGCGAAACCCATCTTGCCAAGGGCGGAAACGGAAAGCAAATTGTAACCAAGGGTTTTGACAAGCATGACATCCACAAGAGTAATGTTGTGTGCAACCACAACCTTGCCAAAACCCAATACCTCGGATGTAGAATTATCGCCAAAGGAGACGGTGATATGATTTATGTTGGGCCTCAACTCCTTGACGAGGTTCTTGCCGCCGGTCATATGACTTGTACATCCACTATCAAGTACCCATTTTGAACCTCCGGCGGCATAGTCCTACATGAGATCAATTCTTGGATTTAGGTACCCATTTTTCAATGGGTCCTCTTTTGTTAGCAACAAGGGTCTTTGGAACCCAAATAGACCAAGCAACATAACCATCATATGGACCAACATATTTAGCATAAACATCACCATAATAATCTTTAAAGAGAACATAGTGAGGGTTATCTATTCCCGCACCATCATCATTAATGGTATTGCCCTTTCGGGTTTCACCATTAGCTTTCTCATGTGCGGGCTTGGTCTTTTTCTTGTTTGCCTTTTTAGCCTTGGTATTATAACCAAGTCCCTCCTTCCCATTGTTTGACCTTTGCTTACTCAAAAGATCATCCAAGGAAAGTTTACTTTGGGGAGAGGAGGCCTTAGCAAGTTCATCCTTCAACCTAGCATTTTCCTCAATAATATTTGCATGATCACATGAAGGAGTAGAGGTACTAGGTATGTCATATGAAGCAAGCCTAATTTGAAGTTGCTCATAAGACTCGGAGAGGAGAGAGTATTCACTCTTCAAGGCTTTGTGAGCCTTGTCTAGTTCATCTAGATCCTTCACAAGTTTCTCATGATCAACACCAAATTTGGCCTTTTCCTTTATAAGCACTTTAGTCTTAGCTCTAGCAAGATCTCTAGCTTTAGTGAGCTTGTTAAGTTTATCTTGAGGTTCTTCAAGACTTTCTAGCTTCTCTTCAAGAGATGCTATAGTTTCTTGACATTCCTCAAGAGCATTTTTAAGAGCATGTATTTCTAGAGAGTCTTCTCTCTCTATTTGGCACTTTTTCTCAAGAGTATCATTTAGTTGAGCCATACGAACCATGAGACTTGAAACATGCTTCTTAGTGTTACCTTGTAGGTTACTAATGAAATCATCAAACTCTAGCATTTCTTGTTTCACTTTTAGACTAGCGGGATCAACCCCTAGATCATTAGCAATGTTAGGCATAGAGGGGTTAGGAGATGATACCTCGGAAGATTTAGCCATGAGGCAACTTTCTTCCTCCACATGAATGACCTCATTGGGAGATTCACTTGTTGATGAAGAGTTAGTAGCGAGGGAGGCAAGGGCAACCAATCCATTTGAGGTTGCATCTTCTTCATCATCAACATCTTCATCTCCGGAGGTATACTCTTCTTGAGTTGATAGCACAATAGATGTGTCCAAGGTGGACCTTGCCATGAAGCAATGTGCATTCTTGCGTTGAGGGTTCTCATTGGGTGAATCAAAGAGAGATGAAGAGGGAATGTTGGTGGTGACAATGGCGGCCACTTCTCTTGAGCTTTCCTCTTCATCATCACTAGCACTTGCAATCTCATCGGAAGAGTATTCTTCATTAGCCACTAGCACAATCCTTGAGGGCCTCTTGCCCTTCTTGTTCTTGTTATAGAATTTCTTGTTGGGGGGCTTTGAATATTTGCCCTTTGAGTCTTTGCTCTTGTCCTTGGGGATGAGCCTTCCACCATTAGTCTCCCTATTCTCATAGGGACATTCGGCAATGAAATGGCGCTTGTCATTGCAATTGTAGCAAGATCTTGTTCTTGGGCCCGAGCTTGAGGGACCCCTTGAGTTGTTTCTCTTGATGTTGTCCTCCTTGGCCTTGGAAGGATCAATCCAAAAGGTGTTTGCATGGAATGCCATGTGGTCATGGTAGTGGTGTTCCAAGTCTTCCGGATAGGTCATGCTCCAAGATGCCCTATAAGATTCTTGAGGAATCACTTCTTGCACGGGGTTGACCACCAAGGCAAGGTTGGACCCTTTTGTCATCCCAATGGCACGATTGCGGGAATCATGAGAGTTTTGCTCAAGCACCTTGAGAGCTTGCATCTCGTGCACGGCTTGTTGAGAGGTGAGAGAGGCATAGCATTCTCTTCCGACAAGAGTCTTGACATCAATAGGCTCGAACGGCATCATGCACTCAATGTACTTCTCCTTGATCCAAGAGTCATTAATGTGAGAGGCACCAACAATCCGGAAGGCGTCGGCAACGGTGAGAAGTCTTCCATACATGTCTTCATGATCTTCATCCGGAAGCCTCATGAATCCTTCGGCTTTATTCCGAAGAGCATTATACTTGTTCCTTCTTGTGCTCTCGCTTCCAATGCAACTCGCGGCCAAAGCATCCCAAGCATCCTTGGCGGTGGTGAAATGCCGAACACGAGACAACTCCTTTGTCCCCACGGCGGTTTGAATCATGTGCAAGGCGGTGTTGTTGAGTTGACTATCAACCGCTTCTCTTCTAGTCAACTTCTTGGGGTTGTAAGGATTGAAGCCTTCCTCGATGATTCTCCAAAGTTCATTGGAGGCACTGCGAACATGAGAGCTAAACTCAAATTGCCAAGTATCGTAATCATTAACGGAAAACTTAGGTGGGTCGCCCCGGATGTTTATATGAGGATGGGGAACCGGTATATCGGGTGATTGGAAAGGTGGAGGTACTCGATTGTAGCTCTCACTTCCACTAGTTCCCTTGGGAGATGCAATGGGGGGTTTGTCAGTGTTTGAGTTATCACCATCCATGGGTGTGGTAGCGGAGGGTAATACCGAAGTATCACCCTCTACAACCGCATCCGTGATATTAACCTCTATGGTGGGAGCCACGGGACGGGGAGGAGCCAAAAGCTCGGAAATCATTTTTCTCATGCTTTCCATTTGAGCATCCATGGATGATTTCAACGAGTTGATATCCTCCATGGTGACCGGCCTAGTCTCCCCTTCCGATGGTCCATCGTCCGGCATACTCTTAGGCGGTTAAGCCCGAAATAAGAGCCGAGGCTCTGATACCAATTGAAAGGATCGTATGCCGCACCTAGAGGGGGGTGAATAGGTGCTAACCAATTTTTAGTTCTTTTTCAATTTAGGCTTGACACAAAAGGTAAATTCTCTAGATATGCAACTAAGTGAATTTACCTATATGACAAGGCTAACAACTAAGCAAGATATAGCTAAGCAATATAAGAGATAGAATAGGATAGAGGTAACCGAGAGTGGAGCACGCGATGACACGGAGATGATTCCCGTAGTTCCCTTCCTTTGCAAGAAGGTACGTCTACGTTTGGAGGAGTGTGGTTGCTACGAAAGCCAAACCAACAGCCACGAAGGCTTCACTCAAATCTCCGGTGAGCAACGCCACGAAGGCCTAGCCCACTTCCACTAAGGGATTTCCTCGAGGCGGAAACCGGGCCTTTACAAGGTTCTTGGGGCACACATCCACAACCAAATTGGAGGCTCCCAAATCTGTTACAACACAACAATCAACAACAATACATCAACACAAATCAACTAGGGAACCAAATAGGAACACTAGCATGAGATCCCTCAAACAAGAGAGGGGGAAATGAAGAACGCTTCGGTGAGGATGTAGATCGGTGTCTTCTCCTTCGAATCTCCAAAGATCAAGAGCTTTGGTTGGGGGAGGAAGGAGATCTTGCAAATCTTGTGTTCTTGAGGTGGCTCTAATGGTGGTGAAGCTTGGCAGATTTTTCTTGCAATGATTGAGCAACTTGTCCCTTTGGAGAAGAAAGCTATTTATATGGGTGGAGCTTTCAGATCTGACCGTTGGGGACGAATTTCACTTACACCGGAAGTTCCGGCCAGGATGGCCGGAAGTTCCGGCTTCCACCGGAAGTACCGGCCATTCGGGCCGGAACTTCCGCCCTTGATAAAATTCCTGCAAAGCAAAAGAAGGGGCGGAACTTGGGCGGAACTTCCGGTGGCCGGAAGTTCCGGCCAAGTTCCGGAAACTTGCGAAAACCTTACTGGACTATACTGAGCCACAAACTCGGAATTCCGGAACTTGTCCGGAAGTTGGGCGGAAGTTCCAGGAACTTCCGGCCAACTCACCGGAACTTCCGGTCAGGAAGAAAAAGCAGCCCAAACTGCGCGGGGAGCCTGCTGAATAAGCCAGGGCGGAACTTCCGCCTGCTGGGCCGGAACTTCCGCCAGACAGAAAAACTGCAGAACTTCAGAACAGCTAAAGCAATTCACCGATCCAACATAATTTTTGATAGCTTGTACCTGTCTACATCAACACACATAAAAATATACATAGTGTTGACGTCAAACACACAAAACCCAAAAGGGCGGGAAATGTTCTTTCATCGTTTGGAGGCTGTGGTGCTCGAATCAAGGTGGGATTTGTTTCTTGTACGCCAAAATGAATTTGAAACAAGTTTCATGTTGAAGGTTAGGTAAAATACGAAAGTTTGTAACTAAAAATTTTACTGGCACCATGGTGAGGTTCTTTTTGATAGAGCTATACGGTTCGGCAAAAGTTTTTGACACTTTTTAGATATTCCTTGTTGTTACACGTATGGCATCATGTATGGCAAATTTGGGGTCATTTGGAGATGTTCGAAAAAATCACTTTGCTTAAGCGCATGTCGTTTCGTCTCACTGAAACCAGCTTTTGTAACAAGGTGATTTTTTCTACCTTCTCTAAATGACCTCAAATTTCATACAGATGATCTTCTATACAGAGATAGATAGATTGTTTCATTTTTACATTTTTCTAACTTTTTATTTCCCTTTATAATACCAATTGATTTTCAGGTCAAAACCTCGAAAAACAACATCATGTATGACATCATTTTTTCCCTAAATTTCAATTTTTGTGAAACTTTTTAGATATTCCTTGTTGTTACAGGTATGTCATCATGTATGCCAAACTTGGGGTCAGGAGATGTTTCAATTTTGTGAAACTTAGATATTCCTTGTTTTTACATTTTTTGAACTTTTATTTCCCTTTATAATACCCATTTGATTTTCAGGTCAAAACCTCGAAAGTTAACATAAGTAGATGGTGAACCCTCCCAAACTTCAAATACAAAGATAGATAGATTGTTTCGTTTATCATTTTTAGCGTGAAAAGTAATGGCTACAAGAAATCGGTGATGGTTTATCATTTTTTGCGTGAAAAGTAATGGCTACAACAAATCGGTGATGGTTTATCATTTTTGCGTGAAAAGTAATGGCTACAAAAAATCGGTGATGGTTTATCATTTTGCGTGAAAAGTAATGGCTACAACAAATCGGTGATGGTTTATCATTTTTTGCGTGAAAAGTAATGGCTACAAGAAATCGGTGATGGTTTATCATTTTTTGCGTGAAAAGTAATGCCTAAAAGAGTTTATAATTTTTAGCGCGTGAAAAATAATATAGAAAACCAAACTTGCTGAATCCGGTGGCAAACTGGGTATTTAGCATACATAGAGGGTGGAAGCTAGCCGCCGACAGAGAGAGAGGGTGGTGGCCCCGATCAGAGAGAGAGGGGGTTATCCTGCCCGTTAGATCATACGATCAACGGTCGGCGGGCACGATCCGCGTGACATGGGCTAGACCAATGGGCGGCGTGTGAGAGAATTTGTGAAGGGAGAGGGCAAAATTGAGTAGTATCAAGAAACTGGATAGTAAACATACTAATGGATTCAAATATGAGATTTGAAAAATGGAAAATGCGTGTTTTGTACGATGAAACCCATCTTGGCCTACCTCAAACTATTTACAATACAAATATACATGAGTGTGAAAATTGTGGCCTCATTCAGACAAAGTATGTTTTGGGGAAAGCTGTTTTGGGAAAGGGCTTATTGTGAAAAACCATGCACCTTCATAGCTACTAGGTGATTTGAGAAGTGGCAATTTATGGTAAAACTTGATTTATCTATGATTGTTATGGTTCCCAACGTGGCAGGTCGCGTAAGAAGACTCCATGAGTAAGTGCCACTATGGTTTTATCTTTTTTGGAATTTTTTGCACATTAAATGACTCATTTAACTAGTTAATCTCATTTGTTGACTCTCTGTTGACCAGCCACTTGATGGTAAAACTGAGTATATTGCACTAGCCAGTATTAGCACTCGAGGGGAAAACTGAGTATTTCCAGTGTAAGGCTCGACGGTAGAACTGAGTACACGTAACGGTGCAGACGTGCAGTACCACGGACGCGTGTCGTGGTGCGCAGCGGTTAGGCGGTGCGCGTGTTGAGACCAAACATCTAGTTTTTTTGAGAAACTGCCGAGACCAACCGTCACGTTGCCTACAGAGCCCCTCTCTCCCTCACGCACGCAACCACGCCTCTCACGTCCCATCAACTTCTCCAAATCGAAGGAGAAAAACCCAACCACCGTACGCGCGTTCCCTGTCGGCGATGGAGAAGAAGAATGCACCGCGACGTCGCCCCGTGCCGTCGCCTCCAAACCCGCCGCCTCAGCCCATCGCCTCGAACCCCGTCGCATCCCTGGCCCATCGCCGTCAAGCCCGCATCCGGGGCCGTCGCCGCCGAGGGCGGCGCATCCAAGCGGGCGCCTCCGTGAACTGGGCCTCTCTCATGGCTGACAGACCACTTCATAAGATCGGCGACTGCTTACCGGCGAACAAGGAGTACGTGGACACCTACTCTGCTTTGAGGCAAGTTTGTAGAAATTGGCGCTCAGGTTTACCTGAGCCCGACGTGCACCTGCACGAATGGATCATGGTAGAACACGCCCTTCCACGCGCCGCTGAGTTCACCTGTAATATCCCAGGTATTGGGGTTACAAAAATAGAGGAAATAGATGTGTGCATTGCATTCATGCATAGAAAATCTGGGGAATTTTCGCGCTTTAAAGTAAAACTCAGTAGCTGAAGTTTCACTTGACCTTGGTGGAATTGAAGTAGCTCATCAAGTCAAGCGCTATAAACCTCAATGTGACTTTGATAAAACCTTGTTTTGGGTAGAGATGAATTGATCTAAGGGGTTAGATCAAATGGAATTAAAACTAACACAACAACCCTTTAATCAAGGATCAACTACTTGATCTTATTAAAGATCACAACATGGTATTCCTTGCCATAACATATGAACATCCATTTCATTGGAAATCAAGTAACAATAAAATGGACAAACCATTCTTCACTTATCTTTTCCATGTCTTAAACTAAACCTTGATCCTACCATGAACCTCAGGGTATTCCTTTTACTCCATTCTTGGAAACATAACAAGGAGATCAACTCTAGAAATATATATCCTTCTCTATTCCATATTATTATACAACCTAGAGAGGTGAGAGTTCTATATAATTATTAGAGAAGCAATAACAAACCTTGAGCTAAACCTTGGATATACATCCAAGTATTCAAATCATCATCTCTAAGAGAAACCCTAGGATATTATTCAAGACATTTCCTAGAGAGAGAACCCATTTATGTTAAACATGGATATTGGTGACCACATCATTATCTTTGGAGAATAACCTTAGGTTAGCATTGAAGTCCTTCCCAAATGAGAGAGTCCATTCATATCAATTCTAGCTTTACCTATTAATGAATAAAGGACAACCTTTGAACTAAAGTATTAGGTTGTAAACCATTTCCTTTGGAGTGGTGAGATAACCTAATATCACATGAAATAATACCATATCCATGAATTGATAAAGTAAGGAGAGAACTATCCATATACCAGATGATTATATCATCATTGATCAAGTAGAACCCTAACATAATATCTCAGGCATTCTCCTGGGATATAAACTTTAGAGGCAACCATAGTAGGCCCATCCTAGAAAGTGAAATAGAAGTACTATACCCTAGATGATCAAGACAATGCTTGATCTTAGAAGTGAGAAACTTAACTCAGGAGAGATATACTATATGAAGCCAAACCTTGATTATTATAAATTGAGTAATGATCATAAACCCTAAGAACTTGAGGTAAAGATATTAAGAACAAGTTGATCATGTCTAATCCATGATCATACCTGGAGAAGATATGAATACCAGTTAAACCTTAGAGGGTTAAACAAGTATAATCTAGCACATAAAATCATAGGAGAACTAGCAACCCTAAAACCATTTCCAATATATTAATTGGAGAAACAACTGAATAGAAACAAACCTTGTATGGTTCAGCCCCTATATCAATCCAAATGATCTTGGATTGAATCATCCTATGTGTGGTGAGGAAGAAGCAAACACTAGCCAGAGTAATATGGTGTTAAGTCACATATAGAACCTATGCCCATATCTCAAACTAACTTGTGGAATTAGTTGATAATCACAAGTCAAACCCTAAACAATATCTCAATCCTAGTTTGTGCATCATTTGGGTGATCACAAATATAAACCTAGTTCACATTTGAGTTCCAAACCATATGCCATTAGGTGAATATCATTAGAACCCTAGAATTGCTCACAAACTAAATCTTATGCTTCAATTATTGAACCTAAGATTAACCTAGTGTTAAATACTATAATTAAAACCATATGTGTGATCAACTACTTATCTTAATAACCAAGACCAAACCCTGATGAGAGTAGTACCTACTCTAGGTATTTTAAGGTGTTACTAAACTACAATATTAATACAAAACTTGGAAGGAGTTCTAGTAGAAGTTACAATTCATTAGCACTTAGTTATGCACATAAGATAATAGGAAAGTGACAACATTCCCAAATAAGAGGTCAAATCCTTAGACACATTTTAGTACATGAAATCATGCCATTAGATCAACTCCTTAAATTATAAAATTTAGGACACATAAGATAACACCCTTGAAATCCTATTTCAAAATAGGAAGTCAAGCATTAAGGCCTAGCTCATTAATCAACTCTTGCTAGATAAAACAAAGCAACATATAACACCTTTAATAAAGGAATTACAAGTATTATAAATACTTGGAATACCAACAAAGAAAAGAGAATTTGCATTTGTTAACACACTTACTTAAAACATTATGTGTTGAAACTATCAAATTATTAACAAGCAAAATAGTATATCTCAAACTGTATTTATTATTTAAGAGGTATTTGCCAAGTTAAAATGATTACCAAAAACCTACAAAATAGAAGAACATTAAAAATCTGATTCAAATAGAAACTACAAAACGAGAAAATAAATAAATAAAAGGGAAAGGAAAGGAAAAGCCCTACAACCCATACAGGCGGCCACAGGCCTTGCGGCCCAACGCGGCCAAGGCCGAGACGGAACAGCCCCAAATCACAGCCGGGGCGGATGGGTCGGAGACGAAGTCGCCGTCTTAGATAGCCCGCGTCGTCGACGCCCGGGGAGAGCGCCACGGCGGCCGAGCTCCACGTCCCGCGGTCGTCGCCGGCGATATTGACCCGCCCGGCCGCGTCGGGGACCCTATAAACGCGCCGAAGCTCACCATTTGACCCCTCTTCGTCTCATTTCCACAGTTCGAAACCTTCGCTCAACCGGCCACCACCGCATCGTCGGCGGGCATTCCCTGGCCAGCGTAGCAACCATCGTCACCGCCGTACTCGTCTTGCTTTCGTCCCGCAAAGGAATCGAACCGCGCTCTAAATCATCCTGCCAGAACTCATCTTCCCCGAGCGGCAGAAGCAATTGTCATTAAGCGAACGCAACCTTGCCGACCCTCGCCGACATGTGCTGCGATGAGCTGCGGCCTCCCTGTGTCCAGGCTCCTTCTCTAGCATTCTCTAGCATGCCTCGCGACGTGAGCCGTGACACCGCCACGTGGAGCTATGCACCGGCCACCCTCGATGACCATTCGAAGGCACCACCACCGGATGGTTCGCCTCGGAGAGCAATTCTCCCACGCCCACACGGCCACGGCGGGGCCCGGGGAACACCGGCGTCCACGGGCGGCCGCCGGTGGTGGCCATGAGTCGCCACCTCGACGCCACCGTGGCAGCCAGCGTGGCACTGGCCCACTTGTCTGTGGCTGTGGGTAGCTGCAATCGGGTAGGTTTAGTAGATTTAGTTAAATTTAAATTTAATAAATACTGAAACTTTGCAAATTTATATAAAATTCATTATAACTCAGAAAAAGGTAAATAATATATCAAAATTCTTAGAAAAGTAAACTCTATTCAATAAAAATATAAAATGAAATTTTTATTTTTAATAAAAATTCAATTATTTAATACTTGTTATTTAAGCCTTTAATTTTAATTCTAAATTCAATTAAAATTCAATAATTAGGAAAAAGGTATAAAATAAATAAAAACCAGTGAAGTAAATAAAGAAAACATTAAAACTAATTTTCTTTATTTGTTATTTTGTTAAATCCTTATTAGAGGGATTTAAACCCTAATTAATAATTACCTAATTATTAATTCTTGAAAATTAATAAAATACCAAATCCAATATTATTATTTCAAAGTTATTAATAACTTCAACTTTATTAATGAAGTTATTAACTTATGAACAAAATAGTAATTAGGAAACCCTAGTTCCATTATAAAACAAAGTGATAACCCCATAATTTCATGTGGGATCCTAAAACCCTAATGCCATTTAGAACCTAGCTCCACTATTTCATTTGAACCCTAATTTACTTCTAAAACCTAAACCCTAGATCCTCACATGTTATCATGGTGTTCTACTTGATCCATAGAACCATAACTAGCAATTAAATACTTGCCATGCCACATAAAATGTAGGAGCCCTATTATCAATAATTTAGTATTCCATGTAGGCATTCCTCATCAGACCTAAATGATCAAATAAGGGCAACCAAATGCAAACCCTAGCTCCTATCCTTAGAGATATCAATTTTAATTAACCAGCATCACACCATTATGATGAACCCTAATAGCAACCATGCCCATTATCATGCACCACCTAACCATACTCCACTAAACCCCATTAGTGTAAGATAATATTAAACATCCTATTTAAGGAAACCACTATTCCTTACTTAGTGAATCCAATAGCAAACCCTAGACAACCTCAACCCTAATTGATATACTTCTTATTATTTCAGAAGTATTTTCTTCAAAAGTTATTCTTTTGAAGTAAATAAAGAGTCATCATCAACCCGCTTATAAGGACCTATAAACCCTAGCTAGTTATCACCAATAAGATGAACCAGTTGATAGCAACCTTGTATGAATAATTGCTTAGGATGCCTAGGCATAACTCCACCTACTATTGACCTAGATGTCAATGAATCCAACATTGTTATGATCCATCTATTACTTACTCAAACCAATTAGAACCATAGAAAACCATAGAACCCCACAAAACCTAATTACCATACTTGTTCTTCATTAAAGAACATGTTCTTTAAAGGTTATTCTTTTGAAGTATATAATAAGTAATCATCAACCATGCCTTATAGGACTTAAAATTGACAACTTCTCTTTACTTATTATACAACTACTATTCCTGGGTGTGTATGATTGTTACTATTCAGTTTACCACCTGCTTATGATCCTAAAACAACACCACCCTGAATAAGAACCTTGTTTGTGATTCACTCTAAAAGTGCAACAAACCCTGAACTAATCATTACAACTCACTGATCCTAAATCATCGGGGTTAGATCACGCTTAGAGCGATTGCATCTCATAATTATGCATTATTGCATCCTTGCCAATCTTTTAAACATCGTCCTTACCGGACGATGATGCTATTTCAAAATTTGGAGTTATTGCGTATCGAAGACCTTGTCTGCATAATCTTGCAGTCAAGAAAGGCAAGTTCATCACTTGCTCATGTCATTTGAGTATCTTTATCAAATTACTTGCAAAGTACTATGATTATCACTATTGCATAAAAACCAAAACCACTATTTTCATAACTATGAATATGACTATGTGGTGGGCAATGGAACCATGGATTGTGTTGATATGGTGGAGGTTCCATTGCAAGGATTTATATCCATCTAGGATTAAACAACAAATGTAGTCCAGTGATTCTTGTGCCGTAGCCACAGTGTTAACCATAAGATCGGAGTGGGACGGAGTAGTCAAAGTGTTTCCACCTCTCGTACATCAACGGATGCGCTTACCGTAGTATCTGTCGGGGTGACGGTTATGCAGGGAAGCCTTAAGTCCCCACGGCATAGTCCGTAGACACTTGTGTAAAATAAACGGTTGGGTGAGGAAGCCTTAATTCCCCCACGGTATTGCGGTCATGATGGGTTGCGGCTACCGGCGAAGGAGGTTTGGTTACGAGTTAAGCTTGTTGTCGTGGTCAGGGTCCACCCGTGAGTGGGAATAATGGGACAGGAAAGGATTTGGGGTGATGCTTACAACAAGGTGGGTGTTAAATTAGCGAGGAGAGACATGATTAATGGACCTTATGCCCGGGCCTCACACCCTTAGGAAGTGTGGACGGGAGAATCACCAGTTGGCACCAAGGTTAACATCTCTTATGGGTAAAGCAACACACCTCTGCAGAGTGTAAAGAACCGTGACCTGTCACTCCCTGTTCCGGGATATGGCTGCGAACGCGGCAGGAAAGGAACTCCATGAATTTCTAGTCAACCGTGAAGGCTGACGGACATAGTTCTTCTGAATAAAAGCAACCTTTTGAAGAAATGGTTATGAAAACTTTTTGCATTGGTATTAGACTTTCTGGTCTAATGCCATAGCTAATGCATTAAACACCTCTTTCCTATAATGAACTTGCCTTGAGTACGCTCGTACTCATCCCACCCTTAAACTGCTTAGATATGAAGGCATCGAAGGAGGATCTACGGTGCAACTCGAAGACCGAGGAGTCAACAACTACTTCAAGAAGGCAGGGACCCTGTCCCGGAGGAGTCGAGATACCACATCCAACAAGGAGAAAACCTAGTATAGCCATAGAAGGGACTAGCTTCCTAAACCTAGCTCCTATTTAGCTAGAATCTATTCTTAGCCTCTATAGCTAGTTAAATACTCTACAAATAGGAGTTCGTGATAGGATTAGACTACGAGTCGTTCTTCTGGAGTTTATTTGCAGTTTTACCTCATTGTAAAGTAGGAGGCTGTGATGATCTTATGTAACAGAGTCAGTGTTGTAATTCTATAGACATGCCTTGGACCCGCATATGTTTCTGTTGTACCACTCTGAGCGATATAATACTAGTGGAACGGTGTTTCATTGGTGTTATATCAGACTTGCATACTACACCATGCAGTGGTATGCCGGGTCACCACAGTTGGTATCAGAGAAAATGCTTTGACCCTAGGATTAAAACCCTTTAAATGAGACCTATAGGATTGGTAGTGTCTATAGGAGATTATCGGTAAACCAAATACCTCTTGCAGCAGAATTCTTTATTACTTTGAAGATAATCAATGAGGTTTGATTACCTTCTAATATGTTTCAAAAGAAGTGTTTGTTAATTAACATGCAGCATATGTACATGGAAGTCTTAAACATATTAATTTGATGATCACCAGTTAGTATGCAATGCAGATTAAAAGAAGATACACCACAGCAGATATCCTATTGGAAGATGTGTACCAACATATGTTATGATTAAGTAAGAATTATTCAGACATGTAATAGGAGTAATATCAAGATGAAGATAGTATATAAGAAAGATATCCTACTAGAAGGTGTATACCAAGTTAAGTAATGAGTAAGTAAATTATCCAAACTTGTAAAACAACTGATAGTAAGTGATAAAAACAAGTGATATGAGGTAGTATAGACCATGATGAGTCAATCATGGGAGATAAGGAAGAGTGATAGGAATAATATATGTCTACTTACATGGTAGAAATAGTAATCACATATGATTCACTTGAGAGTCATTATGTGATGGACTAAAAACCTCATAATTAATTAAGAGGAGTACAATAAGAAGCCAAGTGCAAAACAATAGTGCAAGAATTGTGTTCCAAAAATATGGGAAGTGTGCCAAGCACATCATGACCATATGCTTATGGTAGAAACACTTAGAAGTATAGGAACTATATCCTAATAAATATGTATTCAGAGTAACCATATTAGAACTAGAATGTATCATAGGAAGTAGTCCTCAATAGCACATATATATGGTATAATACTTTGTTAGTACTTCCAAACAAAACTAGGTTAACTTCAACTATTCCAGACCACTTTGTGTCAAGTTTATCTCATTGCAATTGTGCAATTAAGGTAAATGTTGAGACAAATAGTAGAATTCCATATATTCGTGCTAAGTATCACGATACAAACCTATCTTATGTGGTGTTATATACTACACATCTCAGCCTGATGTTTAGAGATGTCTTACTCAAATATTATATTCAGGCTTATGATGGTGTGTATTATAAGCACAAAGCTGAATCTTCTTGGATCATATTGGATTTTCATTGTTTGACTAGATCCAAACATAAAGTTTAACTTTGATATGCAAGTGCATGTTGCAATATCAAGTTCTTACTTGATGCTATAGATCTAGAGGGTAGTGGTATTCGTATGAGGAAGTGACGAATACTGAAGATTCCGAAGACTAGATGAAGGTTCATCAGAGAAAGGAAGCAAAGTTGTGGGAAGTAACCACAATACTCTGAAGATAGTACCAATCCAAAACTCATGCTTTACCTCAACAGAGGAGTACTTTAGTACATAAGAAGCATGAAGGTGAGAAATATGATGATTATGGAGAAGTAGAAGTAGAACCATAGTCATTATGGAAGAGGGAATGCATGGGAAATCACTTAGGACACTATATTCATATTCATAGTGTCAGTTAGTGGTTCTCTTGCAAAATTAAACCCTGACAGAAGGAAGATGACCTATGAAACCATAGCAGAGATAAGAAGACCATAGTTGATATCAGAAGATCACAATTGATATAGGATCAATACTGCGAGATAAAGTAGAGGATGTCTCGTCCAGTTGATCAGAACCTATAATAGAATCCATTTTTAGATAACAAATAGCCACAATTGGTATCAAGTAGTCCACCATTGGATTATTTGTACCAAGAAGTTGTGAACAAATAAAATTTTGTTAGCCAAATAACAATGACCTAAAATCATTTAGTCGAAGGATTCACATTGGATGTCCACAAATTGAGTGGATAGACCACAAACGATGTAGCGAGACCTTAGAAAAGAGTATAAACCATAAGCTATACTTAGACCAATATTCCAACAATCAATCCAATGGTTGGAAGAAAAGAAGTTGAAGACCATAAGAAAACTCTAAGGGGTAGAGTAAAGATTGAGTTGGATGTACAATGACTCAATACTTTAAGCAAGATAGAAGAAGAAGGTCTGAACTGAGAGGAAGTTCGATCTTATTTTCATAAGATTATCGAACACTACTTTCAGAAGGATGTCAGATCAGAAGCCGAGGTTTATACCTCGAGGAAGTAAGAAGTGGACTATAACTTGAGAAAGTGAGTAAATATTTACTCAGAAGTACGAAAGCTCAAGTAAGTCAAGCATAAAGAAGTTGGACGAAGAAAATACCGTAGACCAAATACAGCTCAAGAAGGCCAAAGACCGAAGGAGATTGACCATACCAAAACTAAAGTCTATTTGAAAGATTCCTTTCATGGAACCTAAATAACCCAAAATAGTTATAGGTATCAATTATAAACCATGATTGGATGGACTAAATGAGTCTAATCCATTCTTAGAGGAATAAACCACCATGATCAATTCCATAGTAAGTACCTTACCAAGTACCATTATTGCAGTTTTGGTAGTAAGGGAAAAACAAAGACCTATTTTATCAAATAGGAGAATGTTATCCAATTAGTCCTCAATTAAGACTGTCAGGACAAGAAGAAGTCCCAATCATTGAATATTCAATGAGAAAGGAAACAAGCTTATAATATTGGAGGAAATCATGGAAGTAAAGGAAGTAATAGTTGTTTGATGTCAAACACTAATGGATTCCAGGAAGAATCTGGACAAGGGATATATTCAATTATATCCAGTGAGATCATCACGGAGTTCGAGAAAAGTTGTAGTCTGCACAAGTCAGATCCACACTTCGGAAACGTGAGAGAGATCAAACTTCGAGGACGAAGTTTAGTTTAAGGGGTAGAGACTGTAATATCCCAGGTATTGGGGTTACAAAAATAGAGGAAACAGATGTGTGCATTGCATTCATGCATAGAAAATATGGGGAATTTTCGCGCTTTAAAGTAAAACAGTCACAGTAACTGAAGTTTCACTTGACTTGGTGGAATTGAAGTAGCTCATCAAGTCAAGCGCTATAAACCTCAATGTGACTTTGATAAAACCTTGTTTTGGGTAGAGATGAATTGATCTAAGGGGTTAGATCAAATAGAATTAAAACTAACACAACAACCCTTTAATCAAGGATCAACTACTTGATCTTATTAAAGATCACAACATGGTATTCCTTGCCAAAACCTATGAACATCCATTTCATTGGAAATCAAGTAACAATAAAATGGACAAACCATTCTTCACTTATCTTTTCCATGTCTTAAACTAAACCTTGATCCTACCATGAACCTCATGGTATTCATTTTACTCCATTCTTGGAAACATAACAAGGAGATCCACTCTAGAAATATATAATCCTTCTCTATTCCAAATTATTATACATCAAACCTAGAGAGGTGAGAGTTCTATTATAATTATTAGAGAAGCAATAACAAACCTTGAGCTAAACCTTGGATATACATCCAAGTATTCAGGTCATCATCTTTCAGAGGAACCCTAGAGTATTATTGAAGACATTTCCTAGAGAGAGAACCCAGTTATGTTAAACATGGAAATTGGTGACCACATCATTATCTCTGGAGAATAACCTTAGGTTAGCATTGAAGTCCTTCCCAAATGAGAGAGCCCATTCATATCAATTCTAGCTTTACCTATTAATGAATAAAGAACAATCTTTGAACTAAAGTATTAGGTTATTAAACCATTTCCCTTGGAGTGGTGAGATAACCTAATATCACATGAAATAATACCATATCCATGAATTGATAAAGTAAGGAAGAGAACTATCCATATAACCAGATGATCATATCATCATTGATCAAGTAGAACCCTAACATAATATCTCAGGCATTCTCCTGGGATATATACTTTAGAGGCAACCATAGTAGGCCCATCCTAGAAAGTGAAATAGAAGTACTATACCCTAGATGATCAAGACAATGCTTGATCTTAGAAGTGAGAAACTTAACTCAGGAGAGATATACTATATGAAGCCAAACCTTGATCATTATAAATTGAGTGATGATCATAAACCCTAAGAATTTGAGGTAGAGACCTTAAGAACAAGTTGATCATGTCTAATCCATGATCAAATCCTGGAGAGATATGAACACCAGTTAAACCTTAGAGGGTTAAGTAAATCTAATTAAGTACATAAAATCATAGGGGAACCACTAGCAACCCTAAAACCATTTCCAATATATTAATTGGAGAAACAACTGAATAGAAACAAACCTTGTATGGTTCAGCCCCTATATCAATCCAAATGATCTGGGATTGAATCATCCTATGTGTGGTGAGGAAGAGCAAACCTAACGGAGTAATATGGTGTTAAGTCACATATAGAACCTATGCCCATATTTCAATTAACTTGTGAATTAATTGATAATCACAAGTCAAACCCTAAACAATATCTCAATCTAGTTTGTGCATCATGGTGATCACAAATATAAACTAACTTACATTTGAGTTCCAAACCATATGCCATTAGGTGAATATCATTAGAACCCTAGAATTGCTCACAAACTAAATCTTATGCTTCAATTATTGAACCTAAGATTAACCTAGTGCTAAATTCTATAATTAAAACCATATGTGTAGTGATCAACTACTTATCTTAATAACCAAGACCAAACCATAATGAGAGTAGTACCTACTCTAGGTATTTTAAGGTGTTACTAAACTACAATATTAATACTAAACTTGGAAGGAGTTCTAGTAGAAGTTACAATTCATTAGCACTTAGTTATGCACATAAGATAATAGGAAAGTGACAACATTCCCAAATAAGAGGTCAAATCCTTAGACACATTTTAGTACATGAAATCATGCCATTAGATCAACTCCTTAAATTATAAAATTTAGGACACATAAGATAACACCCTTGAAATCCTATTTCAAAATAGGAAATTAAGCATTAAGACCACAATGCATTAATCAACTCTTGCTAGATAAAACAAAGCAACATATAACTTTGCTATTAAAGGAATTATAAATACTTGGAATACCAATACAAAGAAAAGAGAATTTGCATTTGTTAACACACTTACTTAAAACATTATGTATGTTGAAACTATCAAATTATTAACTAGCAAAATAGTATATCTCAAACTGTATTTATTATTTAAGAGGTATTTGCCAAGTTAAAATAATTGCCAAAACGCAAAATGAAAGAACATTAAAATACGATTCAAATAGAAACTACAAAACGAGAAAATAAATAAATAAAAGGGAAAGGAAGGAAAGAAGCCCTGCACGACATGCAGACGACCCAGGAGCCCGACGACGGCCCAGCGCACGGCCGGGCCGGTACGGAACCAGCCCAAATGCCGCTTCGGGCGGATAAGGTCGGAGACGAAGTCGCAGAATGTTCGTCTTCGCAATCGTCGCGCCCGGGGAGAGAGCCACGGCGCGGCGAGCTGCACGTCCGCGATCGTCGCGATATTGACCGCCCGGCCACACGTCGGGGACCCTATAAGAAACGCGCCGAAGCTCACCATTTGACCCTTGGGTGATGTCATTTTCCCCAGATTGGCTCTCAGCTCAACCCAGGCCACCACCTTGTCCCATTAGACATTCCTGTGGCCAAGCCACACCGTGGCAACCATGCGTCACCGCCGTACTGCGTCTTGCTCATCACTTAAAGGAATCGGCCGCCCAGGTACTCTAAATCATCCTGTGAGAGCTCATCTTCCCCGGGCGTCGTGGCATTTGTCGATTCCGGCGAACCCAACCTTCCCCCACGACCTCGCCGACACGCGCGTCGTACTCGCGGTGAGCTCTTGACTCCCTAACGCATTCGGAGCTCCTTCTCTAGCAATCTCTAGCATGCCTGCACTTAACGTAGAACCGTGGGCCGCCGCAGACCATCGTCGCCGGCCACCCTCCGGTGACCATTCGGAGGGGGCGCCACCACCAGATGGTTCGCCTTGGAGAGCACTCTCCAACGCGCCCCTGCACGCCCCGGCAGGCTCCACGGGAAGCCGACGTCGTCCACGGCTGGCCGCCGGTGGTGGCCATGGTTGCCACCTCGACGCCACCGTGGCAGCCAGCGTGGCACTGGCCCCCCTAGGCTTAATTACCTGCATACTTGTTCTTCATTAAGAACATGTTCTTCCAAAAGTTATTCTTTTAAAATTATATAATAAGTAATCATCAACCATGCATTATAGGACTTAAAATTGACAATTGCTCTTTACTTATTATCAGCTACTATTCCTGGTTGTGTATGATTGTTACTATTCATTTTGCCACTGTTTGCTTATAATTCTAAAACAACACAAACCTTGAATAAGAACCTTGTTTGTGAATCACTCTAAAAGTGCAACACACCTGAACCAATCATTACAACTCATTGATCCTAAAAATCGTCGGGGTTAGGTCACGCTTAGAACTGACGCATCTCATACTTATGCATTATTGCATCCTTGCCAATCTTTTAAACATCGTCCTTACCGGACGATGATGCTATTTTAGAATTTGGAGTTATTGCGTATCGAAGACCTTGCCTGCATAATCTTGCAGTCAAGAAAGGCAAGTTCATCACTTGCTCATGTCATTTGAGTATCTTTATCAAATTACTTGCAAAGTACTATGATTATCACTATTGCAAAAAAACCAAAACCACTATTTTCATAACTATAAATATGACTATGTGGTGGGCAATGGAACCATGGATTGTGTTGATATGGTGGAGGTTCCATTGCAAGGGTTTATATCCATCTAGGATTAAACAACAAATGTCGTCCAGTGATTCTTGTGCCGTAATACCCGTGTTAACCATAAGATTCGGAGTGGGACGGAGTAGTCAAAAGTGTTTCCACCTCTCGTTCATCAACGGATGCGCTTTACCGTAGACACTTGTATCTGTCAGGGCAAGCGGTTGGCTGGGGAAGCCTTAAGTCCCCACGGCATAGTCCGTAGACACTTGTCGCTCGAAGAACAAGCGGTTGGCTGGGGAAGCCTTAAGTCCCCACGGTATTCGCGGTCTATGATGGGTTGCAGCTACCGACGAAGGAGTTTGGTTAACGAGTTCCAAGTTGTCGTGGTCGGGAGTCCACCCGTGAGTGGAAGAAATAATGGGTGAAGGGACCTTAGTGGGGTGACCGCTAAAGGTGGTGCCACCAGTGGCAGAGAAAAACAGATTGTGAGTCTTATGCAGGCCTCCACAGGGCTGGGCGGAAAATACTGGACTGAGCTTTAGTTCCGGTGTCTGCTGATGCATGCTACCTCTGAAGTGTGAAAACCATGTTTCATCACTCCTGTCCAGGATCATGGACCCCAACCTCTGAAGAACTCCATGAGTTCTATTAAGCAGTGGTGGGGGCGACGAGTTATAGTTATCCAGATAAAAACAACTTTTGAAAAATGATTATAAAAACTGCATTGATGCTGACACCATGATTAATGCAAAAGTAGCTAAGACATGTGCCCTCTTTATATAATGGAACTGGGCGAGAGTGTTAGCTCATTACTCTGACTCTTTTTACTCATAAATCCCCTGCCCGAATGTGGGCGCTATGAGGAGGATCTACGATGCAACTCGAAGACCGAGGAGTCAACAACTACTTCAAGAGACAGGAGAGTCAGATACCACATCCAACAAGGAGAAAACCTAGTATAGCCATAGAAGGGAACTAGTTTCCTAAACCTAGCTCCTATTTAGCTAGAATCTATTCTTAGCCTCTATAGCTAGTTAAATACTCTACAAATAGAGTTAGTGATAAGACTAGACTACGAGTCGTTCTTCTGGAGTTTATTTGCAGTTTTACCTCATTGTAAAGTAGGAGGCTGTGATGATCTTATGTAACTGAGTCAATGTTGTAATTCTATAGACATGCCTTGGACCCGCATATGTTTCTGTTGTACCACTCTGAGCGATATAATACTAGTGGAACGGTGTTTCATTGGTGTTATATCAGACTTGCATACTACACCATGCAGTGGTATGCCGGGTCACCACACCTTCCTCCACCTCCGCACATCCTGCTACGTCACCATCGATCTAACGGAAGTTCATGCAAGGTTCAAATTCCTCCAGATCTATAGAGTTAATCTATTTTTATTTTCAATCGTAAACATCTTAGTGTTGAATGTTATCTTCATCAATATATTTTAGATACTACTTTGTCGGCTTTTGCGATAGATAATCATTAACTGGCGATGTCTACTCACACTTCTTTTCACACGTAGGCAGTGTTGGGCCTCAGAGCGGAGGTTTGTAGAACGAACCAAGTTTCCTTAAGCGAATCACCCAGGTTTATCGAACTCGGGGAGGAAGAGGTCAAAGATATCCCCTCAAGCAACCCTGCAGTCACGATACAAGAAGTCTCTTGTGTCCCCAATACACCTAATACACTTGTCAGATGTATAGGTGCACTAGTTAAGCGAAGAGATAGTGAAATACAAGTGGTATGGATGAATATGAGTGGTAATAGCAATCTGAATAAAATATGGCAGCGAGTAAACATGCAACAAAACAGTAAACAAACGGAGATTCGATGCTTGGAAACAAGGCCTAGGGATCCTACTTTCACTAGTGGACACTCTCAACATTGATCACATAGCTAAAACTACTCTACACTCTCTTGTTGGATGACAAACATCATTCATTGTGCAGAACTGAAGCACCTCAATGCCGGGTTAACAAGCTCCACAATTCAATGTTCATATTCAAATAACCTTAGAGTGCATGATAGACCATTGCAATTATACCCGAGTACTAACATAGCATGCACACTGTCAACATCACACTATGAAAATAGATCACATCGATACTATCATAGTAATAGTTAACTTCATAATCCACAAGAGATCACAATCATAGGTTATACAAGATGCTTACATGATGCACACATTGTCAACATTACATCATGGAGGAATAGACTACTTTAATAACATCACTAGAGTAGCACATAGATGATATTCAACTAGATCACAAAGAGAGAGATGAACCACATAGCTACGGTAGAGCCCTCAGCCAGAGGAGAACTACTCCTCCTCGTCATGGGGAGAGCAGCCCGATGGCGATGAAGATGGCGGTGATGTCGATGGAGATGACTCCGGGGGCAATTCCCCGTCCCGGCAGGGTGCCGGAACAGAGACTTCTGTCCCCCGAATTGGAGTTTCGCGATGGCGGCGGCTCTGGAAGGTTTTCTGGAGTTTCGTCAATCCGTGTCGAAGATTTAGGTCAGGACGGCTTAAATAGGCGGAGAGTCAGAGTCGGAAGGGTGGGGCCCCCTCACAGTAGGGGGCGCCCCCCCCTAGGCCGCGCCGCCATGTTCTATCACCGCCTCGTGGCCCCACTTCGTAATCTCTTCGGTGATCTGGAAGCTTCCGGAAAAAATAAGGTTCTGGGCGTTGATTTCGTCCAATTTCGAGAATATTTCCTTACTAGGATTTCTGAAACCAAAAACAGCAGAAAACAGGAACTGGCACTTCGCCATCTCGTCAATAGGTTAGTTCCGGAAAACGCACAACGATATAAAGTGTGAACAAAACATGTAGGTATTGTCATAAAACAATCATGGAACATCAGAAATTATAGATACGTTGGAGACGTATCACTTGCCTAGAAGAACCAGCCGCACAAGATACGACTTCTGAACCCACTCACAAAGACATTGAATACTATGTTTGAGGCACATATGCCAAACGTTATTCTGAAGTCAGTCGCTGTGATGAAGTCCCCGACTATGGTCTTCGTTTCCAAAGATTACCCGGTGGAAATTGCTTGGGTCGATGAGAGCACTCCAACTAAGGGTATAGATGAAGATTGGGGAGAAGGAAGATTTTCGATCGAGCACCATTCTCTGCGTTGCATTACCCCGTTCAATGGTGAATTGTATGCAATAGCTGTGAACAATTTTGAGTTCGGAAAATTAGTGTGCACCAACAATGTCCAGTTGGAGCAGCGCGCGAGCACTGTTAACATGGAGACACTAATTTCATTTCCAGAACTTGAAAATGACAAGTTCTACCTTGTGAAGTCGGATGGTGATCTGTTGCTTGTGTTGTTGGACAACATGCATTTGGAGGAAGGTCATGTGGACACTGAGAGCCGCTCTCTCCATGCCGTCAGTAACATTGGCAGTCGTGCCTTCTTCGTCCATTATATCCGGTGTATCTCCGTCGACACCAGAGTGCACCCGACACTTCGACCTGGCTGTATCGTGGATTTGGGTTATATCAGAGAGTACTTTGATGATATAAAGGCCTGGGATGAGTGGCCACTACGTGTGGATAGATTAGGAAACTACGGTCTGAGAAATGAACAAAGGCCATACCGTTTGGAGGATGTATTGGCTGCACACTGCAGACGGAAGGAGTTCAATGAAAATTTCCTTCAATGGAGTGACGAAGAAATATATGCTGAATGAAGAACATATTCATTCATCCTGGGGTATCCTAATCTTCATGTTGGCCATACATTGTGTCTTGTATTATTTTCATTAGTTTATCGTGAACATTAACATCGTTATTGGCTGCTTTTGGCTGTTGTATGCAGTTTATGTATTATACTTAGTTTTCGTGATTTATTATGCTGCTGTGAATTTTTCATACCTTCTAGATTTGCTACTAGATTTGTTACCATATTGGGCAAAAAACGAGGGCCAAAAGGCAACAATATTGAAGAAAGACAGAAATAGAAGCTTCTCTAGATTTGATACTAATTTGGTAAAAGAGCGTACAGAGAGAGGAAAAAAGGCGCTACGAAAAATGCCAAATTTGAAATTTGAGAGAGACGATGGCATTTCTCACGTACAACCAAACGATGTCTCGTCCTGTCCCACGCGGTCCCTTTCTACCCCCACGCGACGCAGCCCCACACGTCAGCACGGACGGTTAACTAGCGGGAATCACTCCCGTCCGAGCTCATACGAGGTTTCGGACAAGGGGCTTAGGGAAAGGCGAGAAAAACTAAGGAGCTGGGGAAAACTGAGTACAACTAAGGACACAAGAAGGCACGGAAATATAAATCCCATGATTATACTATAATGCAAAAGGCTTCCCATAAAACCTTGTCACATGTCATGCACATTGCTTACACATTTGATTCGGTCTTATTGCTAGACTTCTTTCATCGTGTGTAATTATATGAGGCATGCCCTTCTTGGGTTGGCCCTGTTTGATGTTCATCTTGCTTCTTTTTCGTTGCAACGGTCAATGCTTAAATTATTTTGACACTATATGTGATCCCTGGATGGTGCTAGTGAGCCTTGTGATATGCACATGTGCCAATCTTGTGCATCCTACTTTTTCACTAGCATCATCCTTTTACGGAATTTTGTGTCGAATATGTAATTATGCTCCATGTTCTTGATATTCATTTTTGGTTCTTTTTCGTTGCAATGGCTGATGATTATACTTTGTTAGCATCTAATGAGAAAAGGTGCCCATAAGACCTTGTCATATGTCCACGCATCTTGATTGCGCATTTGATTTGGCCAGGCATTGATACGTCTCCAACGTATCTATAATTTCTGATGTTCCATGCTTGTTTTATGACAATACCTACATGTTTGTTACTTTATGTCATATTTATGCGTTTTCCGGAACTAGCCTATTGACGAGATGCCGAAGTGCCGGTTCCTGTTTTCTGTTGTTTTTAGTTTCAGAAATCCTAGTAAATATTCTCGGAATTGGACGAAATCAACGCCCACGACATCTTATAATTCCACGAAGCTTCCCGAACACCCGGGAGAGGCACCAGCGGGGAGCCTGTGGGCCCCACACGATGGCGGCGCGGCCCAAAGAGAGACGCCCCCTGACAGTGTGGCGCCCCGTAACCCTCAGACTCCGCCTCTTCGCCTATAAAGCTGACCTAAATCTTCGAGACGAATAAGCCACGGTACGAGAAACCTTCAAGACGACGCCATCGCGAAGCCAAGATGTGGGGGACAGGATCTCTGTTCCGGCACGCCGCCGGGACGAGGAAGCCCCCGAAAGGCATCTCCATCGACACCCCCGCCATCTTCATCATTGCTGTCTCCCATGATGGGGAGGGAGTAGTTCTCCATCGGGGCTAGCTCTGCCGGTAGCTATGTGGTTAATCTCTCTCCCATGTACTTCAATACAATGATCTCATGAGCTGCCTTACATGATTTAGATTCACATGATGAGGTTTGTATCACTATTAATCTATGTGCTACTCTAGTGATGTTATTAAAGTACTCTATTCTCCTCCATGATGTAATGGTGACAATGTGCATCATGTGTAGCATGTATAGCGTAGTCTATGATTGTAGTATCTCTTGTCGATTATGAAGTTAACTATTACTATGATAGTATTGATGTGATCTATTCCCCCTTTCATAGCTAATGTTGACAGGCACATGCTATGTTAGTACTCGGTATAATTGCGTTGGTCTATCATGCACTCTAAGGTTATTTAAATATGAACATCGAATGTTGTGGAGCTTGTTAACTCCGGCATTGGGGTGCTCTTGTAGCCCTATGATGCGCGTGGTTGACGTATTGTCTTTTCGTTCGACACGCGTCCGTTGGGAACCCCAAGAGGAAGGTGTGATGCGCGCACAGCGGCAAGTTTCCCTCAGTAAGAAACCAAGGTTTTCGAAACAGTAGGAGTCAAGAAGCAACGTGAAGGTTGATGGCGGCGAGATGTAGTGCGGCGCAACACCAAGGGATTCCGGCGCCAACGTGGAACCTGCACAACACAAACCAAGTACTTTGCCCCAACGAAAACAGCGAGGTTGTCAATCTCACCGGCTTGCTGTAACAAATGATTAGATGTATAGTGTGGAAGATGATTGTTTGCAGAAAATAGTAGAACAAGTATTGCAGTAGATTGTATTTCAGTATAGAGAATTGGACCGGGGTCCACAGTTCACTAGAGGTGTCTCTCCCATAAGATAAACGGCATGTTGGGTGAACAAATTACGGTTGGGCAATTGACAAATAGAGAGGGCATGACCATGCACATACATATTATGATGAGTATAGTGAGATTTAATTGGGCATTACGACAAAGTACATAGACCGCTATCCAGCATGCATCTATGCCTAAAAAGTCCACCTTCAGGTTATCATCCGAACCTCTTTCAGTATAGTTGCAAAGCAAGAGACAATTGCATTAAGTATTGCGTGTAATGTAATCTAACTACATCCTTAGACATAGCATCAATGTTTTATCCCTAGTGGCAACAGCACATCCATAATCTTAGAACTTTCTGTCACTGTCCCAGATTCACGGAGACATGAACCCACTATCGAGCATAAATACTCCCTCTTGGAGTTACTAGCATCAACTTGGCCAGAGCCTCTACTAATAATGGAGAGCATGCAAGATCATAAACAACACATAGATATAAATTGATGATAATCAACATAACATGGTATTCTCTATTCAACGGATCCCAACAAACACAACATATAGCATTACAGATAGATGATCTTGATCATGTTCGGCAGCTCACAAGACCAGACAATAAGCACAATGAGAGAAGACAACCATCTAGCTCTGCTATGGACCATAGTCCAAGGGTAGACTACTCACACATCACTCCGGGAGGCGACCATGGCGGCGTAGAGTCCTCGGGAGATGATTCCCCTCTCCGGCGGGGTGCCGGAGGCGATCTGAATCCCACGAGATGGGATTGGCGGCGGTCTCTGGAAGGTTTCGTGTCGTGGCTCTCGGTGCTGAGGTTTCGCGACGAAGGCTGTTTGAGGCGGAAGGAGCAAACGGGCGACGAGGCCCAGGAGGCATGGGGTGCGGCCAAGGGTGGGGCCGCGCCGCCCCTCCCTGGCCACCTCGTTACTTAGTTGACTCTCGGTCTTGGAAGCTTCGTGGCAAAATAGGCCCTAGGCGTTGATTTCGTCCAATTAAGAATATTTCCTTACTAGGATTTCTGAAACCAAAAACAGCAGAAAACAACAACTGGGTCTTCGGCATCTTGTTAATAGGTTAGTTCCAGAAAATGCATAAATATGACATAAAGTATGCATAAAACATATAGATATCATCAATAATGTGGTATGGAACATAAGAATTTATCGATACGTCGGAGACGTATCAGCATCCCCAAGCTTAGTTTCTGCTCGTCCCGAGCAGGTAAACGATAACAAAGATAATTTCTGGGGTGACATGCCATCATAACCTTGATCATACTATTGTAAGCATATGTAATGAATGCAGCGATCAAAACAATGTATATGACATGAGTAAACAAATGAATCATATAGCAAAGACTTTTCATGAATAGTACTTCAAGACAAGCATCAATAAGTCTTGCATAAAAGTTAACTCATAAAAGCAATAATTCAAAGTAGAGGGTATTGAGCAACACAAAGGAAGATGAAGTTTCAGCGGTTGCTTTCAACTTATAACATGTATATCTCATGGATATTGTCAATGTAAAGTAATATAACAAGTGCAATATGCAAGTATGTAGGAATCAATGCACAGTTCACACAAGTGTTTGCTTCTTGAGGTGGAGAGAGATAGGTGAACTGACTCAACAATAAAAGTAAAAGAATGGTCCTTCAAAGAGGAAAGCATCGATTGCTATATTTGTGCTAGAGCTTTGGTTTTGAAAACAAGAAACAATTTTGTCAACGGTAGTAATAAAGCATATGTGTCATGTAAATTATATCTTACAAGTTGCAAGCCTCATGCATAGTATACTAATAGTGCCGCACCTTGTCCTAATTAGCTTGGATTACTAGGATTATCGCAATGCACATGTTTTAACCAAGTGTCACAAAGGGGTACCTCTATGCCTGTACAAAGGTCTAAGGAGAAAGCTCGCATTGGATTTCTCGCTATTGATTATTCTCAACTTAGACATCCATACCGGGACACATAGACAACAGATAATGGACTCCTCTTTTATGCATAAGCATGTAGCAACAATTAATTTTCTCATATGAGATTGAGGATATATGTCCAAAACTGAAACTTCCACCATGGATCATGGCTTTAGTTAGCGGCCCAATGTTCTTCTCTAACAATATGCATGCTCTAACCATTAGGTGGTAAATCTCCCTTACTTCGAGACAAGACGGACATGCATAGCAACTCACATGATATTCAACAAAGAGTAGTTGATGGCGTCCCCGGGAACATGGTTATCGCACAACAAGCAACAATAAGAGATAAAGTGCATAAATACATATTCAATACCACAATAGTTTTTAAGCTATTTATCCCATGATCTATATATTGTAAAGGTAGAGGATATAAATTTAAAGCACTCAAGAAATTTACTTTGGAATGGCGGAGAAATACCATGTAGTAGGTAGGTATGGTGGACACAAATGGCATAGTAGTTGGCTCAAGGATTTTGGATGCATGAGAAGTATTCCCTCTCGATACAAGGCTTAGGCTAGCAAGGTTATTGAAACAAACACAAGGATGAACCGGTGCAGCAAAACTCACATAAAAGACATATTGTAAACATTATAAGACTCTACACGTCTTCCTTGTTGTTCAAACTTAATACTAGAAATTATCTAGACCTTAGAGACCAAATATGCAAACCAAATTTTAGCATGCTCTATGTATTTCTTCATTAATAGGTGCAAAGTATATGATGCAAGAGCTTAAACATGAGCACAACAATTGCCAAGTATCACATTATCCAAGACATTTTAGCAATTACTATATGTAGCATTTTTCCAATTCCAACCATTTAACAATTTAACGAAGAAGAAACTTCGCCATGAATATTATGAGTAAAGCCTAAGGACATATTTGTCCATATGCTACAGGAGCATGTCTCTCTCCCACAAAGAATGCTAGGATCCATTTTATTCAAACAAAACAAAAAAAAACAAAACAAACCGACGCTCCAAGCAAAGCACATAAGATGTGACGGAATACAAATATAGTTTCGGGGAGGAACCTGATAATGTTGTCGATGAAGAGGGATGTCTTGGGCATCCCCAAGCAGACGCTTGAGTCTTCTTGATATGCAGGGGTGAACCACCGGGGCATCCCCAAGCTTGGCTTTCACTCTCCTTGATCATGTTGTATCATCTCCCTCTCATGATCCTTGAAAACTTCCTCCACACCAAACTCGAAACAACTCATTAGAGGGTTAGTGCACAATCAAAATATACATTTTCAGAGGTGACATAATCATTCTTTACACTTCTGGACATTGCACAAAGCTACTGAAAGTCAATGGAATCGAAATATCCATCGAACATATCAAAACATGCAATGCGAAATAAAAGGCAGAATCTGTCAAAAACAGAACAGTTCGTAAAGACGAATTTTATTGAGGCACCAAACTTGCTCAAATGAAAATGCTCAAATTGAATGAAAGTTGCGTACATATCTGGGGATCACTCACGTAAATTGGCATAATTTTCTGAGTTACCTACAGAGAATTTTTCCCAGATTCGTGACAGCAAAGAAATCTGTTTCTGCGCAGTAATCCAAATCTAGTATGAACCTTACTATCAACGACTTTACTTGGCACAACAAAACACTAAACTAAGATAAGGAGAGGTTGCTACAGTAGTAAACAACTCCAAGACTCAAATATAAAACAAAATACTGTAGTAAAAACATGGGTTGTCTCCCATAAGCGCTTTTCTTTAACGCCTTTCAGCTAGGCGCAGAAAGTGTGTATCAAGTGTTATCAAGAGATGAAGTGCAACATCATAATTTGTTCTAATAATAGAATCATAGTAACTTCATTCTCTTTCTAGGAAGTGTTCCATACCTTTCTTGAGAGGAAATGATATTTAATATTACCTTCCTTCATATCAATGATAGCACCAGCGAAGTCTTCCCAAAATAATGGGACAAGATGCATTGCATTCAATATCCAAGACAACAAAATCAACGGGGACAATTATTGGGTAATGCGAACATTATCAACTTTCCCAAAGGTTTCTTTGTAGAATGATCGGCAAGATTAACATCCAAATAACAATTTTTCAATGGTGGCAAGTCAAGCATATTATAGATTTTCTTAGGCATAACGGAAATACTTGCACCAAGATCACACAAAGCATTACAATCAAAGTCATTGACCTTCATCTTAATGATGGGCTCCCAACCATCCTCTAGCTTCCTAGGAATAGAAGCTTCGCATTGTTTCTCTTCTCTAGCTTTTATGAGAGCATTTGTAATATGTTTAGTGAAAGCCAAATTTATAACACTAGCATTAGGACTTTTAGCAAGTTTTTGTAAGAACTTTATAACTGAGATGTGGCAATCATCAAAATTCAAACCATTATAATCTAAAGAAATGGGATCATCATCCCCAATGTTGGAAAAAATTTCAGAGTTTTATCACAGCAGTTTCGAGTTTTAGTTTCAGGTAGTTTTCGCGCTTTGCATTAGAAGTGGAAACATTTCTAACACCAATTCTTTTATTATTATTAGTAGGAGGTGCAGCAACTTGTGGAGCATTAGCATTGCTAGTGGTGGTAATAGTCCAAACTTTAGCTATATTATCTTTTTCATTTTCTTCTTTCTCCCACCTAGCACGCAATTCGGCCATCAATCTTATATTCTCATTAATTCTAACTTGGATGGCATTTGCTGTAGTAACAATTTTATTATCTATATCCTCAGGTTTAGCAGCCATTTTATTAATTAAAGAAGATTGTGACGCAGACATGTATGAGATTCGGTTTTCAGCATTTGCAAGTTTAGTTTGCAACCCAGAAATCTCCATATTCAAATTTTCAAGTTGATTTCCTATATTCTTCAACAAGGTAGATTGCTCATTCATAGTTTTAGTAAACAATTTATTTTGCTCATATTGTGATTGCATAAAGTTCTTGGTGGATCTTTCAATTTCTAATATCTTTTCCTCATTAGGTGAAGCGTATCTACCATAAGAGTTACCATTAGCAGGATATGGCCTAGAATTATTATAATTGTTATTTTTAATGAAATTCACATCAACATATTCTTTTTGAGCACCCCATGACGCTAACGGAACATTATTAGGATCAACATTAGGCCTACCATTCACAAGCATAGACATAATAGCATCAATCTTATCACTCAAGGAAGGAGGTTTCTTCGACAGAATTTACCTTCTTACCTCTCTTTCGTGTGCCATTCAGAGTAATTGATCATCATATTATCAAGAAGCTTTGTTGCCTCGCCAAGAGCGATGGACATAAAGGTACCTCCGGCAGCTGAATCCAATAGGTTCGTGAAGAAAAATCGATCTGCATAAAAGGTTTGGATGATCATCCAAGTAGTCGGTCCATGGGTTGGGCAATTTTTTACCAAAGATTTCATTCTTTCCCATGCTTGTGCAACATGCTCAGTATCCAATTGTTTAAAATTCATTATGCTACTCCTCAAAGATATAATTTTAGCAGGGGGGTAATATCTACCAATAAAAGCATCCTTGCATTTAGTCCATGAATCAATACTATTCTTAGTCAGAGATAGCAACCAATCTTTAGCTCTTCCTCTTAATGAGAAAGGAAACAATTTTAATTTTATAATGTCACCATCTACATCTTTATACTTTTGCATTTCACATAGTTCAACAAAATTATTGAGATGGGCAGCAGCATCATCAGACTAACACCCGAAAATTGCTCTCGCATAACAAGATTTAGTATAGCAGGTTTAATTTCAAGAATTCTGCACAGCAGCAGGTGGAGCAATAGGTGTGCATAAGAAATAATTATTATTTGTGGTTGTGAAGTCACACAACTTAGTATTTTCAGGAGTACCCATTTTAGCAGGTAGTAAATAAAACCAACTAGATAAAGTAAATGAAAGTAACTAATTTTTTTGTGTTTTTGATATAGCAAACAAGACAGTAAATAAAGTAAAACTAGCAATCTTTTGTATTTTGATTTAGTGCAGCAAACAAAGTAGTAAATAAAACTAAGCAAGACAAAAACAAAGTAAAGAGATTGGGATGTGGAGACTCCCCTTGCCGTGTCTTGATCTCCCGCAGAGAGCAAGAATTTTGCCGATCGTCGTCTCCAAACGTATCGATAATTTCTTATGTTCCATGCCATATTATTGATGATATCTACATGTTTTATGCACACTTTATGTCATATTCGTGCATTTTGGAACTAACCTATTAACAAGATGCCAAAGTGCCAGTTTGTTTTTTGTTGTTTTTGGTTTCAGAAATCCTAGTAAGGAAATATTCTCGGAATTGGACGAAATCAACACCCAGGGGTCCTATTTTGCCACGAAGCTTCCAAGACCGAAGATTAGGCAAAGTGGGGCCACGAGTGGCCAAACCATAGGCGGCGCGGCCCAGGCCCGGCGCCGACCTAAGTGTGTGCCCCTCGTGACGCCCTCGACACCTTCCCTTCCGCCTACAAATAGCCTTCGTCGCGAAACCCCAGTACCGAGGCCACGATACGGAAAACCTTCCGAGACGCCGCCGGCAATCCCATCTCGGGGTATTCAGAGATCGCCTCCGGCACCCTGCCGGAGGAGGAATCATCTCCCGAGAGGACTCTACACCGCCATGGTCGCCTCCGGGAGTGATGAGTGAGTAGTCTACCCCTGGACTATGGGTCCATAACGGTAGCTAGATGGTTGTCTTCTCCTCATTGTGCTAATTGTCGGTCTTGTGAGCTGCAGAACATGATCAAGATCATCTATCTGTAATTCTATATGTTGTGTTTGTTGGGATCCGATGAATAGAGAATACTATGTTATGTTGATTATCAATTTATATCTATGTGTTGTTTATGATCTTGCATGCTCTCACGTTACTAGTAGATGCTCTGGCTAAGTAGATGCTTGTAACTCCAAGAGGGAGTATTTATGCTCGATAGTGGGTTCATGTCTCCGTGAATCTGGGGAAGTGACATAAATCTCTAAGATTATGGATGTGCTGTTGCCACTAGGGATAAAACATTGGTGCTATGTTCGAGGATGTAGTTCTGATTACATTACGCGCAATACTTAATGCAATTGTCTGTTGTTAGCAACTTAAAGGGGTTCGGATGATAACCTGAAGGTGGACTTTTTAGGCATAGATGCATGTTGGATAGCGGTCTATGTACTTTGTCGTAATGCCCAATTAAATCTCACTATACTCATCATAATATGTATGTGCATGGTCATGCCCTCTCTATTTGTCAATTGCCCAACTGTAATTTGTTCACCCAACATGCTGTTTATCTTATGGGAGAGACACCTCTAGTGAACTGTGGACCAGGTCCAATTCTCTATACTGAAATACAATCTCTACAATACTTGTTCTACTGTTTTCTAAACAATCATCTTCCACACTATACATCTAATCCTTTATTACAGCAAGCCGGTGAGATTGACAACCTCACTGTTACGTTGGGGCAAGTACTTTGGTTGTGTTGTGCAGGTTCACGTTGGCGCCGGAATCTGGTGTTGCGCACATTTCGCCGCCATCAACCTTCAACGTGCTTCTTGACTCCTACTGGTTCGATAAACCTTGGTTTCATACTGAGAAAACTTGCGGTGTGCGCATCACACCTTCCTCTTGGGGTTCCCAACGGACGTGTGCTACACGCCATCAAGCAATTTTTCTGGCGCCGTTGCCAGATCAAGACACGCTGCAAGGGGAGTCTCCACATCGCAATCTCTTTACTTTGTTTTTGTCTTGCTTTATTTTTTTACTACTTTGTTTGCTGCACTATATCAAAATACAAAAAAATTAGTTGCTAGTTTTTACTTTACTAGTACAAATGCCTTGCACTCTATATCTTTAAACTCAATGCACATATATAATACCTTAGTTTTACGAGCTTTTTATTTGACCAAGAATTACTTCAAATAGATAAAAATTATTTGTATGAAATTAGTATCATTAAAAAGTTCTTTTCAATACAAATCCAATGATACTAATTACATATAATATAATCAAGATTTTGTTGCTTAATTTTTATGGTCAAAGTTTGTCCTGAAATAAGCGTGCACCTTATTTGTAGTAATTTACAACTCACTCTGAAAATTTGAAACAAAACCAGGGATAACATAATATACAACACGATAACACCAAAGCAATAACAAGACAACATTGTTGTGCCTCTACGTGGTTCCAAGTTCTAGCTCTTCTTGTTATTCTTCCGCGGTCAGTCCCATACCTGTGTGTCTAGGTCGTCATAACTGTTACCTCAACAACGACAATAGAAGTGTCACGCAAAGAGACTTCATGCATCAAATCAAGATAAACTCAATATTTTGATTGTATGCATTGTGCAAGAAAATCGGTAGGCAGCCAGAAATAGGCATCGATGGCCTTGTATATTGTCAAAGTTTTGTGCTGACATACACCTTCTCTATGTCTACTTCGGCAATCTTTATAGCTAGGTCATTCTCGAAAAGTTACTTCATCTGCTATAATAACTTCCTTCCACATAGCTGGAGGCTCAAGACAAGGCTCAAGACAATGTGAAACCTAATAAAATGGTGACAGCTCATTTAATAACTATAATGAAAGGAGCAACCAACTATAATGAAGAGAGAACTGAGAAACGCCCTAGTTTCAATACTTGAATCTGCAACACTTTGTTTTTTCACCAATTGTCGTCATACGAGTGAATATTCATATCTCACAGCTATTTGACTGGCCATGCCCAGGTTTCTAATAGAAGAAGGAATCCTAACCCATGTAAGCACTATCCTGTTTGTAGTCAAAGAAATAGTTCATATACTTTTGAAACTACTGTAGGAGCTGGATTACTTACCTTGGCCAATATCTTAGTGTAGCAGCTGGAGATGTCGGTTATGGCATCCTAAATAAATCATATTTAACAAAAAAAGTTTCCGTATAACTTAATCACACAACTTAGAAAATAACCAAATGTCAAACATGCATTTTGACAAAAACGATATGAAAATGTGCAGAAACATCACTGACACAACCTGCTATGCTTTGAATAACAGAACTCTGAGTACAAGATAGTGCACCGAAAAATGATCAGTTGGGTCGTATTGGAGCAGCACACAAAAAAAACTTCGCAGAGTTATTTACCAAAAGGAAAACCAACCGTAGAGTTTATGCACACTGAGTTTATTCACTTCTTGATGCAAGCTTTGCAGCTGACACAAACAACACACATAAGAGAGCTATACAAATGCACTGACATTTGAACGAGGAAAATAAATGACAGAACAATGGATATATTGCTTCATTTCTCCTTTTATCAAGCCTGTCATGTCATTAAATTGTTGATGTCTTGGTCCATCTAGAGCTACAGCAAGAGAAATACATATACAATCTTCAGTGGGCATAATTATCAATCAAAATTAATGTTTTAGATAAGAACATGTGTCAAAGTGTCAAAATTAGTTTTATATAGTTATAAGTGCATATGGGTCAACCAAATAAAATATATGCACCACAGAGAAGGTGTCATTTAGTAGATCAGTATAAGAAGTTAGGATGCACAATACTAATCGGCACCACAGAGAAAATGGTATTGGCAGGTAAGAATAATAAGTGAGAAGGTTTGTAATAATGGAAAAAGGCCAATTCTGCATGAACACGCATTTTCTGAACTTCTAAATCTTTAAGATCTTCTTGCCTTGATATAAAATATCCATAAGCAGCTTGACGTTGGTGTTAGAAAAAGGATAAATAAGTGTAGACAAACACAGTTAAACAGTCAGTACTGATGCAACAACTATCAGCAGACAAAACACCATCCTACACTGCTTTATGCATATTACAAATACCAAGGTGGTTGCTAGTGCCACTAACATAACCAGCTGCAAACGAAAGTCCATAAGCAGCTTTTGCATCTATATAGGGTTGACAGATTAAACAAGTAAAATAACAAATATCTAGATTATTAAGTATCTGCTAAAAAAACAAATACCTAGAGCCAGAAAGGGGGAACCCAAAAATTTATACTCGCACTTCATGCTTAGAGGTTGTATAGTACAACGAATTGTTGAAGCATAGTTGTATTTCCAGGTTTTACATTTTTGTACCAACAATTCATCAAAAACAAAAGGGGCAAAACATAGTGCATGGTCTGTAACATTTGGCAAAACAAAAGGGGCAAATATAGCAATGATTTCTTGAAGCATCCGATTAGCCCCATGCTTAGGTAGTTAAAAAAATTACAGAGGCTTTTACGAAATTCCGTTATAGTCTAGTAATTACGTGTTTTACCGGTTTTGAACATGCCAAAGCCCATCACTAATTTAGCAACAATTGTTGCTATACCCTCTGAATCGAGAATGAGGTGGCTATATCGGGGCCATGTGCCTGACCTCACACATCTAAAGCTGGGGCTATCACCAAGCCGCCTAACAACGAGCCGAAGCATAACCAGCACAATTGTTTACTTATTTTTCTTCAAAACTGGTCATACAGTACTATATACTTCAACATGATCCATCACTGAGCATGCTCCTAATTTCAGAAAATGAGGAAGTGGCACCCCTACATGGTTGATAGCATGCAACCATTGGTAGACCACTTATTCTTGCGCATAAAGGGCCGGCCTTGTTTCAAATTCAGAATCCACCAACATGTGCAGACACAACCACTGGTATTAATGAAAGTGCTTGCTTCAGATCAATATATGCACTACGTACTCTTGAGAATTTATGAAACGAAGTTGGATCTTAGAAAATCAGTATGATTGTACGAACCTTGTCAGAGACCTTGCGCATCTCGCCGAGGATGCATCCGAGCAGCGATGACTTGGAGCCAACCATACCAACCACAGCCGCCAGCTTGCGACTCCAAATCTCGAGGTCGATCTCACGCAACACCTCCTTCCCCGCCTCCATCTCCTTGTCGTCCCACGTGACCAACCTGTCCATCGCTTGCAAGACAATATTTTAGATGTAAGACAATATTTTACCTGATAATCTCAACCAGCTGATATACTCTTCCAATCAGCAATGATAGTACCGAACTACAAATGTGTCACGCTCTTCACCTTCTCCTCTCTGGTCACCACCTCGAGCACCCTCACTGCCCAGCCCCAACACTGCCCCCTCTGCCCCACCCACCGTAGACGACCCTTCTCCTCTCAAGCGTGGCACCGTCGTCTCTGTCCCGTCCCTTCATGGGGGCGTGACTTGTCGACCTGGATAGGTCAGCACCGCAAACTGCTGCCGCGTCCAGCGACGGCGGCCCCCTCTTCAGCGAATCTAGTCGGACGATGGTACTGCTGGAAAATGGCAGTCCATCTCCATGTGCTGCTTGAACAGAGGTTTCCTTTCTCGTACTGTGCCTTAGCCTCCTCCGCCATCATCTGGGCCAATCAAATCGCAGAAGAATCGAGTCAAAAAGAACATGCACTCATGCAAAAAAAAAGCAGGCGAGTGTTTTTCAGATCGTGGTGCGTTTCCATGGGTGAACAACAACTTATGTTGTGGTCGGTCGAGCACCATGGTGGCTTCATCTGTGGCGTAGTCATTCCAAAAAAAACAGTAATGAGATGTGATCGTCAGTTTGCAAATTATCTTGATAGTGAACATTTTGTGGCCAAATTATTTAAAAAAATTGGGTAAAACTAATTTATAGGAGATACTAACATATCTGGTTAGATAAAAGTGTACAACGTGAGGTAGTTTATCACAAATACAAGACGCTGACATTACAGCACATAGATCACCGATCCCAAATAAACAATAGACTGTTCTTTGGAAAAAATACACAGCAGACAAAGGTAGGTATATATACCTTGCTACTTGCTTTGCGGGCGTGCGTGTGAGCAACTTGCCCGGCGACCCGGTGAGTTGGGGGCGGACTGAGCGGAGGGCTGAGCCAGACCACGGGGCCAGCCCCGGAAAATTGGGGGCGGCGCAAGGGGACGCCGTCGGACGCCGGAGAGCGAGCTGCGGAAGGTCGAGCTAGGTCTTGTCTCCACCAAATCCAGCGCATCTTCTATGATACGGGGCACCAGCGAGGAGCCCCTTCCTGGGCGCCATGGACGAATCCTGGTTGCGACGCCGACGAGGATGCGCGGGACGAGCATGCGACGGCGACGAGCGCGAGGAGGCGGAGCGAGTAGCACCGGAGTGGGGATTTGTCGGTGGGGTGAGTTGGGACGGGGCATGGCGGCGCCGTGGAACCCTAGCCCGCTCACACTCGCTCCGCATATCCCGAAGGAAAGAGGCAAATCAGGTTGGGGCGATGGAAGGGAAATGTTCTGGTCGTTTTTGGTGGCCCACTTGTCAGCGAATATTCGTCGAGCGGTGGAGAGCGAGCGAGCGGGTGAACGAGGACGACCAAATTTTGGTCGTAGTGGTGGATGGGGCAGAATAGGGAACATGTTCCTTCTTTTTAAGTAGTGTAGATTTACTATCTTGTTTGCTATATCGAAAACACAAAAAAATTAGTTACTTGCATTTACTTAATCTAGTTTGCTTTATTTACTATTGCTAAAATGAGTAATCCTGAAGTTGAAGTTCGTTCGTTTAAGCAACAAGGGGAGAATGTTTAAGAGATGCTTGGTATAGAATTAGTAATGCCCATAATAGGTGCACTAAGAAACACTCCACCACTATTTTACTCAGGAATTTTTATGTTGGTATCTCTAGCTGGAATAGGTATGTTCTTGATTGTCTCGCGGGAGGTAACTTCCTAAGTACTCCTGCATTAGAAGCTAGCTGCATTATTGAGAGTCTATTTGGAATACCCCCTGTTGATGAAGTTAAAATTGAAATCTCTCTTGAAGATGTTATGAAAAAATTGGAAACCATAGAGAAAAAAATTTCCAAGTGTTGAAACTAAATTGGAAATGCTACTTGATAAAACTGATGAACTTGATAAATCCTTAGGAGGAATTGATGAAAGAATTAGTGTCCTAGGAACTTGTGTTGTCCATGATAATCAAACCGATAGGATTGGCGACTTGAAAAGGCTATGGGAACCTTGGGATCAACCTTTTCTTCTCTTAAATATAAGGAGAAAGCTTATGTGGGTAAGGAGCAAAAGTTTATGTATGTCTCTAAAGTGCCTAAACCAAAAAAATATTATTATAGGCCTAAAATTGACAAAGCCCTTAGTACCACTACAGATGGGGGAGCTTATGATAACGATGCTCCATCTCTTGATAACACTTGATACACACTTTCTGCGCCTAGCTGAAAGGCGTTAAAGAAAAACGCTTATGGGACAACCCATGTTTTTACTACAGCACTTTGTTTTTATTTTGTGTCTTGGAAGTTGTTTACTACTGTAGCAACCTCTCCTTATCTTAGTTTAGTGTTTTATTGTGCCAAGTAAAGTCGTTGATAGTAAAGTTCATACTAGATTTGGATTACTGCGCAGAAACAGATTTCTTTGCTGTCACGAATCTGGGCAAAATTCTCATAACTCAGAAAATTATGCCAATTTATGTGAGTGATCCTCAGATATACGCAACTTTCATTCAATTTGAGCATTTTCATTTGAGCAAGTCTGGTGCCTCAATAAAATTCGTCAATACGATCTGTTCTGTTTTGACAGATTCTGCCTTTTATTTACGCATTGCCTGTTTTGTTATGTTCGATGGATATTTCGATTCCATTGACTTTCAGTAGCTTTGTGCAATGTCCAGAAGTGTTAAGAATGATTATGTCACCTCTGAACATGTATATTTTGATTGTGCACTAACCCTCTAATGAGTTGTTCTAAGTTTGGTGTGGAGGAAGTTTTCAAGGATCAAGAGAGGGAGATGATACAACATGATCAAGGAGAGTGAAAGCTCTAAGCTTGGGGATGCCCCGGTGGTTCACCCCTGCATATATCAAGAAGACTCAAGCGTCTAAGCTTGGGGATGCCCAAGGCATCCCCTTCTTCATCGACAACATTATCAGGTTCCTCCCCTGAAACTATATTTTTATTCCATCACATCTTATGTGCTTTACTTGGAGCGTCGGTTTGTTTTTGTTTTTGTTTTATTTGAATAAAATGGATCCTAGCATTCCTTGTGTGGGAGAGAGACACGCTCCGCTGTAGCATATGGACAAGTATGTCCTTAGGTTCTACTCATAGTATTCATGGCGAAGTTTCTACTTCGTTAAATTGTTATATGGTTGGAATTGGAAAATGATACATGTAGTAAATTGTTATAATGTCTTGGATAATGTGATACTTGGCAATTGTTGTGCTCATGTTTAAGCTCTTGCATCATATACTTTGCACCTATTAATGAAGAAATACATAGAGCATGCTAAAATTTGGTTTGCATATTTGGTTTCTCTAAAGTCTAGATAATTTCTAGTATTGAGTTTGAACAACAAGGAATACGGTGTAGAGTCTTATAATGTTTTCAATATGTCTTTTATGTGAGTTTTCTGCACCGGTTCATCCTTGTGTTTGTTTCAAATAGCCTTGCTAGCCTAAACCTTGTATCGAGAGGGAATACTTCTCATGCATCCCAAATACTTGAGCCAACCACTATGCCATTTGTGTCCACCATACCTACCTACTACATGGTATTTCTCAGCCATTCCAAAGTAAATTGCTTGAGTGCTACCTTTAAATTTCCATTCTTCACCTTTACAATATATAGCTCATGGGACAAATAGCTTAAAAACTATTGTGGTATTGAATATGTACTTATGCACTTTATCTCTTATTAAGTTGCTCGTTGTGCGATAACCATGTTCAGGGACGCCATCAACTACTCTTTGTTGAATATCATGTGAGTTGCTATGCATGTTCGTCTTGTCTGAAGTAAGGGCGATCTACCTTATGGTTAGAGCATGCATATTGTTAGAGAAGAACATTGGGCCGCTAACTAAAGCCATGATCCATGGTGGAAGTTTCAGTTTTGGACATATATCCTCAATCTCATATGAGAAAAATAATTGTTGCTACATGCTTATGCATAAAGAGGAGTCCATTGTCTGTTGTCTATGTTGTCCCGGTATGGATGTCTAAGTTGAGAATAATCAATAATAGCGAGAAATCCGATCGAGCTTTCTCCTTAGACCTTTGTACGGGCGACATAGAAGTACCCCTTTGTGACACTTGGTTAAAACATGTGCATTGTGATGATCCGGTAGTCCAAGCTAATTAGGACAAGGTGCGGGCACTATTAGTATACTATGCATGAGGCTTGCAACTTGTAAGATATAATTTACATGATACATATGCTTTATTACTACCGTTGACAAAATTGTTTCTTGTTTTCAAAATCAAAGCTCTAGCACAAATATAGCAATCGATGCTTTCCTCTTTGAAGGACCATTCTTTTACTTTTATGTTGAGTCAGTTCACCTATTTCTCTCCACCTCAAGAAGAAAACACTTGTGTGAACTGTGCATTGATTCCTACATACTTGCATATTGCACTTGTTATATTACTCTATGTTGACAATATCCATGAGATATACATGTTACAAGTTGAAAGCAACCGCTGAAACTTAATCTTCCTTTGTGTTGCTTCAATGCTTCTACTATGAATTATTGCTTTATGAGTTAACTCTTATGCAAGACTTACTGATGCTTGTCTTGAAGTACTATTCATGAAAAGTCTTTGCTATGTGATTCATTTGTTTACTCATGTCATTTACATTGTTTTGATTGCTGCATTCACTACATATGCTTTACAAATAGTATGATCAAGGTTATGATGGCATGTCACTCCAGAAATTATCTTTGTTTATCGTTTACCTGCTCGGGACGAGCAGGAACTAATCAGGGATGCTGATACGTCTCCGACGTATCGATAATTTCTTATGTTCCATGCCACATTATTGATGATATCTACATGTTTTATGCACACTTTAAGTCATATTCGTGCATTTTTGGAACTAACCTATTAACAAGATGCCGAAGTGCCAGATTCTTGTTTTCTGCTGTTTTGGTTTCAGAAATCCTAGTAAGGAAATATTCTCGGAATTGGACGAAATCAACGCCCGGTCCTATTTTGCCACGAAGCTTCCGGAAGACCGAAGAGGAGACGAGTGGGGCCACGAGGTGGCCAAACCATAGGGTGGCGCGGCCCAAGGCAGCGCCGACCTAGGGTGTGGGCCTCGTGACGCCCCTCGACCTGCCCTTCCGCCTACAAATAGCATTCGTCGCGAAACCCCCAGTGCAGGAGACCCACGATACGGAAAACCTTCCCGGAGACGCCGCCGCCGCCAATCCCATCTCGGGGGATTCGGGAGATCGCCTCGGCACCCTGCCGGAGAGGGAATCATCTCCCGGAGGACTCTACGCCGCCATGGTCGCTGCGGAGTGATGAGTGAGTAGTCTACCCCCTGGACTATGGGTCCATAGCAGTAGCTAGATGGTTGTCTTCTCCTCATTGTGCTTAATTGTCGGGTCTTGTGAGCTGCCGAACATGATCAAGATCATCTATCTGTAATTCTATATGTTGTGTTTGTTGGGATCCGATGAATAGAGAATACTATGTTATGTTGATTATCAATTTATATCTATGTGTTGTTTATGATCTTGCATGCTCTCCGTTACTAGTAGATGCTCTGGCCAAGTAGACGCTTGTAACTCCAAGAGGGGTATTTATGCTCGATAGTGGGTTCATGTCTCCGTGAATCTGGGGAAGTGACAGAAATCTCTAAGATTATGGATGTGCTGTTGCCACTAGGGATAAAACATTGGTGCTATGTTCGAGGATGTAGTTCTGTTACATTACGCGCAATACTTAATGCAGTTGTCCTATTGTTAGCAACTTAATGCTGGAGTAGGTTCGGATGATAACCTGAAGGTGGACTTTTAGGCATAGATGCATGTTGGATAGCGGTCTATGTACTTTGTAGTAATGCCCAATTAAATCTCACTATACTCATCATAATATGTATGTGCATGGTCATGCCCTCTCTATTTGTCAATTGCCCAACTGTAATTTGTTCACCCAACATGTTGTTTATCTTATGGAGAACACCTCTAGTGAGCGTGGACCCGGTCCAATTCTCTATCGAAATACAATCACGCAATACTTGTTCTCTTATTTTTTGCAAACAATCATCTTCCACACTATACATCTAATCCTTTGTTACAGCAAGCCGGTGAGATTGACAACCTCACTGTTACGTTGGGGAAAAGTACTTTGGTTGTGTTGTGCAGGTTCCACGTTGGCGCGAAATCTGGTGTTGCGCCGCACATCTCGCCGCCATCAACCTTCAACGTGCTTCTTGACTCCTCGGGTTCGATAAACCTTGGTTTCATACGAGGAAACTGCTGTATGCATCACACCTTCCTCTTGGGGTTCCCAACGGACGTGTGCTACACGCATCAAGCGCGTGGTTTGGTGCTGCGTTCGACACACGTTGGTTGGGAACCCCAAGAGGAAGGTGTGATGCCTACAGCCCAAGTTTCTCAGAAAGAAACCAAGGTTTATCGAACCAGTAGGAGTCAGAAACACGTGAAGTGATGGTGTATGCGCAACACAATTCTGCGTGGCGTGGAACTGCCACAAACCATACTTTGCCCAACGAAGCACGAGTTGTCGATCTCACCCCGCTTAAATAAGGTGATTGTATGATGTGGAAGATGTGTTTGCGAGAAGCAGTGTGATGGAATGTATTTCAGTATAGGGAATTGGACCGGGGTCCACATTCACTAGAGGTGTCTCTCCCATAAGGTAAACGACATGTTGGGTGAACTCGTTGGACAATTGACAAATGAGCATGACCATGCACATACATATATATGATGAGTATAGTGAGATTTAGTGGGCGTGCGACAAAGTACATAGACCGCTATCCCGCATGCATCTATGCCTAAAAGTCCACCTTCAGGTTATCATCTGAACCACCTCCAGTATTAAGTTGTAACAGGCATTAAGTATGTGCGTGTGTAATCAATAACTACATCCTGGGACATAGCATCAATGTACCCCCAGGCAACAGCACATCCATAACCTTAAGGTTCACACTCCTCCCCAATTCACGGAGCCTCATATCCTCGGCCTCGATCACCCCTCTTGAGTTACTAGACTTGGCGAGCCTCTACTAATAACGAGAGCATGCAAGATCATAAACAACACATAGATATAAATTGATAATCAACATAACATATTCTATTCATCGAGATCTAACAAACACAACATGTAGCATTACTGAATAGATGATCTTGATCATGTTCAGCAACTCACAAGACCCGGTAGTGAGGAGAGACAACCATCTAGCTATATGGACCCATAGTCCAGGGTGGGCTACTCACACATCACTCGGGCGACCATGGGGCGGAGATGATTCCCCTCTCCGACGGGTGCGGATCTCCTGAGATCCCGAGATGGGTGGCGCGCGTCTCCGGAGGTTTATATCGTGGCTCGTGCTGGGGTTTCGCGACGAGGCTATTTGTAGGCCGAGAGGTCAGGGAGCATCGCGGGGGCCCGGGGGAGCTGGCTGGCGTGGCCAAGGGTGGGCCCCGCGCCGCTACCTCCTGGCCACCTCGTGGCCCCACTTAGATTGACTCGGTCTTAGCTTCGTGGCAAAATATTTTGTGCGTTGATTTCGTCCAATTCGAGTATTTCCTTACTAGGACAGGAGAAAAACAGCAGAAAGAGCTACTAGCTATCTTATTAATAGTTTAGTTCCCAGAAAATGCATAAAATATGACATAAAGTATGCATAAAACATGTAGATATCATCAATAATGTGGTATGGAACATAATAAATTATCGATACGTCGGAGACGTATCACCTACACAATTAATGGTGTTCATCATCCAACAAGAGAGTGTAGAGTGGTTTTATTATGTGATCAATGTTGAGAGTGTCCACTAGTGAAAGTACGATCCCTAGGCCTTGTTTCCGAATAGAAAAACTACACCACAAAGATTCCTATCTCCCACGTCAATGCACGCCAAGCATTTTCAGCGCGTTGTCACGTTTGTTTACTGTTCCACTGCATGTTTGCTTGCTGCCATATTTTATTCAGATTGCTATTACCACTCATACTCATCCATATTACTTGCATCTCACTATCTCTTCGCCGAACTAGTGCACCTATACATCTGACAAGTGTATTAGGTGTGTTGGGGACACAAGAGACTTCTTGCATTGTGATCACAGGGTTGCTTGAGATGGATATCTTTGACCTCTTCCTCCCTAAGTTCGATAAAACCTTGGGTGATCCACTTAAGGGATAACTTGCTGCTGTTCTACAAACCTCTGCTCTTGGAGGCCCAACACTGTCTACAGGAAAAAGAGGCGTGAGTAGACATCAAACTATTTTCTGGCGTCGTTGCCGGGGAGGAAAGGTAAAAGGCATTCACACTCCGGTCCCAGGTAACTAAGTTATTTTCTGGCGCCGTTGTAAGTGGTCGAAGCTATTTCCTTTAGATCCTGCAATTGCATCTTTTTGTTTCTTGTTTTTCACTAGCTAGGCATAATGGAAAGTAACAATGAGCTTTTAAGCTATTTCCTGAGTTAAGACATGGATTGTTTGATGCGAAAATTAAAAAACCTATGGAACATATTAGTATGAACGCTTTGAACTCCATTGTTGCTAATGATATGGAAAATTCTAAGCTTGGGGAAGCTGGTTTTGATGAGCATGATATTTTTAGTCTCCCAAGCATTGAGGAGAAAATTTTCTTTGATGATACTTTGCCTCTATTTATGATGATTATAATGATAGTGGTCTTTTGGTGCCGCCTACTATGGAGGATAAATTTTATTATGATTATACTATGCCTCCTACACTTGATGAGAATAATAATGATAGCTACTTTGTTGAATTTGCTCCCACTATTACTAATAAAATTGATTATGCTTATGTGGAGAGTAATAATTTTATGCATGAGACTCATGATAAGAATGCTTTATGTGATAGTTATTTGTTGAGTTTGCTCATGATGCTACTGAAAGTTATTATGAGAGAGAAAATATGGTTGTAGAAATTTTCATGTTACTAAAACACCTCTCTATATGCTGAAATTTTTGAAGTTACACTTGTTTTATCTTTCTATGCTTGTTGCATTATGCTTCATGAATTTGTTTATTTACAAGATTCCTTTTCATAGGAAGTGGGTTAGGCTTAAATGTGTTTTGAATTTGCCTTTTGATGCTCTCTTTTGCTTCAACTCTTATTTCTTGGGAGTGCATCATTGAAATTACTGAGCCCATCTTAATGGCTAAAAGAAAGCACTTCTTGGGAGATAACCCATGTGTTTATTTTACTACAGCACTTTTGTTTTATATTTGAGTCTTGGAAGTTGTTACTACTATAGCAACCTCTCCTTATCTTTATTTTATTGCATTGTTGTGCCAAGTAAAGTCTTTGATAGTAAGGTTCATACTAGATTTGGATTGCTGCGCAGAAACAGATTTCTGTCTGTCACGAATTTGGGCAGGGTTCTCTGTAGGTAACTCAGAAAAATCTGCCAATTTACGTGCGTGATCCTCAAATATGTACGCAACTTTCATTCAATTTGAACATTTTCATCTGAGCAAGTCCGGTGCCTCTAAAAAATTCGTCTTTACGGACTGTTGTTTTGACAGATTCTGCCTTTTATTTCGCATTGCCGGTTTTGCTGAGTTGAATGGATTTCTTTGTTCCATTGACTTCCTGTAGCTTTGTGCAATGTCCAGAAGTGTTAAGAATGATTATGTCACCTCTGAACATGTGAGTTTTGATTATGCACTAACCCTCTAATGAGTTTGTTTTGAGTTTGGTGTGGAGGATGTTTTCAAGGATCAAGAGAGGAGGATGATACAATATGATCAAGGAGAGTGAAAGCTCTAAACTTGGGGATGCCCCCGTGGTTCATCCCTGCATATTTCAAGAAGACTTAAGCATCTAAGCTTGGGGATGCCCAAGGCATCCCCTTCTTCATCGACAACATTATCGAGTTCCTCTAGTGAAACTATATTTTTATTCCATCACATCTTATGTGCTTTACTTGGAGCGTCTGTATGTTTTTATTTTTGTTTTTGTTTTGTTTGAATAAATTTGGATCCTAGCATTCATTGTGTGGGAGAGAGACACGCTCCGCTGTTGCATATGGACAAATATGTCCTTAGCTTTACTCATAATGTTCATGGCGAAGGTTGAAACTGCTTCGTTAATTGTTATATGGTTGGAAACGGGAAATGCTACATGTAGTAATTGGTATAATGTTTTGAATAATGTGATACTTGGCAATTGTTGTGCTTATGTTTAAGCTCTTGCATCATATACTTTGCACCTATTAGTAAAGAAATACATAGAGCTTGTTGAAATTTGGTTTGCATGATTGGTCTCTCTAAAGTCTAGATATTTTCTAGTAAGGGTTTGAGCAACAAGGATGACAGTGTAGAGTTTTATAATGCTTGCAATATGTTCTTATGTGAGTTTTGCTGTACTGGTTCATACTTGTGTTTGCTTCAAATAACCTTGCTAGCCTAAGCCTTGTATTGAGAGGGAATACTTCTCGTGCATCCAAATCCTTGAGCCAAAAACTATGCCATTTGTGTCCACCATACCTACCTACTACATGGTATTTCTCTGCCATTCCAAAGTAAATTGCTTGAGTGCTATCTTTAAAATTTCTATCCTTTGTCTTTGCAATACATAGCTAAAGGAAAAATAGCCTAAAAACTATATATTGTGGTATTGAATATGTACTTATGTATCTTATTTCTTATTAAGTTGCTTGTTGTGCGATAACCATGTTCCTGGGGACGCCATCAACTACCCTTTGTTGAATATCATGTGAGTTGATATGCATGTTCGTCTTGTCTGAAGTAAGGGCGATCTACCATGAGTTGAATGGTTTGAGCATGCATATTGTTAGAGAAGAACATTGGGCCGCTAACTAAAGCCATGATCCATGGTGGAAGTTTCAGTTTGGACAACAATCCTCAATCTCTTATGAGAATATTATCTGTTGTTGAATGCTTATGCATTAAAGAGGAGTCCATTATCTGTTGTCTATGTTGTCCCGGTATGGATGTCTAAGTTGAGAATAATCAAAAGCGAGAAATCCAATGCGAGCTTTCTCCTTAGACCTTTGTACATGCGGCATAGAGGTACCCCTTTGTGATACTTGGTTAAAACATATGTATTGCAGTGATAATCCAGGTAATCCGAGCTAATTAGGACAAGGTGCGGGCACTATTGGTATACTATGCATGAGGCTTGCAACTTATAAGATATCTTATACATAACACATATGCTTTATTACTACCGTTGACAAAATTGTTTCTATGTTTTCAAAATAAAAGCTCTAGCACAAATATAGCAATCCATGCTTCCCTCTGCGAATGGCCATTCTTTTACTTTTATGTTGAGTCAGTTTACCTACTTCCTTCCATCTTAAGAAGCAAACACTTGTGTTAACTGTGCATTGATTCTTACATACTTGCATATTTGCATTCATCATATTACTTTATGTTGACAACTATCCATGAGATATACATGTTACAAGTTGAAAGCAACCGCTGAAACTTAAATCTTCCTTTGTGTTGCTTCAATGCCTTTACCTTGAATCTATTGCTTTATGAGTTAACTCTTATGCAAGACTTATTGATGCTTGTCTTGAAAGTACTATTCATGAAAAGTCTTTGCTATATGATTCAGTTGTTTAATCATTGTCTTTACCATTGCTTTGAATCGCTGCATTCATCTCATATGCTTTACAATAGTATGATTAAGATCATGTTGGTAGCATGTCACTTCAGAAATTATCTTTGTTATCGTTTACCTACTCGAGGACGAGTAGGAACTAAGCTTGGGGATGCTGATACGTCTCCAACGTATCTATAATTTCTGATGTTCCATGCTTGTTTTATGACAATACCTACATGTTTTGTTCACACTTTATGTCATATTTATGCGTTTTACGGAACTAACCTATTGACGAGATGCCGAAGTGCCAGTTCCTGTTTCTGCTGTTTTGGTTTCAGAAATCCTAGTAAGGAAATATTCTCGGAATTGGACGAAATCAACGCCCAGCATCTTATAATTCCACGAAGCTTCCAGAACACCGAGATGCACCAGAAGGGGAGCCCGTGGGCCCCACGTGTGGGCGGCGCGGCCCAAGAGGGCGCCCCTATTGTGTGGCGCCCCGTAACCCCTCCGACTCCCCTCTTCGCCTATAAGAAGCCCCGACCCAAATCTTCGAGACGAAGCCACGGTACGAGAAACCTTCCGAGCCGCCGCCATCGCGAAGCCAAGATCCGGGGGACAGGAGTCTCTGTTCGGCACGCCACCGGACGGGAAGTGCCCCAAGGCATCTCCATCGACACCACCGCCATCTTCATCACGCTGCTGTCTCCCATGAGGAGGGAGTAGTTCTCGAGGCTAAGGGTTGTACCGGTAGCTATGTGGTTAATCTCTCTCCCATGTACTTCAATACAATGATCTCATGAGCTGCCTTACATGATTGAGATTCATATGATGAGCTTTGTATCACTATTAATCTATGTTCTACTCTAGTGATGTATTAAAGTACTCTATTCCTCCTCCATGATGTAATGGTGACAGTGTGTGCATCATGTAGTACTTGGCGTAGTTTATGATTGTGATCTCTTGTAGATTATGAAGTTAACTATTACTATGATGGTATTGATGTGATCTATTCCTCCTTTCATAGTATGATGGTGACAGTGTGCATGCTATGTTAGTACTCGGTATAATTGCGTTGGTCTATCATGCACTAAGGTTATTTAAATATGAACATCGAATGTTGTGGAGCTTGTTAACTCCGGCATTGAGGTGCTTTTGTAGCCCTACACAATTAATGGTGTTCATCATCCAACAAGAGAGTGTAGAGTGGTTTTATTATGTGATCAATGTTGAGAGTGTCCACTAGTGAAAGTATGATCCCTAGGCCTTGTTTCCGAATAGAAAAGCTACACCACAAAGATTCCTATCTCCCACGTCAACTGCACGCCAGCAAGTATTTTCTAGCGCCGTTGTCACTGTTTGTTTACTGTTCCACTGCATGTTTGCTTGCTGCCATATTTTATTCAGATTGCTATTACCACTCATACTCATCCATATTACTTGCATCTCACTATCTCTTCGCGAACTAGTGCACCTATACATCCAAGTGTATTAGGTGTGTTGGGGACACAAGAGTGCATTGTGATCGCAGGGTTGCTTGAGAGGGATATCTTTGACCTCTTCCTCCCTGAGTTCGATAAAACCTTGGGTGATCCACTTAAGGGAAAACTTGCTGCTGTTCTACAAACCTCTGCTCTTGGAGGCCCAACACTTCTACAGGAAAAGAAGTGTGAGTAGACATCGGCATGCACTCTTTTTTTCCTCATGTGTCTTTATCTATGAATAGTTCACTTTTTTAAATGCACTTGCCGATGATTAAAATGCCACAGGTTCCTAAATGTTCGTCTTGGTTTTGCTTCATTGCAATAGCCGATGATTATACTCTCACCATCTGATGGCAAATGGTGCCCGTAATACCTTGTCATATGTCCATGCACTTTGCTTGTCCATTTTATTTAGTCTTATGTCTCTCCCTTTACTTCATCTGTCTTTATATCTTAGTTCATTTTATTTGGTTCATTTATATGTGGTTCCTTCTTTTCATTGGCTATATGATGCCGGTGATTAAAATGTGTCACAATTTTTGTGCAGCGAATTATTTAGACCTTGCGCATTGCGCAATCACTCATGATTATTCATACTATTTGGTATGATAAAATAATTATCCTTACATCATTATGTGTGATTGAAACTTAAGTATGAGGCATGCCGTCCTTGATCCCGGGATAGTGCAAGAGACTCATGTGTCCACTGTAAGTAGAATCATGTTAATTTTGGTTCTTTTTTTGTTGTTGCAACGACCGATGATTATACTCTGGCACCATTTAATGAGAAAAGGTGCCTACAAAAACTTGTCATATGTCCATGCTTATTTCTTGTGCATTTGATATGGTCTTGTAGGCACTCCATTTCCTGGTGTGTTTTCATACGAGCCATTACACATATGATTTACCTATATGCCGATGATTAAATGTTGTGCCACAATGTCTGATCTCGGGGAAACCTTTCTTCCAAATACAAATATGAATTTGATCTAATGGTTAACATAACCGACCATGCAACAAATGGATCATGTGCAAATTGTGGCCAAGTTAGGCGTGAGGATATGAAGTTTGGCATACTGTTCACGGGTGACCTTGAAACCATGATGGTATGTTTTAGTTCAACTTGTTGTGCCTGTAAGTTGTTCATATATAGTTTGTATTTTTTTGAACATTTAACAGTAGGAAAGGCTCCTACTGTTTTTATATTAAATCACCCTCATGAGGGTGTAATCATGGAGAATTTACATGGGAAGGAATTACAGGGGGGATTACATGGGGGGGGGCTGAAAGAAATTACAAGTTATTAACAAGACTATGAATAAAGGGATGTAAAGACTCCTTAGTTCTATGAACTAGCAAAGAGAAGTCATCTTTAAATCTTTGCTTCCAAGAATCCACATGAGGTGGGACATTATTGAACAGAAAATTGTTTCTCTCCTTCCAAATGCTCCAGGCTGCAACAATAAATATTTCCATGAACATGGGCTGTGTCCATTGTGATCGTCCTTGTTCAATAATATGACATCTATCCCCAGTTTGTTGCCAGAAAAGGTTAAGGGTGGACCAGCATTCAGTACTAAATTGACAATGAAAGAACAGATGCTCAATTGTTTCCTCATGAGGAGAAATACACAGAAGGCAATTATATCCAGAATTCAGAATGTAATGTCTTCGTCTCAACATGTTTCTAGTATTTAGTCTGTCCGAGAGAATCAGCCAGCAGAAAAACTTCATCTTAGGTACACATTTTGTCTTCCATAGCCAGGAAAATGTAATATGGGGTTGCAGTTCTCTAAAGCAGTATTGGTAAAAGCTCTTTGATGAGTATATGTCAGAACCCCAGGCATAAGTCCATTTATCATTGCCATTAGTTGCCATTTCAATATGAGTCACATCATTTTGTAGAGTCCTTGTTTCTTCCAAAGCTTGAGGGGACAAAGGCAAATAAAAATTATCAGACAATCTGCTGGCAGTTAGGAAATCCTGTATTGACACATCTTCATTCCTAGCATAGGAGAATGCCGTGGGGTACATTTCTGAGTGAATTCCATCCTCCTAGTTGTCTTTCCAGAATAGTGCAGTGGAACCATCTCCAATTAAGATCTTTGTAATCCCTCTATAAATGGGAGTCAATTTGAAAATCTCTCTCCACCAAAAAGATCCACAGGGACTCATGGTATGGGGCACTTTACCAAAATAGTAGGAATTCCAAATGAGGTGGACCCAAGGTGTGTCTGTTTTGTTATAGAATTTGTGCAGATATTTAAGAAGTAAACCCTGGTTTTGTAATTTCAGATTTAAAATACCTAGACCACCCTTCTTCTTGGGCCTGCAGACCATATCCCATGCAGCCAAAGAATTACATTTCTCTCCATCATCAGTCTTCTTATTCCATAAACAATGCCTCCTGATCTTCTCAACATGCTCTAGGATTTTTGGATTCAGTTGGATGGAGCACATAGTAAATGTGGCAATAGAAGAAAGTAGTGAATTAATCACTGTGACTCGTCCACTATATGACATCATGAGGAAGGTAGCAGAAACCCTTCTTTCAATTCGATCCACTAGAGGCATTAAGTCTTGTACTGTGGGTTTTGTTGTTCCCACAGGAAGTCCCAAATAAGTGAATGGCATGGAGGCAATAGAGCAACCTAGAATTTGAGCAATATTGGTGGCCCTTGATTCAGACAGATTTATAGGGATGAGTGAGGATTTATGAAAATTGACCTTGAGTCCTGTTGAGGCAGCATATTTCTCGAGAATATCTTTCATCACCAAAATTTGTTGTGTATTGGCTGGCATTATAATGAGTGTATCATCTGCATATTGTATCACTGGGAAGTCCATACCAAAATCAGGAGAAAAAGGTGCATTAAGTAATCCATCCCTGAATGCTTTATTGATTACTGACTGGAGAAGATCAGCAGCAAGCACAAAGATCAATGGGGAGAGGGGATCCCCTTGCCTGACTCCCCTCTTACAATGAAACTGTCTCCCAGGAACTCCATTTAACAGCACAGATGACATCCCAGACTGGAAAATAACAGTGAGCCATTTGATCCATTTGTCATCAAAGCCCATTTGCTTCATAATTTTGAGCATAGCAGAGTGATCAATTGTGTCAAATGCCTTAGCAAAATCTAATTTGAGTAAAATAATTTCTTGCTTAGAGGCTTGACATTGGTAGATAAATTCAATGCCCATGCAAGGCAGTCTTGTATAGTTCTTCCTTTAAGGAAGCCATATTGGTTTCTATGAACAATTTGCAAAACCTTCTTCTGTAGTCTGTTGGCTAGAAGCTTGGTGAGAATTTTCAACACACAGTTTAACAATGTAATAGGCCTGTAGTCTCCTACCTCTAGGGGAGATTGAGTTTTTGGTATCAGAGTAATGTAGCCCATATTTATACTGTCAAGATTCAGCTTACCCTCATAGAAATCAAAGCAAAGCTGATACACATCTTCTTTTATAGTTTCCCAGCATGTCTTCAGGAATAACCCATTGAATCCATCAGGTCCAGGTGCCTTATCCACTGGCATTGATTTAATAATCTCATCAATTTCTGCTTTAGTAAAGGGTTGTGATAATTCTTCAAGACCATCTACTGGAGAAATAATAGCAGATAAATCAAATTGCATAGTAGGGGAGTCACAAGTCCCTAGCCTGTCTTTGAAAGCCTCAAAAATTAACTTCTCTTTATCTGCATGTTCAGTGACAATAGCTCCATCAGGTAGGGCAAGTGTTGCAATTGAATTTTTCCTATGCCTTTCAGTAGCCATGGCCTAGAAAAATTTGGTATTTTCATCTCCAAATTTAGCCCACCTAATAGTGCACCTTTTCTTCCAGTATATATTCTGATAATGAAGTAAATTGCATAAGTGTTTCTTCAGAATAATTCTAAAATTCATTTCTGGAGTGGACAGGGGCCTACAATCTTCCATAGTATCTAATTCCAGAATGGCTTTATTTGAATTCTCAATACAAATAGATAGTCTAGAAATGGATTTGCTCCAAAATTTCAGATCATATCTAAGCCTTTTGAATTTTGCATTTATGTTTGCTGCTGAATTTCCTTTATGAGTTGGTTTTGACCAACTATCAGTTACTACTTTATGAAAACCAGGATGGGCTGCCCAATAGTTCTCAAAACGAAATAATTTGGAACCAGGTATATTTGTTTGGATGGAAACAACACAAGGGCAGTGATCAGAGGTGGCTTGCCCTGAGCAGTCACTAAGGTAGCAGGATAGGCATTTGTCCAGTGCAAGGAAGTGAAAAACCAGTCGAGTTGCTCTAAGAGTGGATCATCCTGCATATTACTCCAAGTGTACTTCCTCCCTTTAATGGGAAGTTCAGTCAAGTTCTGGGAGCGAATTATGTCATTGAAAATAAGCATATCATTAATATTACCCCCTGGCTTATTTCTGTTTGTTGGTGATCGAATGAAGTTAAAATCACCCAAAAGCAACCAATCCTCATCATCAGGAATAATTAAATTTTCAAACCAATTCACAAAATCTTCCCTTAAATCTCCAGTACAAGGCCCATAAATATTAACCAGTGTCCAATTCTGGGAAGAGTGCTGTGATGTGAAGTGCACAGATAAAGCAAAGGGCTCACAGTGCATCACCATACCAGAGAAAACAGAGCTTTTCCACAAGATAATAAGCCCACCTGAGGCACCATTGGACGGAACAAACACATACTCATCAAAACCACTAGGACAACAAGATTTGATAAAAGCAATATCAAAAACCTCTTTCTTAGTTTCTTGTAAGCAAACCACAGAGCAAGCACTAAGCTTAATAGCATTCATAAGGGCAAGTTGTTTGCTTTTAGCATTAAGTCCCCTGATATTCCAACATAGTACACACCATTTCTTAAGGAAATTCATTACAAAAGCAACTTGAATAAAATAGCAGATTACAACTAGGCACTGCTATCAGAAGAAGATCCCTCCTGCAGAGGTGACATAAGCTTCTGTGAAGACACCTCAGTAGGAGGAATACCACACAGATTAATTCCAATGGAATGAAGGATAGGAATAGGAGTGACTGCAGAAGTTGATGGAGCAGCAGGTGTATCAGCAGTTGCTTTCTGTTTAGATGGATCCTTTCTTGGCTTCACTTTGGATTTAACTGTCTTGGTGTCAGAATCATTCCTAGGCTTGAAACCATCATACTTGTTAGTTCTTGGACTCCTTCTGACTTGCAAAGTACTCTCTGGCATTGCTATAGAGACTTTCTTCCTTTTCTGGCCAACATGAGCAATACTGTCAATCTGTTCAATTTCTTCAGTGTCAGGAATGCTAAGAGGACCGAGAGAAGAAGCTGTCCTTGCCACCTTTCTGCCATTAGTCAGATTCAGAAATTCATGCACCATTTCAAATAGAACAGAAGTTGGCAACTACATCTGAATAGAGAGGAATTTTCCATCAGTCATAGGGCTGGGTGTAGAGTTGACAAGTGCTTTAACCAGGGTTACTCTTGCCCAAATTTCAGCATGTAAATCATGAAAAGAAGCATTATTCAGACTGAAGGAATTAATCTGGACAGAACCAAGGACATCCAAGTCCATAGTCTCAACAGAGGAGGAAGAATTATCAGAAATACTATCTGTCCAGGCCTGCATGGGACTATCAGCCAAGTTGGAGAGGGGTGGTGGGACCCCAGCAAAAAAAGGAACCCCTTGCTCTTGAAGCATAAGTTGGAAATTAACCAAAGGAGTGTCTTGAGCTAACAAGTGACCAGGATCTGCATGTTGAACTTCAGGCTGCTGCACTTGCATATGTTGAACTTCAGGCTGCTGCACTTGCATATGCTGAACCTGATGCTGGTGGCCCCCATAATGTCCTCCAGGTTGTTGATTGAGATGCATCCAATTAGCAAGCTGCTGCTGGAAGAGCTGTTCTGCAGTTACTTCAGGACCATGCATAGGATGAGGGTTCCCATTAGCAGGTGCTGGATCTTTTGGTGGAGGAGGAACATCATGAATGTGAGCAGTCCATGCTGCATTCCTTAAAATGAACACAGGAACTGTCCAGCTGCGTCTAGCTCCACCCAGTTGATGCATAACCAGACTTCTAGGCACAAATTTTGGATCAACAATCCAGACCTTGACCAACACAAACTTCTTATTGCCTCTAGGATTATGCCAGATAGACATCTCACCAAAGTCTCGAGCCGCATTATTAATATGGAACTCTGTCTGATAATCTAAAGGGAAACCGAGAAACAGAATCCAAGTTTCCCTGCCAAAAGTGGTGAGTCTCATATTTCTAGCAGCATCATGACGAACAAACGTGACAGTAATCTCATCATCTAATTCAAACGACAAATTCACCACTGCATCAGCAACTAGGGTCTCAGGGAAAGTGAACACTCCAATACCAAACGGATGATCATCAAAATAGCGTACAATGTGTCCAGACTCAACAAGCATATCCCTGATCGATTCTCTAACCATTTCCCTTAGATGAACTGGAATAAATCTACTAGTTTCCGCAATCAAAACTCTGTCATGCTGAAGGGGAGCAATCGCAGGAACAACCATGTCAGATCTAACCTTTCTATCTGCAGGGCCATGATCGACCGCCATACCTTCAGGAACAAATGGCGTTGGGTTGACAGGAAAGGTGGCCATGGCGGCGGCGGAGGAGGCCTTGGTAGAAACAGAGGAGGAAGTTGTAACGATAGGCGAAAGAGTTGTAGGGGAAGTAGGAATATCCCGTGATTTCTTACTAACCCAGATTTTCCGACCAATTAAATTATCTCTGTCTCTCTCCTTGACTCTCCAAATTCTACAAGGCTTGGAAGTGCATTGCGACGCCCAGTGGCCCAATTGATTACAAGAACGACAACGCATCCCAACCGTGCATTTATCTGTAACATGTTCAGGTGAAAAACATTTAGAGCAAGGGCGGGTAGCGACCAAATTACATGTCGCACAACGACGGCCCAATTCCGCACAGCCCGCACAGAAACCAGGACATTTATCATATAGATGATCTCGAAGCCCACAGCGATAACATCGGCCAATGAATTCAAAAACCAGCTCCTTGGGCGGGATAAGGGGCAATTTCAACATTTGCATAATATCTTGCTCCGAATAACCTGCTTGCCGTTGATCTTCCAATAATTCCAGAGTAAAAACAGGCAAGCTCTGACATAACAACCGCGGAAAATTAGGGCTGACAAACCGGCGTTGACTAGGCACAGAACGATCCGAAAATAACGGCACATTCAAACATCCCACCATGAACGATCGTGAAGAAATTTTCGAACTGGTACCATGCGGTTGGAGCAAAGATGAACCCTGTGCTTTATTCCTTGAGTGTTGCTGAGCAGTGACATCTGTGGGACGCTGAGGATTCTTGTAGAAACCAAATTTTGCCAATTCGGAAGCAGTAGCATTAGAAGAATCCTTTGCAGAACTAGCTGCCAAAACATCCAAATTCGAACGTAAAAGAGTAGGACTACGTTGTTCCACCAAGAGATCAGGTTCAGAGATATCCGAATTGAGAATTGCATGATTGAAAAAACCACTTTGCCCTGGATGAACACCTTTGAACTGAGAAAAGTGACAAACAAAATCGGGCCAAACCCTATCTTTTAGTCCATAAATGAAATGTCCCACTCTGTTAGAGGCCAGAGAAAATCTGAAACGCCGATCACTGAGCTTGTAGACATTAAACCGCTTTGCAATTCCACCAAGGCAACATTGGAGGGCTAAACCCACAGATTCTTCCGAAAGAGGGAACGAAGCCGAAGAAAAGGATACCACCAGAAAGAATTCTTTGGCAGAGGGAGAGGGGTAGAAGTGAACTGTAGATCCAAAACGACGACGAACCTGATCCGCCAGAGCCAGGCCTGGCGAAAAATCCCATCGGAGGAGGGCATCCATCACGCCTAGATCTCAAGGAATCCATGGCCTAGAGGGGAGGAGGTGAGGGTGGAGGTGGGAGATGCCAAGGAGGTGGGAGACGTCATCGTTTGTGGTGGGGTCCACCTATATAGTTTGTATTCACTTGTATCTTTGATGTAATTGTTGTTTCTTTCGTATAATTGTCATAGGTTGTCCCCTGTAGCGCAAGGCATGACTTCATAGAGTATATGCATAGAAACATTAATCAATCGGGACAACTTGAAGTGACCCTTCAGCAGGACTCACTACCCATACCGCAGAGGACCTTCATTGTTCAAGTCACCAATGACACAAACCGAACCTATTTCCATGGCCATCGTTGGGTACAACTTATGGAGTTCTACAAGATGGATCGCTAGACAAATTGTCATCTATATGGATGGTGTATTCGGTCACATCTAGTTCTACTACAAAGACCTCACACACTTATCTTCGTCTAAAGGTGAGTACCATGACCCAAGAGATGTTGACGAAGTCATTGTCAATTACCCACTCGTGAAGCCAAAGGCGGATCCCCACGTGTAGTACGTAGCTACATAACTAGCTAGCTAGTTATATATGGTGACCCAGCATACCACTGCATGGTGTAGTACGCAAGTAGTTGAAATAACACAAGTGAAACACCGTTCAACTCATATTACATCCCTCAGAGTGGTACAATAGAAACATATGCGAGTCCAAGGCATGTCTATAGAAGGATACACGAACTGTTTATAGAAGATCAACACAGCCTCCTACTTTACAGTGAGGTAAAACTTCAAATAAAGCTCGAGAAGAATGACTCGTAGACTAACTTATTGCTAATTCTAGCTCTAGAGATACTTGGCTTGCTATAGAACTCTAGCTACTTAGAGGCTAGGATTAGGGAAAGTTTCCCTTCTATTACTATTCTAAGTTTACACTCTAGCTGATGCAGAAGTTGACTCCATTGACTTCTTTGATTGGATTCTTTATCTTATTGCAGTTGACTCCTTTTTCTTTGAGTTCCACGGTAGTTTCTCCTCCGGTGCCTGATGACCCACAAGTATAGGGGGTGTATCGTAGTATCTTCGATAAGTAAGAATGTCGATCCCAACGAGGAGCAGAAGGTGTTGACAAGCAGTTTCGATGAAGGATTCACTGTAAATGCTCACAGACAAGTATTCAGGGGGTTTTGATGTAGCAGATGAATAAAGTACGAGTAAGTAAAGTGCGAGAGCAATAATTGCAGCAAGTGGCCCAATCCTTTTTAGCACAAAGGACAAGCCGGTTTGTTTACTTATAATGACCAAACGTTCTCGAGGACACACGGGATTTTAGTCTAGTGCTTTCGCTACATACGGCTAATTAATCTTCATTGTTTTGATAAGTGTTGTGTGGGTGAACCTATGCTAATGTACCGCCCTTCCTAGGACTAATACATACTTGTGATTATACCCCTTGCAAGCATCCGCAACTACAAGAAAGTAATTAATATATATCTAACCACATCCTTAAACTCTGAGATCTGCTATCCCTCCGCATCGATATACCAACGGGGTTCAGGTTTCTGTCACTCCGGCAACCCCGCAATTGGCAAACGAGTACAAGATGCATTCCCCTAGGCCCATAAAGGTGAAGTGTCGTGTAGTCGACGTTCACACGACAACACTAGAAGAATAACACCACAACTTAAATATCATAACATTGAATATTACTCAACCATACTTCACTACTAACATTTAGACTTCACCCATGTCCTCAAGAACTAAACGAACTACTCACGAGACATCATATGGAACATGATCAGAGGTGATATGATGATGAATAACAATCTGAACATAAACCTTGGTCCAACGGTTTCACTCAATAGCATCAATAACAAGTAGAAATCAACAACGGGAGAGTTTCCCCTATCAAACAATCAAGATCAAACCCAAATTGTTACAGCGGTGACGATGTGCAGCGGTGAGACGGCGGTGATGATGATGGAGATGATGATGATGGTGATGGAGATGATGTCCAGCTCGATGGCGGTGACGATGGCGTCGATTTCCCCCTCCAGGAGGGAATTTCCCCGACAGATGTCAGCCTACCGGAGAGCTCTTTTCTCTCTGGTGTTCTCCGCCCCGCAGAGTGATGACCCACAAGTATAGGGGATCGCAACAGTCTTCGAGGGAATTAAAACCCAATTTATTGATTTGACACAAGGGGAGACAAAGAACACTTGGAAGCCTTAACAGCGGAGTTGTCAATTCAGCTGCACTGGAAACAGACTTGCTCGCAAGGGTTTATGGTTTATAATAGCATTGGCGGTGATGGCGGCGATGATCTCCTCCAATTCCCCGTCCCGGCGGAGTGCCGAACGGAGACCGGCTCCCAACGGAGTTTCGCAATGTGGCGGCGTTGGAGGGTTTCGCGACTCGACTTCTCCACAGCGTTTTTGGGTCGAGGCCGATAAGTAGTCCGAAGGAGGGCGTCGGAGGCCGGCCGAGGGGCCACACCACAGGGCCGCGCGGGCCCCCTGGGCCGCGCCGCCCTATGGTGTGGGGCCCTCGGGCCTCCACTTCAATTGTCCTTCGGCTCCGTTAGTTTCCTGGGAAAATAGGGCCTTCTGCATAAATTCCGAGGTTTTTCCCGAAAGTTGGATTTCTGCACAAAAACGAGACACCAGAGCAGTTCTGCTGAAAACAGCGTTAGTCCGTGTTAGTTGCATCCAAAATACACAAATTAGAGGCAAAACAATAGCAAAAGTGTTCGGGAAAGTAGATACGTTTTGGACGTATCAACTCCCCCCAAGCTTAGCTTATTGCTTGTCCTCAAGCAATTCAGTTAACAACTGAGCGATAAAAGAACTTTCACGAACACATTTGCTCATATGATGTATATATTCTCATGCAATGGCTAATACTTAAGCAGTTCATAATGAGATACATGCAAATAAGATCATCTAACAGCTATGTCAATCATGGAGAGGTACCAACAATTAATAATAAGCATCATGAATCATGTATATAAGCAGGATTGCAATGTTCATAAGAGAGTATGATAAAGTGGTATCTCGCTTGCCTGTATTTGGTTGGCAAAACATAAATGCCCGGGCACCTCTGGAGTTCATAAAAAGACTAGAAGTAGTGATTGTCAAAAGGTAAATGCATCAAAGTTATACCACAATCAATCATATTTTGAGACAAGCATATTATACTAAGAATGACAGTTGTGCTCTCAAGATAGTGCTCAAAGAAATAATGGAGACACAACATAAAAGTAAAAGATTGACCCTTCGCAGAGGGAAGCAAGGATTAACATGCGCTAGAGCTTTTCATTTTTATAAAGACAGGAGTAAAATTATTTTGAGAGGTGTTTGTTGTTGTCAACGAATGGTAATGGGTACACTAACTACCTCGCCAACCGGACTTTCAAGAGCGGCTCCCATGAATTATTGCATATTTATTTGGCACTCCTTCCAACCTTTCTTTCACAAACCATGGCTAACCGAATCCTCGGGTGCCTGCCGACAATCTCATACCATGAAGGAGTGCCTTTTTATTTTGGTTTTATTATGATGATGACACTCCCCAACCTTTGCTTACACAAGCCATGGCTAACCGAATCCTTCGGGTGCCGTCCAACAATCACAAACCATGGAGGAGTGTCTATTTAAGTTAATTAATTCGGGACTGGGAATCCCATTGCCAGCTCTTTTTGCAAAATTATTGGATAAGCGGATGTGCCACTAGTCCATATGAGAGTCCGTCAAAAGTAAATGACAAGGTTGAAAGCTAAACACCACATACTTCCTCATGAGCTATGAAACATAAACACAAATTGAGAAGCATTTTGAAGGTTTTAAAGGTAGCGCATGAGAATTTACTTGGAATGGTTTGAAATGCCATGCATAGGTATTTATGGTGGACACTCTGGAATAACTTGGTTTTCATGTGTTTGGAAGCACGAGCAGCGTTCCCGCTCAGTACAAGTGAAGGCTAGCAATAGACTAGGAAGCGACAAATCAAGAGAGCAGTAACTGTCATAATCATGCTTGCGGCAAAATAAATTAACGGAGGCATAAAAGTGATACAAGAACTCTGAAGCAATATAAATCATCGAGGCTTAATTGACTTTTTGTTCAGTCATATGCATGCGTGAGCATGTGCCAAGTCGATATAAATGAATTATTCAGAGGAGGATACCACAATGCCATACTTACTTATGAATAAAACAATGCAAACAAACATACATGACATGCTACTCATATTAATAAATTGGAGCTAAACATGAGAGATCATGAACTACTAGACTTTCCCAAATAACATATACCTCACATGAACCAACTAAGCATGCTCACATGGATGAGTATATGTACAAAAATGAAAACAAATAGAGTTCATACCAGCCTCTCACCACAATCAGATTGTCGTAGATCGTCATTATTGCCTTTTCACTTGTGCAGCTTGGATAATATGAAATGAAAACCATGCTCCAGCCACCGAAGACCATTGAACTCATGAAGAACTTTACAAACCAAAGAAGAACAGCAAATATTGTTGGTGTTTTCGAATTAGAAACAAGAACAAGAGGAAACAAACAAACAAAGCAAAATCTTTTTGGGTTTTCTTATAGCAAACTAGCAATAGCAAATAAAGTGAAACAAATGCAAGAAACCAAAGCAAACAAATGGTGAAGAGAAATAACAGAAATATTTTTGGTCTTTTTGTGTTTTGGGAAGGAAACAAAGCGAAATCAAGAAATAGCAAACTGAAAGAAACACAGAAAAGCGAGATGGCAGAAATCTGCCAAAACCTGACAGCAGTACAGAAATCGATTTTTACAAAAATCTTACGTTGCTCAGATCGAAAAGTGTTCAACTAATGAAAGTTAGATAACAACCTGGGGAACCTGCACAAAAATTTGCAGCTCAAAATGACGTTCTGGCTATTTTTGACAATTTTTACGGTAACGTTCCAGAATCTGTTTTCAGGCAGCACTTCCCCAAATATTATCTTTCTCTCATTAGAAAACCACTCAATCGAACAAAACAAGTATGTACAAGTATCCAGCAACCATAATATGCAAAGAATGAGTGATGCTGGTATACCTCCCCCAAGCTTAGGCTTTTGGCCTAAGTGGAGTTCAATCCCATCGATCCCATGAAGTAGTGTCTCCGTAATATGAAGATGGGTCGTATTCCGGGTATGTGCTAGAAGAAGCACCCGGATATGTGACGGTGTGGTCGTAGGAGGTCCCGACGTCCTCGGAGTCATGTTGCTGGTGGAAGTCTCTTATCTTCAAATGTTCATCCACCTCCTCCTTAGTGCACGACCATGACTGCCTGTCAATACTCAACAAACTAGGTTGGGGAAGAGGGATTTCCTTCTCCTCCCCGTCAGAAAACAACATTCTATACACCATACTATCTAAAGTAGAGTCAGTAGTAACAAAATGATGACTCTTCATAGCAGTAATATCAAGTCTCCTAGGGGCCAATGGCACATCATTAGGATCAATAGGAAGATTAAGATATGTTAAAACGCGCAGTGCAATGGTTCCTCCAAAAATAGGCCCCCTGGTAGTCAGGCGGCGAGCAATAAGAGCACCAAGGTGATAGGAGGTTTGACCAGTAAGTGCAATATTCAAGAAAGCAAGATGGTAGCTAGAGATATTACTAGTGTTCTCCCTACCAAGAATGCTAGTAGCAATGTAGTATGCAAAATATTTAATGGCGGGGAGTTGAATGTTCCTTATCTTGCCCCGCTGAATGGTGCGACAATCATCGTCGGTGATCCCACGGTAGAGCTCCAGCAAGTCCCGGGGGTTGTCATCAATCCTACTTGCTGTACCTACAGGGGCAATATCCAAGGCACAACAAAAATCCTTCAATGGCATAGTCACAGTATTACCATAAATCCTGAACGCAACTGTTGGCTCATAGTGTTTGTTGTTGAACTGGAAACTCTCGACGAAGATTTTGGTGAGCAAGTAGTATTGCTCCCTTTCATCGCCCATATAAGTGGTTAACCCTGCCCTGTTGACAAGGGTTAAGAAATCCTCCAATATCCCTGCATTCCTTAGAAAATCATAACATGGAAAAGTAGAAGCATTAGGAGGACCGTTGTCCTCTTCAGGCGCGAAGCTAGGCGCGAGGATGTCTTCATTATATGATTGCCTAATCCGGGTGGCGGCCCTAGAAGGCCTCCCGGTGCTGGTTGTCCCTTTCTTGAACAACTCTCCAAAGCTGAACTTCTTCATAGCTTCTCTGAAATTTTCAACAAATGACATAAAAATTTGATTTGGTGACATATAATTGAGGGAAACTACCATAGGAACTTGCTAGAGTACTAATCATGCATCAAAACTAGTTTCTACCACTTAGAACAAGCATGCAAGCTCACTAAACATGTTACCTACAGCAGCAAAATATTCAAGATATACTCAACCAAACGAAATTCTACTTGGATGGGTGGAGGAGTCACATACCGAAGAGCAAATGTGCCAAATTTCAGACAAAATCTGGGCTGAGCAAAGAGATCGAGAAATCTGGAGCTCTGGAGCAAAAACGCGAGAGAGAGGAACTTGGTACGAGTTTTTTCGGGAGAGAGAAGGTGCTGGGAGGAAGAGATGACAAAGTGGGGCAGAGGGGTGCCCACACCACATGGTGGCGCGGCCACCTCCTTGGCCGCGCCGGCCTGTGGTCTGGCGCCCTCTGGTGCCCCACAGGTCATCCTCTGGTGTTCCCAGGTGCCTCGTCGAAAAATAGGACCAACGGTATAATTTTTGTGAATTTTTGAAAACTTTGAAAAATGCACATTTCTGGGTATTTAGTTTATTATTACTGGCCAGGAAAAATTTCGAAATCTTCAAATAACTAAAGAACTTTGCAAATTAAAAGTGCTACAGCAACTAGAGCAAGTGGAGGAAGAAAGAGATGTTGTTTACCTCCTCTATGCATATAAAAAGTATTCGTTAACAAGGTTGATCAAGTCTTGCCACCAAATAAATTTTACATAGCATAAGAAGAAATAAACCTCAAATCAATCATGTTACCTTGAATTGTATTGATATGGATCCAATCACGAGAGTTTGATATTCTTCCTTAGGCTCATATATAGGACAATCAATAGTTCCCACTTTGATAGTTCTCACATTAGAAATAGTATTAACTCCACACGCTTTCTCAATCCTCTTGGGAAAATAAACGGTATGCTCCCTATCATCAACATTGAAAGTAACCTTTCCTTTGTTGCAATCAATAACAGCCCCTGCGGTGTTAAGAAAAGGTCTCCCAAGAATAATAGACATATTATCATCTTCCGGCATTTCCAACACAACAAAATCAGTTAATATCAAGCAGTTAGTAGTAACTTGAACAGGAACATTCTCACATATACCAACAGGAATAGCAGTAGATTTATCAGCCATTTGCAAAGATATATCAGTAGGTATCAACTTATCTAAGTAAAGTCTCTTATAAAGAGAAAAAGGCATAACACTAACACCGGCTCCCAAGTCACATAGAGCAGTTTTAACATAATTATTCTTGATAGAACAAGGAATAGTAGGTATACCTGGGTCGCCCAACTTCTTTGGAACTTTGCCATTGAAAGAGTAATTAGCAAGCATAGTGGAAATTTCCTCATTGGGGATTTTCCTTTTGTTAGTAACAATATCTTTCATATACTTTGAATAAGGAGGCAATTTAATAGCATCAGTCAAAGGGATTTGCAAGAATAAAGGTTTCATCCAATCGCAAAATTTATTATAGTGTTCTTCTTCCTTTGATTTTAATTTCTTAGCAGGAAAAGGCATTTGCTTTTGCACCCAAGGTTCTCTTTCATTACCATGTTTCTCAGCAATAAAATCTTCTTTAGTGTACTTTTTATTTTTAGCATGCTTTTCAGGTTCTTCTTCAACCTCTTCTTTATCAGGAGTATCATTCTTATCATTATCATTATCATTATCATGTTCATTACCACTTTCAGTTTCAGCATCAGAAATAGAAATACTATTAGGATCATTAACAGGTTCAGAGGATTCTACAACATTTTTATGTTTCTTCTTCTTTTTCTTCCTAGAATGAGCACTAGGTTCAATGCGTTGAGAATCTTGTTCAACTCTTTTGGGATGCCCTTCAGGATATAGAGGATCCTGGGTAGAGACACCACCTCTAGTTGTTACTTCATAAGCATGTTTCTCTTTAGAATTATTCCCTAACAAGTCATTTTGCACTTTAGTGAGTTGATCAATTTGAGTTTGAATCATTTGAAAATGTTTAACAAGCATCTTAACATCATTGGAGGTTCTCTCCACAATATCATGCAATTCACTAATAGCTTGAGAATTTTCCATTAAATGATTCTCTACTCTCATATTAAAATTTTCTTGCTTAACAATATAATTATCAAACTCATCTAAGCATTGTGCAGGAGGTTTCGAATACGGAATATCTTCCCTAGTAAAGCATTGAAGGGAGTTTACCTCAATCATGGATGAAGGGGGAATTATCTCACATATATCTTCAATAGGAGGTAGATTCTTCACATCTTCAGATTTAATACCTTTCTCCTTGAGAGACTTCTTGGCTTCCCTCATATCTTCATCATTCAATTTAATTAAACCCCTCTTCTTCAATATTGGAGTTGGAGTCGGTTCAGGCGTAGTCCAATCATCATGATTCCGGCTTATTTTAGCCAATAATTCTTCAGCGTCGTCTGGAGTTCTTTTCCTGAAAACACAACCAGCACAACTATCCAGGTATGCCCTAGACTCAATGGTTAGTCCACTATAAAATATATCAAGTAAATCATGCTTTTCCAAATCATGCTCAGGCCGAGCTCTAATAAGAGAGCAGAATCTCGACCAAGCCTCAGGCAATTTCTCTTCATCTCCCTGATTAAAATTATAAATTCTCTGCAAAGCAATATGTTGAGCACTAGCAGGAAAGTATTTGCGGAAGAAAACATCAAGCAATTCTTTCGGACTTTTAATAGAATTAGGTGGCAAATTATTATACCAAGTTTTAGCGTCATCCTTTAATGAGAATGGAAATATTTTAGCAACAAAGTAAGTACGCATCTTAACATCATCAGAAAACAAGCTACTAAGAGTAGATAGCTCAGTCATGTGTTCAACAACACTTTCTTTTTCAGTACCACAAAAGGGTGTTTTCTCAACAATAGCTATATGAGATAGATCAAGAGAAAAATCATAATCTTTATCCCTAATATTTATAGGAGATGTGGCAAACTTAGGATCAGGAGACAGTTTATATCTAACAGCATGTTCTGCAAGCAACTTTTTAATTTTTCTTGCATCAGTAGTAGCATTGCATTTTTCAATAAAATCATCATTAAGCTCCACATAATCTTCCTCAGGATCATCACTAAAATAACCAAGTTCAGGTGAACTAACAGGTGTAGTAGCATTAGGAGTTTCAGTATTTTTAATTTGTCTAGACCTAGCAATTGTAGCATCTAGAAAAGATCCCAATGAACCACTATCATCAAGCACAGCAGAAACATTATCAATATTATGAGAGTGTTCAGATTCAGCAGATGTACCCGCATGCGAAGCATGTGGCGGTGAAACAAGTTTATCAATCACAGATGGTGAATCAAGAGCAGCAGAGGTATTCAGAATTGTACCTTTTCTTGTAGTGGATGGTAATATGGCGATCTTAGTATCGCGAGGTTTACCCATGATGGAGAATTTGCAGCGAACAATATTAATCCAAGTGAACTTCCAAATAAAGCTATGCTCCCCGGCAACGGCGCAGAAAATAGTCTTGATGACCCACAAGTATAGGGGATCGCAACAGTCTTCGGGGAAGTAAAACCCAATTTATTGATTCGACACAAGGGAGACAAAGAACACTTGGAAGCCTTAACAGCGGAGTTGTCAATTCAGCTGCACCTGGAAACAGACTTGCTCGCAAGGGTTTATCAGTAGTAACAGTTTTATAGCAGTAGCAGTAGTGAAATAACGACAGTAATGAGAGACAGCAGTAATTTTAGTAAATAGCAGGATTAAAATACTGTAGGCACGGGGACGGATGACGGGCGTTGCATGGATGAGAGAAACTCATGTAACAATCATAGCAGGGCATTTGCAGATAATAATAAAACGGTGTCCAAGTACAAAGCAATCAATAGGCATGTGTTCCATATATAGTCGTGCGTGCTCGCAATGAGAAACTTGCACAACATCTTTTGTCCTACCAGCCGGTGGCAGCCGGGCCTCAAGGGAAACTACTGGATATTAAGGTACTCCTTTTAATAGAGTACCGGAGCAAAGCATTAACACTCCGTGAACACATGTGATCCTCACATCGCTACCATCCCCTCCGGTTGTCCCAATTCTTGTCACTTCGGGGCCATTGGTTCCGGACAGCGACATGTGTATACAACTTATAGGTAAGACCATAAACAATGATTATCTTGATGAAACAATAACATGTTCAGATCTGAGATCATGGCACTCGGGCCCTAGTGACAAGCATTAAGCATAACAAGTTGCAACAATATCATCAAAGTACCAATTACGGACACTAGGCACTATGCCCTAACAATCTTATGCTATTACATGACCAATCTCATCCAATCCCTACCATCCCCTTCAGCCTACAGCGGGGGAATTACTCACACATGGATGGGGGAAACATGGCTGGTTGATGTAGAGGCGTTGGCGGTGATGGCGGCGATGATCTCCTCAATTCCCCGTCCCGGCGGAGTGCCAGAACGGAGACTTCGGCTCCCGCGACGGAGTTTCGCAATGTGGCGGCGTTCTGGAGGGTTTCTGGACTTCGACTTCTCCCCTGGCGTTTTTAGGTCGAGGCCGATAAGTAGTCCGAAGGAGGGCGTCGGAGGCCGGCCGAGGGGCCACACCACAGCGCGCGGGCCCCCCTGGGCCACGCCGCCCTATGGTGTGGGGCCCTCGGAGCCTCCACTTCAATTGTCCTTCTGCTCAGTTAGTTTCCTGGGAAAATAGGGCCTTCTGCATAAATTCCGAGGTTTTTCCCGAAAGTTGGATTTCCGCACAAAAACGAGACACCAGAGCAGTTCTGCTGAAAACAGCGTTAGTCCGTGTTAGTTGCATCCAAAATACACAAATTAGAGGCAAAACAATAGCAAAAGTGTTCGGGAAAGTAGATACGTTTTGGACGTATCACAGAGGCGGCTGTGACTCTTCGTGACTTACTTCTGGAGCTTAGGTTTTCGGGACGATGAAATACGCGAAGGAGAGGAGGCCAGAGGGGGCTGTGGGCCCCCTCCCCACAAGGCGGCGCGGCCAGGGCAGGGCCCGCGCCGGCCTGTGAGGGGGGCCCATGGTGGCCCTCCTCGGCTCCTCCTTCTGGCTCTCGTCATCTTCTGGAAAAATAGGATTTTTCATATAACTTTCGTCAATTGTTGATCTTCCGAAATATTGCATTCTGACGGCGCTTTTTCAGCAGAATCCTGACTCCGGTGCGCGATCCTCCAATAATCATGAATCATGCAAAATAGATGAAATAACATAAGTATCATCTCCAAATATGAAATATATCAATGAATAACAGAAAATTATGATATAAAATAGTGATGCAAATTGGACGTATCAACCCCCCCAAGCTTAGACTTCGCTTGTCCCCAAGCGAAACTGAACTCGGTAAACAGGACCACATGTTTATGGAGTGAAGAGTCGATAAATAAAATACGGACAAGAAGCATCATATTCATTCACACAAGACATTCTAATAAACAACTTCCTCATATAACTCAACTTGAAACAAGTATAAGGTAATCACAAATAAAGGTGCATAAGAAATCATAGTTGGTGATGGCAAACTTCGTTCTTGGTCAGAGAACAATTAACAGGTTATACTTATCTATCGAGCAGCGCTCTTATGTTAAAGTTTATATGGCACAACTTGCATACTCAATCATAATAATCTCCTCATGATCATTGATAACTTTCAAAGCTATATTCATTCAGATAAAACTTATACTAAACAAGGAAGAGTAAAAGACATGATGAAGTAAATCACAATATAATGGTTTGATCACAACAACTCAAATGCTTGCTTAAGATGGAGGGAAATAGGTTTACTGACTCAACATAAAGTAAAAGACAGGCCCTTCGCAGAGGGAAGCAGGGATTAAATCATGTGCTAGAGCTTTTTCAATTTTGAAATCATATAAAGAGAATGAAAGTAACATTTTGAGAGGTGTTTGTTGTTGTCAACGACTGGTAGCGGGTACTCTAACCCCCTTGCCAGACAAACACTCGAAGAGCGGCTCCCATCAAGTTTTATTTTGGGTTGGCACTCTTTCCAACCTTTGCTTTCACAAACCATGGCTAACCGAATCCTCGGGTGCCTGCCAACAATCTCATACCATGAAGGAGTGCCTTTTTATTTTAGTTTTATTATGATGACACTCCTCCCCACCTTTGCTTTCTCAAGCCATGGCTAACCGAATCCTTCGGGTGCCGTCCAACAATCACATACCATGGAGGAGTGTCTATTTAGGTTAATTAATTTGGGACTGGGAACCCCATTGCCAGCTCTTTTTGCAAAGTTATTGGATAAGTGGATGAAGCCACTAGTCCATTGATGAAAGTTGCCCAACAAGATTGAAAGATAAAACACCACATACTTCCTCATGAGCTATAAAACATTGACACAAATAATAGATAGTAGTTTTGAATCATTTAAAGGTAGCACATGAAGTATTTACTTGGAATGGCAGGAAATACCATGTAGTAGGTAGTTATGGTGGACACAAATGGCATAGGTTTGGGTTAAGGTTTGGATGCACGAGAAGCATTCCCTCTCACAGGTTTTTGGCTAGCAAGGTTAATTAGCAAGCATAAGAGTTGAGGGAAAACAAACAAATATACATGTGATAGAAACAATCATGCATCTTCCTTGTAAGCACAAACAATTTTAACTTCAGAATAATAAGCTATGAGCTAACAAGAAAGACAATGAAACAACTACATGTATTTCTCTTTTCTACTTAAACCTCAAAGTGTTATTGCTATTGACCAATGCTAAGTTTGCCAAAACCAAATAGATTTATTCAATGCTCCCAAAGTGATACCAATACTAATAACAAGATCAATCATATAATAGAGATTGCAAACTAAAATAAGATGTGCAATATGTAAATGATAAGACTTCTCATTAATATTCCATAACGATAACTCACACCAAGGGATACATAGACAACCAACTAAAGGAGATACTTCCACACTGCAACCCATCTTATATGATAACTTCCCTACTCATGATATGACACTACTTGATAGTAAAAAGTAAAAGATAGTGATGATGTGATACCGCGGCACTCCCCCAAGCTTGGAACAAACCAAGGGGATGCCAATACCGATGATGAATTACTCCTTCGGCGATGGTGGTGATGAATTCCCATCATCAGATTTCCAAGGAAGAGGCTCTCCATCAACAAACGACATCTTGGTCTCGGGAATCCTGAAACTAGCAGCATAGCTTATGTGTTTAAACCTGTTTTCATACTCACAGTTCTGATTCTGAACGTCATAGAGTTGAGCTTGGAGTTTGTTGGTGGTGTCGTGAAGTGAGAGGATGTCGCCCCATAGCTTTGCAGTCTCCTTCTCGTGTGCATCAATAAGTTCAGACACAATCTTGTGGAAGATGTCCACCTCACGCTCAGCCATCTTCTTGTAGTTGAAGACCTCTTGTTCTAGCTTCTCCATCCTGTCTTCCAAGCTTCCTTCTCCTTTAGGACCCTGGACATCTTTGATCTGCAGCTCTCCATCAACGAGCAGCAACTCCTTGGGGTGCATCCTCAGCTCGTTCATGTACAAGTTGTCAACGTCCTTGCAGGAGCTGTCCTTCGGAGTTTCCGACGAAGACATGATGGCTCTAGATCCGAAGCAAATCCTGGCAGAAACAACTCGAAACAAAACACGTCGAGAAAACGATATACGGACCTCCAGGGGTCTGGGGGATTATATAGCAGGAATTTTTACGGCATAAGGAAAGTACCAGGTCGAACCAGAGTTGGAAAGGGCGACGAGGCGGCCAGCTCATAGGGCGCGCGGCCAGGCTGGGCCGCGCGGCCTATGGGGGCACGCCCTCGTGCGTCTCCTCCACTCCGTTTCGATCTCGTAATTTTTCATATTTTCCAAAAATAGCAAAAATATTGTTCGGAAAGTAAATCGCGAACTTTTTATTACATCTGTTACCTATTCAAAGTCGAGTTCTGACTGTCAATTTGACCTTTAATGAAAGCCTCCGGTGTTTCCACTCGAATAACATCAACATCTACATTGTAAGAATCACCTGAGATATAATGCTTGAGTCTTTGTCCATTCACCACTTGTGTGGCATTGCCTTGGAGAGAGCTAATTTTAATTGCTCCTGAACGATACACCTCCTCAACAACATATGGTCCTTCCCATTTCGAGAGTAATTTCCCTGCAAAGAATCTGAGACGAGACCGATACAATAGGACTTTATCCCCAATATTAAACTCTCTTTTGATAATCCTTCTATCATGCCATTTTTTAACTTTCTCTTTAAAGAGTTTAGCATTTTCATAAGCTTCACTTCTCCATTCATCTAGAGAACTCAATTGCAGCAACCTCTTCTTACCGGCTAGTTTAGGATCTTTATTTAGTTCTCTTACAGCCCAATAAGCTTTGTGCTCTAGTTCTAAAGGTAAATGACAAGCTTTTCCATAAACCATTTTATAAGGTGACATACCCATGGGATTTTTATAAGCAGTTCTATAAGCCCATAGTGCTTCCTTCAATTTACTAGCCCAATTCTTTCTAGTTTTATTAATAGTCTTTTGCAAGATAGATTTAATTTCTCTATTTGATAGTTCTACTTGCCCACTAGTTTGAGGATGATAAGCGGAAGCAATTCTATGATTAATACCATATTTAGCAAGAGTTTTTCTAAAACCACCATGAATAAAATGAGAACCTCCATCAGTCATAATATATCTAGGAACTCCAAATCTAGGAAAAATAATATCTAAAAGCATTCTTAAAGAGGTCTCACCATCAGCACTTTTTGTAGGTATGGCTTCCACACATTTAGTAACATAATCAACAGCAACAAGTATATGAGTGTTACCTTCTGAAGAGGGAAAAGGTCCCATGAAGTCAAATCCCCAACAATCGAACGGTTCAATAACAAGAGTATAATTCATAGGCATTTCATTGTGTCTGGAGATATTACCAACCCTTTGGCATTCATCACAAGATAAGATAAACTTCCTGGCATCTTTGAAGAGAGTTGGCCAATAAAAACCTGATTGTAGAACCTTTTGTGCGGTTCTTTCTCCGGCGTGATGTCCTCCATAAGCACTACCATGACATTTACTCAATATCTCTTGTTGTTCATATTCGGGAACACATCTTCGCAGAATACCATCCACTCCTTCTTTATATAAGTGTGGGTCATCCCAGAAATAATGCCTCAAGTCATAAAAGAATTTCCTCCTTTGCTGGGCTGAAAAGGTTGGAGGCAAGTACTTGGAAACAATAAAGTTAGCATAATCAGCATACCAAGGACTGTCTCGCGAGCTCACCTTTATTACAGCCAATTGTTCATTTGGAAAACTATCATTAACAGGAACAGGATCATAAGCGATATTTTCCAATCTAGACAAATTATCAGCAACAGGATTATCAGCACCTTTCCTATCTACAATATGTAAATCAAATTCTTGCAACAGAAGTACCCATCTAATAAGCCTTGGCTTAGCATCTTTCTTTTGCATAAGGTATCTGATTGCAGCATGATCAGTATGTATAGTAACTTTTGAATCAACAATATAGGATCTAAACTTATCACAAGCAAAGACTACAGCTAACAATTCTTTTTCAGTAGTGTAACATCCCAAATTTCAATAAAAGAAAGTTAGAAGAATTCCAGAGAGCAAAATTTCAAACCAACAAAAACTTTTTAAATTGCATATAGTGCCATGCATAGGACTTGTGCATTTGATTGATATGCCATGATGATTGTTATTATGTGTATAAGATAAACCCTAAAACCCTAAAGTGATCATAAGAAGATCACAAACTAAATAAAGCAAAAAGAGGAAGAAAATCAAATAAATGCAAAACCCTAAAAACCCTCACATATGCCCTATGGCATTTTTATAAATTTTGACCCTAGACCTATTTGGTCTTCACCATTAGTTGAATAATGTTTCTAAACACTTATTACAACTTTTGGAATCAAAGAATCACAAATCAAATGGATTTCAAATACAAAACTTGCTCACATATGATAATGGTCAAAACTGCCAATTATAGTCTGATCACTACTTTGAGCCCTTGCAATTCAAAATTTTCAAACTAAACCTTGCTAACTCTTTGCACCACATCCAAGTCAACATCAAGGTGAACACTTTTTGTAAAGATCACCATGCCAAATTCTTTCTTGATCATTAGCTATGCTCAACCAAAGTTGCAACATTTTAATATGTGCAACAATCTCACACTTAGCCAATTTTGCAAAAACTTGAATTCAACAATGCCACCACCACACTTCACCACCTCTGATCATTTCTAACTCAATGGGATACTTACAATTCAAAACTTGCAACAATTTGAATTGAATCAAATTTTGGACAAAAATCACAAATAGCATCTACTCCCTCCGTTCTTTTTTAATTGACTCAAATTTAGTATAAAGTTGTACTAAATCTGGACTATTTGACACTATTTGCTATAGTGATCTACCTCATAAACTCTACCTAAACCCTAGCCCAATTGGTCCCCTGGTTCCCTCTAACCATCAATGATCAATAGAAACCCTAGGGAGAGGAGAGAGCAAGGCTAGGACATGGCCATGCCGGCCATGTCGCCAACCCGACCCTCCCCTCTCTCCATTGCTTCCCCAACCTGGCCCTGGTGTCCAGCATCGCCACCAAGCCTCTCTACCTCGCCTAGCACTCACCAGCTCGTCGTAGCCGCCGTGTAGTCGCCGGAGATCGCGTGCACTGGTCGCTGATGTCTACTTCCCCCTCCTTTTCCTGTAGACAGTGTTGGGCCTCCAAGAGCAGAGGTTTGTAGAACAGCGGCAAGTTTTCCCTTAAGTGGATCACCCAAGGTTTATCGAACTCGGGGAGGAAGAGGTCAAAGATATCCCTCTCATGCAACCCTGCAACCACAAAGCAAGAAGTCTCTTGTGTCCCCAACACACCTAATAGGTGCACTAGTTCGGCGAAGAGATAGTGAAATACAGGTGGTATGAATATATATGAGCAGTAGCAACGGTGCCAGAAAATAGCTTGCTGGCGTGTAGTTGATGGTGGTAGTATTGCAGCAGTAGTAACAGTAGTAAAACAAAACAAGCAGCGATAGCAGTATTTAGGAACAAGGCCTAGGGATTACACTTTCACTAGTGGACACTCTCAACATTGATCACATAACAGAATAGATAAATGCATACTCTACACTTTTGTTGGATGATGAACACATTGCGTAGGATTACACGAACCCTCAATGCCGGAGTTAACAAGCTCCACAATAATGCTCATATTTAAGTAACCTTATAGTGTAAGATAGATCAACAGACTAAACCAAGTACTAACATAGCATGCACACTGTCACCTTCATGCATATGTAGGAGGAATAGATCACATCAATATTATCATAGCAATAGTTAACTTCGCAATCTACAAGAGATCATGATCATAGCATAAACCAAGTACTAACACGGTGCACACACTGTCACCTTTACACACGTGCAGGAGGAATAGAACTACTTTAATAACTTTGCTAGAGTAGCACATAGATAAATTATGATACAAACTCATATGAATCTCAATCATGTAAAGCAGCTCATGAGATTATTGTATTGAGGTACATGGGAGAGAGATGAACCACATAGCTACCGGAAGCCCTCAGCCTCGGGGTGGATTACTCCCTCCTCATCATGGAGACAGCGATGGCGGTGAAGATGGCGGTGAAGGCGGTGGAGATGGCTCGGGGGCAATTCCCCGTCCCGGCAGGGTGCCGGAACAGCGACTTCTGTCCCCCGAATTGGAGTTTCGCGACGGTGGCGGCGCCCCTGGAGTCTTTCTGGAGTTTCGTCAATTGGTGCTGCGTTTTTAGGTCGAAAGGGCTTTTATAGGCGAAGAGGCGGCGCAGGGGGGTCGAAGGGCTGGCCAAACCATAGGGGGGCGCGGGCCCCCCCTAGGCCACGCCAGGGTATGGTGTGGTGGGCCTGTGCCCCCTCTGGTCCCTCTCGTGTGTTCTGGATGCTTCCGGGGATTCTAAGATCTTTGGCGTTGATTTCGTCCGATTCCGAGAATATTTCGTTACTAGGATTTCTGAAACCAAAAACAGCAGAAAACGAACGGCACTTCGGCATCTTGTTAATAGGTTAGTTCCAGAAAATGCACGAATATGACATAAAGTGTGCATAAAACATGTAGATAACATCAATAATGTGGCATGGAACATAAGAAATTATCGATACGTCGGAGACGTATCAGCATCCCCAAGCTTAGTTCTGCTCGTCCCGAGCAGGTAAAACGATAACACAGATAATTTCTGGAGTGACATGACATCATAAACTTGATCATACTATTTGTAAAGCATATGTAGTGAATGCAGCAATCCAAGACAATGGTAAATGACATGAGTAAACAAGTGAATCATAAAGCAAAGACTTTTCATGAATAGTACTTTCGAGACAAGCATCAATAAGTCTTGCATAAGAGTTACTCATAAAGCAATAAATTCATAGCAGAGACATTGAAGCAACACAATGGAAGATTAAGTTTCAGCGGTTGCTTTCAACTTGTAACATGTATATCTCATGGATAGTTGTCAATGCAAAGCAATATAACAAATGCAATAAGCAAGTATATAAGAATCAATGCACAGTTCACACAAATGTTTGCTTCTTGAGGTGGAGAAAGATAGGTGAACTGACTCAACAATAAAAGTAAAAGAATGGTCCTTCAAAGAAGAAAGCATCGATTGCTATATTTGTGCTAGAGCTTTGATTTTGAAAACATGAAACAATTTTGTCAACGGTAGTAATAAAGCATATGTATCATGTAAATTATATCTTACAAGTTGCAAGCCTCATGCATAGTGTACTAATAGTGCCCGCACCTTGTCCTAATTAGCTTGGACTACCGGATCATCACAATGCACATGTTTTGACCAAGTGTCACAAAGGGGTACCTCTATGCCACCTGTACAAAGGTCTAAGGAGAAAGCTCGCATTGGATTTCTCGCTATTGATTATTCTCAACTTAGACATCCATACCGGGACAACATAGACAACAGATAATGGACTCCTCTTTTATGCATAAGCATGTAACAACAATTAATAATTTTCTCATATGAGATTGAGGATATATGTCCAAAACTGAAACTTCCACCATGGATCATGGCTTTAGTTAGCGGCCCAATGTTCTTCTCTAACAATATGCATGCTTAACCATAGGGTGGTAGATCTCTCTTACTTCAGACAAGACGGACATGTATAGCAACTCACATGAAATTCAACAATGAATAGTTGATGGCGTCCCCAGTGAACATGGTTATCGCACAACAAGCAACTTAATAAGAGATAAAGTGCATAATTACATATTCAATACCACAATAGTTTTAAGCTATTTGTCCCATGAGCTATATATTGCAAAGGTGAATGATGGAATTTTAAAGGTAGCACTCAAGCAATTTACTTTGGAATGGCGGAAAATACCATGTAGTAGGTAGGTATGGTGGACACAAATGGCATAGTGGTTGGCTAAAGTATTTTGGATGCATGAGAAGTATTCCCTCTCGATACAAGGTTTAGGCTAGCAAGGTTATTTGAAACAAACACAAGGATGAACCGGTGCAGCAAAACTCACATAAAAGACATATTGTAAACATTATAAGACTCTACACCGTCTTCCTTGTTGTTCAAACTCAATACTAGAAATTATCTAGACCTTAGAGAGACCAATTATGCAAACCAAATTTTAGCAAGCTCTATGTATTTCTTCATTAATGGGTGCAAAGTATATGATGCAAGAGCTTAAACATGAGCACAACAATTGCCAAGTATCACATTACCCAAGACATTATAGCAAATTACTACATGTATCATTTTCCAATTCCAACCATATAACAATTTAACGAAGAAGAAACTTCGCCATGAATATTAAAAGCTAAGAACACATGTGTTCATACGAACCAGCGGAGCGTGTCTCTCTCCCACACAAGCATTTATTCAAACAAAAACAAAAATAGAAACAAACAAACAGACGCTCCAAGTAAAGTACATAAGATGTGATGGAATAAAAATATAGTTTCAGGAGAGGAACCTGATAATGTTGTCGATGAAGAAGGGGATGCCTTGGGCATCCCAAGCTTACGCTTGAGTCTTCTTAATATATGCAGGGGTGAACCACGGGGCATCCCCAAACTTAGACTTTCACTCTTCTTGATCATAGTATATCATCCTCCTCTCTTGACCCTTGAAAACTTCCTTCACACCAAACTTCTCATAAACTTCATTAGAGGGGTTAGTACATAATCAAAAACTCACATGTTCAGAGGTGACACAATCATTCTTAACACTTCTCGACATTGCTCAAAGCTACTGGAAGGTAATGGAACAAAGAAATCCACCCAACACAGCGAAAGAAGCAATGCGAAATAAAAGGCAGAATCTGTCAAAACAGAACAGTCCGTAAAGACGAATTTCTAATAAATACTTCCGTTGCTCAGATCAGAAAACTCAAAACTAATGAAAGTTGCGTACATATCTGAGGAACACGCACGTAAATTGGCATATTTTTCTGATTTTTCTACAGAGAAAACAGCCCAGATTCGTGACAGATAGAAATCTGTTTCTGCAGAAATCCAAATCTAGTATCAACCTTCGATTAGAGGCTTCACTTGGCACAACAAAACACAACTAAAATAAGGAGAGTTGCTACAGTAGTAAACAACTTCCAAGACACAAATATAAAACAAAGTACTGTAGCAAAATAACACATGGGTTATCTCCCAAGAAGTTCTTTCTTTTTAGCCATTAAGATGGGCTCAGCAGTTTTAATGATGCACTCATAAGAAATAGTATTTAAAGCAAAAGAGAGCATCAAGAGGCAAGTATGAAACAAATTTAAGTCTAACATGCTTCATAGGAATCTTGTAAATAAACAAGTTCATGAAGAGCAAAGTAACAAGCATAGGAAAATAAAACAAGTGTAGCTTCAAAATTTCAGCACATAGAGAGGCATTTTAGTAACATGAAAATTTCTACAACCATATTTTCCTCTCTCATAATAACTTTCAGTAGCAACATGAGCAAACTCAACAATATAACTATCACATAAAGCATTCTTATCATGAGTCTCATGCATAAAATTATTACTCTCCACATAGGCATAATCAATTTTATTAGTAATAGTGGGAGCAAATTCAACAAAGTAGCTATCATTATTATTATTCTCATCAAGTGTAGGAGGCATAGTATAATCACAACAAAATTTACTCTCCATAGTAGGTGGCACCAAAAGACCACTATCATTATAATCATCATAAATAGGAGGCAAAGTATCATCAAAGAAAATTTTCTCCTCAATGCTTGGGGGACTAAAAAATCATGCTCATCAAAACCAGCTTCCCCAAGCTTAGAATTTTCCATATCATTAGCAACAATGGTATTCAAAGTGTTCATACTAACATGTTCCATGGGTTTTTTAATTTTCGCATCAAACCATCCATGTCTTAAATCAGGAAATAGAATAAGAACCTCATTGTTGTCCATTATGCCTTACTAGTGTAAACAAGAAACAAAAAGTTGCAATTGCAGGATCTAAAGGAAATAGCTTCGAGTACTTACGGCGCCGGAAAATAGCTTAGTAGCCGAGATCCGGAGTGTGAGTACCTTTTACCTTTCCTCCCGGCAACGCCGGAAAAGTGCTTGATGTCTACCCCCTCCTTTCCTAGACAGTGTTGGGCCTCCAAGAGCAGAGGTTTGTAGAACAGCAGCAAGTTTTCCCTTAAGTGGATCACCCAAGGTTTATCGAACTCAGGGAGGAAGAGGTCAAAGATATCCCTCTCATGCAACCCTGCAACCACAAAGCAAGAAGTCTCTTGTGTCCCCAACACACCTAATAGGTGCACTAGTTCGGCGAAGAGATAGTGAAATACGGTGGTATGAATATATATGAGCAGTAGCAATGGTGCCAGAGAAAATAGCTTGGCGTGTAGTTGATGGTGGTAGTATTGCAGCGAGTAATAGCGATAAAGATAAACAAGCATGATAGCGTGTATTTAGGAACAAGGCCTAGGGATTACACTTTCACTAGTGGACACTCTCAACATTGATCACATAACAGAATAGATAAATGCATACTCTACACTTTTGTTGGATGATGAACACATTGCGTAGGATTACACGAACCCTCAATGCCGGAGTTAACAAGCTCCACAATAATGCTCATATTTAAGTAACCTTATAGTGTAAGATAGATCAACAGACTAAACCAAGTACTAACATGCACACTGTCACCTTCATGCATATGTAGGAGGAATAGATCACATCAATATTATCATAGCAATAGTTAACTTCGCAATCTACAAGAGATCATGATCATAGCATAAACCAAGTACTAACACGGTGCACACACTGTCACCTTTACACACGTGCAGGAGGAATAGAACTACTTTAATAACTTTGCTAGAGTAGCACATAGATAAATTGTGATACAAACTCATATGAATCTCAATCATGTAAAGCAGCTCATGAGATTATTGTATTGAGGTACATGGGAGAGAGATGAACCACATAGCTACCGGTACAGCCCCGAGCCTCGGAGGTGGATTACTCCCTCCTCATCATGGCAGCGATGGCGGTGAAGATGGCGGTGAAGACGGCGGTGGAGATGGCTCCGGGGCAATTCCCCGTCCGGCAGGGTGCCGAACAGAGAGTTCTGTCCCCCGGTGGAGTTTCGATGGTGGCGGCGCCCTGGAGTCTTTCTGGAGTTTCGTCAATTGGTACTGCGTTTTTAGGTCGAAAGGGCTTTTATAGGCGAAGAGGCGGCGCAGGGGGGTCGAAGGGCTGGCCAAACCATAGGGGGGCGCGGGCCCCCCCTAGGCCGCGCCAGGGTATGGTGTGGTGGGCCTGTGCCCCCTCGGTCCCTCTCGTGTGTTCTGGATGCCGGGATTCTAAGATCTTTGGCGTTGATTTCGTCCGATTAAGAATATTTCGTTACTAGGATTTCTGAAACCAAAAACAAAACAAGGCTGGCAGCATCTTGTTAATAGGTTAGTTCAGAAAATGCACGAATATGACATAAAGTGTGCATAAAACATGTAGATAACATCAATAATGTGGCATGGAACATAAGAAATTATCGATACGTCGGAGACGTATCAGTCGCCCAGACATGCGCTCGTGTCGCGCGTGGCGCGCCGAACAGCGCCTGGACCACGCGCCACGCCTTGCGCACGCCTGGACCACCTCAGCCGTTGAGCATCGCCGCGTCGCCACAGCTCGTAGACACGCGCGACCACGACCCATGGCCACCGCCGCCGGAGCGGGAAGGAAAGCCGCCGTCCGCGCAGAACCCGCGACCGCCCGAGCAAGGCAGGCGCCTGGCCAGCTAGCGTCGCCTATAGGACCGGACACGTGAACACAGCCCGCGCGCGCCTAGCTCACTAGCTCGCCGGAGACGCCGCGCCCGACCCCACTCACTGCCCAGCACCCTCTCGCGCCTATAAATAGAGACCTCCCTGGACAGAACCAAGCACACCATCACTCACCACTCACCACCGCTTCGCCCAGCACCAGTAGCCACCTCAATCGTCGCCGGAGCAAGGCCAATCGAAGATCACCGCCGCGGAAGCCCTGCAGCAATCGCCGGCGATCCCGACCACCTCAGGCGACGCCACTGCTACCAGGAGACTCGCCGTCGTCCACAACCTCGTCGCGCACACTGCCAACCCTTGCTGGAGCCGCCGTAAGCTCTCCCACCCCCTACCGAGCCGCCGAACTCCCTCTCACCGTCGACAACGATGAATGTGCGCCGTTCGATCATGTTCTAATCCAACGCGTTAGATTGATTCATACCGCTTCGGCGTTTCGCCGCTGACGGGTGGAGCCCCTGTCAGGCAGCACGCGGCAGACGCGTGGTGGGCTGGCCTTGGGCAGTTTTAAATCGTTTAGGCCCAGTTAGTTTTCCCGCCGGCCTTTGTAATTCAAACTTCGTTTAATAAATTTAGTTTGAATTCAATACGGAACCCAACTTTGAAAATTCATAGAATCTGTTTGGCTTGGCCAAATTTAACAAAATTTATATATTTTAGAAAGCCATGAAAAATATCTACAATATGCCACTGGTCCCATGTCAAGATTTGTGGTAGAATTAATCTGATAAAAAGAAGAAGACAGGGACTTTGCTCTATTCAAATAATTATTAAAAATCAACCAAAATAGATATTAAGTTAATTCCAACTCTAATAGCTCACATTTGACTTACACTAATTGTTTATGCAATAAAATGGTGTGGTCACTTTGCATGATCATGCCCTAGTTTAATTAATGGACAATATGGCTAGTTTATGTAGTTGATATTGTCCAAAACTATTAAGTAAATCATATGAAGTATTATACTTCATTTAAATCTTGTCTCAAATGAATTCATGTGATGTTTGGACCCCTGGTCCAAACTCTCTTATATGAATTACTTGGAGATTTAAATCATATGTAGCACTATTAAATAGTATGAGGTGGTCTACCTCATTTAAATCATTTTCTCAAATGATAATGATGAATGTTTGACTTAGGTCAATATAAGTTCATATATGATTGTTTGAGAAATTAAATCTTAAGAAGATTTCAATGAGAGGAAATTATTTCTCAAGAACCCTATGGAAACTATCATTTACATATTAAATAAAAAGAAGTAAATTCTCCTCAAGCAACACAACCCATGCACCCTAATTAGATTATTTGTGTGCATAGAATAGTTTGTGTGTTTATATGTGATACATGGAATAGCCATTGAATTAGTGAGTAATTATACTCGTATTCAAATTTAGACGCTAGCACCGGAGAGTACACGGAAGAAGAAGGTTGCTACCAAGAGGAGGAGGAGGAGAATTTTGAGAACTACCAAGGCAAGCTAATATTCTTGCAAAGTGCAAAGCCCCTTGGGGCAAGGCACCATGAATCTTACCTTTTCTTACATAAGCTTATCCCAAGTTTATACTTTACAAGTTTTACTTGTTGTTTTCCAAGAGTTACTTTTATAGTTAACTTTGGTCAAAGTAAAGGATGGTTACTAGAGTAGTGAAGTAGTCTCAATCAAGCAAAGCAAGATAGCACCCCTCATGATTTAGAGCTAGTGCTAATGAATAAAACTTGACTACTCTAGATGGGAACAATGTGACTTGAAATGAATTTGAAACCTTGGAATGATGATGCATTCCATTGAATGATTTTTGAAGGTGAATATGACAAAGAGAAGATAGTGATTTTTGATAAACATGCTATTGGTTTGAATACCTTTCCAATATTAAGTACCCCCACAATACCTGATTATGGGTAGGGCTTAACTGGAAGTTTATGCATCTTAGTATGGGTTCCCTCTGAACACACGTCATAGGGGTTACGCTTGAGGCTGCCTCCGTTGTTGAGAAATGATGTGAAATTGAGGTGAATTGTACGGCCAAGCCCTGTGCAGTTCCCAGGTTGACAGTTGGTCTTCACTGGGAGGCCAAGCTCATGGGGAGAGGTGCTCATACTAGGATTCGTAAGTGAAAGGTTATGGTTGATGATCCGCGTACTGTGTTACGATGATTAAGGGGTCGACGGATGAAATCAAATGTTGTGGCACAAGTGTGCAACCTCTGCAGAGTGTAAACCTATTCGAATAGCCGCGTCCACGTTTATGGGCGGTTGGAAAGGCCATACAGTTTCCGATGTCATATCTTTGAAAATGATGTTGAAAGAAGATGGTGAAATGACTTGTGGTGAATTGAATTGAAATCACCACTTGAATGGTGGGAATGACACTAGTGTTCCCACTTGAGTTAGTTAGCATTTGAATAAGCTTTTCTCAAGTACTTATGAACTAAAACTAGCTTTATGCAAATAAACTAGAGCTTAGCAAACCTTACTAGAATGTCTAGCACTTACATTAGTATTAGTTTGCGAGTACTTAAAGTACTCACGGCTGTGTCCCTGGCTATTCAAATGGCCAGAGTATGAAGATGAACAAGGAGATGACCAGCAGGACGCCTACGACAACTAGGAGTCTTCCGACGTCAAGCGTTGGCCTGTGGACTAGAGAGTCCTTGTATCTTACGCTTCCGCTATGAACTTGTGTTTGTTCGTTGATCAATAGATCAACTATTCGTGTAATATGGATGATGTGATTCCAAGTTGTAAGACATTATGGTTTGTAATGAATGATGACTGTGATACTTAACTATTATGCCTCGCAACAACAATATTCCTGGGATTGCGATGTATGACATAATAGGCATTCGGACTTAAAAATCCGGGTGTTGACAAGTTGGTATCAGAGCCATTGTTTGACCTTAGAAGACCTTAGTTAGAATGGGCGTTCTGAAAAACTTAACTTTGAAAATCAAATGAAGAGAATATTTGTGAAAACTTACTTACACTCTTGTCTTTGAGACTTTGCCAAAATTTGATGAATCATGTTCTATCTTATTTGAATCTACTTAAAATTTTGCCACACCTTGCACTCTCTAACTTACTCATCCAATTCTCTTTCAGATGGAGCCGAATGAACCCATCAACACCAAGTTTTACCAGCTTGGGAACGGAGGGAGCTTGATCTTCGAGCACGACCTCAACGCCGTCTCTGACTTCCTTGGGCGCCCACACCCCGAGTTCCACGGGGTTCAGTTGGACGACACGCCCGGAGGAGAGTTGCAGTGGGTGATCACTGCCGACTTGAGGGGCAAGATGGAGCCTCCCACCTCGGAGAGGATCCTCTTCTCCTTCCGCGAGAGCAACTGGCTCGACGGACTCGCACGTGGCCTTCAGGAGGCACTTGCGCGCCTCTGTGGACAGAACGTGGTGCGCATCCTCGCTTCGCGCTTCGCGCATCTCGTGAGGCGTGATGCCATGGGAGTGCCCATGGAGCTGCAGCCGCACCCGGAGTTGAGGCACCATGCTGAGCACCTGGACTTCATGCTCTACCAGACTCAGAAGGACCTCGACGCCACTCGCGCTTACGCGAACCAGACCCATGCTCACATCATCGAGCAGGGTGAGGCGATCAAGCTACTCAACAACGACCGCAAGAGCCTTCGCCAGCAGCGTGCCAAGAAGGACGCTACGATTGTGCGCCTTCGCGCCAAGATCGCGTCACTCGAGGCCACTGTCAAGGCCCAGGAGGATCAGATCAGAGAGCTGGAGGATGACGACGGAGGCATCGACCTTCAGGGAGGAGGAGCCTTCCTGAGCGACGACGACGACTTTGAGGAGGACGAGTTCACCGAGGAGGAGGACTACGAGTTCCTGGAGGCAGGACCCGATGACTACGTCCCGATCGATGTCGAGGATGAGGAGTAGTTGCACTAGTTTCACTTATGTAGGTGTGAGTTGTATCCCGTCCCTTGTATCGTAGCATGAGAATGGTTCTTAAAACCATTGGAGTATGTGTGTGTTAGTTTGTACTATGTGTTGAATGAATGAATGAATGAATGTTATGTTTGTCATGAAAAGATTACAAGTTTTCAAATGTTTTCAAACATAACCAAAATGAACCATAGAATGTTCCCTCTTATCTCATGATCTTCTATATCTTCAGATGGCCCCTCCCAATCGCACCAACGACGCGATGATGCAACTGCTGCAAACCTTGCTTGCAGACCGGGAAACCGAAAGAGCCGAACGCCAAGCCAACCTCATCGCCTTGCAGAACATCGCCAACCAAGGCCATGGAAATCATGACCACCCTGGATCCAAGCTCAAGAACTTCCAGAACACCAACCCTCCGGTGTTTAGCAAGACCGAGGAACCCCTCGACGCCGACGACTGGCTCCAGACTATGGAGAACAACTTGGAAGTAGCCGGAGTGGAAGCCAACGAGAAGGTCTTGTTTGCAACCCACTATCTCGCTGGACCAGCCCGCGCTTGGTGGACAAGCACCCGTGCCATGAACGGAGGTCAGTTCATGACTTGGGAGGATTTCAAGCTCAAGTTCAGCAAGTACCATGTACCCCCGGGTCTTATCAAAAAGATGAGGGATGAGTTCCGTGAACTGAAACAAGGTCGCATGACGGTGGTAGAATACCGCGACAAGTTTCTCACACTGTCGAGGTATGCTTGATACGTCTCCAACGTATCTATAATTTCCGATGTTCCATGCTTGTTTTATGACAATACCAACATGTTTTGTTCACACTTTATATCATTTTCATGCATTTTCCGGAACTAACCTATTAACAAGATGCCATAGTGCCAGTTCCTGTTTCTGCTGTTTTTGGTTCCAGAAAGGCTGTTCGGGCAATATTCTCGGAATTGGACGAAATCAACGCCAAACCTCCTATTTTTCCCGGAAGCATCCAGAACGAAGAAGAGTCGGAGAGGGGCCAGGGGGCCACCACACCACATGGCGGCGCGGGCCAGGCCTAGGCCGCGCCGGCCTAGGGTGTGGTGCCCCCAGTGCCCCCTGCGCGCCTCTTCGCCTATAAAAGCCCTTTCGACCTACCAATTGTGAAACTCCAGAAAGACTCCAGGGCGCCGCCACCGTCGCGAAACTCAATTCGGGGACAGAACTGTTCCGGCACCCTGCCGGACGGGAAATCGGAAGGCTTCTCCATCGACACCGCTGCCATCTCCACCGCCATCTTCATCACCGCCTGCTCCCATGAGGAGGGAGTAGTTCTCCATCGAGGCTCGGGGCTGTACCGGTAGCTATGTGGTTAATCTCTCTCCATGTACTTCAATACAATGATCTCATGAGCTGCTTTACATGATTGAGATTCATATGAGTTTTGTATCACAATTCATCTATGTGCTACTCTAGTGATGTTATTAAAGTAGTTCTATTCCTCCTGCACGTGTGTAAAGGTGACTAGTGTGTGCACCGTGTGGTTCTTGTCGTAGGCTATGATCATGATCTCTTGTAGATTGTGGAGTTAATTATCATTATGATGGTATTGATGTGATCTATCTGGTTATATTGATCTATCTTACACTATAAGGTTACTTAAACATGAGCATTATTGTGGAGCTTGTTAACTCCAGCATTGAGGGTTCGTGTAATCCTACGCAATGTGTTCATCATCCAACAAAAGTGTAGAGTATGCATTTATCTATTCTGTTATGTGATCAATGTTGAGAGTGTCCACTAGTGAAAGTGTAATCCCTAGGCCTTGTTCCTAAATACTGCTATCGAGTTACTACTTGCTTGTTTTTTTACTGCGTTACTACTGCTGCAATACCACCATCAACTACACGCCAGCAAGCTATTTTCTGGCACCGTTGCTACTGCTCATATATATTCATACCACATGTATTTCACTATCTCTTCGCCGAACTAGTGCACCTATTAGGTGTGTTGGGGACACGAGACTTCTTGCTTTGTGGTTGCAGGGTTGCATAAGAGGGATATCTTTGACCTCTTCCTCCCTGAGTTCGATAAACCTTGGGTGATCCACTTAAGGGAAAACTTGCTGCTGTTCTACAAACCTCTGCTCTTGGAGGCCCAACACTGTCTACAGGAAAAGGAGGGGGAAGTAGACATCAAGCACTTTTCTGGCGCCGTTGCCGGGGAGGAAAGGTAAAAGGTACTCACACTCCGGACCTCGGCTACCAAGCTATTTTCCGCCATTGTACTCGAAGCTATTTCCTTTAGATCCTGCAATTGCAACTTTTTGTTTCTTGTTTACACTAGTTAGGCATAATGGAAAACAATAAAAAAATTGGTGAGCTTTTTAGTCTTTTTCCTGATTTAGAATTGTTTGATTCGAAAATTAAAAAACCTATGGAACCTTATTTGCATGCTAGTAGCGATGTTATTAGTATGAATGCAATTACTGCTAATGCTATGAAGAAGTCTAAGCTTGGGGAAGCTAGTTTTTGTGGTCTTTTTAGCTTCCCATCTTTAGGGGAGAAAATTTGTTCTGATAATGCTTTATCTCCCATATGCGATAACTCTAATGATGCTTCTGATATTTTGAATCCACCTGCTGAAAGTATTCCGTATAAAATACCTATGAAAATTATTGAACGTGTTATGGACAATCACTATAAAGGGGATGGAACTGTCCATCCTAGAGATCATTTACTGTTTTTGCACGAATTATGTGGGTTATTCAAGTGTGCAGGTATCTCTATGGATGAAGTGAGGAAGAAGCTATTCTCTGTTTCGCTGTCTGGTAAAGCGGCGCATTGGTATAAATTGTTGGAGAATAGACATTCTCTTGGTTGGGAGGAAATTGCATCTCTCTTTTATTCTAAATTTTATCCTCCGCATGAAGTGCATATTGATAGGAATTATATTTATAACTTTTATCCTCGTGATGGAGAGAGTGTTTCTCAAGCGTGGGGGAGATTGAAATCTCTAATGCTCAAATGTCCCATTCATGAGCTCCCCCGTAATGTTATTGTTAACAATTTTTATGCGAGACTTTCAGGACAACACAAGGACTATCTGGACGCGTGTTCGGAGGGATCTTTCACAAGCAAGGAGGTTGAAGCTAGGTGGGATCTTCTTGATCGGATTGAGGACAACGCTGAAGGATGGGAGAACGACAAAGGTAAAGAGTCAGGTATAAATTATGATTATGAATGCATTGAAGCTTTTATGGATACCGATAAATTTCGAAATATGAGTGCTACTTATGGTCTTGACTCTCAAGTTGTTGCAAATCTTTATAAATCCTTTGCTTCTCATTTTGAACTGCCTAAGAAGAATTTTGATAAGTATCATGAACCTTTTAAAGAGGCTTGCATGAAGAATGAAATTGTTGTTAATTATTGCCATAAGCATGCTCAAACTCCTAAGAGTGCTATTTCCTATAAGCATGTTAATTTTTGTGGAATACATAGACCATGTGGAATTAATCAAATCAAAGATGAATATTGTATCCATCATGCTAATGAAAAAACTAGAAAGTGGTTTAGGGCTCTAGATGATCTTGGTAAAAAAGTTTGTGCCCTCTATCCTTTTATTTGTGAAGTTTGCCATGAAGTGGGTCATTTTAATTTTCAATGCTCCTCCAATGATAATTTGAACCCAATGAGTGCTGCAAATTTGTATTGTGATGATGAAATTTCTCCTAATCAGCATGATGAACTTACTTTATTTTTGGGGTGTGAAGAACTATCGAGAAAAATCTCTTTGTTACATATGAGTGATCTTGATATTGATGATGTCCTGCATGGGTGTTTTTCTTATTGCATTGATAATAGCCATACAAATACTTACATACAAAATATTTTAGAAGAAGACACCTTGCCAAAATATGATAGGACCGCTGTGTGTTTTCAACTAATTAATCAAAAGGAGGGATCCTCCCAAGTTTCTTCTATTGTTTCTAAAAGTAAATCAGGTTATGCGGACAAGCCACCCTTCAAGCCTCTTCCTCCTGAAGAAGGGAACGAGGAGAAGGAAGAAGAAGAAGAAGAAGAAAGAAGAAGAAGAAGAAGAAGAAGAAGGAGAATAAAAAGAAAGAGGTAACGGCGTATCCCCGCGTGAATGAGATAACGCTAGGTAACCGTAAGTATGTTGCTCCTAATGATTATTGTGATAATGAATCTGAATATGATGATCTTCCTATGCCCTTTACATACATTAGCAATCATGATTTGAATGAGCACACTACTTTTGATATTGCAAATCTCTGGGAAATTAATTCTGAAAATGATGACAATGTGCCTCCGATCTTTGATGATTATTATAAAGAATGCTATGATATAGGTTCTAACTATCCTTATGAAACTTGTCATAGTCATGATTGGGTTACCAAAAACAATTCTCTTAATATGCAACTTGTTTACCATGTTCAAATTCTTGATAATAATCTTGCTCCAATTACTATTAATGAGAATAACTCTTCTTATGCCAAAATTAATGATACTTCTATGCATATGAACCATGATAAGAATGTTTTAAGTGATGGGTATATTGTGGATTTCATCAATGATGCTACTGAAAGTTATTATGAGAGAGGGAAATATGGTTATATGCATCTTAATAATATTAAGTTTCCCTTCTTTATGTTGAGAATCTTGAAGTTACTCGTGTTTTATCCTCTTATGCTTGTCACTTTGTTCTTCATGAATTCATTTGTGTACAAGATTCCTCTTCATAGGAAGCATGTTAGACTTAAATTTGTTTTGAATTTGCCTCTTGAAGCTCTCTTTTGCTTCAAATACTATTTCCCGCGAATGGATTATTAAAACTGCTGAGCCCATCTTAATGGCTATAAAGAAAGAACTTCTTGGGAGATAACCCATGTGTTATTTTGCTACAGTAATTTGTTTTTATTTTGTGTCTTGGAAGTTGTTTACTACTGTAGCAACCTCTCCTTATCTTAGTTTTGTGTTTTGTTGTGCCAAGTAAAGCCTCTAATCGAAGGTTGATACTAGATTTGGATTTCTGCGCAGAAACAGATTTCTATCTGTCACGAATCTGGGCTGTTTTCTCTGTAGAAAAATCAGAAAAATATGCCAATTTACGTGCGTGTTCCTCAGATATGTACGCAACTTTCATTAGTTTTGAGTTTTCTGATCTGAGCAACGGAAGTATTTATTAGAAATTCGTCTTTACGGACTGTTCTGTTTTGACAGATTCTGCCTTTTATTTCGCATTGCTTCTTTCGCTGTGTTGGGTGGATTTCTTTGTTCCATTACCTTCCAGTAGCTTTGAGCAATGTCCAGAAGTGTTAAGAATGATTGTGTCACCTCTGAACATGTGAGTTTTTGATTATGTACTAACCCCTCTAATGAAGTTTATGAGAAGTTTGGTGTGAAGGAAGTTTTCAAGGGTCAAGAGAGGAGGATGATATACTATGATCAAGAAGAGTGAATGCTCTAAGCTTGGGGATGCCCCGGTGGTTCACCCCTGCATATATCAAGAAGACTCAAGCGTCTAAGCTTGGGGATGCCCAAGGCATCCCCTTCTTCATCGACAACATTATCAGGTTCCTTCTCCTGAAACTATATTTTTATTCCGTCACATCTTATGCACTTTACTTGGAGCGTCTGTATGTTTCTTGTTTTTGTTTTTGTTTGAATAAATGCTTGTGTGGGAGAGAGACACGCTCCGCTGGTTCGTATGAACACATGTGTTCTTAGCTCATAATATTCATGGCGAAGGTTGAAACTGCTTCGTTAAATTATTATATGGTTGGAATTGGAAAATGCTACATGTAGAAATTGGTGTGATGTCTTGAATAATGTGATACTTGGCAATTGTTGTGCTCTTGTTTAAGCTCTTGCATCATATACCTTGCACCCATTAGTGAGGAAATACATAGAGCTTGTTAAAATTTGGGTTTGCATGAGTGGTTTCTCTAGAGTCTAGATATTTTCTAGTAAGATGTTTGAACAACAAGGAAGACGATGTATAGTTTTATAATGCTTGTAATATGTCTTTTATGTGAGTTTTGCTGTACTAGTTCGTGCTTGTGTTTGCTTCAAACAACCTTGCTAGCCTAAACCTTGTATCGAGAGGGAATACTTCTCATGCATCCAAATACTTGAGCCAACCACTATGCCATTTGTGTCCACCATACCTACCTACTACATGGTATTTTCCGCCATTCCAAAGTAAATTGCTTGAGTGCTACCTTTAAAATTCCATCATTCACCTTTGCAATATATAGCTCATGGGACAAATAGCTTAAAAATTATTGTGGTATTGAATATGTAATTATGCACTTTATCTCTTATTAAGTTGCTTGTTGTGCGATAACCATGTTCACTGGGGACGCCATCAACTATTCATTGTTGAATTTCATGTGAGTTGCTATGCATGTCCGTCTTGTCTGAAGTAAGAGAGATCTACCACCTTATGGTTAAGCATGCATATGTTAGAGAAGAACATTGGGCCGCTAACTAAAGCCATGATCCATGGTGGAAGTTTCAGTTTTGGACAACAATCCTCAAATCTCAAATGAGAAAATTATTAATTGTTGTTACATGCTTATGCATAAAAGAGGAGTCCATTATCTGTTGTCTATGTTGTCCCGGTATGGATGTCTAAGTTGAGAATAATCAATAGCGAGAAATCCAATGCGAGCTTTCTCCTTAGACCTTTGTACAGGCGGCATAGAGGTACCCCTTTGTGACACTTGGTTAAAACATGTGCATTGTGATGATCCGGTAGTCCAAGCTAATTAGGACAAGGTGCGGGCACTATTAGTATACTATGCATGAGGCTTGCAACTTGTAAGATATAATTTACATGATACATATGCTTTATTACTACCGTTGACAAAATTGTTTCATGTTTTCAAAATAAAAGCTCTAGCACAAATATAGCAATCGATGCTTTCCTCTTTGAAGGACCATTCTTTTACTTTTATTGTTGAGTCAGTTCACCTATCTTTCTCCACCTCAAGAAGCAAACATTTGTGTGAACTGTGCATTGATTCTTATATACTTGCTTATTGCATTTGTTATATTGCTTTGCATTGACAACTATCCATGAGATATACATGTTACAAGTTGAAAGCAACCGCTGAAACTTAATCTTCCATTGTGTTGCTTCAATGTCTCTGCTATGAATTTATTGCTTTATGAGTAACTCTTATGCAAGACTTATTGATGCTTGTCTCGAAAGTACTATTCATGAAAAGTCTTTGCTATATGATTCAATTGTTTACTCATTGCATTTACATTGTTTCGAATCGCTGCATTCATCTCATATGCTTTACAATGGTATGATTAAGATTATGTTGGTAGCATGTCACCTCAGAAATTATCTTTTATCGTTTACCTACTCGAGGACGAGTAGGAACTAAGCTTGGGGATGCTGATACGTCTCCAACGTATCTATAATTTCCGATGTTCCATGCTTGTTTTATGACAATACCAACATGTTTTGTTCACACTTTATATCATTTTCATGCATTTTCCGGAACTAACCTATTAACAAGATGCCACAGTGCCAGTTCCTGTTTTCTTTTTTGGTTCCAGAAAGGTTGTTCGGGCATTATTCTCGGAATTGGACGAAATCAACGCCAAACCTCCTATTTTTCCGGAAGCATCCGAACACCGAAGAGTCGGAGAGGGGCCGGGGGCCACCACACCACATGGCGGCGCGGGCCAGGCCTAGGCCGCGCCGGCCTAGGGTGTGGTGCCCCCTGCGCCGCCTCTTCGCCTATAAAAGCCCTTTCGACCTAAAAACGCAGTACCAATTGACGAAACTCCAGAAAGACTCCGGGCGCCGCCACCGTCGCGAAACTCCAATTCGGGGACAGAACTCTGTTCGGCACCTGCCGGGACGGGGAAGTGCCCCGGAAGGCTTCTCCATCGACACCGCTGCCATCTCCACCGCCATCTTCATCACCGCTGCTGCTCCCATGAGGAGGGAGTAGTTCTCCATCGAGGCTCGGGCTGTGTACCGGTAGCTATGTGGTTAATCTCTCTCCATGTACTTCAATACAATGATCTCATGAGCTGCTTTACATGATTGAGATTCATATGAGTTTTGTATCACAATTCATCTATGTGCTACTCTAGTGATGTTATTAAAGTAGTTCTATTCCTCCTGCACGTGTGTAAAGGTGACTAGTGTGTGCACCGTGTGGTTCTTGTCGTAGGCTATGATCATGATCTCTTGTAGATTGTGGAGTTAATTATCATTATGATGGTATTGATGTGATCTATCTGGTTATATTGATCTATCTTACACTATAAGGTTACTTAAACATGAGCATTATTGTGGAGCTTGTTAACTCCGGCATTGAGGGTTCGTGTAATCCTACGTAATGTGTTCATCATCCAACAAAAGTGTAGAGTATGCATTTATCTATTCTGTTATGTGATCAATGTTGAGAGTGTCCACTAGTGAAAGTGTAATCCCTAGGCCTTGTTCCTAAATACTGCTGAGTTACTACTGCTTGTTTACTGTTTTACTGCGTTACTACTGTGCAATACTACCACCATCAACTACACGCCAGCAAGCTATTTTCTGGCACCGTTGCTACTGCTCATATATATTCATACCACCTGTATTTCACTATCTCTTCGCCGAACTAGTGCACCTATTAGGTGTGTTGGGGACACAAGAGACTTCTTGCTTTGTGGTTGCGGGGTTGCATAAGAGGGATATCTTTGACCTCTTCCTCCCTGAGTTCGATAAACCTTGGGTGATCCACTTAAGGGAAAACTTGCTGCTGTTCTACAAACCTCTGCTCTTGGAGGCCCAACACTGTCTACAGGAAAAGGAGGGGGAAGTAGACATCATGCCCCTGATGAGACCGACACCGTTGAAAAGAGGAAGGAGAGATTCCTGAACGGACTGCATGATGAGATGCAGACTGTCCTCGTCAACATCCCCTTCGCCGACCTCGAAGCCCTTGTTGACTCCGCCATCCAGATGGAGGGCAAGTTGAACCAAGCCAATGAGAACCGCAAGCGCCGCATGGCAAATCAGAGTGGGTCTAGCCATACCCAGAAGTTTCGCCCCAGCTCAAGCGGAGGTTTCACTCCGAGAAACAACAAGCCACCGATGCAGAACTCGCGCCCCGGTTATCAGAACCGGAGTGGAGGAAACTCCAAGCCAGGAGGCTACAACAACAACAACTACAACAACAACAACTACTACAACCGCGCTCCGCCCAGAGCCCCCAACAACAACAACAACAACACCAACACCGCCCCCAGAACCGGAAGCAACGCCGTCCCCGTTGCGAACAAGCAGGACAAGACCACCATCACTTGTTATGAGTGTGGTGTAGTGGGGCACTACTCCAACGAGTGTCCCAAGCGTCTTGCCAAGCTCGCCGGCAACACCGCTGCACCTGCTCAGCAGCAACGCCGTGTCTCCACCGGCAAGAAGTTCGCCCCCAACAACCCCAATAACCGCAATGGCCGCCTCTACCACATGAACGCCGAAGAAGCCCAGGAAGCACCAGATGTTGTACTGGGTATGTTTTCTGTCAACCACATCCCTGCCAGAGTGTTGTTTGATTCCGGAGCATCTCATTCTTTTGTCACTGAAGACTTTGCATCAACAAGTAAAATTCAACCCCTCAGTTTGAAGCATGTTATGATAGTTCAAATCCCCGGATCAACCACCAAAGCCAGAAAATTTTGCAAAAATGTACCAATCAAAATCCATGATGTAGATTTCTATGCCAATCTAATCATTCTGGGAACCAAAGGTTTGGAAGTCGTACTAGGAATGGACTGGATGTCCAAGCACAATGGATTGATAGACTGTGCCAAGAAAGCCATAACCATGACTAGCAGCACCGGTATCGTAGTAGAGCACGTCTCTGAAAAACTACCCAGAAAATTCACCTGCAACCAAAGTGTATCCAAGCCAACTCTGGATCAAATCAGGGTCGTTTGTCGCTACCCTGATGTGTTTCCGGATGATCTACCCGGTATGCCCCCGGATCGGGATATCGAGTTCATCATCGAGTTAATCCCCGGAACTGGACCCATAGCCCAGAGAGCCTACAGCATGAACGCAACCGAGCTTGTGGAGCTGAAGAAGCAGATAGATGATATGTTGGCCAAAGGTCTGATTAGACCTAGTGCATCCCCCTGGAGATCACCAGTTTTGTTTGTGGACAAGAAGGATGGTGCAAATCGTTTATGTACGGACTATCGTAAGCTTAACGATGTCACCATCAAAAACAAATACCCCTTACCCAAGATAGAAGACTTGTTTGATCAACTCACCGGAGCCAGAGTTTTCTCCAAGATAGATCTTAGAACTGGATATCATCAGCTGAAAATCCGAGCCACCGACATTCCAAAAACTGCCTTCACCACCAGATATGGGTTGTATGAGTACAACGTCATGTCGTTTGGACTAACCAATGCCCCCGCTTATTTCATGAATCTCATGAATAAGATCTTCATGAACTTTTTGGACAAGTTTGTCGTTGTCTTCATCGATGACATCCTTGTGTACTCCAAGTCCGAAGAGGAACATGAACAGCATTTGGAGACTGTCCTAGAAACCCTTAGGCATCACCAGTTGTATGCCAAGTTCAGCAAGTGTGAGTTTTGGTTGGAAGAAGTTGGATTCCTGGGACACATCTTGTCTGCAGGAGGAATTGCCGTAGATCCCGCCAAAATCAAAACTGTTATGGAATGGCAAGCCCCAACCACCCAAACCGAGGTCCGCGCTTTTCTTGGATTAGCCGGATATTACCGCCGATTTGTAGAAGGCTTTTCGAGCATCGCTCGACCAATGACCCAACTGTTAAAGAAGGACAGGAAGTTCGAGTGGACCGATAAATGTGAAGAGAGCTTTCAACAGCTCAAGAGTAGACTGACAACAGCCCCAATCCTGATCATGCCAGATATCGCAAAGCCCTTTGACGTATATTGCGACGCCTCCAAGACTGGTCTTGGATGTGTGCTTATGCAAGAAGGCAAAGTTGTATCCTACCTTTCAAGACAACTCAAGCAACATGAACAGAACTACCCAACCCATGACCTCGAGCTTGCAGCCGTGGTCCTAGCCTTGAAAGTTTGGCGTCATTACCTCATGGGTAATCGATGCGAGATCTACTCCGACCACAAGAGCCTCAAATATATCTTCACCCAGAAGGAGCTGAACATGAGACAACGCCGATGGATCGAATTGATCAAGGATTACGACATGGAGATTCACTACCACCCCGGCAAGGCCAATGTGGTAGCGGATGCTTTGAGTCGACTGCCGTGCCAGTTGAACTCCATGCTCGCAACCGAACAGCCCAGCTTGCATCAAGAGTTTGAACAGTTCAGACTTGAACTTGTTAGTGAAGGATTCCTAGCCAGCATAGAACTGCAACCCACCTTGGTTAGCCAAATCAAGGAAGCCTAGAAGGACAACGCTAGCATTGACGGAATCAAGAAACAGATAGCCGCAGGAAAAGCCCCGGATTCACCGTAGATGAAGCCGGAGTTCTTTGGTACAAAGAACGTCTCTGCGTACCATCGGACTCAGACTTGAAGCAAGTCATCCTGCAAGAAGCCCACGACACCCTTTATTCAATCCACCCCGGAGGTACCAAGATGTACCAAGACCTGAAGGAGCAATTCTGGTGGCATGGAATGAAGAGAGAAATCGGCAGCTACATCGCCAAGTGTGACATCTGTCAGAGAGTCAAGGCAGAACATCAACGACCCGCCGGACTGTTACAACCCCTCCAGATTCCGAATGGAAATGGGACTCCGTAGGAATGGACTTTATCACCGGACTGCCCAAATCCAGCAAAGGCAATGATTCAATATGGGTAGTTGTCGATAGATTGACCAAAGTCGCCCATTTCATCGCCGTCAAGACCACCTACCAAGGCCCAAAGTTAGCTGAACTGTACATTTCCAGAATAGTCGCCCTGCACATAACCCGAAGTCGATAGTGTCAGATAGAGGATCACAGTTCACCTCAAGATTCTGGCAGAAGGTGCATGAAGGATTAGGCACCCGTCTGAATTTCAGCACCGCCTATCACCCTCAGACCGACGGACAGACTGAGAGAGTCAACCAGATACTGGAGGACATGCTGAGAGCATGTGTACTGGAATATGGCCCCTTACGCAGAATTCTCCTACAACAACAGCTACCAAGCTAGCCTACAGATGGCCCCCTTTGAAGCCTTGTACGGAAGGAAATGCCGTACCCCCCTGAACTGGTCGGAAGTCGGAGAAAGCCAAGTTTTTGGCCCAGATGTTCTTCGTGAAGCCGAAGAGAAAGTACACAAGATCCGAGAACCTCAAGACGGCGCAATCAAGACAGAAGAGCTACGCCGACAAGAGACGTCGGGAGATGACCTTTGAGATCGGAGACTTCGTCTATCTCAAGGTATCCCCCTTGAAAGGAATGCAGAGATTCCAGCTGAAAGGAAAGCTCGCACCCCGATATGTCGGACCCTTCAAAGTTCTGAGCCGCCGAGGAGAAGTATCCTATCAACTGGAGCTACCTGAAGAGATGTTGGCTGTACACGACGTATTTCATATCTCACTCCTCTGGAAGTGCCTTGAAGTTCCCGAGAAGACCGAAGTGTTCAAGAACATCGATCACCGATCGGTGGATATCAACAAAGACTTGACTTACCGCGAAGTGCCGATCCGCATCCTGGAGGAAGCTTACCGAACCACCCGCACCCGAAGCATCAAGTTTCTGAAGATACAATGGAGCAATCATACCGAGGATGAAGCCACATGGGAACGCGAAGATTTCATGAAGAAGGAGTACCCAGATCTCTTTAGTACCTAACTTTCTTTTCGATCTCGGGACGAGATCTTTTGTAAGGGGGAAGGGTTTGTAACATCCCAAATTTCAATAAAAGAAAGTTAGAAGAATTCCAGAGAGCAAAATTTCAAACCAACAAAAACTTTTAAATTGCATATAGTGCCATGCATAGGACTTGTGCATTTGATTGATATGCCATGATGATTGTTATTATGTGTATAAGATAAACCCTAAAACCCTAAAGTGATCATAAGAAGATCACAAACCAAATAAATCAAAAAGAGGAAGAAAATCAAATAAATGCAAAACCCTAAAAACCCTCACATATGCCCTATGGCATTTTTATAAATTTTGATCCTAGACCTATTTAGTCTTCACCATTAGTTGAATAATGTTTCTAAACACTTATTACAACTTTTGGAATCAAAGAATCACAAATCAAATGGATTTCAAATACAAAACTTGCTCACATATGATAATGGTCAAAACTGCCAATTATAGTCTGATCACTACTTTGAGCCCTTGCAATTCAAAATTTTCAAACTAAACCTTGCTAACTCTTTGCACCACATCCAAGTCAACATCAAGGTGAACACTTTTTGTAAAGATCACCATGCCAAATTCTTTCTTGATCATTAGCTATGCTCAACCAAAGTTGCAACATTTTAATATGTGCAACAATCTCACACTTAGCCAATTTTGCAAAAACTTGAATTCAACAATGCCACCACCACACTTCACCACCTCTGATCATTTCTAACTCAATGGGATACTTACAATTCAAAACTTGCAACAATTTGAATTGAATCAAATTTTGGACAAAAATCACAAATAGCATCTATGTGACTATTTGACACTATTTGCTATAGTGATCTACCTCATCAACTCTACCTAAACCCTAGCCCAATTGGTCCCCTGGTTCCCTCTAACCATCAATGATCAATAGAAACCCTAGGGAGAGGGAGAGCAAGGCTAGGACATGGCCATGCCGGCCATGTCGCCAACCCGAAGCCCTCCCCATCTCTCCATTGCTTCCCCAACCTGGCCCTGGTGTCCAGCATCGCCACCAAGCCTCTCTACCTCGCCTAGCACTCACTATCTCGCCGTAGCCGCCGTGTAGTCGCCGGAGATCGCGTGCACTGGTCGCCCAGACATGCCGCTCGTGTCGCGCGTGGCGCACGCACTGGACACGCGCCGCCCACGCCTCGCGCACGCCCTGGACCACCTCTGAGCAAGTTGAGCATCTCCGCGTCGCCACGAACGCGCAGACACGCGCGCCACCACCCATGCCCGCCGCCGCCGGAGAAGGAAAGCCGCCGTAGACGCGCCAGAACCCGCCCGACCAAGTTAGGCACCGCCCGGCGCTGTCGCCGCCATCGGACCGCCTGGACACGCTGAGAAGTACGCCGCCCGCGCCTAGCTCACTAGCTCGCCGGAGACGCCGCGCCCACGACGACCAGCTCCCTGCCCCGCAGCACCCTCTCGCGCCTATAAATAGAGACCTCCCTGGACAGAACCAAGCACACCATCACGATCACCACTCACCACCGCTTCGCCCAGCACCAGTAGCTACCTCAATCGTCGCGGAGCAAGGCCAATCGGAAGATCACCGCCGCGGAAGCCCTGCAGCAATCGCCGACGATCCCGACCACCCCAGGCCACGCCACTGCTGCCAGGAGACTCGCCGTCGTCCACAACCTCGTCGCGCACACTGCCAACCCTTGCTGGAGCCGCCGTAAGCTCTCCCACCCCCTACCTGAGCCACCGGCGAACTCCCTCTCGCCGTCGACAACGATGAATGTGCGCCGTTCGATCATGTTCTAATCCAACGCGTTAGATTGATCCATACCGCTTCGGCGTTTAAACGCCGCTGACGGGTGGAGCCCCTTGTCAGGCAGCCCACGCGGGCACAGACGCGTGGTGGGCTGGCCTTGGGCCGTTTTAAATCGTTTAGGCCCAGTTAGTTTTCCCGCCGGCCTTTTTAATTCAAACTTCGTTTAATAAATTTAATTCGAATTCAATACTGAACCCAACTTTGGAAATTCATAGAATCTGTTTGGCTTGGCCAAATTTAACAAACTTTATATTGTTAGAAAGCCATGAAAAATATCTACAATATGCCACTGGTCCCATGTCAAGATTTGTGGTAGAATTAATCTGATAAAAAGAAGAAGACAGGGACTTTTCCATGTTCAAATAGTTATTAAAAATCAACCAAAATAGATATTAAGTTAATTCCAACTCTAATAGCTCACATTTGACTTACACTAATTGTTTATGCAATAAAATGGTGTGGTCACTTTGCATGATCATGCCCTAGTTTGATTAATGGACAATATGGCTAGTTTATGTAGTTGATATTGTCCAAAACTATTAAGTAACACATATGAAGTATTATACTTCATTTAAATCTTGTCTCAAATGAATTCATGTGATGTTTGGACCCCTGGTCCAAACTCTCTTATATGAATTACTTGGAGATTTAAATCATATGTAGCACTATTAAATAGTATGAGGTGGTCTACCTCATTTAAATCATTTTCTCAAATGATAATGATGAATGTTTGACTTAGGTCAATATAAGTTCATATATGATTGTTTGAGAAATTAAATCTTAAGAAGATTTCAATGAGAGGAAATTATTTCTCAAGAACCCTATGGAAACTATCATTTACATATTAAATAAAAAGAAGTAAATTCTCCTCAAGCAACACAACCCATGCACCCTAATTAGATTATTTGTGTGCATAGAATAGTTTGTGTGTTTATATGTGATACATGGAATAGCCATTGAATTAGTGAGTAATTATACTCGTATTCAAATTTAGACGCTAGCACCGGAGAGTACACGGAAGAAGAAGGTTGCTACCAAGAGGAGGAGGAGGAGAATTTTGAGAACTACCAAGGCAAGCTAATATTCTTGCAAAGTGCAAAGCCCCTTGGGGCAAGGCACCATGAATCTTACCTTTTCTTACATAAGCCTATCCCAAGTTTATACTTTACAAGTTTTACTTGTTGTTTTCCAAGAGTTACTTTTATAGTTAACTTTGGTCAAAGTAAAGGATGGTTACTAGAGTAGTGAAGTAGTCTCAATCAAGCAAAGCAAGATAGCACCCCTCATGATTTAGAGCTAGTGCTAATGAATAAAACTTGACTACTCTAGATGGGAACAATGTGACTTGAAATGAATTTGAAACCTTGGAATGATGATGCATTCCATTGAATGATTTTTGAAGGTGAATATGACAAAGAGAAGATGGTGATTTTTGATAAACATGATATTGGTTTGAATGCGATACCTTTCCAATATTAAGTACCCCCACAATACCTGATTATGGGTAGGGCTTAACTGGAAGTTTATGCATCTTAGTATGGGTTCCCTCTGAACACACGTCATAGGGGTTACGCTTGAGGCTGCCTCCGTTGTTGAGAAATGATGTGAAATTGAGGTGAATTGTACGGCCAAGCCCTGTGCAGTTCCCGGGTTGACAGTTGGTCTTCAGGGAGGCCAAGCTCATGGGGAGAGGTGCTCATACTAGGATTCGTAAGTGAAAGGTTATGGTTGATGATCCGCGTACTGTGTTACGATGATTCGGGGTAATCCCGACGGATGAAATCAAATGTTGTGGCACAAGTGTGCAACCTCTGCAGAGTGTAAACCTATTCGAATAGCCGCGTCCACGGTTATGGACGGTTGGAAAGGCCATACAGTTTCCGATGTCATATCTTTGAAAATGATGTTGAAAGAAGATGGTGAAATGAATTGTGGTGAATTGAATTGAAATCACCACTTGAATGGTGGGAATGACACTAGTGTTCCCACTTGAGTTAGTTAGCATTTGAATAAGCTTTTCTCAAGTACTTATGAACTAAAACTAGCTTTATGCAAATAAACTAGAGCTTAGCAAACCTTACTAGAATGTCTAGCACTTACATTAGTATTAGTTTGCGAGTACTTAAAGTACTCACGGCTGTGTCCCTGGCTATTCAAATGGCCAGAGTATGAAGATGAACAAGGAGATGATGATGACCCACAAGTATAGGGGATCGCAACAGTCTTCGCGGGAAGTAAAACCCAATTTATTGATTCGACACAAGGGGAGACAAAGAATACTTGGAAGCCTTAACAGCGGAGTTGTCAATTCAGCTGCACTGGAAACAGACTTGCTCGCAAGAGTTTATCGATAGTAACAGTTTTATAGCGTAGAGTAGTGAAATAACAGACGAGTAACAAAGACAGCGTAGTGATTTTAGTAAACAGCAGGATTAAAATACGTAGGCACGGGGACGGATGACGGGCGTTGCATGGATGAGAGAAACTCATGTAACAATCATAGCAGGGCATTTGCAGATAATAATAAAACGGTGTCCAAGTACAAAGCAATCAATAGGCATGTGTTCCATATATAGTCGTGCGTGCTCGCAATGAGAAACTTGCACAACATCTTTTGTCCTACCAGCCGGTGGCAGCCGGGCCTCAAGGGAAACTACTGGATATTAAGGTACTCCTTTTAATAGAGTACAGGAGCAAAGCATTAACACTCCGTGAACACATGTGATCCTCACATCACTACCATTCCCTCCGGTTGTCCCGATTTCTGTCACTTCGGGGCCATTGGTTCCGGACAGCGACATGTGTATACAACTTATAGGTAAGACCATAAACAATGATTATCTTGATGAAACAATAACATGTTCAGATCTGAGATCATGGCACTCGGGCCCTAGTGACAAGCATTAAGCATAACAAGTTGCAACAATATCATCAAAGTACCAATTACGGACACTAGGCACTATGCCCTAACAATCTTATGCTATTACATGACCAATCTCATCCAATCCCTACCATCCCCTTCGGCCTACAGCGGGGGAATTACTCACACATGGATGGGGGAAACATGGCTGGTTGATGTAGAGGCGTTGGCGGTGATGGCGATGATCTCCTCCAATTCCCGTCCCGGCGGAGTGCCGAAACGGAGACTTCTGGCTCCCAAGACGGAGTTTCGCGATGTGGCGGCGGAGGGTTTGGCGACTTCGACTTCTTTTTGTGCGTTTTTAGGTCGAGGCCGATAAATAGTCCGAAGGAGGGCGTCGGAGGCCAGCCGAGGGGCCACACCACAGGCCGCGTGGGCCCCCTGGCCGCGCCGCCCTATGGTGTGGGGCCCTCGGGCCTCCACCTTAATTGTCCTTCTGGCTCCGTCATTATTCTGGGAAAATAGGGCCTTCTGCATAAATTCCGAGGATTTTCCCGAAAGTTGGATTTCTGCACAAAAACGAGACACCAGTTCTGCTGAAAACAGCGTTAGTCCGTGTTAGTTGCATCCAAAATACACAAATTAGAGGCAAAACAATAGCAAAAGTGTTCGGGAAAGTAGATACGTTTTGGACGTATCAACTCCCCCCAAGCTTAGCTTATTGCTTGTCCTCAAGCAATTCAGTTAACAACTGAGCGATAAAAGAACTTTCACGAACACATTTGCTCATATGATGTATATATTCTCATGCTATGGCTAATACTTAAGCAATTCATAATGAGATACATGCAAATAAGATCATCTAACAGCTATGTCAATCATGGAGAGGTACCAACAATTAATAATAAGCATCATGAATCATGTATATAAGCAGGATTGCAATGTTCATAAGAGAGTATGATAAAGTGGTATCTCGCTTGCCTGTATTTGATTGGCAAAACATAAATGCCCGGGCACCTCTAGAGTTCATAGAAGGACTAGAAGTAGTGATTGTCAAAAGATAAATGCATCAAAGTTATACCACAATCAATCATATTTTGAGACAAGCATATTATACTAAGAATGACAGTTGTGCTCTCAAGATAGTGCTCAAAGAAATAATGGAGACGCAACATAAAAGTAAAAGATTGACCCTTCGCAGAGGGAAGCAGGGATTAACATGCGCTAGAGCTTTTCATTTTTATAAAGACAGGAGTAAAATTATTTTGAGAGGTGTTTGTTGTTGTCAACGAATGGTAATGGGTACACTAACTACCTCGCCAACCGGACTTTCAAGAGCGGCTCCCATGAATTATTGCATATTTATTTGGCACTCCTTCCAACCTTTCTTACACAAACCATGGCTAACCGAATCCTCGGGTGCCTGCCAACAATCTCATACCATGAAGGAGTGCCCTTTTATTTTATTTTCATTATGATGATGACACTCCCCCCAACCTTTGCTTACACAAGCCATGGCTAACCGAATCCTTCGGGTGCCGTCCAACAATCACAAACCATGGAGGAGTGTCTATTTAAGTTAATTAATTCGGGGAATCCCATTGCCAGCTCTTTTTGCAAAATTATTGGATAAGCGGATGTGCCACTAGTCCATATGAGAGTCCGTCAAAAGTAAATGACAAGGTTGAAAGCTAAACACCACATACTTCCTCATGAGCTATGAAACATAAACACGAATTGAGAAGCATTTTGAAGGTTTTTAAAGGTAGCGCACGAGAATTTACTTGGAATGGTTTGAAATGCCATGCATAGGTATTTATAGTGGACACTTTTGGAACAACTTGGTTTTCAGGTGTTTGGAAGCACGAGCAGCGTTCCCGCTCAGTACAAGTGAAGGCTAGCAATAGACTAGGGAGCGACAAATCAAGAGAGCAGTAACTGTCATAATCATGCTTGCGGCAAAATAAATTAACGGAGGCATAAAAGTGATACAAGAACTCTGAAGCAATATAGATCATCGAGGCTTAATTGACTTTTTGTTCAGTCATATGCATGCGTGAGCATGTGCCAAGTCGATATAAATGAATTACTCAGAGGAGGATACCACAATGCCATACTTACTTATGAATAAAACAATGCAAGCAAACATCCATGACATGCTACTCATATTAATAGATTGGAGCTAAACATGAGAGATCATAAACTACTAGACTTTCTCAAATAACATATACCTCACATGAATCAACTAAGCATGCTCACATGGATGAGTATATGTACAAAAATGAAAACAAATAGAGTTCATACCAGCCTCTCACCACAATCAGATTGTCGTAGATCGTCATTATTGCCTTTTCACTTGTGCAGCTTGGATAATATGAAATGAAAACCACGCTCCAGCCACCAAAGACCATTGAACTCATAAAGAACTTTACAAACCAAAGAAGAACAGCAAATATTTTTGGTGTTTTCGAATTAGAAACAAGAACAAAAGGAAACAAGCAAACAAAGCAAAATCTTTTTGGGTTTTCTTATAGCAAACTAGCAATAGCAAATAAAGTGAAACAAATGCAAGAAACCAAAGCAAACAAATGATGAAGAGAAACAACAGAAATATTTTTGGTCTTTTTGTGTTTTGGGAAAGAAACAAAACAAAAACAAGAAATAGCAAACTAAAAGAAACACAGAAAAGCGAGATGGCAGAAATCTGTCAAAACCTGACAGCAGTACAGAAATCGATTTTTACAAAAATCTTACTTTGCTCAGATCGAAAAGTGTTCAACTAATGAAAGTTATATAACAACCTGGGGAACCTGCAAAAAAATTGGCAGCTCAAAATGACGCTCTGGCTATTTTTGAGAATTTTTACGGTAACGTTCCAGAATCTGTTTTCAGGCAGCACTTCCCCAAATATCATCTTCCTCTCATTAGAAAACCACTCAAACGAACAAAACAAGTATGTGCAAGTATCCAGCAACCATAATATGCAAAGAATGAGTGATGCCGGTATACCTCCCCCAAGCTTAGGCTTTTGGCCTAAGTGGAGTTCAACCCCAACGAGGGTCGTTGTTCCTCGCCGGTGGGTAGTCCATGGAGTAGTCATAGTAAAGTTCCTGTGCAGAAGAAAAGCGTGGAGGCTCCGCATATCCACCATGTTGATGCGAGGAACTTGCTGCATCGGATGATGAGTCGAGGTGCTCCTCGACCTCCGTGTCGTCTCTTGCATGTTGACCTCCTCTCTCTATGTGTGCATCCAGTGCACCTTCTGTGACCGACCAATCTCCCCTGGAATCAAGGTTAGACAAAACAGGCGCAGGCAATCTTACTAGTTTCTCAGTTTTCTTAGTTATTCTCCAGACTTTCTTATAAAATGTCATCTTGTAAAACAGGTTACCCAAGTTGGAGGAATCTGAAACAAATTCATGTTTAATCATAGAGGCTATGTCAAGTTTTTCTATGGGGAACGGAATATCAAAATGATGAGGTTCTACATTATGAAAAGCTAGTAAACGAGAGGCGATGAGACCTCCACAAATTCCACCTTTCTCACGGTTAGTAGCAAGTCTATAAGCTATCAATGCCCCCAAATTATAAGTCTTACTATTTTGCAGTGCCGCAGCTAGAAAAGCCAAATCCGGGATAGAAAGTTTACCACCAATCTTTTTAGCAAGAACGCATTTGGTAATAAAATAGGCAAAGTAGCGGATAGCCGGGAGCTGAATACTAGTGATTTTACCATTATCCCCTAAGAAACTCCTTCCATCGCAAATCATCTTGAAGAGGTCCAAGAGTTCTTGCGGCGATCCCCTTATCTTCTCGCATGACCCCCATTGCGGTACTCTAATTGCTGCACAAAAAGCACTAAATGGCAAGTTGACAGCTTTATTGTAAATTTTATACTGGACCGTGGGGTTAGATCGCGACCAATTGAACTTGAAGTCCTGCACAAAAGACATAGTTAATTTTACATATTGTCTTGGCTCTCCTTCAACAAAGTCACTCAGCCCTGCACGAGAAATTAGACTTTGAACATCTTCAAGTATTCCCGCGCTTCTCATAAAATCCGCGCACGGGTAGTAAGAGGGGTATACTCCCTCTTCACGATTGACTCTCATAACTTGTTGGACTTCCAATTCTTGCTGGTTCAAGTGATATCTATTCCACTCCATTTTCTGAAATTTCAACAAACAATATAAAAATTTGATTTGGTGACATATAATTGAGGGAAACTACCATAGGAACTTGCTACAGTACTAATCATGCATCAAAACTAGTTTCTACCACTTAGAACAAGCATGCAAGCTCACTAAACATGTTACCTACAGCAGCAAAATATTCAAGATATACTCAACCAAACAAAATTCTACTTGGATGGGTGGAGGAGTCACATACCAAGGAGCAAATGTGCCAAATTTCAGCAGGAAATCTGGGCTGAGCAAAGAGATCGAGAAATCTGGAGCTCTGGAGCAAAAACGCGAGAGAGAGGAACTGGTACGAGTTTTTCGGGAGAGAGAAGGTGCTGGGAGAAAGAGATGACAAAGTGGGGCAAAGAGGGCCCACACCACATGGTGGCGCGGCCACCTCCTTGGCCGCGCCGGCCTGTGGTTTGGCGCCCTCTGGTGCCCCACAGGTCATCCTCTGGTGCTCCCAGGTGCCTCGTCGAAAAATAGGACCAACGGTATAATTTTTGTGAATTTTTGAAAACTTTGAAAAATGCACATTTCTGGGTATTTAGTTTATTATTACTGGCCAGGAAAATTTTTGAAATCTCCAAATAACTAAGGAACTTTGCAAATTAAAAATGCTACAGCAACTAGAGCAAATGGAGTAAGAAAGAGATGTTGTTTACCTCCTCTATGCATATAAAAGGTATTCGTTAACAAGGTTGATCAAGTCTTGTCACCAAATAAATTTTACATAGCATAAGAAGAAATAAACCTCAAATCAATCATGTTACCTTGAATTGTATTGATATGGATCCAATCACGAGAGTTTGATATTCTTCCTTAGGCTCATATATAGGACAATCAATAGTTCCCACTTTGATAGTTCTCACATTAGAAATAGTATTAACTCCACACGCTTTCTCAATCCTCTTGGGAAAATAAACGGTATGCTCCCTATCATCAACATTGAAAGTAACCTTTCCTTTATTACAATCAATAACAGCCCCTGCGGTGTTAAGAAAAGGTCTCCCAAGAATAATAGACATATTATCATCTTCAGGCATTTCCAACACAACAAAATCAGTTAATATCAAGCAGTTAGTAGTAACTTGAACAGGAACATTCTCACATATACCAACAGGAATAGCAGTAGATTTATCAGCCATTTGCAAAGATATATCAGTAGGTATCAACTTATCTAAGTAAAGTCTCTTATAAAGAGAAAAAGGCATAACACTAACACCGGCTCCCAAGTCACATAGAGCAGTTTTAACATAATTATTCTTGATAGAACAAGGAATAGTAGGTATACCTGGGTCGCCCAACTTCTTTGGAATTTTGCCATTGAAAGAGTAATTAGCAAGCATAGTGGAAATTTCCTCATTGGGGATTTTCCTTTTGTTAGTAACAATATCTTTCATATACTTTGAATAAGGAGGCAATTTAATAGCATCAGTCAAAGGGATTTGCAAGAATAAAGGTTTCATCCAATCGCAAAATTTATTATAGTGTTCTTCTTCCTTTGATTTTAGTTTCTTAGCAGGAAAAGGCATTTGCTTTTGCACCCAAGGTTCTCTTTCATTACCATGTTTCTCAGCAATAAAATCTTCTTTAGTATACTTTTTATTTTTAGCATGCTTTTCAGGTTCTTCTTCAACCTCTTCTTTATCAGGAGTATCATTCTTATCATTATCATTATCATGTTCATTACCACTTTCAGTTTCAGCATCAGAAATAGAAATACTATTAGGATCATTAACAGGTTCAGAGGATTCTACAACATTTTTATGTTTCTTCTTCTTTTTCTTCCTAGAATGAGCACTAGGTTCAATGCGTTGAGAATCTTGTTCAATTCTTTTGGGATGCCCTTCAGGATATAGAGGATCCTGGGTAGAGACACCACCTCTAGTTGTTACTTCATAAGCATGTTTCTCTTTAGAATTATTCCCTAACAAGTCATTTTGCACTTTAGTGAGTTGATCAATTTGAGTTTGAATCATATGAAAATGTTTAACAAGCATCTTAACATCATTGGAGGTTCTCTCCACAATATCATGCAATTCACTAATAGCTCGAGAATTTTCCATTAAATGATTCTCTACTCTCATATTAAAATTTTCTTGCTTAACAATATAATTATCAAACTCATCTAAGCATTGTGCAGGAGGTTTTGAATACGGAATATCTTCCCTAGTAAAGCGTTGAAGGGAGTTTACCTCAATCATGGATGAAGGGGGAATTATCTCACATATATCTTCTATGGGGGGTAGATTCTTCACATCTTCAGATTTAATACCTTTCTCCTTGAGAGACTTCTTGGCTTCCCTCATATCTTCATCATTCAATTTAATTAAACCCCTCTTCTTCAATATTGGCGTTGGAGTTGGTTCAGGCGTAGTCCAATCATCATGATTCCGGCTTATTTTAGACAATAATTCTTCAGCGTCATCCGGAGTTCTTTTCCTGAAAACACAACCAGCACAACTATCCAGGTATGCCCGAGACTCAATGGTTAGTCCACTATAAAATATATCAAGTAAATCATGCTTTTCCAAATCATGATCAGGCCGAGCTCTAATAAGAGAGCAAAATCTCGCCCAAGCCTCAGGCAATTTCTCTTCATCTCCTTGGTCAAAATTATAAATTCTCTGCAAAGCAATATGTTGAGCACTAGCAGGAAAGTATTTGTGGAAGAAAACATCAAGCAATTCTTTCGGACTTTTAATAGAATTAGGTGGCAAATTATTATACCAAGTTTTAGCGTCATCCTTTAATGAGAATGGAAAGATTTTAGCAACAAAGTAAGTACGCATCTTGACATCATCAGAAAACAAGCTACTTAGAGTAGATAACTCAGTCATGTGTTCAACAACACTTTCTTTTTCAGTACCACAAAAGGGTGTTTTCTCAACAATAGCTATATGAGATAGATCAAGAGAAAAATCATAATCTTTATCCCTAATGTTTATGGGAGATGTGGCAAATTTTGGATCAGGAGACAGTTTATATCTAACAGCATGTTCTGCAAGCAACTTTTTAATTTTTCTTGCATCAGTAGTAGCATTGCATTTTTCAATAAAATCATCATTAAGCTCCACATAATCTTCATCAGGATCATCACTAAAATAATCAAGTTCAGGTGAATTAACAGGTGTAGTAGCATTTTCATTAGGAGTTTCAGTATTTTCAATTTGTCTAGACCTAGCAATTGTAGCATCTAGAAAGGATCCCAATGAACCACTATCATCAAGCACAGCAGAAATATTATCAATATTATGAGAGTTTTCAGATTCAGCAGAAGTACCACATGTGAAGCATGTGGCGGTGAAACAAGTTTATCTATCACAGATGGTGAATCAAGTGTAGCGGAGGTACTCAGAATTGTACCTTTTCTTGTAGTGGATGGTAATATGGCGATCTTAGTATCGCGAGGTTTACCCATGATGGAGAATTTGCAGCGAACAATATTAATCCAAGTGAACTTCCAAATAAAGCTATGCTCCCCGGCAACAGCGCCAGAAAATAGTCTTGATGACCCACAAGTATAGGGGATCGCAACAGTCTTCGCGGGAAGTAAAACCCAATTTATTGATTCGACACAAGGGGAGACAAAGAATACTTGAAAGCCTTAACAGCGGAGTTGTCAATTCAGCTGCACCTGGAAACAGACTTGCTCGCAAGAGTTTATCAGTAGTAACAGTTTTATAGCAGTAGTAGTGAAATAACAGCGGCAGAGTAACAAAGACAGCAGTAGTGATTTTAGTAAACAGCTGGATTAAAATACTGTAGGCACGGGGACGGATGACGGGCGTTGCATGGATGAGAGAAACTCATGTAACAATCATAGCAGGGCATTTGCAGATAATAATAAAACGGTGTCCAAGTACAAAGCAATCAATAGGCATGTGTTCCATATATAGTCGTGTGTGCTCGCAATGAGAAACTTGCACAACATCTTTTGTCCTACCAGCCGGTGGCAGCCGGGCCTCAAGGGAAACTACTGGATATTAAGGTACTCCTTTTAATAGAGTACCGGAGCAAAGCATTAACACTCCGTGAACACATGTGATCCTCACATCGCTACCATTCCCTCCGGTTGTCCCGATTTCTGTCACTTCGGGGCCATCGGTTCCGGACAGCGACATGTGTATACAACTTATAGGTAAGACCATAAACAATGATTATCTTGATGAAACAATAACATGTTCAGATCTGAGATCATGGCACTCGGGCCCTAGTGACAAGCATTAAGCATAACAAGTTGCAACAATATCATCAAAGTACCAATTACGGACACTAGGCACTATGCCCTAACAATCTTATGATATTACATGACCAATCTCATCCAATCCCTACCATCCCCTTCAGCCTACAGCGGGGAATTACTCACACATGGATGGGGGAAACATGGCTGGTTGATGTAGAGGCGTTGGCGGTGATGGCGGCGATGATCTCCTCCAATTCCCCGTCCCGTGCCAGAACGGAGACTTCTGGCTCCCGCGACGGAGTTTCGCGATGTGGCGGCGTTCTGGAGGGTTTCTGGCGACTTCGACTTCTTTTTGTGCGTTTTTAGGTCGAGGCCGATAAATAGTCCGAAGGAGGGCGTCGGAGGCCGGCCGAGGGGCCACACCACAGGGCCGCGCGGGCCCCCGGGCCGCGCCGCCTATGGTGTGGGGCCCTCGGGCCTCCACCTTAATTGTCCTTCTGGCTCCGTCATTATTCTGGGAAAATAGGGCCTTCTGCATAAATTCCGAGGATTTTCCCGAAAGTTGGATTTCTGCACAAAAACAGTTCTGCTGAAAACAGCGTTAGTCCGTGTTAGTTGCATCCAAAATACACAAATTAGAGGCAAAACAATAGCAAAAGTGTTCGGGAAAGTAGATACGTTTTGGACGTATCAATGACCAGCAGGACGCCTACGACAACTAGGAGTCTTCCGACGTCAAGCGTTGGCCTGTGGACTAGAGAGTCCTTGTATCTTACGCTTCCGCTATGAACTTGTGTTTGTTCGTTGATCAATAGATCAACTATTCATGTAATATGGATGATGTGATTCCACTTGTAAGACATTATGGTTTGTAATGAATGATGACTGTGATACTTAACTATTATGCCTCGCAACAACAATATTCCTGGGATTGCGATGTATGACATAATAGGCATTCGGACTTAAAAATCCGGGTGTTGACAAGTAGTAGCATAATTTCTTTGAGCAGCATCAAGGGTTTTACTAGCATAATGAATAACATTCAATTTTTTATCTACTCGCTGTCCAAGAACAGCGCCTACAACAAAATCACTAGCATCACACATAATTTCAAATGGTAAGTTCCAATCAGGAGGTTCAACTATAGGAGCAGTTGTCAAGGCTTTCTTTAGAGTTTCAAAAGCTTCCTTACAATCATCATCAAAAACAAAAGGTACATCTTTTTGAAGAAGATTAGTAAGAGGCTTTGAAATCTTGGAGAAATCTTTAATAAACCTCCTATAAAACCCAGCATGACCAAGAACACTATGAATACCTTTAACATCCCTAGGATAGGGCATCTTCTCAATTGCTTCAACTTTAGCTCTATCAACTTCAATACCTCTCTCGGAAGTTTTATGTCCCAATACAATTCCTTCATTAACCATAAAGTGGCATTTCTCCCAATTAAGAACAAGGTTAGTTTCTTCACATCTCTGCAAAACTTTATCAAGGTTCCGCAAGCAATTATCAAAAGAATTCCCATAGACAGAGAAATCATCCATGAATACCTCTACAATACTCTCGCAAAAGCCATGAAAAATAGCAGACATGCATCTTTGAAAAGTAGCAGGGGCATTACATAAACCAAAAGGCATACGTCTATAAGCATAAGTTCCATAGGGACAAGTGAAAGTGCTTTTCTCTTGATCCTTAGTTTTAATAGCAATTTGTGAAAACCCAGAATAACCATCAAGAAAGCAAAAGTGAGTATTCTTAGACAACCTTTCTAACATTTGGTCAATAAAAGGTAAAGGGTAATGATCTTTCTTAGTAACTTTATTAACTTTTCAATAATCAATGCACATTCTATACCCTACAACTACTCTTTGAGGTATGAGCTCATCATTATCATTAGGCACAACAGTCATTCCTTCTTTCTTAGGAACACAATGCACAGGACTAACCCATCTACTATCAGCAATAGGATATATAATACCAGCTTCAAGAAGTCTTAATACCTCATTTCTTACCACATCCTTCATCTTAGGAATTAGACGACGCTGAGGTTCAACAACAGGCTTCGCATCATCTTCCATATTAATGGCATGTTGGCAAATAGAGGGAGAAATCTCCTTCAAGTCATCAAGAGTGTAGCCAATAGCACCTCGGTGTTTCTTCAATATTTCCAATAACCTTTCTTCTTCAAACTCTGAAAGCTTAGAACTAATAATAACAGGATATATTTTCTTATCATCACTATGAGCATATTTAAGATTATCAGGCAATGGTTTTAAATCAAAGACAGGATCTTCCTTTGGTGGTGGTGTTGTACCCAGATCTTCTACCGGTAAATCATGCTTAAGAATAGGTTGACGAAGGAAAATTTCATCAAGCTCATCTCTTTCTTCCCTAAAAACTTCACTCTCACTATTCTCCAAATGTTGCTGCAAAGGATTATTAGGAGCAAGAGCAATAGATGCACTGTTCAACTCTAAAATCATTATTAGGCGAATCAGCTTTATAAGGAGTTTTGGCAAATTTAGAGAAGTTAAACTCATAAGATTCACCAGCAAATTTAGTCAAAATTTTCTCTTTCTTGCAATCTATAACAGCTCCACAAGTATTTAGAAAAGGTCTACCAAAAATGATAGGACAATATTTACTAGCAGCAGAACCAAGTACCAAAAAGTCAGCAGGATATTTAATCTTACCGCATAGAACTTCCACATCTCGAACAATACCAATTGGAGAGATAGTTTCTCTATTAGCCAGCCGAATAACCACATCAATATCTTCAAGTTCACAAGAACCAATTTCGTGCATAATCTCCGTATAAAGCTCATAAGGAATAGCACTAATACTTGCACCAATATCACATAAACCATAATAACAATGATCTCCAATTCTAACAGATAGCATAGGAACAATAGCTTTTCTAGATTTATTAGGATGTGAAACAATATTAGAAGCATCTTCACAGAAAATAATATGACCATCTTCTACATTTTCAGTCACAAGATCTTTAACAATTGCAACAGCAGGTTCAACCTTTATTTGTTCTTCAGGTTCTATAGGTATCTTTTTACTTTTATTAACCGCACTATTTATAACAGAGTACTCCTTCATTTTAGCAGGGAAAGGAGTTTTTTCAATATAAGCTTCAGGAATAACATGATCAACAGTTTCAACTACAACACATTTATTTATAGATGAATCAATTTTATCTTTATACGGTTCATGATACTTATCAAAGTTCTTCTTAGGCAATTCATAATGAGAGGCAAAAGCTTTATAAAGATTTGCAGCAACTTGAGAATCAAGACCATAAGTAGCACTCATATTACGAAATTTATCAGTATCCATAAAAGCTTCAATGCATTTGTAATCATAATTTATACCTGATTCTCTATCTTTGTCGTTCTCCCATCCTTCAGTATTTTCCTGGATCCGATTAAGAAGGTCCCTTTTAAACCCTTCTTTGTTGCGCGTAAATGATCCAGAACAAGAAGTATCCAGCAAGTTCTTGTGTTGAAAAGAAAGTCTTGCATAGAAATTATCAATAATAACATTACCAGGGAGCTCATGAATGGGGCATTTGAGCATTAAAGACTTCAATCTCCCCACGCTTGGGCAATACTCTCTCCATCATGAGGCCAAAAATTATATATGCGGTTCCGATCTTTGTGAATTTCAGTTGGAGGATAGAACTTAGAATAAAACCGGGACACAATATCATTCCATTCAAGAGAATCCCCATTATCCAGTAATTTATACCAATGAGCCACTTTACCAGACAGCGATATAGAGAATAGTTTCTTCCTCACTTCATCCATAGCAATACCTGCACACTTGAATAAACCGCATAATTCATGTAAGAACAGTAAATGATCTCCAGGGTGGACAGTTCCATCCCCTGTATAACGGTTATCCACTACACGTTCAATAATTTTCATAGGTATTTTGTATGGTATTTCTTCCTCACCTGGCGCCTCATCCACTACCTTTGCAGTAGTAGTAGATTTTCCAAATAAAAACTCAAGAGAAGATCTCTCCATAATGAATTATGGCAGCAGGCAGAAATAAAATCAGCACAAATAGTAGAAATTTCCCTTACCAATTCCACTTACCAATAGCGCTTCACTCCCCGGCAACGGCGCCAGAAAATAGTCTTGATGACCCACAAGTATAGGGGTGTATCGTAGTATCTTCGATAAGTAAGAATGTCGATCCCAACGAGGAGCAGAAGGTGTTGACAAGCAGTTTCGATGAAGGATTCACTGTAAATGCTCACAGACAAGTATTCAGGGGGTTTTGATGTACAGATGAATAAAGTACGAGTAAGTAAAGTGCGAGAGCAATAATTGCAGCGAGTGGCCCAATCCTTTTTAGCACAAAGGACAAGCCGGTTTGTTTACTTATAATGACCAAACGTTCTCGAGGACACACGGGATTTTAGTCTAGTGCTTTCGCTACATACGGCTAATTAATCTTCATTGTTTTGATAAGTGTTGTGTGGGTGAACCTATGCTAATGTACCGCCCTTCCTAGGACTAATACATACTTGTGATTATACCCCTTACAAGCATCCGCAACTACAAGAAAGTAATTAAGATAAATCTAACCACAGCCTTAAACTCGAGATCCTGCTATCCCTCCTGCATCGATATACCAACGGGGGTTCAGGTTTCTGTCACTCCGGCAACCCCGCAATTGCCAAACGAGTACAAGATGCATTCCCCTAGGCCCATAAAGGTGAAGTGTCGTGTAGTCGACGTTCTCACGACACCACTAGAAGAATGACACCACAACTTAAATATCATAACATTGAATATTACTCAACCATACTTCACTACTAACATTTAGACTTCACCCATGTCCTCAAGAACTAAACGAACTACTCACGAGACATCATATGGAACATGATCAGAGGTGATATGATGATGAATAACAATCTGAACATAAACCTTGGTCCAACGGTTTCACTCAATAGCATCAATAACAAGTAGAAATCAACACCGGGAGTTTCCCCTATCAAACAATCAAGATCAAACCCAAATTGTTACAGCGGTGATGATGTGCAGCGGTGGAGACGGCGGTGATGATGATGGAGATGATGATGATGGTGATGGAGATGATGTCCAGCTCGATGGCGGTGACGATGGTGTCGATTTCCCCCTCCGGGAGGGAATTTCCCCGGCAGATCTCAGCCTGCCGGAGAGCTCTTTCTCTCTGGTGTTCTCCGCCCCGCAGAGGCGGCTGTGACTCTTCGCGACTTACTTCTGGAGCTTAGGTTTCGGGACGAAGAAATACGCGAAGGAGAGGAGGCCAGAGGGGGCTGTGGGCCCCCTCCCCACAAGGCGGCGCGGCCAGGGTAGGGCCCGCGTCGGCCTGTGAGGGGTCCCATGGTGGCCCTCCTCGGCTCCTCCTTCGGCTCTCGTCATCTTCTGGAAAAATAGGATTTTTCATATAACTTTCGTCAATTGTTGATCTTCCGAAATATTGCATTCGACGGCGCTTTTTCCAGCAGAATCCTGACTCCGGTGCGCGATCCTCCAATAATCATGAATCATGCAAAATAGATGAAATAACATAAGTATCATCTCCAAATATGAAATATATCAATGAATAACAGCAAATTATGATATAAAATAGTGATGCAAATTGGACGTATCAGTGCCTCCATAACTAAGCAGGGTATTCAAAGAGAGATGAGTACGAGCGTACTCAACAAGTTCATTATAGGAAATATGTGTATCATGCACTAGCTATAGCCACAGACCAGAAAGTCATAGACGAATGCAAGTTTTCGTAAACATTTCTTCAAAAGGTTTATTTTATTCTGAAAACTATGCCCATCAGTCTTCACAGGTTGACCAGAACTTCATGCAGTTCCTTTCCTGCCGCGTTCGTAGTTCCCCTCCTGGAATAGGGAGCGACAACCACAATTTGATACACTCTGCAGAGGTGCATTACTTTTCCCATAATAGAACTTATCCTTGTTACCAACCGGGTTCGGTATTCCCATCCGCACTTCCTTGGTGTGGGGCCCAGTATAAGAACCAAGCCAATCACTGCCTTCTCCACGACCCCGCATACCCACCCTTTTGTAAGTCTATCATGTCCTTTATCTATAGGTAGACTGACCCAGGCATTTGTTCTCACCTATACCTATAAGGTAGACTGTTCCGAACAATTATCATGCCCTGTCCTATACACTATAGATAGAATAACCCGAACAACCCTTACAATCCATCATAGACCTTTAACAAGTCTGCCCTATCCTATACCTATTTGTAGACTATTTTGGACCAATGTCCTCAACTTTACCAATAGATAGACTGATACAGGCAACCCTTATCACTGATCTGTTGATATGTGAGAGGAAAAAGATACAACTGACTTCCTTAGAGCCATTATAGATCTCATGGTTAACGCGAAATGTACGACGCTAGAATCACTAGACGACATTGGTGATTAGTCCTAAATGAATAGAACCCTTGCAATGGAACCTCCACCAACAACACATACCATGGTTCCATTGCCCACCACATAGTCATATTCATAATTGTAAAGTAATGTTTTTATTTTCAATGCAAGAGTGATAAGTATAGTACTTTGCATATAGTTTGATAAAAATAATCAAATGACATGAGCAAGCGAGGAACTTGCCTTTCATGACTGCAAGATTATGCAGGCAAAAGCTTCGATACGTGATAACTCTAAATTCTGAAATACCATCATTGTCCGGTAAAGATAATGTTTAAAGAACTGGCAAAGATGCTATGATGCATAGTATGAGATGCAATCGCCTTAAGAACTTAACCTCGATGATTTAGGATTGGTGAGTTGTAAAGATTTCTTTAAGGTGTGTTTCACTTTTAGAGTGGTTCTCAAACAAGGTTCTTATTAGGGTTTGGTTATCTTAGTATCATAAACAAGTGGTATAATGAATCATAACAATCATACATACAAAGGAATACTAGTTGCATAACATGTAAAGATCAGTTGTAAGTTTTAAGTCCTATAGGGCATGGTTGATGATTACTTGTTATATATTTCAAAATAATAACTTTTGAAGAACATGTTAATTAATAAAGGACAGGAACTACCACCAATAGGAGCTATGTGCTTCTAGGGTTTACTAGGATTCACTATTAGGTTCATTTAATTCACTAATTAGGGACTAGTTGGTTACTAAGTATAATATATGGGTCTATCTACACCAAGTCTGGGCATGTATATTAGCCAAATATGGACAACAAATTAAATTACTATGCATGGTTACTACTATGGTTGACCGTAGGGTATCATATCAAAGGATGATTATGAAGGTTGCTCCATGAGTTAACCATTAGGGTTTACTATGCATTCACATTTTTTCACTAAGTAACCAATAGTGGGTTCCTAAATTAGATGGTTCATTAATTATCTGGTAGTCACATAGTTTAGTGTAGCATTAGCATCTAAAGTGAAGTACTACATAAGGTTTGATACTTAAGGTTGATCCTAATGGTGTGGTATTAATGAATGATGATCAATGGTGCTAACATGAGGGTAACAAGTTAGGGTTTACACCTAGGTGGTACTAGTTGGTCATATAAGGCATTAGTCAAAAGTGAAAGCATGAAATGATAACTTAAATTGAGTTTGAGTTGATAATATCTTAATAAAATATGAGCATGTTTTTATTTGCTTAGTCTAGATCCATAACTAAAGTTAAGTTCCTATGATCACATCTTATAAATCCCTAGGGTTTTAGAGTTGAAAAAAATTTAGGCTTTGCACATAAAATAATAAGGTTAAGGTCTTTACTCATATTAGAACTAGGGTTTCCAAGTTGTGATAAAAAAAATTAGAGTAATAATTGGGTAATAAAGTTGAAGTTATTAGTAACTTAATAATAATAATAGTTTTTATCATTTTTCTAATTTTCTTATTATTTAAATAAAATGATAAAGTGCAATTAGGGTTTTTAAAATACTACTAATATTTAAGATAATGATAACATGATGAAAGAAATTACTTTTAGTGTTCTCTTTATTTTCTAAATGGTTATTATTTATTTATGAAATTTAATTAATTATTTAATTTTAATTGTATTTAGGATAAAAGAAAAGGCATAATCAATAAAGTTAAAACAACTGATTTTTTATTTTGACAAACATTTTCATATCATATTTTTATTGAATAGAGTTTTTTTTGAGAATTTTGATAGCTTATTTGTATTTTTTGAGTTGAAATGAAATTTATTTTGGCAAAGTTTCAACATTTTTATGGATTTGGAATTAAATAAAAATACTAAAAATACAGGGACAGAACCTAGTTACAGAGACTGACCCGTGGGGTCTGGTCTAGATCAGCTGCCTCGTTGGCAGTTGACTGGGTCAAGGGCTGCTAGGGTCCCACCGCCATATCACCTCGCCGGAGAGAACGCCAGCGAGCGACGGCGATGATGATACAAGGCACTGGAGACTATGATTCTAAACGCGTATGGACCGTGTCTCGATGCTGAGTAGGTGAGCATCAACGCCACCACCTGAAGGTCACCGAAGCTGCTCCGACGAGCACATCTGCGGCGGCGGGCTCCGACCAACTAACAATCACGAGCTACAGATGCTTCTAGGATGCGAGAGTAGGCTCTACAGACGCGCAAGCTTACCCTGAGAACGATGGTGTGGTCGGATATGTATGTGGATCGTGGACGGAATCGAGCTGGGATTCGCCATTACCGGCGAGGTGCTATGGAAGGGAACGATAAGACGTCGAGGCGCATCTCCTCGACCACTTCTTGAGCTCCGGGGTGCTCTCAATCGACGGCACCATGGTGGTCACCGGCGACAGAGAGTTTGATCTTGGGGAAGAAAGAGAGGGTGAGAGATGATGATGATGGGTGTATAGGGTTTATAGAGCCGTGGCAATCTCGCCGGGCCCTTTTATAGCTCCAGGCATGGCCTGTGTCGACGGCGAGCGTCGGTGACCAGCGGCCAGGATGCGGGGTGTGTGTTAGGGTTTCGATGCACGAATCTTAATGGTGCTACTGGCAACGGATCTCAAGGTCCTGCGTTCTGGTTCTAAAGCTGTACCCGCGTCCGAGCTCATCCTTATCGACGACGAGTACATGGCCGGCGAGCTCCGTCGCGTTGTCGAGCCTAGATAAGACGACGACTCGGCTTTTCTTATTTTTAATCGAAGGGGTATGGTGGGCTGGACTGGACCGTTGGGGTGGTGATGGTGCTGGGCTGCTCCTGGGTTGCTGCTGGGCTGCTGCGGTGGACAGGCAAGGTAAGCCCCCTTTCTCTCTCTTTTTATTTCTGTTTTATTTTCTATTTTAAATTTGTTGTTTGAATTCAAACTTTGAATCCACTTTTGTTTGGTAGATTTTTTACTGGACTGAATTCTACTAAAAGATCACAAGTAATAGATACTTGGGTGTTTTATTTAACATACTATGTTCGATGTTTTTATATATATCCATAAACACTATGGAGAAAGATAAGAAATATCCTTCTTAGGTAGGATTCAATCTTATAAATTTGGGAGTGTTCAAATTTACTTTTCAGGTAGTACCCCATTAACCAAATGTTAAAGTTATATGTATTTTGGTATTTACCCGCAAATAACACTTTCTAATTTAATACTACATTGGTTTCTCAATTTGGAGATGATATTGGGTTCATGATTTCATGTGCCAAACTATTGCTAAGGCATGGAAATTTATTTAGTTTTAATTTTTAAAATCCTAGCTATTGATTGATCAACTAATTATTTATTAGTACTTGAGTTTAGGGTATGGTCTTAGGGTTTACTTGTGATGCACAAGTTAGAGTTTAGGAATGGGTCCTATGTGGGTATGATATAATGTTGAAGGATCTATGGTTGTGCATAAGTTTCACTAATTGAAGCATAAGTGGACATGAGGTGTGGTAGGGTTCTACTTATGATCCCAAGTGATTCACAAACTAGGGTTGAGGTATAGGCATAAGCTAGGGTATAGTTGATCGGCTAAAGTTACTCTTCCCCACCATTGATATGATTCTTGGATCAAGACAATACTAGGGTTGTCTCAAGTGCTTGGATAAACAAAGTCTTGTTGTTCTTCATTGGTTTCTATCCTTGATAATGAGAATGGTCTAAAGTTGATTACTAATGGTCTACCTATCATTTGAGGTGATGGATGATATCTGCCCATCAAATACAGTTTAACTTACCTTCTATATCTACAAAGCATGGTCATGCATTAGGCATGATCAACTTATTCTTCACTAATCTCTCTTTATTATTTCTCTCATCACACTCATCCTAGATTCTTAGGGTTTATGATCAATACCAAGTTGTGAAGATTATGTAATTGGTTTCCTAAGGTATTGCTATTGGAATAGGGTTCTCACCTTCAAGATCAAATATTGACTTGAACAACTAGGATTAGTACTTCTCTAGTATTCTTGTATGGGCATGGCTATGGTTAATATTATCACTTCTCTCACGTCTCAATACTTTGACACGTCCTAGGGCTCTACTCATAATATGATGATATGATCTTGTAAATATATGGTCTGCCTAGAAATTCTACCCTTGCAATCTTCTGTAGCTTGTTCTTCAGGAAATCTGATAAACATGCATCTTGTGGTATGCCTCCACCTCCTAACATCTTCATCTTCATCCTAGATAATTTATGGATGGTCTCAAGGTTTTGGTTTCCTTGTAGCATGGTACTAGATGATCAAATGGATGGAAGGGTGTGGCTCCTTTTATAGGCTTGGGCAAGCTCTAGTATCATGACACATAGGTGGGTGACTCTTGTTTTGGTTTTGATGAGTAAGGTGCTTGGTTGTCATGCCCTCATTCATAGCAATCCTTTTAGCATGAGGTGGCATAGCTTGGGATGCAAGTCATGTAGATATTTTCATCCTATGTGGCATGATCATTATCCTCTCATATGATTTATTTTTGGATAGCCAAGTGGCATTTGTAAATGGATTTCTTGTGAATGCTTTTATACTTGTGAATAATGCACCATATCATATATGATTGGATTTATGTTATATTATTGGTCAAAAGGTCAAGGTTGAGGGTTATTACTCAATTTTGGATAGTTGGTGTTTGATTTCATCAAGGCATGATCATATGAGTTTCAAAATACTCACAGTTAGTTTTATTCAAATAGTTTGAACTATAATTCGTAATGTAAACGGATTTAGTTTATGATATTTCATATATTTAATAAGTTATGATTTAAATAAGAATGTGTGGCTTTTATGCACTTTAGACCCTATGGTTTACCTTATTTGATAATAAGTTTAGAAGTGAATTAAATTACACACAAAGTTAGTTGCTAACTTTTAAGGATTAATAAGTCGGGGTTTGATTCTTAAAAAATGTGTTGTTGTAAGGAATACCATGTTATGATCCTTTACAGGATATGGTATTTAATCCTCACTTAAGGTGTTGTGATAGTAAAACTATTCCCATTTGATCTAGTCCATAGATCAAATCATTTCTATCCAAAACAAGGTTTTAGCAAAGATCACAGTTAACTTTATAGCGCTTGAATTGATAATCTACTTCAATTTCACCAAGTCAACTGAAACTTCAGTTACTATGACAAGTTTTATTTGAAAGCGCAAAAAATCCCTGGATTTTCTATACATGAATGCAATGCACACTTTGGTGTTCTCTCATTTTGTAGCCTCTAAAACTGGAATATTACATTATATGTTATTAATAATGTGCTACTTCTATGTAGCATTGTATCTACATAAAATGGTAGCATGGTATATGAGCTGTATTGTATCTATACAAAATTGTATCTATGATGAACATTTTGTTTTTAATCCATAATAAATACTAGCAGTATGTGTCCTTAGTAATAGCATTACTAGCGTGCATGGACAGCGCTCCACTAGTATTACTAGTAGCGTGCCTCACCAGCTCGCCATCGTTATCTAGACTACGTGTCACACACATGCGACGGACACACGACCAATATGTCATTACCGCTGGTGCGTTAGCAGTCGCGTGCGGTGGCCCGCCACTAGTAGTAAAATTCCACAAGCGACCAATAGCCCTTTTTCTACTAGTTTGATGTCAGCTGGGATCCTTGCCTTGCACCTATTTGGCCGTGTCTTTAGTCACATCTAAACCCAAGAAAGAATTTTTTTATGCCATTGATTCAATGTGCTCAGAGAAGGTCGCCAGCTTGTAATATGTATCTTAACTATGGCAGTAAATTCAGGATGGTTGACTTTGTACTATCTTCCTTGCATATGTTCTATCTTTGTTAACTAAATGCCTATCAGTGGGTGCTTGCAGAAGTTGAAAAGTATATAGGAGACACTGTTTGCGGAGAGACAAGGACTTGCAAAAGAAAATTCCCCCTCTAGCAGCATGGAATCTAGTCTGCAAGCTACATGATCAAGGAGGACTTGGAGTGCTCAAACTTTTGGTACAAAATGATTGCTATGTTGATGAAGCATCTACATAAATTCTACAATTATGTTGATTTACCCTGGTTGAAACTTGCTTGGGATTTATATTATCATATTTCTCTAGCACTACTAGACCTAGAGAGATTTCTTCTTGGTGCTTGAAAATCTTGCCCACTTTCCACCATTTGGTAGTGTTATTTCGTCCAAGGTAATTCCATCATGTTATGGAAAGAAAATTGGGGAGATGTTTCGCTGCAAGAGACTTGACCACATCTCTTTTCTTTTGCTAAAAATGAGTTCATTTCCATAAAGCAAGCCCTTGCTGCACCCGATCTCACTGAATTGTTTAACATGCATGTCTTTGAGGAATCAATGGCTCAACTGAATCTTTTTCAGGCTCTCTTGGAGGAGCTTTTGCCTGGCAATGGTTTTGACTGTTGGAAGATATGTGGTAATGCTTAAAGTTCCTTAGGTATATAAGTCACTCATGGGAAATGTGGAGGATACTCCTGCTCTGAAATGGATATGTGATGTATGTTGTCAGCGAAAACATAACGTCTTCTTTTGGATTCTAATGCATAATCATCTAAATACCAGGCTAAGCTCTAAAGGAATAATTTTTCCATGGATGATTATTCATGTGTCATGTGTGGTCAGACTCAACTAGAGACAATGAATCATTTGTTCTTCCATGTTTACCTCATTATGTTGGCAATATTTGTGTCTTTCTTGGACTCCTCTTACAAGTTGCCAGAAGGATATTTAAAGCAGTCTCAACAGTCTTAAGATAGCAATTTCGTAGCCTTTCTTCATGAAGCTTAGCATGCTAATTGCTTAGTTAATTTGGACCACCCAGAATGATTTCATCTTCAAGGGTATTCCACTCAGTCTCTACAGATGCAGAAAAAAGTTCAATGGTGACATTGCCCTTCTAGTTCAAAGGCCAAGAGAAAATCTTATTGTGACATAGCGGCCTGGGTAGAGAATTTTAGATAGGGCTTGTCTTTTTTGGGGCTTAACGCCTTTGATATTTGCTACTCTCCAGCAACTGTTGTTTTTTGTACGAATATTTTATTTGGAAATTAAAATATACATAATGGGGAAACCCACAGTTCGGCCTCAAAAAAGAGTTTAAAAAAATCTTAAAGCAAATTTAGATGTTGATAATGATGCATTCTTCCAACCGCAAAATTTCAACCCAGAACACCTTGCATTCTTCCAACTACAAAAATGACAAATCTGATAATTTATAGACGTTTCAAAGTTTGAATTGTTCAAACTTAACATTTCCACTTTTATTATTTTTGCACTGCCTAAAAAAATATAATGCATTTTGAGTTAAAATTTTGCACGTTTATAAAATTCATCATTATCTGTACCAAAGATTTTTTTTCTGATATTTTTGGAACTTTGAAATGCCATTTTCATTCAGATAAAAAGCTATATGTAGCTTGATCTATAAAATGCCACGGTCACTCTATTTTTTTTTTGTAGGTTTTCAAACACGAGATGCAGGCCGCATGTGGAGCACGAGCGTGCGCGCGGCTCTCGTGCGCCGGATGGATTAGAAAAGGGAAGACAGCAGCCACCGAGGCACGACTGCACGAGAATGACCAAGTCACGGGAAGGATCAGTTGAGGCTGTTGACACCCTAATTAACATCCTAAACACGACTTAATTAACTAGCACTGTACCACAGGTTACCCAGAGTCTTCCAGAACACTTCGGGGAAGGTCCAATAAATGTGCCGTGCGTAACAGTTAACAAAGTCGCCCTGGTGGTCAGGCAAGCCAGTACGTACGACGAGACGTTAGAGTTAGGTCACATTCATACTTAAGTCGCTGGTTGCTGCAACTAATTCTGCAACTAATTCATACTTAAGTTGCCCTGGTGGCCAGGCAAGCCAGAACACAATGATAGAATGATCTGCATTAACTTTCGAGTGCATTGTGACGGTTCCTGCAACTAATTCTCAGCTAATCCGCTTTTTATTTTATTTTTGATAAAAATGATATATTAAAATTGCAAAAATATCAATTACATCCACCCTTTGCACGCACAAGATATCTGAAGATATTTATAAAATAAAATTAAAAAAGAGAAAAAAAAGAGCCCACCGTGGTAACACTAGTGGAGAAGAGGCCTTTGGTCCCAAGCAAATGTCCCTGTGCTGAACCAAACCGGGTCCAATGGGGGCATTGGTCCCGGTTCGTTTCTGGGACGACCCCCCCGCTGGCGCCTGTCCTGTAGTGGCCTTTGGACCCGGTTTGTAATACAAACCGGGACTAATCGCAGGCGCGCCAGCCGTGTCGATCGTGGGAACCTTTAGTCGGTTTGTAATACAAGTCCAAAGCCGCCTCTGGCTATATAACCTTGCCCCTGCCCAAGTGTGAGCCACACTTTTCCATATTTTCACAAGAGGGGTGTATTGCTTTCCTCTCTTCTTCACATGCACAAGAGGTGTTCGATGAAATGCTTAAGAGGATTTGCCACTTGAGTTTACACAAATCAAGCCACACTTAACTTGCTTTTTTCTTCTTCATCGAGGTTAACAACTTTATCCTTTTCATCTGCAATTGATAAAATGCATGTGTATATATACATCGTGATGTTCTGTAATGGTTTTGATCAGCTTAATTATATCATGCAGATGAATCGGTAATGGATGTACATTGACCGACGGTTTGACGAGTTCACTGCGGGCCTGGATAATTTTATGGCCGTGGCGGAGGCAAACAAACATGGTGGCTTCATGTATTGTCCATGTGTGGACTGCAAGAATACCGTAAATTACGCTCACTCGAGTCTCATTCACAGCCACCTTCTGCGATCCGGTTTCATGCCCAGTTACTATTGTTGGACCAAGCACGGAGAAAGAGGGGTTATGATGGAAGACAATGACGAAGAGGAAGAGGATGATGACGGTTATCCCAATTTCCCTGAATACGATGATACTGCAGAAGGCAATGAAGACAATGAAGTAGAAGATCAAGAGGCACCAGATGAGCCTGCTGATGATGATCTTGGCCGGGCCATTGCTGATGCAAGGAGAGAATGTGAAACTGAAAAGGAAAGGTTGGCCTTCGACAAGATGATAGAAGATCACAACAAATTGTTATACCCAACTTGCGAAGATGGCCATAAAAAGCTAGGCAGCACACTGGAATTGTTGCAATGAAAGGAGAACGGTGTCACTGACTCAGGATTTGGAAAGTTGCTGACAATAATTAAGAGGAAGCTTCCAAGGGGTAACGAATTGCCCGCCAGTACGTACGAAGCGAAGAAGATTGTCTGCCCTCTAGAATTAGATGTGCAAAAGATACATGCATGCATTAATGACTGCATCCTCTACCGCGATGAGTACGAGAATTTGGATGCATGTCCGGTGTGCACTGCATTGCGGTATAAGATCAGACGAGATGACCCTGGTGATGTTGAGGGCGAGCGCCCCAGGAAGAGGGTTCCTGCCAAGGTTATGTGGTATGCTCCTATAATACCACGGGTTGTTCAGAAATAAAGAGCATGCTAGGTTGTTGCGATGGCACAAAGAAGACCGTAAGAAAGACGTGATGTTGAGGCACCCTGCTGATGGCTCCCAATGGAGAAAAATCGATAGAGAGTTCCCAAACTTTGCACAGGATGCAAGGAACTTACGGTTTGGTCTAAGTACAGATGGCATGAATCCTTTTGGAGAGCAGAGCTGCAGCCATAGCACCTGGCCTGTGACTCTTTGTATATATAACCTTCCTCCTTGGTTGTGCATGAAGCGGAAGTTCATTATGATGCCAGTGCTCATACAAGGCCCGAAGCAACCCGGGAACGACATTGATGTGTACCTGAAGCCATTAGTCCAAGAACTTCTACAGCTGTGGTCCCTAGCAGGTGTACGTGTGTGGGACGAGCACAAGCAGGAGGAATTTGACCTAAGAGCGATGCTTTTCGTAACCATCAATGACTGGCCTGCTCTTGGTAACATTTCAGGACAGTCAAACAAGGGATACAATGCATGCACACACTGTTTACATGAGCTCGAAGGTGATTATTTGGAAAAAGGTCAGAAGGTCGTGTACCTGGGGCATCGTCGATTTCTTAGGATTACCCATCCCGTAAGAAAGAAAGGCAAGCATTACAACGGTGAGGCTGATCACCGGAGGAAGCCTCCCCATCGTGATGGTGTTGATATATTTGGTATGGTCAAGGATCTAGATGTAATATTTGGAAAGGGTCCTGGCGGACGGTCTGTTCCGAATGACGATGCCGGACACGCGCCCATGTGGAAGAAGAAATCTATATTTTGGGATCTACCCTATTGGGAAGTCTTAGAGGTCCGCTCTTCAATCGATGTGATGCACGTGACGAAGAATCTTTGCGTGAACCTGCTAGGCTTTCTGGGTGTGTACGGGAAGACAAAAGATACACCAGAAGCACGGGAGGACCAGCAACGTTGGAAAGACCCCAAAAAGCTGCATGAGAGAGTTAAAGGACGTCATTTATCCAGCTACGCTCTTACAAAAGTAGAGAAGGAAATATTTTTTGAATGTCTTAGCAGTATCAAGGTCCCGTCTGGCTTCTCCTCCAATATAAAGGGAATAATAAATATGGAGAAGAAAACATTCCAGAACCTAAAGTCTCATGACTGTCACGTGATAATGACACAGTTGCTTCCGATTGCATTGAGGGGGCTTCTACCGGAAAATGTTCGACTGCCCATTGTGAAGCTATGTGCATTCCTCAATGCAATTTCTCAGAAGGTAATAAATCCAGAAATTCTACCGAGGTTGCAGAATGATGTGGTCCAATGTCTCGTTAGTTTTGAGCTGGTGTTCCCACCATCCTTCTTCAATATTATGACACATCTCCTCGTTCACCTGGTCGATGAGATTTCCATTCTCGGTCCTGTGTTTCTACACAATATGTTCCCCTTCGAGAGGTTCATGGGAGTCTTGAAGAAATATGTTCATAACCGTGCTAGGCCAGAAGGAAGCATCTCCAAGGGCTATGGAACAGAGGAGGTCATTGAATTCTGTGTTGACTTTATTCCTGACCTTAAGCCGATTGGTGTTCCTGAATCGCGGCATGAAGGGAGACTAAGTGGAAAAGGCACGCTAGGAAGGAAATCAATGATATGTAGGGACGGGATTTCTTTGACTCAAGCACACTACACAGTTCTACAAAGTTCCACCTTGGTGGCTCCGTATATCGGTGACCACAAGAACTTTCTACGCTCCCAGAACCCGGGGCAGTCGAACGATTGGATTAGACGTGAACACATGTCGACTTTCGGCGGTTGGTTGCAAAAACATCTCCTGAATAACAAACATATTGAAGATCAGTTGTACTTGCTGGCCCAGACACCATCTTCGACTGTAGTGACTTTCCAAGGGTACGAGATAAATGGGAATACATTTTACACGATCGCCCAAGATAAAAAGAGCACCAACCAAAACAGTGGTGTCCGGTTTGATGCAATAATGAATGAAGGCCCAAATGACACATATTATGGTTACATAGAGGATATATGGGAACTTGACTATGGACCTTCTTTTAAGGTCCCTTTGTTTAGGTGCAAATGGGTCAACAAAACAGGAGGCGGGGTTTAGGTAGACAAGTTGTATGGAATGACAACAGTGGATCTCAACAATCTTGGGTATAGAGACGAACCATTCGTCCTAGCCAAGGATGTGGCCCAGGTTTTCTATGTGAAGGATATGTCTACCAAACCAAGAAAAAGGAAACATAAGGAAACAAATACATCAAACGATGAGCCAAAGCGCCACATAGTTCTTTCTGGAAAAAGAAACATCGTGGGAGTGGAGGACAAGACAGACATGTCAGAAGATTATAATCAGTTTGATGAAATTCCACCCTTCAGAGTGAACATTGATCCAAGCATCAAGTTAAATGATGAAGATGCTCCATGGTTACGGCCGAAGAAGATTAATTAAATGATGAAGATGCTCCATCATCAAGTTAATTGAAGAATGTTCATGGCACAAATGAGTATCTCAACATGGCAATCAATTTCCCATTTATTTTTGTGTAATCATGTAACTGTATGTAAGATATTAAAAGTGGAGATGCGCCACGGGAGATTTCCCAACCCTTTCCCCAACACTGTTAGATGAGATGTAGTCGTTCAGGGGCTTGCAGGAAAAAATTCCAAGGCGCAGTTTCGAAGATGCCGTAGGGCGTGTGCACCAACGACATCTTCGAGAAACTGCGCCACGGGAGATTTCCCAACCCTTTCCCCAACACTGTTAGATGAGATGTAGTCGTTTAGGGGCTTGCAGGGAAAAATTCCGAGGAGCAGCTTCCGAAGATGTCGTAGGGCGTGTGCACCAACGACATCTTCGAGAAGCTGCGCCACGGGAGATTTCCCAACCCTTCCCTTCATCCATGGGAATGAAACTCTGCTTGGCTTGTTGATCTGCTTGGCAAGGCGTATCGATGCTCCTTTTATAGGCACGGCACCTCTTCTACTTTGTCTTGTTCCTTCGACAGGGCGTCATGCGCTACATGCTTTATCTCATCGAGCAGTGCGTCCACCCATGCGTTCTTATCCTGCCGACATCTTTAGTCCCGGTTGTACCCACCAGCCGGGACTAAAGGTTACCCACACGTCCTTATCCCACCGACAGTTTTGTTAGATGACACAAAAAAGGATCTTTAGTCCCGGTTGTACCCACCAGCCGGGACTAAAGGTTACCCACACGTCCTTATCCCACCGACAGTTTTTGGCGCCACTGCGTTCCCGCCTATTTTTCTTCCCGCGCTTTCCACTTCTTCCCGCCTCCGTCCTCCCGCCATTTTTTCACTATATATATGTTGGCTTGGCCTCCATTTACATATCACATCTAGACTCATATCTGCAAACCTCATCACCAGGTCACATGGCTTCCATCGTATCTCTAACCCTCCGGGAGGCGGAGGGCGCTTTGCGCGTCGAACTACCCCTGCCCGCCGGGCTACCGCGTCCCTACCGGCTGGTTGCTGAGCGTCGGAGGGTACCGGTCCCTCCTGTCCCTCTAGGTGTGGCGCGCGAGATGGCCATCACGAACCACTACTACTTCGAGCTCACGCCAGAGCAGCGGAGGAATCCCCAGTGGCATCCCGACTACAGCCCGACTTGGGAGAGCTTCTTCATCAATCGGCGTGAGAGGGCGCTCGCCAGGCACGAGGAGGGCGGCCCGCCTCCTTCGAACTTCAACGAGGCCGGCCGTCGGCTGTGGTGGCGCGACCGAACTCTCCAGGGCATCATGGCCCACCGTGGCCCCCGCCTGCGCTACCCTCAGTCCCAGCCCACGCGTGCTCTCCCGCCGAGGTTTGACTACTACCGACCCCGATGCCAGCGACGATGATGACGGCGACTACGACGACTACAGTGGCGAGTACTATAGGGCTAGGCACGAGTATGACTGAATGACTCGAACAGTCGAATCTGGCCATGTATCTTAATTAATTTTCAGTTGAGCTAGGCACGAGTACTATAGGGCTAGGCACGAGTACTATCTGGCCATGTATCTTAATTAATTTTCAGTTGAGTTCTGTACTTTAATTCCACATGTAATCTGGCGGGAAACTTTTCTCATCATCAGCGTCTGCCACAACGACTTTATTGAAAATACAATAAAATAGATAAACAACTAGTCTAGTCGATCTACTCGTCGTCGGAGGTTGTCTCGGTCCAAATGTCGTCCCACCGAGGGTCGTTGTCGGCCCAAGTTGTATTCGGGTTATCGAGCTCGAACACGGTGACGGCCCGACGATGGCGCCTGTTGGACCTGCGTTGTGCCCGGAGGTCAGCGAAGAACGCGGCGGTGTTGTCGACGTCGTTGGGGAACTGCGCCCTCCACTGGCGCATCAACTCCTCGTCGTGCTCGGCGATTGCGATCCGGCGCTGCACCTGGCGGTGGCGGCGACGGTCCTCGTCGTCGACGAGGCACGGCGTCGGCGCGAGGAACTCCACCTCCTCTAGCGATTCGACGTCTGGGAAGTTCATGTCGCACCGTGGCCGCCGAAATCGCCATGCGGCCGCGTCGTAAGCGCGCGCCGCCAGCTCCGGGGTGTTGTACGTGCCGAGGGTGAGTCGGAAGCCACCGGCGCGCATCTCGGCGTAGAACCTACCGTTCGGACGCGCTCGGACGCCACGGAAGCCGGACGAGCCACGACGGCGCGGCGGCATCCCGGCGACGAATGAACGGAGGCGACGGCGATGTGTGGTTCCGCGCGCACGCGGCGCTTTATAGCACAGCGACGCGGCAAGTTTGGCGACAGGTGGCGCGGGGAAGCGGCGGGGCGTGGCACGTGGAAGCGGCGGCGACAGGTGGCGCGGGGAAGCGGCGGGGCGTGGCACGGGGAAGCGGGATCTACACGTCGGCGGCGGCGGGGCGAGGCACGTGGAAGCGGCGGCGACACGTGGCACGGGGAAGGGACACGTGTGGCGGTGGCGGTGGTGGCCCGTACATGGCGGTGACGGCGGGGCGAGGCACGTGGAAGCGGCGGCGACACGTGGCACGGGGAAGGGACACGTGTGGCGGTGGCGGTGGTGGCCAGTACATGGCGGTGGCGGTGGTGGGCAGTACACGGCGGTGGCCCGTACATGGCGGTGACGGTGGTGGCCAGGCGGTGGCGGTGGCGACGGTGGCCAGTACACGGCGGTGGCGACGGTGGCCTGTACATGCATGGCGGTGGCGGCGGTGGACACGTGTGGCTTTTTTTCATTTGAAATAAGGCGGGAATGAAACTTTTTTTAAAAAAGTGGCCTTTGGACCCGGTTTGTAATACAAACCGGGACTAAAGGCCTTTTGCGCGCGCAGCGCAAAAATGGCCTTTAATCCCGGTTTGTATTACAAACCGGGTCCAAAGGGGGGCCTTTGGACCCGGTTTGTAATACAAACCGGGACCAAAGGGTCCTCAAGTATATAAGCCAACACTTCGTCTCCGCGGAGATCAATCCCGCGGAGACGAAGCAGTTGGACGCAGCCAGGCTGCCCAATCGCCGCGCGCGCCGCTCGCCGTCCACCGCGCCACCGCCACCGCCACCGCCCGCCGTCGCCGTCGCCACCGCGCGCCCGCGCCCGCCGTCTCCGCATCGCCGTGCGCCGCCGCCCTCCGCCTCTCCCCCACACGCGCCCGCGCCCGCCGTCGTCTCTCTGTCGCGCCCGCGCGCCTCCTCCTCCACCGCCGCGCCCGCGCCTCCTCCTCCACCATCGTCGCCGTCGCCGCTCGCCCGCGTCGGCCGCCTCCTCCGCGCCCGCCGCCGCCCGCGTCGGCCTCCTCTCCGCCAAGGTGAGCCTCGGCCGTCCGCCGCCCCTTTTTATTTTGTTATTAGATTAGTTGTTAGGTTAATTAGTTAGAATTGAAACAATAGCTAGGAAAAAGTTAGTAAAATTAGTTAGAAAAAAGTTAGAAAATTAGTTAGTAAAATAGTTAATTAGTGTTAGTGAAAATAGTTAGAAAAATTAGTTAGTAAAATTAGTTAAAAAAATAGTTAGAAAATAAGTTAGTAAAATTAGTTAGTAAAATAGTTAGAAATTTAGTTAAAACAATAGTTAGAAAATTAGTTAGAAAATTAATTAGTAAAATAGTTAGCGCCCAAAAACGCCGGCGCCCCCCCAAATAGAGATGTACGCCGGCGCCCCCCAAATAGAGATGTACGCCGGTGCCCCTTACGCGGTAGTGCCGGCGCCCCCCAAATAGAGATGTACGCCGGTGCCCCCTTACGCGGTAGTGCCGGCGCTCTTGCCGGCGCCCCCCAAATAGAGGATGTACGCCGGCGCCCCCTTACGCGGTAGTGCCGGCGCTCTTGCCGGCGCCCCCCAAATAGAGGATGTACGCCGGCGCCCCCTTACGCGGTAGTGCTCTTGCCGGCGCCCCCCAAATAGAGGATGTTGTGCCGGCGCCCCCTTACGTGGTGTGCTGACGCTCTTGCCGGCGCCCCCAAATAGAAGATGTTGTGCCGGTGCCCCCTTACGCGGTAGTGCCGGCGCCCCCAGAATAGAGTATGTAGTGCCGGCGCCCCCCAAATGGTAGTGCCGGCGCCGACTAACATATAGTGAAGTTATTTTTTAATTTATGTTAACATTGGTACATATATATATGATTTGTTTTCGTAGCTACGATGCCGCGACAGCCGCCGCGCCGTGGTCTGACTCTTCTAGAGGAGATGGAGCAGATGGGGGAGGTCCGGGACTGGGCTCCGCCGGGGTGGCACTGGGAGGTCTTAGCTTCCGGGTCGCGCACCTTGGTGCGGAATCCGGGTCCCGTTGTCGACCCGGATATTCTTTGGTGGAGGTCTTATGGGCCACGGTCGTTTCAGAGGGAGCCGGCCCCGCCGGAGGAGGTAGCTCAGCGCATTGAAGCGGAGGACCAGCACGTTCGCCGTTACATGTACGCGTTAGACAACATGTATAGGACCGGATGGAGCGTTATGCGGGGATCTCATGTTAGCTATGCTCCCGTTGTTGTTCCGTGGCTTTGGGGGTACACCCAGCGCGGCTCAGGACCCGGTCGGCGCCCTCTAGGACCCGGTCTGCGCGGTTGAGTGGTTGTAGTAGTGATTGATATGTATTAGGGTTAAATAAACATGAACCCGATCTATGTATGCATGTAACTGCAGTATCTGCTTTCAGCACTATATTATCGATCCTTAGTTAAGAACTACATATGTAACTCCATTTTCAGTTTTCTGCATTATCCTTAATTTGATCATATGATGGTTCCTATGTATAGCTTGCAGGTCGTTGTAGAAAGCATGGAGAGAGATGAAATTCAAGAAAATTTCATGGAGGAACTCATAGCAAACGGTACTCTGGATGATCGCGACGACGACGTTATTCCAGATGATGGCGGTGACGATGTCACCGCAACTTATTTGAATGACTCCGGTGAGGGAGCGGAGAATATTGAGGAAGAAGATCCTAGTGGCGCCGGTGAGGAACAAGATCATCATAATGGCTCCCGAACTGTAGTTATCACCGAGGTATATAAATTAATTAAGCCGCTGTTGATCGACTAGATGCATTAACTAATTAAATTGTACTGACTATGAACTATTTCTTTTTTAGCCCTCCGGATCGAGCACTTCTTCTGTAAAGTCGAGGAAGCGAGGCCCGGCCAAAAAGTTGGATGACGGTGTTAGGCACGACATCACCCACATCGAAAAGGATGGTAAACCGATTGCTCCAGAGAAAGGTGCAAAGTCATTTATAGCTCAATGCGGAGTGCTTGTTAGGGACCACGTCCCGATCACCGTTCGAGAATGGCACAAGCCGAAGGGACTAGTGCTGTCTGCAGAGGAAGAAGCTCAAGGTCTTTATATCGATGATGTAGCCAAAAACAGCATTATGAACAAGCTCATGTCACATTTCAACATAGTACCCGAAGAGGGGGGTGACGTGATACGTCTCCAACGTATCGATAATTTCTTATGTTCCATGCCACATTGTTGATGTTATCTACATGTTTTATGCACACTTTATGTCATATTCGTGCATTTTCTGGAACTAACCTATTAACAAGATGCCGAAGTGCCGTTCCTGTTTTCTGCTGTTTTTGGTTTCAGAAATCCTAGTAACGAAATATTCTCGGAATCGGACGAAATCAACGCCAAAGATCTTAGAATCCCCGGAAGCATCCAGAACACACCGAGAGGTCAGAGGGGGCCACAGGCCACCAAACTACAGGCTGGCGCGGCCGAGAGGGCCGCGCGCCTATGGTTTGGCCCCCCAGCCCCCTCTGCGCCGCCTCTTCGCCTATATAAAGCCCCTGGATCGAAACCCTGAGGCGTTGGACGAAAACCACAGAAACCTTCCGAGCCGCCGCCATCGCGAGGCCAAGATCTGGGGACAGGAGTCTGTTCGGCACGCTGCCGGGAAGTGCCCCGGAAGGCTTCTCCATCGACACCGCTGCCATCTCCACCGCCATCTTCATCACCGCTGCTCCCATGAGGAGGGAGTAGTTCTCCATCGAGGCTCGGGGCTGTGGTAGCTATGTGGTTCATCTCTCTTCCATGTACCTCAATACAATAATCTCATGAGCTGCTTTACATGATTGAGATTCATATGAGTTTTGTATCACAATTTATCTATGTGCTACTCTAGCAATGTTATTAAAGTAGTTTTATTCCTCCTGTGTGTAAAGGTGACAGTGTGTGCACCGTGTTAGTACTTGGTTTATGCTATGATCATGATCTCTTGTAGATTGCGAAGTTAACTATTGCTATGATAATATTGATGTGATCTATTCCTCCTACATATGCATGAAGGTGACAGTGTGCATGCTATGTTAGTACTTGGTTTAATCTGTTGATCTATCTTACACTATAAGGTTACTTAAATATGAACAAATTGTGGAGCTTGTTAACTCCGGCATTGAGGGTTCGTGTAATCCTACGCAATGCGTTCATCATCCAACAAAAGTGTAGAGTATGCATTTATCTATTCTGTTATGTGATCAATGTTGAGAGTGTCCACTAGTGAAAGTCTAATCCCTAGGCCTTGTTCCTAAATACTGCTGCGTTACTACTGCTTGTTTACTTCACTGTGTTACTACTGCTGCAATACTACCACCATCAACTACACGCCCGCAAGCTATTTTCGGCACCGTTGCTACTGCTCATACTTATTCATACCACCTGTATTTCACTATCTCTTCGCCGAACTAGTGCACCTATTTGGTGTGTTGGGGACACAAGAGACTTCTTGCTTTGTGGTTGCAGGGTTGCATGAGAGGGATATCTTTGACCTCTTCCTCCCGAGTTCGATAAACCTTGGGTGATCCACTTAAGGGAAAACTTGCTGCTGTTCTACAAACCTCTGCTCTTGGAGGCCCAACACTCTACAGGAAAGGAGGGGGAACGTAGACATCAAGCACTTTTCTGGCGCCGTTGCCGGGGAGGAAAGGTAAAAGGCACTCATACTTCGGTTCCAGGTAAAGTACTTTTCTCGCGCCATTGTGTTTGTGCTCGAAGCTATTTCCTTTAGATCCTGCAATTGCATCTTTTTGTTTCTTGTTTACACTAGTAAGGCATAATGGAAAACATCTGTGAGCTTTTTATTCTATTTCCTGAGTCAAGACATGAATGGTTTAATGCGAAAATTAAAAAACCCATGAAACATGTTAGTATGAACACTTTGAATACCATTGTTGCTAATGATATGGAAAATTCTAAGCTTGGGGAAGCTGGCTTTGATGAGCATGATATTTTTAGTCCCCCAAGAATTGAGGAGGAAATTTACTTTGATGATTCTTTACCTCCTATTTATGATGATTATAATAATAGTGGTCTTTTGGTGCCACCTACTATGGAGAGTGAATTTGATTATGATTACAATATGCCTCCTATATTTGATGATGAGAATAATAATGATAGCTACTTTGTTGAATTTGCTCCCACTACAACTAATAAAATTGATTATGCTTATGTGGAGAGTAATAATTTTATGCATGAGACTCATGATAAGAATGCTTTATGTGATAGTTATATTGTTGAGTTTGCTCATGATGCTACTGAAAGTTATTATGAGAGAGGAAAATATGGTTGCAAAAATTTTCATGTTACTAAAACACCTCTCTATGTGCTGAAATTTTTGAAGCTACACTTGTTTTATCTTCCTATGCTTGTTACTTTGCTCTTCATGAACTTGTTTGTGTACAAGATTCCTTTGCATAGGAAGCATGTTAGACTTAAATGTGTTTCTAATTTGCCTCTTGATGCTCTCTTTTGCTTCAACTACTATTTCTTATGAGTGCATCATTAAAACTGCTGAGCCCATCTTAATGGCTATAAAGAAAAGAACTTCTTGGGAGATAACCCATGTGTTATTTTGCTACAGTACTTTGTTTTATATTTGTGTCTTGGAAGTTGTTTACTACTGTAGCAACCTCTCCTTATCTTAGTTTTGTGTTTTGTTGTGCCAAGTGAAGCCTCTAATCGAAGGTTGATACTAGATTTGGATTTCTGCACAGAAACAGATTTCTATCTGTCACGAATCTGGGATTTTCTCTCTGTAGAAAAATCAGAAAAATATGCCAATTTACGTGCGTGTTCCTCAGATATGTACGCAACTTTCATTAGTTTTGAGTTTTCTGATTTGAGCAACGGAAGTATTTATTAGAAATTCGTCTTTACGGACTGTTCTGTTTTGACAGATTCTGCCTTTTATTTCGCATTGCCTCTTTTGCTATGTGGGATGGATTTCTTTGTTCCATTAAACTCCAGTAGCTTTGAGCAATGTCCAGAAGTGTTAAGAATGATTGTGTCACCTCTGAACATGTGAGTTTTTGATTATGTACTAACCCCTCTAATGAAGTTTATGAGAAGTTTGGTGTGAAGGAAGTTTTCAAGGGTCAAGAGAGGAGGATGATATACTATGATCAAGAAGAGTCAAAGCTCTAAGCTTGGGGATGCCCCCGTGATTCATCCCTGCATATTTCAAGAAGACTCAAGCATCTAAGCTTGGGGATGCCCAAGGCATCCCCTTCTTCATCGACAAATTATCAGGTTCCTTCTCTTGAAACTATATTTTTATTCGGTCACATCTTATGTACTTTACTTGGAGCGTCTGTGTGCTTTTGTTTTTGTTTGTGTTTGAATAAATTGGATTACATCATGCTTGTGTGGGAGAGAGACACGCTCCGCTGGTTCATATGAACACATGTGTTCTTAGCTTATAATATTCATGGCGAAGTTTCCTCTTCGTTAAATTGTTATATGGTTGGAATTGGAAAATGATACATGTAGTAATTGCTATAAATGTCTTGGGTAATGTGATACTTGGCAATTGTTGTGCTCATGTTTAAGCTCTTGCATCATATGCTTTGCACCCATTAATGAAGAAATACAAAGAGCATGCTAAAATTTGGTTTACATAATTGGTCTCTCTAAGGTCTAGATAATTTCTAGTAAGGTGTTTGAACAACAAGGAAGACGATGTATAGTCTTATAATGCTTGTAATATGTCTTTTATGTGAGTTTTGCTGTACTGGTTCATCCTTGTGTTTGTTTCAAATAGCCTTGCTAGCCTAAGCCTTGTATCGAGAGGGAATACTTCTCATGCATCCAAATCCTTGAGCCAAACAACACTATGCCATTTGTGTCCACCATACCTACCTACTACATGGTATTTCCTGCCATTCCAAAGTAAATTGCTTGAGTGCTACCTTTAAACAATTCAAAATTTATCACCTCTGATTTGTGTCAATGTTTTATAGCTCATGAGGAAGTATGTGGTGTTTATCTTTCAATCTTGTTGGGCAACTTTCACCAATGGACTAGTGGCTTCATCCGCTTATCCAATAATTTTGCAAAAAGAGCTGGCAATGGGATTCCCAGTCCCAAATTAATTAACAAAAATAGACACTCCTCCATGGTATGTGATTGTTGGACGGCACCCGAAGGATTCGGTTAGCCATGGCTTGTGTAAGCAAAGGTTGGGAGGAGTGTCATCATAATAAAACTAAAATAAAAAGGCACTCCTTCATGGTATGAGATTGTTGGCAGGCACCCGAGGATTCGGTTAGCCATGGTTTATGAAAGAAAGGTTGGAAGGAGTGCCACCCAAAAATAAAATAAAATGGGAGCCGCTCTTTGAAGGTTTGTCTGGCAAGGGGGTTAGAGTACCCGCTACCATTCGTTGACAACAACAAACACCTCTCAAAACTTTATTTTTATGCTCTCTTTATGTTTTCAAAATAAAAGCTCTAGCACAAATATAGCAATCGATGCTTTCCTCTTTGAAGGACCATTCTTTTACCTTTATTGTTGAGTCAGTTCACCTATTTCTCTCCACCTCAAGAAGCAAACACTTGTGTGAACTGTGCATTGATTCTTACATATTTGCATATTGCATTTGTTATATTGCTTTGCATTGACAATTATCCATGAGATATACATGTTATAAGTTGAAAGCAACCGCTGAACTTCATCTTCCTTTGTGTTGCTTCAATACCTCTACTTTGATTTATTGCTTTATGAGTTAACTTTTATGCAAGACTTATTGATGCTTGTCTTGAAGTGCTATTCATGAAAAGTCTTTGCTTTATGATTCATTTGTTTACTCATGTCATTACCATTGTCTTGGATTGCTGCATTCACTACATATGCTTTACAAATAGTATGATCAAGATTATGATGGCATGTCACTCCAGAAATTATCTTTGTTATCGTTTTACCTGCTCGGGACGAGCAGAACTAAGCTTGGGGATGCTGATACGTCTCCAACGTATCGATAATTTCTTATGTTCCATGCCACATTGTTGATGTTATCTACATGTTTTATGCACACTTTATGTCATATTCGTGCATTTTCTGAACTAACCTATTAACAAGATGCCGAAGTGCCAGTTCCTGTTTTCTGCTGTTTTTGGTTTCAGAAATCCTAGTAACGAAATATTCTCGGAATCGGACGAAATCAACGCCAAATATCTTAGAATCCCCGGAGCATCCAGAACACACCAGAGAGGTCAGAGGGGGGCCACAGGCCACCTACAGTGGCGCGGCCAGAGGGGGCCGCGCCGCCTATATTTGGCCCCCTGTCAGCCCTCCTGCGCCGCCTCTTCGCCTATATAAAGCCCCTGGATCGAAACCCCGAGGCGTTGGACGAAACCACAGAAACCTTCCAGCCGCCGCCATCGCGAGGCCAAGATCTGGGGGACAGGAGTCTCTGTTCCGGCACGCTGCCGGAGCGGGGAAGTGCCCCGGAAGGCTTCTCCATCGACACCGCTGCCATCTCCACCGCCATCTTCATCACCGCTCTGCTCCCATGAGGAGGGTAGTTCTCCATCGAGGCTCGGGGCTGTACCGGTAGCTATGTGGTTCATCTCTCTTCCATGTACCTCAATACAATAATCTCATGAGCTGCTTTACATGATTGAGATTCATATGAGTTTTGTATCACAATTTATCTATGTGCTACTCTAGCAATGTTATTAAAGTAGTTTTACTCCTCCTGCACGTGTGTAAAGGTGACAGTGTGTGCACCGTGTTAGTACTTGGTTTATGCTATGATCATGATCTCTTGTAGATTGCGAAGTTAACTATTGCTATGATAATATTGATGTGATCTATTCCTCCTACATATGCATGAAGGTGACAGTGTGCATGCTATGTTAGTACTTGGTTTAATCTGTTGATCTATCTTACACTATAAGGTTACTTAAATATGAACAAATTGTGGAGCTTGTTAACTCCGGCATTGAGGGTTCGTGTAATCCTACGCAATGCGTTCATCATCCAACAAAAGTGTAGAGTATGCATTTATCTATTCTGTTATGTGATCAATGTTGAGAGTGTCCACTAGTGAAAGTCTAATCCCTAGGCCTTGTTCCTAAATACTGCTGTGTTACTACTGCTTGTTTACTGTTTCACTGTGTTACTACTGCTGCAATACTACCACCATCAACTACACGCCAGCAAGCTATTTTCTGGCACCGTTGCTACTGCTCATACTTATTCATACCACCTGTATTTCACTATCTCTTCGCCGAACTAGTGCACCTATTTGGTGTGTTGGGGACACAAGAGACTTCTTGCTTTGTGGTTGCGGGGTTGCATGAGAGGGATATCTTTGACCTCTTCCTCCCTGAGTTCGATAAACCTTGGGTGATCCACTTAAGGGAAAACTTGCTGCTGTTCTACAAACCTCTGCTCTTGGAGGCCCAACACTATCTACAGGAAAGGAGGGGGAACGTAGACATCATGACGCTGAAAAGGCCAAGATGGAGCAGGCCCTCCGCGAGTTTGGCAAGAAGAAGATGGCCGAACTATTCAAGAGCCACAAGAAAAGATTGCGCCGCCTTATCAAGTTAAAGAAGACTCCGGACAGTGAGAAGGTAAAAAATCACTGGGACGAATTCGTGAAGTACAGCACGGAGTCAGAAGAATTTAAGAGAAGGTCGGAAATAAATAAGGCAAATGCTGCGTTGAAGCTATATCACCAAATTCTGGGTCCAGGTGGATACAGGGCTAACCGTCCTAAGTGGCAGGCAGCTGAGGCGGAACTGACCAGTAAAGGGATCAGATTAGGGACACACGGTTGGATCGAACGGTGCAAGGAGTGGTTCTACGGGATTGGGGGAACGTTGGATCCAGAAACAGGGAAGTGCATCTATAAGAAAGCTCATCTGAAGGTTCCCATTGATGCCCTGGAACAAGCACATAGGGACGTGGAGGCGGGGTTGTTCCAGCCCGAAAGAGAGAACGATGAGCTGACACGCGCCCTTGGGAACAAAGAACACGGCGGACGAACACGAGGCACAGCAGGCTCCGTTCCGTGGAAGTATGGCTTTCCTGCGGAAAGGAAGAGATTTCCTGATAAAAGCCATGAGAGGAGGAAGGCAAGGGAAACAGACCGCCTGGCTAACTTAGAGGAGGGTATGAGCACCATGCAAGCCCAATTAACCATGGTAACCCAAGTACTTACATCTCAGATGGCTCAGGGGCAGGCTGTAGATCCTGCATTGCTCAATGCCCTCGCCCCGCTGCAATCTCAACCACACCGGAAAAGCAGCGTGGCTTCCTCTCAGCAGGTGGATAATGATGATGATGATGACCAGGTGGTCGAGCCTCCTCGCTACCCCCCCGTGGATGATCTCACTGAGAGCCATCCTTGTGAGCTGCATGTTAAAGTTTTCAACCTATCCTTCAAGGCGGCGGTCGGCATCCTCTTACCTACAAGGTCTTACCATTGCCGTCCGGTCCAAGACGACTTTGCTGTTGTGATGGTGGATGAAGTGTTGAGAGAGTATGAGGGGTTGGTGCTTGAGCACCCTGCAGGTGAAGATGGGGAAATCAAAGAACTGGGAGAAGCCCGTAGAACCACCGTGCAATGGCGGAAGGAGAACATTGTGTTTCCAGGTGAGAAGCCAACAAGCAGGCCACCTCCGCCTCCTCCGCCACCTGTGCAGTCTCCTCCGCATGATGATTCTCCTTTGCGCGATGATGATTCCCCTATCCATGACCAGTCTCCTCCGCGTGAAAATACTCCGCCGCCTCCTCCTCCTCGTCAGGAGACTCCGCCGCCTCCACCTAAGCAAAAGAGGAAGCGGTCCGCGGCACCTCCTACAGCTCCGAAGAGATCATCAACTCCAATGAGGGCACAGACTCCAGAGTTGTTACCACATGAGCAGACTGAAGAGCAAAAGGCGTTTCTTGCGCCGAAGAAGATGTTTATTCCACCGCAGACAGTGAAGCACTTTGCCGAGACGAGAATGAAGAGACCTGAGCTGAGAGCTGATTATGACCGCTCTCTTGGACAGTCCTCTAGAGCGAGCAAAGAAGCAAAAAAAGTCGCCCATCTTGGACAGCAGGACATTCAGGCCGTACCCCACTTCATCGTGGAGCCCTATCATGATCCAGAGACGGCATCGATGATCGAACGGGCGGCTAGAGCTCAGGGAGCATCAGTTGAGTACGAAGATTACTATCCAACGGCTCAAGTGGTAAACAAGTATAGATACGGATCTGATCTCGTCAAACCTGGCGAGCTCGCGCGTCTAGGGACTCAGATGCGAAGGTTGCATGACTGGTACCTGAAAGCCTGTCGAAGATGTGAAACCTACCTCACGGTGTATCTTAGAGATGAGCATTACTTCCGGGGGGAAGACGAGATAAACCTTGAGTTAGAAGAACTGTTTCAGTTATTCAATCAAGACGCCCTCGACAAAGCTGTCATCAGTTGCTACTGCCTGTAAGTGATTTATTTGTGTAATTAAGTTTGTAGCTCATTCATTTGCACTAACAATTATCCTCATTATATTCTTTGTGTACGCTATACATTTAATTATGCAGAATGAAGAAGCTGGAATACAAAAGAGGCAAGCTCCTACCGCTGGGGTTCATAGACCCAAACACAGTTCATGAAGTTACGGTTCGACGGTACCCCAAGGACACAGAGGACAACATCGTAATGTTTTTAGAGAAGCAAGCAGACAAAGAGGATATATTCTTTCCCTACAACTTCAAGTGAGTGTTATATATAACATACATTATGCTTGTGCACCTTCCACTTTATTCTCGTAATCATTGAGCTATGCTTGTGCAGTTTCCACTTTATTCTCCTAATCATTGATCTTCACCTTGGAGTCGTAAACGTCATGGACTCGAAACGTAAAGAATATGCGGAATGGGCGGACATGGCTGCCATCCTCCAGAGGTAGTTTCAATCAATTTCGTATTGGCATCTTCATCTGCTCTAATTCGAAGATATCATCAACTAATCAATTACTCATTTACTCATTATTTTTTGCCGGGCAGGGCTTGGAAACGGTTCATCAATACTGTTCCGGGTAAATGGAAACCGGAGCTTACATTTAAAGATTACCCTGTAAGTAGTACTATATATATAGCTATGTCCGTGAAACTTTATATATGATATTTACTTTCAATACGATGCTTGATTATTAGTTTGATCGAACTATTTTTTCGTAAAGTGTATGAGGCAGGAACAAGGGAATAACTTATGTGGATACTACGTCTGCACCTTCATGCGTGACATGTCCTGTCCCAAGGGTGGGGATGCCCAAATACACCACACTCGTGTACGATAACAAATTTTCACAATTAATCTTAATTAGTACCATCTATTGTATTGAGTTCCATTCATATATTGATCTCCTTTTTTAAATATAGATGACACGCCTGCGGGACACTCTCATAACAGCGGATCAAATAAAAACAATTCAAGAGGAAATCGCGGGATTCTTTATTACCGAGGTCCTTACCCCAGGTGGAGAGCACTATCGGAAGATCGTGACGGCGGAGGAAATTCGTCGAGGAGATGTTGTATTGTAAATATGCATGCATTACGTGTACTGTGTTGACTATGTCGTGTACAGTTGATGATGTCTATATATATTCATGACGATTTTTTGTGGTTTTCTTGAATGATATATATATGCATTGCTGAAACTCTGCCGCGGCAGAAAAACGCCCTGTTTCTCTGCCGCGGCAGAGAAACGCTGGTACAGCCTAAATCTGTGCCGCGGCAGAGAAATAGCAATTCTCTGCGCGGCAGAGAAACCTAGGCCCGTTCGTACCAACCGGGACCAATGGCCTTCCACCGCGAGCTCCCTGGCCGCAACACGTGTCGAGCCTTTAGGCCCGGTTGATCTTTGAACCGGGACTAAAGGGTACCCCCTTTAGTCCCGCCTAATTGGTCCCGGTTCGGGAACCGGGTCTAAAGGCCCAAATGGACCGGGCCTATTGCCCCTTTTTCTACTAGTGTAATGAATTAGTCGTAACAAAAACAGTGTAACCACCACCAAAATAATACCTGGACTACCAATGAGATTCTCCAAGTAATGCCTTTAGAAAGGAAATAATGCACAAGTGTCACCCAATCGAAAATCTTAGATTTTTACCTTGAAAAAAGTTCCATAAAACAATGATTTTAGCAAGACCAATAAAGGTAGATCTTGGATTTTCATCCAGAAAGTCGTTACTCGATACTCGAGTAGCACCACAAATAATGCAGTCCCCTGTGTTGCCAACCCCGCTAAGCGAGCCTGCCGCTGCAAATTACCAAACACCCGACCAATAAGAAAGGAGCATGTGCAACATATTCTTCATCACATCCGATACACCTTTCCACCATAACTTCAAGACCTCCAATCACATCCTCCATGAGTTTCTCCACCCATGTCAATACAATGAAAAACTTAACTTAGACATGTCCCATACTCCCATGGCACCGGCGAGAAAGCGAAGTTTCATGTCATGCCCTCATAAAGCTGCACTTGCTGAGAATATGTGTGCGCACGATCAGATCGATTTCTCTGAGAGGGACCTCATGCGCCAATCAGCGGAGATCTCTGAGAGAAAGAACGAAACTCATTTGTGGCCATATCGATGAGGCTAACATCAAGTAGAACATCATTCTCAGAAAGAAGAGCATGAGGGCCAAACCACCATTATTAGGTCCAGGCAAGCGGCCCTCACGCTGGCAGCCGGCTCCCTTCGGGACCGGCTGCCCTAATCCCCACCACCTGTAGGATCGGCTGACAACGAAGAAGGCGACCCGCACCACCCGAAGCATGCGCCTGTCAGCCTCACGATTTCGAGCACGCCAAAGGGGAGGCCACCACCCCGCCCTCGATGCAGGGACACGCGTACATGCCACTGCTACAAGACCACACCACTGAGCCCCTCGCCTAGAACCGCATCCCGGCTGGCAGACGCGACCCATGCTGCCATCCGCCATGGGAGGACCACCACCATCTTCCGTGGCTGTCGCCCCGACTCCCAACCATCACCGCACCGTCCGGGGTGCCACACCGACACAACCAAAGAGCTCCCCGTGTGGGAGAGGCCACCACGCGAGGAGAGCAGCCCGCTGCCGTCGACCATGTGTCCTCTAGCGGCAACGGAGGAGACGAGTGAGGAGGGGCTGGGGCGGCGGCTAGGGTGGTGCCGCCCCTGAGAGTGGCGTGTGGGATTTATATGTTTTGTTTGTTTGCGAGATGGAAGATCGATGTTGCTGTTTGTTTTCCGTTATTTTTGTGGAATGGTTTGTGAAATTGTGTTGACTTTAATTGCTGTGATAAATTAGGCAGAATAAGGTTACAACAGCATTTCATAACTCCAAGCAGACCTCCTAGAAGAACACCTCAACTAACAATAGGCATTTTCGTTGTGGCATGTCGAAACTGAAAGAGTCCCGAACACTCCAGCGCGGCAGTTGGGTATACTGCGACAGGGACATCAACCGTATAGTACTACGGACTTATGGAGTACAACAGAGTCCACATCCCGTGCATTCTGCGAGGCCAGCCAGACAAGAACCTCTGCGCAGCTGGGTTTGGGAACGGCAAAGCTGGTGAATTTTAGCATTTTCCTCGATTACAATCACATGTGAACCAGATCGCGTGGCGCACAAAAGTCTTCCTTCTCGCTGTTGGTTAATGTTGAATCAGCGTGAAGAAACTGATGCTCGGAACGTGATTTAGGAGGAAGCATTATGCTGAAGGCTACTCCGGTGCTCCCCCCTAAACTAAGTTGAAGGGTCATAGTTGATATTTTTTCCTATGTTGGATCTGCCGAAATTCATATCTAGCCCATGTATAACTGTCTATATTGATACGGTATATATACGTCGCGCAAGGAAAAAGAAGAGGTCACATGAGCAAGATCTTTATAGCATTTTTCTATTTCAGCACACGCACGTGACCGTAGATACGTATAAAACGAGGTACAACACAACGCAGACCATACAGATCTGTATATGGCTGTACGGACGGTGGACCTACACTTAAAATTACGATCGTGAGCCCTCTTACGAACATCTATGGGAAGATCTCCACCGTTATTGTATTTTACGCGTCCATATTTTTTCCAGGGGAGGAGCACCGGAGCAGAAGTGCTGAAACCCTCCTTTCTATACGGTTGCACGTACCTGTCCATGCCACATGGGGGTTTGGGAGCTATCCATCAGTTGCGTGGTTAAGTACTCTCATAGTCTCATATTTGGTTAGTTTAACGAACTGCTGATAGCATGCTACATGTTCGCTCACTCTTTTGTCTGGAAAGAGATGTGTTGAAATGCTGTGGAATATATGTTGAAGTGGCCATGCCTCGATCTTGTCTGAAATCGTTTATTTATGCTCATAGCAAATAAGAATTCCATAGTTAAACATGGTTTAGGCGGAATTGGTACGTGCGTCGGTGGAATGTGACAGTTCCGTTTGCTCCACAAGTACTCTCACTTTTTTGGCTAACAAACTTTTTTTTTAGGTACGGCTAACAAACTTTTAATTATTTGCTACACGCTAGATTATTAAATAAGTTCAATGTGCCACAGTTTAGCTACCACGAACAGAGGCTTAGTATTATTCATTTCAGTTTAATCTTGAGTATTTTCTTATCGTTTATGATAAACAACAACAATTTTGTTTCTATACAAAGAATATATTAACATCTCGGAGATACCAATTACACTCACTCTAGGCACGAACAAACTGCATGAAGACATCGAAGATGCACAAAGCTAAAAGGAAAAATAAAAGGAGAAAAAAGTACTCGTCAAGGTAATCAATCACTCGTAGTAGCAACACTCTAACCACCACCAATAACAGCATACAGACTACAAAAGATGTTCAACATAAACGACATCTTCAAGAAAGAAACAATGCACATTCCCGATCAACGATCTTATGTTTTCACTCTGAAGAAAATCCAAGTTCCCAAAATAATGACTTCAACAAGGCCATTACTAGATACAACCAATAAATACGAGACCTTGAGTTTTTTACCCTAGTAATCATGACCCAATAAGAGGAGCACCATATAGGGATAGGGGTAGGCTACACTATCGCAAAATAAAAAAAAAACTGTGTAAACGAGGATTGTTGTAGTCATAAATCATGAGATTACCGCTAGAAGCACATTTCCGGAACTCGATGAAGCACGTTGGGAAAGTAGAGTTATACTACGTCCTCCTTATCATTGTCCCGCGAACAGCTCCCTCTTGTGTGGCTTGTCCAAGTGCTACAGATGCAGCACCTCCAAGGTATCCACACGTACGTAGTGGAAGCGTCGCACGCCAGACTGCTAGGTCCGCACATGCAACTAAGGCGTGAGAGGAGTGGTGGATGGGCCGAATGGTTCAACCCTAATCATCTCGCCCCACCCTCTCTTAGAGGCATCCCTTATGGGCCTCAACACTTGACGACCATTAGTATCCTAAGCCTGGTCTAATGCGAATCTAATCCGAATTAGGCTTCTAGCCGCTTAAGTATGCAACCCTATAGGTTCACAGTGGAAACATCTTACTTGAGAGCATAAATTCCTCCTATATTACTCTAATACAAAAGATTGATTCTCCCTTAAATCCAGGCTATTTCAGACCTATCTCTCTGCTGAATAGTATCCTCAAGATCATTACAAAGCTATTAGCAAAGATACTCTAGCAGAGTTATTCTTGACCTAATTCATAAAAATCAATATGGCTTCCTTAAAAAGAGATCAATTCAAGATTGCCTTGGGTGGGCTTTTGAGTACATCAGTGCCATAAATCTAAGGAGGAAATGTTGGTACTAAAGCTAGACTTTGAAAAGGCTTTTAATAAAATATAGCATGCAACCATCCTTCAAACTTTACAAGCCAGAGGTTTTGGGTCGAAATGGATAAGTTGGATTAAAGATATTCTATCTTCTGGAACTTCTACTGTAATGCTAAATGGGGTAACAGGAAAGAAGTTTTATTGCAAAAGAGGTGTCAGACAAGGGGATCCCCTTTCCCCTATGTTGTTTGTGTTAGGTGCAAATTTCCTTCAAGCCATCATGAACAAGGCAATGAACCAAGGACAACTTACAAGGCCCATTCCATGTCTTGCATGTCCCGACTTTCCTGTTATTCAATATGCTGATGACACTTTAGTGGTGATGAAAGCACATGCTAATCAACTCATTTTTTTCTAAAAGCTTTACTCCACTAATTTGCTGAGTCCACTGGGTTGGTAGTAAACTATCACAATCAAATATGATCCCCATCAATATGGATGACACAAGGCTTTCTCACTTTGCAGCTACTATAAATTGTAAAAAAGACAGCCTACCTTTCACCTATCTTGGATTTCCATTGGGAATCTCTAAACCCTCTCTTGAGTATTTTATACCAATGGTACAAAAGGTTCAAAGAAGGCTTGCTATCTACTGTTGGCTTCTTTTCCTGTAGACAGTGTTGGGCCTCCAAGAGCAGATGTTTGTAGAACAGCAGCAAGTTTTCCCTTAAGTGGATCAACCAAGGTTTATCGAACTCAGGGAGGAAGAGGTCAAAGATATCCCTCTGAAGCAACCCTGCAATCACGATACAAGAAGTCTCTTGTGTACCCAACACACCTAATACACTTGTCAGATGTATAGGTGCACTAGTTCGGCGAAGAGATAGTGAAATACAAGTAGTATGAATGTATATGAGTGGTAATAGCAATCTGAAATAAATATAGTAGCGAGTAAACATGCAACAGAACTTGTTGGAAACGGTGTTTCAATGCTTAGAAACAAGGCCTAGGGATCATACTTTCACTAGTGGACACTCTCAACATTGCAATCATAAAGGAATATAAATAAGCACTTCACTATGCTATTCCGAATTACTCTCTGGCAAGATAACGAACTCTAATTCATCATGTAGGCAAACCTTAAAGATGTATTCCCAAGTACTAATAAACACCCCGCGCTGTGAGCATTCATAGGAGGTACTAACACACCACAATTTCGTAGAGACATCCAACTCAAATCATAACTCAGTGAATAAGTATTATGTGAAATATAGCCTAAGAGACCCACACGGTGCACACACTGTCACCTTTACACGCGTGGGACAAGGAGTCTCCGGAGATCACATAAGTAAAATCCACTTGAATAGCATAACGACATCTAGATTACAAAGCTCATCATATGGATCTCAATCATGTAAGGCAGCTCATGAGATCATTGTATTGAAGTACATGGGAGAGAGATTAACCACATAGATACCGGTACAGCCCTTAGCCTCGATGGAGAACTACTCCCTCCTCATGGGAGACAGCAGCGGTGATGAAGATGGCAGTGATGCCGATGGAGATGCCTTCCGGGGCACTTCCCCATCCCGGCAGGGTGCCGGAACAGAGAACCTGTCCCCCAGATCTTGGCTTCGCGATGGCGGCGGGTCTGGAAGGTTTCTCGTACCGTGGCTTATTCGTCCCGATGTTTTAGGTCAGGGAGGCTTAAATAGGCGAAGAGTCGGAGTCGGAGGGGCCACGGGGCTCCACACACCAGGGGGCGCGCCCCCCTTGGCCGCGCCGCCACCATGTGTGGGGCCCCCAGGGCTCCCCTCTGGTCCCACTCTGGCTCTCTGGAAGCTTCCGGGAAAAATAAGGTTCTGGGCGTTGATTTCGTCCAATTCGAGAATATTTCCTTACTAGGATTTCTGAAACCAAAAACAGCAGAAAACAGGAACTGGCACTTCGGCATCTCGTCAATAGGTTAGTTCCGGAAAATGCATCAAAACGATGTAAAGTGTGAACAAATCATGTAGGTATTGTTATAAAACAAGCATGGAACATAAGAAATTATCGATACGTTGGAGACGTATCAAGGCTTTGTGGCATTGGAGACTTCCTCGATTATGATGGGAAATTGAAAATGGTCAAATCAGTACTTTCTTCTCTACCCATGTTCTACATGTGTTGCTTAGACATCCCAATTACTATAAAAGACCAAGTAGTCAAATACATGAGACACTACCTTTGGAGGAAAAATGATAATGATGTGCAAGCACAAGGAAAAGCTCTGGTGGCATGGAATAAAATATGTGGACCAAAAAAACCAAGGAGGACTTGGAGTTTTGAATCTGGAAACTCAAAACAAAGCTCTTCTCCTAAAAAATCTACACAAATTCCGCAATGAGTTTGATATTCCATGGGTGCACTTGATCAGGGGCACATACCATAGCTATGGAAGGCTACGTGGGCAAATGGAAGGATCCTTTTGGTGGAAGTCTCATCTTAAATTGCTAGATACCTATAAGGCCATGGCTACATACAATTTGGGAAATGGAAAATCTGCTCTATTTTGGACTGGTATTTGGGAAGATACATGTTTGTACCTCAAGTTTCGTCATCTGGTTACCTTTGCACAAATAACAAATCATTCTGTGTGGGAAGTTACCTCCCAAGAATTCCTACAAGATATGTTTCACCTTCCTTTATCTCAGCAGGCCTTTCATGAGTTTGAGAAACTAGAAGATATTTGCTACAATGCTATGATAACTGCACAGGCAGGGAACAAGAATTCTTGGAGTTATATATGGAAAAATAGTCAATTCACTACAAAAAAAATGCTTATAATGTCATGATTGGGCAGAGGCATACACCTGAAATCTTCTCCTGGATTTGGAAATCTGCATGTCAAGCAAAACATAAGTTCTTCTTCTGGATGGTTTTATTGGATCGTCTAAACACAAGAAATCTTTTGGCTAGGCAGAATTTTAATCTTCCACCATACACATGCGCCACATTAAAGTGCAGCCAAGAAGAAACATCGATTCATCTATTCTGAGTGCCCATTTGCTATGAAATGCTGGTATTATATTTGCCCTCAAAGAGCATTGCATTTGTCTGTCATGGATGCTTTCTATGATGTCGGGAATAAACTAAATGTTCCTTTTGCTATGGAAATTATTATTGCAGCTGCTTGGGGGCTATGGATTGTCAGAAATAATAAAATCTTGAAGAATCAACTACCCACCTTTCAAAGGTGGAAGGCCATTTTCAAGAATGAGCTTAGAATGATTTAGTACAAAATAAAGAAAAACATTGCAGAAGCTTTCGATGATTGGATTCAAAATCTAGTGTAGCTTTTAGACTTCTTTTTTTTTATGTTTCTTTTCTGCCTTATACTATTGGTATACTTGCTATGATTTGTACAGTTAATTTTACTATATTAAATAATAAAATTGCAGTGGGGATTTCCCCACTGTTTAACTCTCAAAAAAAGGTTCACATGCGAATAAACATGACATGAATACCTCTACTCGGACAATAGTTGGTAGCAGCCTCTAGCAAGACGTGCCAACTCCTAAACGTGCGTAAAGATCATATCAGACGAACCGTCACATTGTTATGTACATGCCTTTCTCTTTGCCTCACGATATTTAGTTAGCTCCAAGCTAACCACTCTTTCTCGATCTTGTGATTCGGAATCCCTTACTAGGTTAACTCTTAACCTTATGTAGGACTTCCATGCATTTCTGGATCCGACTCGAGGGGTCTAGAGATATCTATCTCATGAAGAGAGGGGAAAATCCCATCTTGATTGACCATGCCTCGAAGCATGCTTCATGACAAACCCGAAAGCTACCTTTATAACTACCATGTCACGGTGTAGCATTTGATAACCCCTAAATAGGTCGATTCACATCTTAAGTACATGAAACAATCTCAAGTCTAAGGACAAAGCGTACACATTATGTAGAGACGGAACCACACACATAATTGCCATGTCTTAGGTTGGTTCAGGCCAACCCATGTTCATAACATGTGTCCACATCATCGGTTTGACATCTCCATGTCCATTACTTGAAAACATATCGTCAACCAATCAATATGCTAGTCTAATATTAACATGTGTCCTCACATGAACTCCGACTAGGGACAACATAAGAAAATCATACAAGTAAAGAGTTTCACAAAAGATCACGTAATTGCCAACCAATACAAGTTTCCTGATATGGATATTTAAGGAACATTAGAATAACTCATGGATACAACGTATAATCATCTGTATGATTACCTCTAGGTTATATTTCTGACACACAACAAAAGTTATAGTTCTCGAGTGCTAACCCCCCCCCCCCCCCCCACTTGCTAAGGATGTTGCTGCAAATCACCAATCACCAGGCTTATAGATTACAGACACAACACGTGCGGTTTGGACAAAAAAAAGTCTCACAGCCAAGCCTGGACATTATCCCATGATGGAATGCCTTTATCGCACATAGGACCATGCCTCCTCCGTTGTTACCAACTGGTCTTTAAATCGTAGCCTCCTTGACACTCCCCGCTTCTGCCAACATCATGAAAATCACAAAGTTGACATGTCCCATGGTCTCGACTAAAAGCGGAACTTTGCAACATGCACGCATAAAAACCCATGGGCCGATGTTTGTGGGTGCGCCCGACACTACTACGGAATATCCTAGCTATGGGCTAAGGGTTACCGTCGACGCACAAAATAAGTGGTACGCCAACTCTATTTACCACTGGCGTACCACTAAATTGGTGAGCGGGTGGTACCCTATTACCGTCGGCGTAAGCACCGACCGTAAGGGTCACCCTGGTGCACAGCTGGTGCCTACACATACCACCGGCGCACCAATATAGTGGTACATCAGCAGTATATTGTGGCAGATTTTGCCCCACCTAGTCGACTTTTCAGTTTAAAAAATAAAATAAAATGATGAAAGCTTCAAATTCTAAAATCCGTTGAGATATAGTTATGTTAGGTAACCTAGTTGTTAGGAAAGAATAACAAACATGAATTTCGATATATTTTACAAAAATGCACCATGTTTTGGTAAAATGGCTCTGGATTTTCCATACGATGTCATGAACAAGTTTTTAATATAAAAAAACATCTATAGAAAAAAGTTACATCCGAGTTCAATAACATATGGGCGTTTACTGATATTTTAGATCCTCAAATCAAAAAATAAAAATAGAGTTTTCGGATGGATTAGATTCTAAAAAATCAGGAATTTTCGACGGGAACCTCACCTTCCTCCTTTTCCTCGGATCATCTTCCCCCTATTCCCCCACTTCCTCTTTTTTCCCTCTTTTGGTTCCTCATTTTCCCTCTTCATCTTCCTCTTTCTCATTTTCTCCACCCGCAGGTTCTTCTCTGGCCACCCTCCTCGAGCTCGTCTCCGTCCCCGGCTGCCCTCCTCGAGCTCGCCCTTCGTCTCCGTCCTCGACCGCCCTTCTCAACCTTGTCTCAGTCCATGGCCGCCCTCCACGAGCTCGTCCCCATCGCCAGCCAAACCCGCCCTCCTCGAGCACTTCTCCATCGCTGACCACGGTAGGGTCGACGTCTAGACGACGAGCCATCAACATCAAGCACATTCTCCAGGGCGGCGAGCTCGTCGCTGTGGAGGACTCGATTGCTTTTTTGTTTTCTTCTCAAGGTTCTTGTTGTAAAAGTACACACATGCCCATGAGGCCTTTTTTTTGTTTTCTGAAAAATAATATCATGAGCGTACCATAAGGGTTCGCCGTCAATATAAGATGTTACCTTCGAAATAGCAGTTTGGTGCGCCAGCGGTAGGTTGTTACCGCCGGCGTGTTACCACCATCCTGCACGGATGTGCCTGTTGTAAGCTATTTTGGTCCACTGGCGGTAGCCCGTTTCCTAGTAGTGCGGCCGGATCCCCTCGACTTGAGAGGTCCAAGAGCACTTGGACACTTCGTGAAGACCATCAATGTATAAATCCGAAACTCGCCAGGGGCTTGATCGGGGGCGATCGGGAACAGTAGATAGGCGACAGAAGAAGACCACTAGCACCGCCTCCCTACCTCATTTATTCCAGGAAGGGAACGACAAGAGGGAGAGAATTATGCACCGGCCACCCACCTACCTAACGAAAGGTGCCGCGAGGGCGTCCCCTGAAGAACACCATGACCACATGGATCTGCGATAGAAACTGTGCCGGTGATGGCTGCCACGAGCTCTTGGAGCTTTGCCCCGATGGAGCCGCCCCTCACAAGCACCCCCCACGTGGCATGGGCCGCCGCCCTAGCCTCCGCGCTCTGAGGAACCATAGTATGTGGATATAGGGAACAGTAGGCGTCCCTCGATATGGATTTGTCAACCTAGAAGCAGATTCAAGAACGAGGTGTAGTACGATGGGATTCAATGGCCAAAATGCGTCCCCGAATAGTCTATACGGTACCCAGATTCAGGACCCGTATGTCAGGTTTGCTTCTCGAAAAGAGAAATCAGGCATGGAACGGAAGCTTTAATTCACCGGAGGGTTCAAGACTTACCTTGTATGAAAGAAAACGTGGGTTCCCTCCAATTGTATCACTCATTTGTCCCGATTTATCGTATCGTTCCAGGTTCGTCGTCTCCAAATCGTCGGAGTCATGTCCCACCTATCGAGCGGTATCTTTTAGGGCGCGTTTGGTAGCCTGCAGCTATTTCCTGCACCACTGGTGTAATGGGAAAGAAGGCCCTTGCGCGTTCTAGATGGGCCATGAGCCAGAAAAGCCACGTTGTTTGGTGGCCCGCGCAGAGTTTTCTTGGCCCCGTGGAGATTTGGGCTCTGCCCGTTTGGTAGGTCGGTTTTCAGGCCTAGTAGCAGCCCAAAACAGCGCCCCTGTTGTTTGGTTGCAACCCAAAATTCACTTCTAGTTATCTCTTCCCTTCAGTGGTGAGGTTACCAGCGATCAACAACAAAGGCAAGAACACAATAATGCAAGCACAAGCAAACTTAGCACTGACCATAGACGATACAAGTTCACGACACACCATTGTTCATGAAGATCATAGTTTAGGACACAACAAACACAATCATAGTTCAGGACACAACATGAACAACAAGTAGACACGACATGGTAGCAGGGACACACAACCAGGTAAGCTTCCGACATGATTTTCGAAGACGACACACCTGGTGGCATCGCCATGATACAGGCACATGCTCATCACCTCAGTGCAGGTGTGTTCGAAGATGACCACACTGCACTCGAAGGAGGACACCTTCTTTAAGGTGAGGAACTGGCCTACCTTGAGATGATGGGCTATGGAGAAGCCCGCTGACCCCTTGTCGATGTATGCATCATCGCCTTCTCTCATCATAGTCATCCTCCAGTTGCAACCAGTGTTGGTGTGGACGAGGATGTTGGAAGGGATTTCTTCGAACCACTTGATGAAATCTTGATGGATCGGGAGCCGACTGAAGGTGGGTCTGAACACGATGCGCATGAACTGGTCCGGCCCTACCTCGTGTTGGAAGTGGCCAACGTTAGCCGCCCTTCGCTTCTTCGACGGTCCCTCGTCGGTGGTCTCAGTAGGTGATCCAAGCTTGAGCTTCTCAGTCTGCCACAAGAACACATGCCATTAGAGGTGTGCATGCTCACAAGTATAGATGAAAACGGATCGAGGCCTCATACATTGGCTCACACGACAGCTCAAGGGACTGCCCTCAAACTAAGTCTAGGGTGCAAGTAATGTCACACACACGACTAAGTTTGAGGGCAGCACCTTGCATTCCGTTGTGCCTTTGTTGAACCACATGCCAATGCAGAAGTGAATAAGCACACAAGGCCTCATACATTGGCTCACACGATAGGCATAGGGAGTGGCCACAAACTAAATATAGTGTGCAACAACTATGGCACACATGACTAAGTTTGAGGCCACCACCTAGCCTTCCATTATTCCTTTGTTGAATCATTGGCCGGCGCAAAAGAGGTCTCATAGATTTGGTCACATGGCAGGTAGAGGGACTGTTCCCAAACTAAGTCTAGTGTGCAGGGAAACTGGCACACACAACTAAGTTTGATGGTAGCACCTTGCGTTTCATTGTGCCATTGTTCAATCATTGGCCAATGCACTAGACAAGCAAAAGGAGGTCTCATATATAGGATCACACGGGAGGCAAAGGGACTGTGCGCAAACTAAGTCTAGTGTGCAAGTAATATAGCACACATGACTAAGTTTGAGGGCAGCACCCTGCCTTCCATTCTGTCATTCTTCAATCATTGGCCAATGCAGAACAGAAAAAGTAGAAAAATGCAAAGCAAGGTACCATAGGCCTCATAATATCAGGACATATGGAGGAGATGTTTGATCAGAACCAATGGCATGGTCATGTTTAGTCATGCCACAAGTTCTGATCAATCATCTACTCATACTATGATCCCACGTTATAATCATTGGCCTACTTCAATCAGAAATAAAACAAGTAGCAGTTCAAATTGAGTACATTACGAGTGGTACTTAGGGTACATTACTAGCGCGACTCAGATTAATCTTTCGCACATCAATCACAACATGCTAACCCCCCCACAAAACTCTTCTCCTCTTTGCATGCATAGTAAAATCTGACAGTTTCACCAACCCACTGTCCGATCTACGAAGGATCTACCGCGATTGGAGATTACAGTAACAAATCTATGAAATCGAAACCGTGAACACCAAGAACTCGACAAGAACAGCAAGCAATGGCGACGAACACCTTGCAAACATCTATCCAAATCCTATCCTAATGGAAACTCTAGCAGATCTAATCTGCATGTCGTTGCAAATGCCCAAGCATGGCCTGTTCTGGCACAACGAGTATGAAGGTGAGAAAAAGAGGTCGTTGCCGCCATTGTTCCTATCGAGGACGAGCTCGAGTTTGCGGCCAAACTCGAGATGCAGATGAAGACCGTGGAGCAGGTTGCGGCTGATGTCATGGTACAGTGCTGCTCGCCGTCGTCTCCTCCTCCGGTACCGGTGCTCCTCCTTGCGGTGGTGTGGTGGATTGGTCGGTGGGAGGGGAACCGCCTGGTGATGTGACAGTTTGGGGAGGGGGTGAGAGTGAGGTCGCGAGTGAGACGAAGGAGAGGGGGGATGAGGCTAGTTTTATGGCGCGTGTTCTCGAAGGGACGCGGCGTTTCCATATCCCTTCCCCACGCGTGCAATCTTCTCGCGACAACGAGTCTGGCTCTACAGAAACTGCCATTTCGGGCGTTCCTCTAGGCCTGTCCCGGGGGTGCTTTAAAATCTGGTTAGTGCAAGAACGCGGTGTCCTGCGGGCAACCAAACGGCCCGTTCCACGTCCCAGCCCATGCAAAAAAGGCCCTCACAGCCTACCAAACACGCCCTTAGAGTTTCAGAGATTTATACCCTCTTCCGTTCCCTAATTTTTGGCAACCACGATTCTCGTTCCTTATTCCTTTTTGTCGTACCCCTGGTCTCTCGAACTTGGCAACTATTTGAAGAACCGACCGCAAACGACCCAGCCCCCACAGTACTTCGTCAGCACCTTTCCTACCCTGGAAACCTTTAGGGCACGTTTGGTTGCCTGCATCCCCCTTGGCTCGCATCGAGCCAGCAATTTTCGGCCCGTTTGGATGCCTGCAGCCCACTGCGTTCTTGCATGAACCGGGTTTTAAAGCACCCCCAGGACAGGCCCTGGAGGAACGCCCGGAATGGCAGTTTCTCCAGGGCTAGGCCCGTTGCGGCCAGAAGCCTGCACGCGTGGAGAAGGGAGGTGGAAACGCCGCGTCCCTTCGGAAACACGCGCCATAATTAGCCTCACCGCTCCCCTCTCCTTCCTCTCAGTCGCGACCGCACTCTCACCTCCCCCAAATTATCACATCACCCGACATTTCTAAAAGGACGAGATGTCGCCTAGAGGGGGTGAATAGGTGTTTAAAAACTCTTACCGATTTGGCTTGTAAGAATGCGGAATTAAACTAACGTTTATTTCACAAGCACAAATCCTAAATAAGCTAGGCTCAACTAAGTGCAACAACAACAACTAGAGCTAAGCAAGATAGGCACAAGATGTATGTAGCACAAGTGATAGCAAGATATATGTACTTCAAGCACGATGGCTATCACAAGGAAAGTAAGCTCGGGTATAGAAATAACCGAGGCACGCGGAGACGAAGATGTATTCCCATGTTCCCTTCCTTTGCAAGAAGGTATGTCACGCTTGGAGAGGTGGGGGTCCCACGAAGGATTTCCCAACGCCACGAAGGCTCACCTTCTTCTCCGAGCCAAACCCATGAAGGATAATGGCCCTTTCCTTATGGTTAGCTTTTCCTCCACTCCGGAGATGGCAAGCTCCACAACCACTTCACAAGCTCCACGAAGGAGAAGCCCGGGCCCCTTCACAATCTTCCACGAAGAGGTCACCGGGACACCAACCAAGCCAACTAGGAGGTCACCCTCCAAGATTAACAAGCTCACGGTATCTCACTCGAACTAATCATGGTGGAGAGCTCAGCACTATGCAATGACGCAAAGCAAGAACACTAGAGGTGTTTAAATCCTTCACACTCAAATCCCACCCAAGCAACAAATGCTAGGATGAGATTAGAGAGGAAGAACAATGGAGGAAATCAACAAATGACTCCAAGATCTAGATTCCAAGAGTTCCCCTCACTTAGAGGAGGAATGGATTGGGTGAGGTTGTAGATCTAGATCTCCTCTTTCAAATCCTCCAAGAATATGCAAGAATTAGAGGAGGGAAGGAAGAGGAAGCAAGCTCAAGAGGTTCAATAATGGTGGTCAAAAACGGGCTCAAGAACCCTAGATAACTATTGGGGAAGAAGCCCCTTTTATAGCCCAAGGGAAGATATAACCGTTGGGGCATATCTGAGAGATTTTTGTGCAGCCTGGTCTCAACCGGGCCAAACCGGGCCTGAGACCGGGCCGCCTGGTGTATGTGCTAGTCCGACCGGGCCAGAGACCGGGCCACAGACCGGGCCACCTGGTGAGAGGGCTGGTCCTACCGAGCCACAGACCGGGCTGCCTGGTCCAAACTGGACCTGAGGCTGGGCCGTGACCGGGGCGGATCGGGGACTTACAGTACATGCCCTCCGGTTGTCACCGGAGCAGGAGCCGGTCCACAGCCCGGTGTGACCGGTCGTGAGGCCGGACCGACCGGGCGAAACATGAAAACATGTTTTACAAAAACCATCATAACTTTGGCGTCCGGACTCTGATTTCGATGATCTTTATACATAGAAACATCATTGTCCACCCACGGAGTAAAAACCATAAGATGAATGTTTTGACCTATCTATAAAAGAGGCACCGGTAAAACCTCCAAGCTCGAAAACTCAATAGAAGATGCATATGGATTCCGTTTTCGATGAACTTGGGCTTGTTGTAAAGCTAGCAACAAGCTCAAGAACCTCACACAGAGAAACACCAAGAAGCAACATGATTTATGGAATGCAAAGAATGCAAAGGGTTGAGCTCCCTACACTATGATGGAAAGCTCCATTGATGCACAATGTCACATGTCCATTATCACCAAATGGACGACAAGCTTCAAGCATATGATCCTCTCGAGATGCTCAACTTGAACTTTTCAAACTCAACCTTGACGATGATCACCACTTGACGTCATCCTCTCATGGGCTATATGAGATCTCACTTTTGATGCATGCCCATGAAAAGATACCTAACCCACATAGACAACACAAGAGAACATATATGATGGGTTGGTTCATAAAGCATGATTGACACAGCTTAGCATACCACATGACTTCTCGTGGCACATTCTTCATGCTTCATGTGTTGACCAAACTTGAATATATTCTTCACTCTTTGTATTGGTCAACCTTGTATCTTCTCATGCTCTATCATACTATATTGAGGTGTATAAAGAATTATTCATTTGTTTGCATGCTCTAAATCTTAGTCAACCATAGCTCAACTTATGTGACTATCATGACACCAACTTAGAGCCATAACTTGAATTCTTCACTTGGAATCAAGCACTGAAGATCTTGATCATTCATTACTTATCACATAAGCTAGAGCATGGCTAATATTGAGTTCCACATAAGAACTCCATCTTCATTTCTTCTTCTTGATCATATCACATATATATCTTCAAATCGATGATCTTGATGCCAATACACAAGGTATATCTTTATCTTCATGGCATCCATACTTGAATCCAACACATGGAATACAAGTACTACCTATGGAATATTCCTTCATATAAAATCAATGAAAACATTAGTCCATAGGAGTTGTTACTTAATTACCAAAACCACACATAGGGTCAATATACCCTTACAGGTTCCCCTCCTGCCGACCAATCCGCTGCACCTACGCATGGAGGAGCACCGCTACCGGAGGAGGAGACATCGACGAGCAGCACCGCCACATTGGCCGCAATCTGCTCCGCAGTCTTCATCGGCATATCGACTTCACCCGCGACCTCGAGCTCGTCCTCGGCCGGAACAATGGTGGTAACGATCTCTCCTTCCCACCTTCGTACTCGTTCTGGCAGAACATGCCATTCTAGGGCATTTCTAATGACATGCACATTAGATCTGCTAGGGTTTCTGTCAGGATAGCGGTCGGATTGACGTTTGCAATGTGTTCATCCCCATTTCTTGATGTACTGATCCAATTCTTGCTTTTCACGGTCTCGATTTGTTTAGATCTGTTACTCTAGTATCGGATTGAGGTAGATCCTTTCTAGATCGGGCTTTAGATTGGTGAAACTGGCAGATCTTACTGTGCATGCAAAGAGGGGAAGGATTTTTTGTGCCGGGGTTTAGCATGTTGAGATTGCTGTGCGGAATGAGTTGCAGTAGTTTGTTGTAGATTGTGTAGTTTCTGATTGAACTGGGTCGATGATTGTAACCAGTAATCATAGTGTGAGGAGATGATTGATCATAACCTATGGCATGCCTGAACATCACCATGCCATTGATTCAGGTCAAACATCTCCTCCATATGTGCTCATTGTATGAGGCCTATGCTACATTGCTTTCCATGTTTGGACTTCTTCAGTTGTTCAGTGGCCAATGATTTAACTATGGCACAACGGAAGGTAGGGTGCTGCCCTCAAACTTAGTCCTGTGTGCCATATGACTTGCACACTAGACTTAGTTTGCGGGCAGTCCCTATGCCTGTTGTGTGATCCAATATATGAGGCCTCATTTTGTTTGTCTAGTGCATTGGCCAATGATTCAACAATGGCACACTGGAAGGCAAGGTGCTTCCCTCAAACTTAGTCGTGGGTGTGTGATATCTTGCACACTAGACTTAGTTTGAGGGCAGTCCCTTGAGCTACCGTGTGATCCAATGTATGAGGCATCACATGTTTCCAATGTTCATTTTCATCTATATACTTGTGAGCAGGTACACCTCGAATGGCATGTGTTCTTGTAGTAGACTGAGAAGCTCAAGCTTGGGTCACCTGAGACCCCCGACGATGGACCGTCCAAGAAGTGAAGGGCGGCTAACGTCGGCCACTTCCAACCGGACGTAGGGCCGGACCAGTTCCTGCGCATCGTCTTCAAGCCAACCTTCAACCGGCTACAGATCCCTCATGATTTCGTCAGGTGGTTCGGAGAAATCCCTTCGAACATCATCATCACCACCAACACTAGCTGCTACTGGAGGATGACTACGGTGAGAGAAGGTGATGACGCATACATCGACTAGGGGTGGGCGGCCTTCATCGTTGCTCATCAGCTGCAGATAGGCCAGTTCTTCGTCTTCAAGAAGGTGACCACCTTCTAGTACAATGTGATCATCTTCGACTTCACTTGCACTGAGGTGATGACCATGTGCCATTACCATGGCGATGCGACCAGGTGTGTCATCTTCCAAAGTCATGTCTGAAGCTCTTGGTCTGTGTGTTTGCTGTTCCAGTCGTCTGTTGAACTATGATCGTCTATGGTGTGGCGTGAACTACGATCGTGTTTAAACTATTATCAGTGCTAAGTTTATCTGAACTGCAATTGTGTTCTTACTTGTGTTGTTGATCGCTGGTAACCTCACCACCGAAGGTAAGAGGTAAGCAGAAGCAGTTTCTGGGTTGCAACCAAACAACAGAAGCGCCGTTCTGGGATGCTACAAGGCCTGAAAACCTACCTACCAAACGGGCAGAGCTCAAATCTCTGCGGGGCCGAAAAAGTCTATGTAGGCCACCAAATAACGTGGCTTTTATGGCCTATAACCCGTCCACAACACGCAGAGAACTCCTTCCCGATGCACCAGTGATGCAGAAAAATGATGCAGGCTACCAAACACGCCCTTGGTTGCTGGGCTGCCGCCCCTAAAGCAACTGGGTTTCTGGACGCCAAAGCTGGTGAATTTTAGCATTTTCCTCGATCACAATCACATGCAAACCAGATCGCTTCGCACACAAAAGTCTCCCTTCTCGCTGTTCGTCAATGTTGAATTAGCGCCGAAAGAAAATGCTCGTAACGTGATTTAGGAGAAGGCATTATGCTTGGCAGTAGCGTTTAGATTAACTGTTCTTGCTTGCTTACACGAGGCCCAGGCTGGTGTGCTCTGAAACTTTCATTTCTATACGGTTGGCCCTGTTCAAGCCACATGGGGATTTGGGCGCTATCCATCAGTAGTGTTGTTAATTAGTCTCATATTGGTTAGTTTAACGAACTACTTATAGCATGCTGCATTATTGCTCATTCTTTTGTCTTGAAATAAAGTTGTGGAGATAGTGTGGAATGTTGAAGTGGCCATGCCTGGATCTTGTCCGAAATTGTTTATTTGCCCATACTAAATAAGAATTCCATTGTTAAACATGGTTTGAGCTGCATTGGTAAGTCGGTGGGATGTGATAGTTCCGCTTACTCCGCGCCTATTTTGCATTTGGCTAACTAACTTTTATATTCCCTCCATCCATTAAAAAACATGGGAAATTTTACTAAGTTCAGATGTATCTACACGGGAGTGGTGTTTTGGCATATGGGATCATATGATTCCTTTATTTTGAAATGCTCTTAGCTACATTTTGAAGCATTAAAATAATTGAAATAAAAAAAATCGCACGTACATCTTCACATGTTACACGCTCACAATATTGTTTCATGAAAAATCGACTTGTCTTGTGGCATGCGTAAAAAACTCAAAATTCTGTTCTAAAAATAAGGCTTATCACAACATAAATTTTCTCATTTTTATATAAACCACAAAAAATATCGGTTTTCTCGAATCTTGATGAACACACGTATATTGTGGAGATTTACATGTAGAATTTTTTTCAAATTTTTTCGACACTTAGAAATACATTTTCTTGATAGAGGGAGCATACGCACCCGGGACTCAAATTGAATTTCCCGTATCTACACTCAATACAAAAGAGTGTCTAGATACATTCAAACTTAAATAAACTTACGATATTCTTTTATAGACAACATTAAATTATTAAATAAGTTCAATGCATTGCCCGTGGGCAGGGAGGCTTACTTATTATTTAAAAAAATGAAATGGAGAATGATCAAAAAGATACATGCAACTTTTTTGATTAATTTATTTAACAAAGGAAAGGTGAAGATTACACACCAAAAAAAAATGAATCCTCCATACAATACCTACAAACCCGATAATGCGTAAAGATCATGCCAACAAAGCCTTATGCCCAGAAAAAACGAAATTAGGAACATATCGAACCACGAGACGCCCTCTAGACAAAACAAGAGAATTCTTCCAGTTTATCATGCTCTTAGCGAGCATCTCATGTACACATTAGAAATGTCATCGCCACCATCAAACCACTGAGTAATCTTTGTTAAGATCCACGTAAATTTAGCAGATCCTGCGGAGAGGTTAATCCCAAGTATTTTCTCATCGTTCCAGATAAACAACAACGTTAGTAAATTTCTCAAACTTTGACGAATCATGGTGTCGACAGAAATAGATTATACGATTATTATTTTGCGAATGGGAGTACCGTCCCAGCCTGTGGCATCGAACGACGCACACAACATTATAGATTACACGATACAACTTTGCAATTGATTAAGTATAGTATTATAACTAAACGCTTTGGTGCATACGCCGTAGCTTCAGCTCTTCAGCTCGGCCGGTTGCGGTCATGTTCTCCTGGTTGTTTCTCTGGTCATCTCCTCAGGCCGATGAGGCCGAGAAGAAGGAGCACGTAGTTCGTGTTGAAGACGTGTCTCAGCATCCCGATCTTGCCGTTATCCCACGGCGGATATCTGAACATGAACTCGATCAGGAAGCTCCTCTTGAACACCGCCTTCTTGTTGCTGAACAGTTCGAAGCTGTACTTTCCGTGGTACTGTCCTGATCCGCTCTGCCCGACGCCGCCAAACGGGAGACCTTCCACAACGTACTATACAAACACAACATGCCAGTATAATAACTAGGTAAGGAAAGATCCTCGGCGTGTTTTTGCAACAGAAAACCACACAACATGTCAGGGAAAGCATGATGCGCGCAGACGCAATATTTCGCATACCTGCACCACAGCGTCGTTGAAGGTGACACTCCCGGAGGACGTCTCGTTTATAATCCGGCTCTTCAGCTTCTCGTTCCTAGTGAAAGCGTAGATCGCCAGAGGTTTCGGCTTCGATCTGACGAACTTCATACTATCTTCGATCTTCTTTACCTGAAAGCACGAACATACAACCTGGGTTCAGCGGGCAGAATCCTTCTGAATACGAAAAAGTTGAAGATGCTTTTCATCGGCGCCGTACCGTGATGATCGGCAGAATCGGACCAAATATTTCCTCGGTCATAATGTCAGAATCGAGCGGAGGGTTTAGTAGTATGGTGGGTTCGATTGTCCTGCACCAGTGCACAATCAGCATAATTCAGTTCCCAGCCACAGGAATCATGTACAGCAGCCTGGAGCCAACAGTTTTCAGAACTTACAAGGTTTTCGGGTTCACAGAACCACCGTGCACCACAGAAGCAGCCACCTTACGATCCTTCAGATAGTTGCTTAGCCTCTTAAAGTGCTTTTCGTTCAGGATCCGGGCCATGCAATCTGGTGTAGCGGTGAACCTCTTGACTGTTGATTTCAGCACCTCAATCTTCAGAGGAAAGAAATTAAGGATATATGCAATCTATATGGCATGTGATTCACAATACTGTAGATATATAGATATAAGAGTGAACCTAACCAGAGCAGGTGCAAATTCGTCCTCGACCAGGATGTAATCAATGGCAAGACATGCTTGGCCGGCACAAAGGGACCATTTCCCTCCAAATATGCGATTCACAGCAATCTGTGTAGCCAACACATGAGGTACATTCAGCCTGTCCTGCAATCTGAACAATGTTGCATAAGTGAAAATCGTCAAATGCCATAAGTAATACCTGCGTGTCTCTCTTGCTATCTAGCCGATCAATGATGCACGGACATTTCGAGCCCAGTTCAAGCGCGACTGGCGTCAAGTGCTTTGCTGCTTTCGTCAAGATAATGCGCCCTGTACGGGCGCTTCCTGAACCACGCCAATAAAAGACCACATCAGAGACATGCACGCAAGAGCAACAAATTGATGTTCTGTGGCTTCTAATGAACTTTGTGCAGGGTTGAGGTGATTTTTAGGTCTTGTAGTCACCTGTGAAGAGGACTTTGTCCCATCTGTGCTCCATGAGCTGCTCTCCAACTTCTGGTCCACCCAAGACAACCTTGACAGCCCTAGGATCTAGGTACTTTGGTAGGTTGCTAGCGAGGAATGCGGCGGTGGCTGGTGCAAACTCGGACGGCTTTACAACCACAGCGTTGCCAGCTGCTATGGCGCCGGAGAGTGGCTCCAAAGCCAAACCTACAATGCAACACACCGCCAACCCGGTCAATGTAAATATGTTTTTTCTGAAATAGGAGACAAATTTTAAAAAGTCATTGTGCAACAGGGGTATGAAAGGGTGCAACTGTAAACACTATAAGTTTTGGTAATATCATTGACAAACTGTATACATAATTAGACCAAGAACACTAGTAGCGTAGTTGTAAAGCCTGATTTTATGAATGGTGTGGTTTACTACAAAAAAATGTTAGACATAATGAATCTTGGGATTGTACAAAGTGTATCCCTTGGGCCATTGCAAGCCCGCTTTAGAATTTCAATCAACAAGTACTGGACATATTTATTATATTTATTTTTATGGTAACGATTTATAAGGTGATTTCTTGTTGATAAACATATGAGCACTGTAATGCGTACACTAGAATACGCTGGTTGATGAGTATTGATATATCATACTAGTAATGTGCAGAGATGTAGAATATGGGGTTTGATAGATCTATCATTACGAGAGCCTTGTGTTTTCTTCTACCATCATGTCATCATCAGTTGATTATACATACATTGTCTACATTATGACTTGAGTCCGTCGGATGATGTTACAATATGGACCGGCTTATTAAGAAGTTGTTGAACACTCTTGTGCAACTAGGTCGCAAAAAAAAAAACTAGGTGCCTGTTTACTTGATTTTTGTTCCATTTGTTGCTGTCAGAGCTCTTCTTCGAGCCTTTTTTTCTCTTGCAGGTCCTTGCATTGTGTCCTCTTATTTTTCCACAGTTTCCACATACTTTTTTCCCTTGTGGGTTCATTTTTCTTGGTTCACTTGTTTTATTTCTTGATAGTTGTTTCTGTAGTATCTCTTTTTTTTTGGGACATGGTAGTTATGAAGCTCACTTTTAACTCTCTTGTGATGCACGCGGGGGGACGGACAGCCAAGATAGGATTTTACTCCTTGCAACATGGATGATATGTGTGGACTCCTCGAGTGACTATCCATAAATGGATGATCATTTTGCTCGTTGTTCAGAAGTGACTCACATATTGGATTATCAGGCTGTATACTCAAGAAAGAGTGGTAGAGCTATATCAACAATGATTACATATGCATATATTGTTTAGATAGCTCCACCCCACGTCACTTCCTCCTTCACCGCCAGAATCTGCAAGTACACCTATAACGAACATTGATTTGCTTAGATTTAGATTTCGTCGGTAGGGGTTAGAAGTTAGGGTATGTGTAGATCCAATGTTACGTAAGTGCTTCTGAGTTATTTGCGATGATCTTGACATGTGTTGATGCTTAGATTTTCCGGTAGGGGTTAGTGATTATGGGCTTCATTGGCATGCACTGTTTTATGATTCTGTATAAAGTTATGTTGCACATCTATGTCAATGCCTAGCTTGCAAAGACGCGGATCCCAATGCCATTTCTACGGTAAGCACAACTTCACATTGTCACGGATCACCCTTGATGCCCTTATGACCGATCACCTTGTCACATCGTCACTAATCACCGTTATCACATTGTCACTGATCACCCTTCTCATATTGTCACCAACCAGCAATGTCACATTGTATGGAAAGGTACCTAAGACTAATTATACGTGCCCACATTACCACTGGGCCTAGAAGATGTGATTCCAAGAACCACCGGAGCAAAAAAGCTTGTCGTGTCGGGCAAGCGAGAGGTGGCGACATTGCTGAAAAGTTGGTGCCTCAATGCATCTACGTTTAGCTGGATGAGGATGAACTTTGTAGTGTTGTATCAATGGTGTGATCTCTGATGTAAGTATTATTGAACTGATGCTGGTGACGGGCTGTAACTTGTCTTTTGAATCCGGAGAGGGTGTGCACCTCTCATGTATGTAGTATGTAGGGAGGGTGCGAAGCCCCTTATGTTAGCATGTCCTAAAAATTAGTGGCCTATTCTTAAGTATGATGCCTTAGGTATGTTGCTCGTTGTTAATTGTGTGTTGTTTTAGTTTGGTTGCCTCCGATGAGTGTGTGTACGAGTGTAGCACTGAGCCACTGAGGTGGTAAGATCACCACTTCTGAAAGAGGCCACCATACCACTCCAATGCACATAACCAAACTTCTATGGTTTCCATCAGCCAGTTCCTTGGTTTATGTGGACGGTATTTTTGTTTTACATTGAAATTGGCATAACGACGCTCACAAATGCCAGACCGTCGTATTTAGTGTGTTGGAAGTCTCTGTTATTTATCTTCGCATTATATAGGTATTTTCCTACAATTGCAAAATATAACAAGGCTTTAGATTCCAACATGTATAAATTTGACCTTTCTTAGTATACGATTATGTTCCTTAATGGATAAATAAGAATCATAAAATTCTTTTCTACAAATATCCTACGATATTAATTATTTTTTCTCAGCAACATATTTATACAGTTGTTAAGCATAGAGTCATGATGAGAAAGATTAACAAAAGTAACCCACAATATACACGTCCGCTGCTGCATTTGTTATACAACACAACGGTGACATGTATTTGATCGGTTTCAAAAAAGCAACATGTACTTGTCCTTTATAATAATATGTGCACTCATTATTTTTTTTACTGATTTGTCTAAATGCAGCCATGATGATTTACCACGTTATGAAGGTCTACTAGTTGTGTTATTTTTAGATATGTTTGTGAGGATCTAACATATATGATATGTTTATGTGCAATTCTTAGAACTAGTGGGTTATGGTCAGTAATGATATTATTATGAAGACTAACTAATGCAACATGTTTAGGTACAATAATGAAAATCTACAAAATGCGATCCATTTAACCAAGATTATGAAAATGTTGCTAATGTGATTTACACATGAAAACTTATATAAATAAAAAGTTACTGCATGTTTTGGCACAATTATAGAGATCTAACAAATGCTTAGGTATGATCACGTAAACCTATTGGTTATGTTCTTCTAATAAGAGATGATATATCTGATCAATTACCGGATGTTTTTTTTATTTTTAGCACGTCTATCGTATGACATATGGTTCATTTAGTACTAGTAATACTCTCGGTTCAACGAATAAGACATATAAATTTAGTTAAAAGTCAACATCATCTTATACTCCCTCCTGCCCAAAATATGCTGCATATAAGTTTTGGTCAAAGTCAAACTTCGTAAAGTTTAATCATCTATATTAATAAAAATATAAATATATACAACAAAATAATAGTATTTTTAGAATTGTTATGAATATATTATCATATTATATGCATTTGACATGGTAGATCTTTCTATTACGTAGTATTATCTATATTCTTACGTCAAAGTTGGCACAGTTTGACTTGCGCGGAAAATTATGCACAACATAAAAGGGCAAGAGGGAGTAGTAGATCAAAACACAAACATTTATGATACAAAATCAATACTGCTCCTAGAGTCACTGGAAAGTATAGTTTCATAATATATTAATTCCTTCTGTGGATGTTTATATTTGGTCAAACTTTAGAGTTTTGATTTTGAATTAAATTTATAAAGCTTGCTCACCGGAACTGAGGTAGTACCATATAACTCGACATAGGTAGTCATACCCAACTAGAGAAAAACAGATGCACGTAGCTGGATGTAATACACCAAATCCACAACTTGCAATTTCATAACTAAAATCCATAGGACACACTTCTTGTGGGCAAAGCACAGAAATACACTTGTGCGTTTAAAACGAATGTTGATCTAGCATATTCCCCTTTTCACCCCTCCCCCCTTCGCGTTCGCTCCCCAGGGCGACGCTAGGGGCTCCAAACCCTAGTGCCGCCAGCCCTCTCGCCGCTTCCTCTTTCCCTCCGCCGCTGGCCACGATGGCGGCGGGCCCCGACACCAAACGTGCCCGGGGGGGTGGACCGACGGTAGCGGCTGGGGCGGTGGCCACCGGTTTCGACGTGTTGTGTATCTAGGGCGGTGACCCTGGACGAGCGGCGGTGTTTCCTCCTCCACGGCCTCCGGCAATGGATGGTGACGGCGGCTGTTGGATCATTTGCCCGCCGAGATCCATCGTCGGCTTAAGCCGGCGGCGTGGGGAAGGGGGCGGCGATTTGCGGGACGAGGATGGTGTGGTTGCGGCGACCGCCGTCCACGGAGTCCTCCTTCGTCGTCGTTGGCCAGCAGACGGCGGCGTGGGAGCCTATTCATCTGCTTCGGGTATGAAGGTGGTGGTCCTAGGGTTTTTCTTCTGCGAAGATGAAGACCTACCGGATGCTGATCCTTTTTCATCTAGCCGGAGTGTTGAGTTCCGGAAGGCTCCGACAGTGAATGGAACAACACATCTTTTGCATGGAGTTTGCTGGATCGGGTGGTATTCGGTCGCGTGCACCCATGCTTTTATTCCAACCGTTTGGTTCTGGAGGGAGCGGCGAGAAGCTCTTTTCTGTGTTAACACCAAGTGACATTGGATTCATGGTGAAAGTCAGAAGAAGAGAATATCATAAAGACCGGATGGGAGGACTAGCTAAGGGAGGTTCAAGTCTCCACGTTGTTGAGGGACTTGCTTGGTGTTCTGGACTTCACAACAGTGGTATGAAAGTCGGGGTGAGAGCACATGTGAAGTTAAGTGTCCTACCTTTCAAGGTTGTGCCTGGCAATGACCTTGTCGGAGGCATTGCTTTCAGAGCGAGGACTATCTTCAGGGTGAAAATCTAAGATCGTTGGTCGGACGACGACGGTGTTGGAACACTGTTTCCTTCTTGGAGATGCCGCTCTTGGAAAGTCTGTATTTCAGGTGTTGTCTTGGTGGTGGATGTATTGATGTTGTTAGGACTGTGATACTGTAGCGGGACATTTGTTTCTTAGTTTTATTTTCTCTTTTTTAGATGTATGTATTCGTACTGCTATTAGGGTGTTGTGTTGTTGCAGATCCTAATTGTAATTGATATATTTAGATATTAATTATTCCCTTTATCGAAAAAATTAATTTGGGCCGGAGGGACTACTACTATGTCCCAATTTGTCAAAATAGGTACTGTATGGATCAAACATTTATAGTGTACAACAAAAAGGTTAGTCTTACCTAATGGCAAATTCCAGCAGGAGAATACGAGCACTACGCCGAGCGGCTCGGGCACCACGATCGCGGTGGCCGGGAATGAAACCAGCGGCGCTTGAACCTGCAGTTCACGAAAACAGCAAGTCATTCGCTTATCGAAAATTTGGGAAAATCAGCAGCCTGACTAAAGATTTTACAGAAATGGGATGTGTCGAGAGCTTGCCTTCTCGGGCGCCGCCCATCTCTCCAGGTTTCGCAGCGTGTGATTGACGGACTTGACGAGAGCGCCAATCTGAAGACGACCGAAACGAACAACTTCATGAAATGGCCAGAAGACAAAACAAGTTTCAGACAGACTCGAACTGAAATAAGCACGTACGTACCTCGTCTCTGTAGGATTCAGCACGGTGCTTGCCGAGGTCATCGCGAAGCACGTCGAACATCTCCTCCTCCTTCTCGGTGAGGAGCCTGATGATCCCCTTGAGCTGCGAGCGCCGCCACGCCAGGTCCTTGGTGATGCCGCTCTCGCACACCTCCTGCAGGCCGGTCACCAGGCTGCCGAAGCCATGGCGGGGCTTCTCCGGCATGCTTCCCATGGAGACAGACAGACGGAGGAGCTAGCTGCTCACCAAGTGCGCACGTTGTGGAGGTTAACTTGCGGCATGACGCGCCACGCGGACTGTGTTAAATAGCGTGGAGGAAGGGCCGCCGGACCGGCGCCGGCCGGCCGTGTGGTTGAGATACAGCGCGCCGTTCATAAATGGGTGGTTCATTGTCACGTTGGAACAGTTGGGCTGCAGATGACTAGGTGCTTTACTGTCAATTTAAATCCGCAACAAGATGACTAGGACCAGCTACAATTTATCGTCCAGTTCCGTAGCTACATCACGAGTTCATCACCTTCTCTGTCTCCTAAACGAGGCCAAAATCAAGCCGCCCCGAGGCTCCGACCCGTCATGATCACAAAGTAATTGGGCCTCGGGAAGTAGCTCCAGCTGCCACATGACTGGTTAAGTGGAGTATAGTTTGTAGTCCCAAAGACCAAGGTGGGCTTGGAGTTCATGATTTGGAAGTCAAGAATTCGGCCCTATTGGGAAAATGGCTGTTTAAGCTCCTCACTGAGGATGGGACTTGGCAGACTATCCTTCGGCGAAAGTATATCGGTTCGAAGACATTATCCCAAATGGTTTGGAAACCAGGGGATTCTCACTGGGCCGGGCTAATGGCGACAAAAAATGAATTTTTTCGCCATGGCACTTTCTCAATCAGAAATGGAGCACAAATACGTTTCTGGGAAGATGCTTGGCTTGATAATGCACCCCTAAGTGAACAGTATCCAGCTCTTTATAGGATTGCTCGTCGTCAAGGTGATACTATTGCTACCGTAATGGCTACCTCACGTTCGGACGGGTTTTACTTGGACAAAGACTTGCGGCATGGAATACCTTAATTCAACGGCTCGGGGATATTCAATTATCGGACGAACCGGACGAATTTAGATGGAACCTTCATGCCAATGGTGCTTTCTCTGTGAAATCTTTCTACAACGCGATCCTTCTTTCTGATCTACCAGTTGATAATAATAAAAAGATTTGGAAGATGAAGATACCATTAAAAATTAAAATTTTGGATGGTATCTTCGTGGAGGGGTAATCCTCACCAAAGACAATCTTGTTAAGCGTAATTGGCATGGGAGTACTCGATGTGTTTTCTGTCATCAGGACGAAACAATCAAGCACTTGTTCTTCCAAACCATTCGCGAGATCTATATGGTCATCATCCAAGTAGCGTCTACCCTGTATCCTCCGACTAGTGTTGCCAATGTCTTTGGTAATTGGCTCCATGGTGTCGATTCAAGGTTTAAGTTGCTTCTTAGGGTGGGGGCGCTAGCAGTTATCTGGGCACTTTGGCTATGTAGAAATGACAAGATTTTTAATGATATAAATTGCTCTTTGTTGCAGGTCATCTACAGATGTACATGTATTCTCCGTTCGTGGTTACCTCTTCAGAGTGGAGAACCGAGACCTGTTCTGAGGTCTGTACACGGTTGGAGGCTACGGCGAGGATACTTTTTCCCATGGGTGGCTAGTACGGATAGATGCCCCACCTACTTCTTAGGCGTTATATGTTTCATCCTGATATGTATCTCGCCTAGTTTTTGTTTTTATCATTTTCGAACCTGAGACAACATAAACGGCTGTGTGCATCCTGGTTATGCAGAGGCTGGATGTAATTGCTTATAAAAGTAATGAAAGCATCCTTTATCGAAAAAAGTATCCTCTCGTTCGGCGCCATGGATGACAAAATTCTTGCCCGGTTGAGGCATGGTCGTTTTCTATCCATATATCCTTGCATTGAACCAACCGTTATGATGCTGTTCTCCTTAATTCTGATGATGATGATGGTCTGAATAATTGCTAACTACTACTACTACTATTCGGTTTCAAAAAGTAATTGCTAACTACCCATTCAATATTTTAGATGGAGCTTATTTTCATCATGAAGGGTTGACACTTGACATTAGGCTGACATTTTCTCTTATTTTTTCAAGCTAGTACTAGGATAATCTGCTTTAAGACTTATCTCCCGTTATATTTCTCATAGTGAAACCCGGCCCTGTTTGAGTCGTATCGAAAAAAATGCTAATTTTCATGTCCTATTCTCTCTCTTTTTTTTTGGAAAAATTAGGTTTATTTGTTTTACCATCGCAATCTAGTTCTACCAAATTTCTGTGATTCTTTCTCCATAAATTTGCTGCTGGTAGATCTGGTTGATTGATTGGTAAGTAGCAATTTGTTACTTCACATCTTACTGAAATGCTTATGTTGTATTTTCTCTTGCTATTCATGTGTAGATGTGATGCTTCAGTTTGATTGGTGGTACTAATTTGAACCGACTACTGTCTAGTTCCAAGACCCAAAGAAAGTAGGATTCGACTCCTGCCATTTTGTTTTGTTTTGTTTTGAGGATGCCGGTCTACTCCTGTACATTTTGACATCATCTACCTCTGTTTTGAGAGCAGTTTACACTTCTCATAGTTTCTGTTCATTGTTGCATTTCAGAGCAGTTTACAGTTCATTTGAGTGTGCAATTCAGAATTCGTAGCCCAGGTTCAGAACTTGCAGGTTCAAAGTTTGGAGTTCAGTTTGCTGTCAATGTAGACGTCTAGTTTGCGGCATATGCAAACATCCGCAACCTGTAGCCGACAACGTGTGAATGATAAATATTTTTGGTAGGAGCAAAGGTTAACTGAAATGAAACTTTATTTTTGGGCTGAACTGAATTGAAACTTGACCTCACTCGTCTTTTTTCTTTTTTTTTGCGAGAACCTCACTTGTCAATAAGTCATTACAAACACGCCCAGATTGTTTCTCTCTTGCTGAATGTACAAAATGTTACACACAACTTGCTGCTCTGCTGATCCTAATGTTCTTGCCTTCAGATTTCCATGAAAGAACTCCTGAGAGCGTCAACTTAGAGAGGAAGTTGGTGGAGTCGATGAGCTCATTGTCGAGGACTCCTGGAGGCGTAAAGTTCGTGGGGGCTAAACCTAGGTATTGTTTGACGTGAAAGGCTCTGTGTTGCATCTGAACTTTGTCCTCGTAGCCATCTTCTTCGTTATATGCAAGTCTACCACTCAACTGATGTGAACAATGTTAGTTATTGTACCATTTGTGGTTTGTTGTTGTAGTAAACTGTAATGGAATTGCATAGCTGGATCGGTGTGCTTGGATCATTTGCATGGTTGGATCAATTTGCTTGAACTGTAATCAACTCGCATGTAATTGGTTTTATTCGGCTACAGGCGGCAGCCCTCGGTGGTTGCTGCCGGCGGCGGTCATGGTTGCAGCCGGCGGCGGTGCAGCCAGGGCCTGATCTGGGCCCGGGACGGACTACGGTTTCGCGGCTGTCGGGGGCTGCGGTGTAGCCTGCTGGCTCCAGCATCCCAGGGCCGTTCGTCCTGCCGGATCTTCGGTGTGACGGGCGGCGAGGATGGCCATTTGCATGGGGGATCGTCCTACATAAAGGCGGCGGTCCTAGGGTTTCTCACGCGCCAAGATGAAGACCTTCTGGATGCTGATCCATCTTCATCTAGCCGGAGTGATGAGTTCCGGAAGGCTCCACCGGCGAATGGAACAGTGCATCTTTTGTCTGGAGTTTGCTGGATCGGGTGGTATTCGGTCGCTCGCACCCATACTTTTATTCTGATCATTTGGTTCTGGAGGGAGCGACGCGAAGCTCTGTTCATTGTTGACACTAATTGGCTTGGTCCATGGTGAAGTCAGAGGAAGAGAATATCATGAAGGCCGGATTGGAGGACTAGTTAAGGAGGTTCAAGTCTTCGCGATGTTGAGGGCTTGCTTGGGTTTGCAGCAGTGGTATGATAGTGGGGGGGCACAGGTGAAGTTCGAGTCCTACCTTTCAGGATGAAAACCCGCCTTAACTGGTTGTGCATGATAATGACCTTGTTGGAGGCATTGTTTTGAGAGCGGGGACTATCTTCAGGGTGAAACCTAAGATCTTTGATCGGGCGACGACGACGCTGGTGTACTGTTTCCTTCTTGGAGCCGTTGCTTTTGGATAGTCTGTATTTCAGGTGTGTTATCCTTGTGGTGGATGTATTGTTGTTGCTAGGCCTCAAACCTAGCGCTGCGGGCTGCAGAATTCGCAAACCTGGCGTTGTTCCGCATTTTTTTCTTTTGAAATTTGGCGATGTTCCGCTTAGTTCCGTGGAGGCTAGGCAGCTATGGGAATTAACCCGTCCCGCCTGCAACTTGACTTCGCTTATCAGCCGCTACGGGAACTAATAAAAGTTCACTAAAAACGAGGATAGCTTCCTCTCCCGGGTCGCTCTCGCGCTGGGGCGACTCCGGAGAGCCCCAACCCTAGGCCAAGCCACCCACCACAAAGCCACCTCCCCTGGCCGCTGCCGCCGCCGGCACCGGCGGCGGTGGCGGCGCCCTGCAGCCAAAGGCGGAAGGGAATGGTGGGCGCGCCCCGGTGTCTCCTCTGCGCGCAGAGAGGCGGCGGCCTGGCGGCTGGCACGGCGAGGCGAGGTGGTTTCCGGGCCGGTGTGGCGTGTTGCGCTGACCGGCGGCGGAGGGGGCGGCCAGCTCGCGCCTGGCGGAGGCCGCGCCCTGGCGGGCTCGATCTGGGCCTCACGGGCCCGGTCTGGGCGGACGGCTGCGGCCTTCAGGCGGGGTGGCGCCTTGCCTGGCGGCCCGTCGGTGGGTTCTATGGCGCGGGCGAGGCGGGGGGTGGCGCGGCGGAGGCTCTGGTGGCGCCGTGGTGGCCCGATCTGGGCCTACTCTGGCATGTGCGGGGCGGGGGTGCTGCCACTGGATCGCGCTGCGGATGGTGGCGGCCGGGGATGGTGGGCAGCGGCGATGCTTTGACTGCCCTGCCGGTGAAGGACTCCTTGGCAGGATGGTGCTCCGGGTGAAAGCCCTGCCCGACTCGATCGGTGCCGGCGATGGCGACGCCCCGGGGCGCCGTTCCCCTTCTTGAAGGCATCGTTGTGGGGCTCCTACCTCTCCTGCATTCAAGGCTTCATGCTCTCCGAGTGAAAACTCAAGCTCTGGCCTCGGCCGGTGCGGGCGACGGCGACGGTCTCGTCGCTTCCCTTCTTGGAGGCGTCATCTTGGAGCGCTTGACCTTCTCTCGGCGGTGGTTGTTTTGCTTGTTGTGCTATGTTGCCATGCCGGACGGGTTGGAGGATGTCGAGGCGGCGGCCTTGGGTAGGTGGTGAGCCGGGCGGGCCCCGGAAGGCGGTGCGGCGGCATCTCTATGGTGCGGGGATGCGGCTTGCCACGACTTGGGTGGCGACCTTGGCCATGTGGGCGGCATGGCAGTCGGCTCGTGAGGGGACGGTCGGACGTTATGTCGGGGCGGCGGCCCCGGATGAGTTGGTGTGATGCCCGTGGTCTGCGGCCGTTTGCCCTGTGCAGCTTGGGCTGCGGGTGGTCGGTTCGTGCGGCGTTGCAGCTCTAGAGCGAGCGGTGGTACGTCGGGGTGGCGGCCCCGGAAGGTGGTGGTCTTGGTGGACGCGCAGCGCGCGACGGAGCAGCGGTATGTCGGAGCGGCGGCTCCGAATGTTTGTCATCTTGGCAGTGTTGAGGACATCGACTTTGTGTCGCAAGGGTGACAAGGTCGTTTTGGCGCACTTCTCTGAGAGGTTCTTCTTCTTCAGCTTTGTTGGAGTGTCCCGTGTCTTCTCCTCTCATAGTAGGCACGGCGTCTTCTCTCTGGCATGGTTGGATGGCTAGCCAGTCTTGGCGAGTGTGTTGTCTGATTGTATCAGTTGTGGGTTTGTGTGGGCTTGCCCTTGTGGCGTGGCGCGTGCCCCCGTAGTGTCTTGTTGTATGGTTTTCGCCTTGTTTTCTCCTAAAAATTGTGTATTTTCTTCTTAATTAATGGATGGGGCAAAGCTTTCATGTCCGTTTCAAAAAAAAAAATTCACTAAAAACTGCACAAGAAAAGGCAGCTGGTACATGAGACGCGTCCCACATTCGTACTTTATGGACACGATTGGTAACCCGCGTGACCTCAAAATAGACTATGGGAGAAAAAAATAACAAGGTCATTGGTTGGTTGGGCTCCATTCGGTGTTGTGAGCAGCGTGTGCATCAAAACACTCTTGGGCCAGGCCCCAGAGGAACACATAAATTAACCGTTTTCTGGTACCATGTTCGGTGCGTGCTTTTTTCGTCTCCAGGGATGCAATAAGTGCTTCAGGTCACTTCCTTAAACTACACCTTTCTAATCACTTCTAATGAACACAACTATGGCTTTTTTCAAAACTAGTACGTCGGTACGTGCACAGCACGTCAATTATGCGCATGCATTTTTTAAAAATACACGGTCCCTTAAGAAATAAATTAAATAAACCATTTTATTTTGAATTTATTTGTTTCGTATGTAAAGCCACTGCGATGAATTAAAAAAATGGGTTGTTTCCACGCAATGTAAACTATGTTTACCACAAGAAATTCTCACGTTTTGAAGGATGAAAACCATAGAAAACATACATACACTTATATTAGATTGTAAACATATACATAGAGAGGAAAATTATTAAACTCTAATCACAAGGAGATTAACGAATGTACGTAGTGCCAAAATCTACCCAATTTTGTGTGAAAGTGGTATGAGGTTTGACCACATAAGATCCAGTGAAGCATTCCCGACTAACTGACGAACAACATCACCATACCACACCCACCGGTCTTCTTCAAAATTCTCGCTGCTTCTTGTAACTGCTAAGAACCTCTTCCTCAAGGTGCTCATGTTTAATCGTCTCAGTCCTCAATACATTCCCCACATTTTGCCAAGCCAAGATTGAGTTAAAAGAAGGACATATGCGACAGACCGGACATGCGGCGTCATTATTCTCAGACCAAGCTTTATGGGCAGGTCTCCTCTACGTGCGCATCCAACAGGTGGTCATGAGTTAGCATTAGAAATGGAGAATCAGGGCACGCATGATGCTCTACAGCGGGCGGAGCCTCACAAAAATCCATGGGCAAGCCAGTCTAAAAGAAACAAAAAAAATGTCCTTAAACCTTAAAAATTAACCTGGTCATTTGTCTATTGTTCTCATCGTGGTTCTGTTGTTTTAATCAGTATCATTTGCTAGTAATAAAATATCTCCTTTTCTAATCAAGACAAGGTAACGTGCAGGCTACTGTGTAGGGCTGGGCCTTGTATGCATAGAACTAAAATTTGTATTGGCAGAAATCTTAAGATGCCCATGGCCCAATTCGGCCTCAACCGATCTCCACCACTGCCGGTACTCGATTTCTCCAGAATATTCGCTAAGCACTGTAGACGCGAATCCCTTCCATCTGGAACGTAGGATAGGCACTCATCAACGGTTGAAATTACTTCCCATGCTCATGATTCAAAATTTCAAAACTCGTACACTATATAGGAGTATAGATAAGCTCTACATAAGAAAATTGCACGTCGACGAGGTCAATCCATTCAGACTATAGGTTTGGAGTTTCGTTTGTTGTGCGTTCCATTTTGTGTTCATGCTTAATGAGTTTTGGACTGACTTTCGCCAAAGTCATTGCCTACGCCGGTTGAAATTTCCTTTGAGGAGCAGCTTCACCATGCCGTTTCACACAACTCTTGTATTGTAATTTTTTCAATTCGGTGATCATAGACACGAACATCTGCATCTCCCCAGTATAGTAAGGTGTTCTTCGAAAATCCCCATCTACGTATATGTGGGACATCTATTTTTGCATCAAGATCTGTACAGCTACTTCTCAACAATGCAAAGAGCCCCTTGAGTGTATCTTTCTTTTTAGTGCAAAAAACACCTCCGATTTGGAACAAATTTTACAAACATTTTGCATTCATATTTCGATCTGGAACAAGTTTTTAACCTGGGACTATTAGGAACAATTAGTACGGTATATTAGGCACAATTAGTACCGTATTAGACATAATTAGTTTGCAATCTGGTAGTAGTAGGAATCCCGTCTGTCAAATCCATCCCGTTTCATTGATAGAACATGGAAGCAAATGACAGCTTCAAACATGGAAGAAAATCAAATACGTAATCTGGCGCTTGGGTTTGGGGAACAATGATGGAAATAAGCTGTGAACAAAAATGGAAAGAATAGAAACATCCATGAATTCTAGAACCTAGAGGAAGAAAAAATCAACCAATTCTATCAACGACCATGGCTGGAATAATGACAGCTTCAAACATGGAAGCAATGTGGGAGCTCCCCGTCCTCTGACAAGGTTCCGTAAAAAAAAACATGAAAGCAAATCAGGACAAAAATCAATTTTTTTTTTGAATCCAGATCCGGTTGTGCACGCCGGCGGCCGCCTCTCTTCTTGACGTTCCCATCGATTTGAAGGAGACCGGTGTGGGGCATGGGATTGGAGGCCGTTTTGGATCTCAGGTTCGTGGCCTCCGTGCTCCCAACGGCCGGTGTGATGGGCGGCCTCGGGATGGTAGCATGGTCGGGAATACCAGATCCAGTGCGGTAGGCTGCCGGTGGTGTGCCGCTACAGGAGGAGGTGGATGAGGGAAAGTGGCGGCGGCGCAGGTGAGGTGGAGGAGGTGGATGCGTCGAGGAAGAGAATGTCACATGGAAAATGAGGGTGTAAACACGAATCTTGAAGCAATTGTGGCCTTCGGATAAGCCAGGGACACCCACGTGTATGTAGTAAAACTGCGTTGGGTGTTCTTGTGCATTTTTTGTTGTGTCTAACATCAACCTTTGTCAAGTTTCTCGTCTCCCACTCCCGCTCCGGCCTAACTGTGGAGTTGGAGATGATGGAGGTGGTTGTGGTTGTGTCCATCTTAGTGTTGATCCACTCGCTATGCCAGCAGCGCTCTCTGGGCCACCCATCGTGTCGGCATGCCCTCCTTCGACTGCACTACGTGGTCACCAGTGACATGTGCAACCTTGAGCACCTCCTCAAGAACAAGTTCGTCGCCGAGGACGAGGTGTGGCGGTCGCAGCGAAAAGTGGCAAGCCCCGAGTTCCACTTCGCCGAGTTCCGCACACTCACGGCGGAGCTCGTCCACCGGCGGCTGCTCCCCGTGCTGGGCGACATAACTGTGCTCAAGTGTGGTGGTGTGAGGTAAGATCACCACATGAAAAAGAGGTGAGACTAAATGTGAGTACGTAGGCAACCAATCGAAGATACTCGTGTGTTGCGAACGATACGACCAGGTGAGACTCAACGTGAGTAGGTAGGCAACCAATCGAAGGTACTCGTGTGTTGCCAACGATACGACCCAGATCAGCAAACAAACAAAGTCCACAACTTGGTTTTTAGCTCGTTTTTCCGTGTCCATGCTCCCCAGAACATGCGTCTGGGAGCTCCAAAATCGAGCCGGGCAACCAATCACGCCCCACGTTCCTAATCAAAGTGCACAATACAGGGAAACAGAGACTTCAGAATGCTATGTGAAATTGTCAATGTACAAAAATGACAAAACCAGGGCATGTTCTATTGCTGTTTATGAGTTCTATTGCCATGAAAGAACTCCTGAAAGCGTCAACTTGGAGAGTCAAGTTGGTGGAGTCCATGAGCTCATTGTGGAAGACTCTTGGAAGCGTCAAGTTGGTGGGGGCTAAACCTGGGTATTGTTTGACGTGAAAGGCTCTGTGCTGCATCTGAACTTTGCCCTCGTAGCTATCTTCTTTGTTATATGCAAGTCTACCACTGAACTGATGTGAATAATGTTAGTTAGTGTACCATTTGTGGTTTGTTGCTGCAGTGAACTCTAATGAAATTGCATGGTTGAATCAAGTTTGCTTGGACCATTTGCATGGTTGGATCAGTTTGCTTGAACTGTAATCAAATCGCTTGTACTTGGTTTTATTCAGCTTCTATATACTGTAAAATGTGCATGCTAGGCTCAAAGATCACCACCAAGCGGGCTGGTGTGGGCTGGTGCGGGCTGCAGTGTCCCACGCTAATACTAGCAGTCTGTGGCGTCAACCCGCGAGCGTCCGCAAACCTGGCGCTGTCCCGCTTAGTTCTGTAGCAGCTAGCCGCAACCTGCCCCGCCTGCAACCTGACTTACCATATGAGCAGCTAAACGCACTGCACATCAGTGCTTCATGTTCCTGATCGAAGTGCACAATTTAAAGGGTAAACAGAGACTTCAGAATGCTATGTCAATGTACAAAAATGACAAAAACATGGCATGTCCTACAACGAACTTGCTGTTTATGAGTTCTATTGCTCAAGCACCTACTCTGTTTTTCAGTCTAATTAAGGAATAACAGAGGGGGGCCTCTTGTTTGATACTACTATTTGTCTTGGATAATTTGAGGTTGTTATTACAGAAACAAATCAAGAAATGGTATAGGATGTCGCCGAAGATTGCTGGTGCTCATGGACGGAAGAGGACGGTGATGCCTGGTTTTCTTTGCCGTCTACTGAACGGCCAGGAATGTGCTGCTGCTTGTCGGGGCTGAAACTGTCGCCGGGGCAGGTGGTGTGCTGCTGCTTCCGGCCTCTTTGGACTTCTGGAACTCTACCATGTACTTCATTTTTTCATCCTCGTTACCTTCGTCGTCGCCTTCGTCGGTGTAGTTGCCTTGGGTGTCGTCGCTGTCCGTCTCGTCTGGCGTCGCAAGCTCCTTCTGTCGGGTCTGCATGTTTGCCTCCGTCGCCATCGTCATGTTGTCTTCAGCCTTGTGTGTATATAAGAAACTCGTTACATTGCGTGCAATTGAGTATGAAAAATCTTTACAAGGAGAGTTGATTGTTGTGTCATTACCTTGTTTGTACCGATGGCGTCAAGCACCTTGTTAGTGACCTTTGGAGGGTCGCCGGTGCCGGGTGGAGCATGCAGGCTCTCGCCTCCAACGATGTACCTCTTGTCAGAGTCATTGCTCATCTTACCCTCGAGCTCGCGCCACTGCTGGTGTGCGGTGTTGGCGGCCACAGCAGTGTTCCTGGAGGGAGTGCTAGAGCCGCCGTGGCCGCCGCCGCCGCTCACGGCGAACTGCTTCTTGCGGTAGATGGCGTCGAGCTGGTGGAAGTAGGGGCAGGTCTTGGAGTCCTCGGGCCGCCTCTTGTTGCTCTCCTTGACCTTCTTGAAGTACTTGTTGATGTTCTCCCACTTCTCCTTGCAGCGCTTGGAGCTCCGGTTGTAGCCGATCCTCCGCATGCCGGCTGAGATGTCCTCCCACAGCGGACCCTTGCTGGCCCCGGCCGTCCCCACGCCCTGGTAGTGCTCGTCCTTCTCCATCCTCAGCTGGATGAGCGCCTCGACCTCCTCCTTGGGCCACCGCGACATCCCCCCGCTGCCCTCTCCTCCGCCAGCCCGGCCGCCCACCTCCGCCTTGGGCGGCGGCGCGACCACCAGCTGCAGCGAGCCGACGTGAGCAGGCGGCGCGTGGACCGGCGGCATTGGCGACGGCAGCACGGAGGTCCCGCCGACGCGCTTGAGGAAGGCGATGAGCGCGGCGTCGCGGGCGGCCGAGGCGGCCCGCTCCCGTGCGTGCTGCTCCCGTTCGCTGCTGATGCGGGCGAGCTCCTGCCGCCGCCACGCCTCCTCCCGCGCGGTGCGGTCCGCTTCCCATTTGTCGAGCGTGTCCAGGAACATCCGCTGGGACTCGTCCTGCTTCTCAGTGATCCGCTTTATCACCCCCTCGAAGAGCGCCATGACAGTCTTGTTCCTCCCGCCGATGTCGCCTGCCTGGTCCTCCTCCTCGTCGGACTCGTCGTCGGACTCCGACTCCGAACTCGACGAGAAGCCGAGGTCCGGCAGCAGGCCGGCGCCAGGGTTCGCTGGCACCGCAGGCGCCACCTGGGACGCCACTGCCAGCGGCTGCGTCGTTGTGGTTGCCATTGCCGTCTGGTTGTGCTGCTGCGGCGGGGCCGCGGCGTGTAGCGCTTCGAGCTCGGAGAAGAAGCGGTAGGTCTTGCCGTCCTGGCGGCCGGCGCGGCCCTCCTTGGTGCGCTTGTAGTACTTGTCCACGTTCTCGAACTTCTCCTTGCACTTCTTGGCGCCCCTGCGGTAGCCCAGCTCCGCAAGCTTCCTGCAAAACGGCCGCTCCTGCTGTCAGAAGTGTGTCTCTTGCTTTCACGTCTCAACAAAATTGGCACAGCAATGAAGAAGGCATGAATCGGTAAACATATGGAAATTGCTGTAGTATACACTAGCAAGTGTTGTCACAATCACATAACATTCTTTTTCTTTCTTCCCTGAAAAAGACTGAAGATGGAAGGAAACTGAAAAAAGAGCAAGGAGAGATGCGATGATGTCAAGATGATGGCACTGTCAGTGTAGAGGGATGTAAATTAATCAGAGGAGCGTCAACCGAGCTGCATCGGGATGGGAGCAAAAGGCTTCCTTCCTTCCTTCTTTCCCAAAGACCAGATTGCATCAATGCATACAAAAGTAAGATAAAAAAGAGTAGAGAAAACAGTGCAGCCTGCGCTGCAGTGTCTGCTCATGGACTGCACACACAGAAGAACCACACCGTAGCATACGGCGCAGAGGTTCTTTACCAGTACCTGCTCCTGCCCCAATCCGCAGGAATCGAGGAGCATTACGCCAAAACAAGATGGGAAATGCTGCAAAGATGGCCTGATAACTGGCCATCATTTCACGCAGGACACCTCTGACGGCGAAATTCCGTCAGACCGTTAGCCGCATTCCGCAGCGGGGAAGGAAATTTATCTGTACCAGTGTAGTAGTAGTACCACATTGAGCTCAGTTCTCACCTGGAGACCTCCTCCCAGAGGGGCGCCTTGAGGGCGGCGTTCCGGAAGGCGCCGTCCATCTCCGACCGGATCCTGATGAGCGCCAGCGTCTCCTCCCGCGGCCACCGGCTGCCGGACCCTCCCGCTCCCGAGCCGGCCTCCACCGGCATGCCCATGTCCTCAGCGTGGCGGAAGTTGCCGCCGCCGCCGCCCGTCACAGCGGCTGCTAATTCATCGAAATTCGCACCCGCCGGCGGCGGCAGCATCGGGGACGGATACGGGACAGACATGGTCGCCGGCCCCGGCTGCGGCGAGAGCGAGACCATGCCGGTGGGCGGAGACCCGTAGGGGTATCCGGCGCCGTCCTGGTGATGCTGCATGGCCAATTGGCCACCGCCGCCGCCACCACCACCACCTTTCTTTTCCTGCTCAAAACACAAAATTCAGTTGATCTACCTTACCATACTGGGGCGCAGGTAATAGAAAATTGGAGTAGCTCTCCACCACCGCACTACCACCACTAGTTTCTACGAGTACGTACCACCAACTGGTACTCGACGAGAGCAATTTACGGACTGGATTGAGGAATTCTTGCTTGTACACCCATCTCTCTCAGCCTACGCTCTCCTCCCGTCTCTTTCCCCACACAGATAAAACGAGTACCGCAAGGGAGGACATGAGTACATGACTTACCGTTTTCCAAGTTCTGACGGCGGAGATGTCGGAAATTGGGAACAATCAAGGGGCGCTGTGATGTTGCTAGGGGAGGAAGAAGGGAGACGGTGGTGAAAAAGATGGGGTCATGGACAACTGGAAAGAGGCAAAGGAGGGTGGAAGGCAGCCAGAGAAAGACAATAGCCTTACAAAGGAGACGGTGTGTGTGTACACCACACTGGCGCTCTAACACTTATATATCACCGTTCACAGAAGATATGTGTGTTTTAATGGGTTGTATTTACGTTTAATAAATAATAAGAGATATATTATATGAGACCATGAATGTTAAAAAGATATGGCATGCATCAAACAGAGCGAAAAAAATAGTAGAGATAAAGCTTTATCTCCATCTCCCAACAGAAAGCACATCCATACAAAATCAAAAGATATGTAAGTATATGTCTGCTTTTCAATTTATAGGGTCAGTTTCTTTCATGTTATGAGGCATGAGTTGAGATATATGTGTCTTTAGAAAAATTAAGAAATCCCTTTAATTACACTAATAAAATCTATAATCATTTAGTCCAATAGATTCATTTATACAATATGTATTATTGTTACATGCACCGTGTTCATCGATGTTTTCAGGTGAGAGGATACGAAAATGTCTACAATAACTTTGGTAACAAATTGAGTTACGAACCTATGATAACATCAACATCAACAAAACGCGATGTTCTCGCTTGCTAGAGTTCGCGATACTGTGAAAATACAGCATGATAGTTTAAAGATGCTAAGAAAGAGTGTGTTGCAGTTAGGAGATATATAATTTCAAACCATAATTGATAGGTGATATATCATGAAACAAGGGGACTAAACTAAGGGGCATCTTGTACCTATCTCAACAAAGAGCACATCCACACAAATAAATGGAAATTCATCTATGTAGTGTTAGTTTCATTCATGTTAAGAGATAGTGAATGAGATATACCTCGCTTTGAAAAATTGAAGGCATCCGATCTTGATTGGTTTGACCAGGCATCCGGGATGAAACCTTTATTAACCTCGCCGACTGGAATTGGTAAAGTTAGTGTTCTCCCTTTTAAAGGCGTTGGTGCGGAAAAACGACGACTAGCATAAGCGTAGGTCATATCTTGTCCTGGTTATGATATTGGTGTGTATTCAATGCTTGTTGGTGCGGCGTAATTGCCTTGAATTAATTCTAATAAAACATAGTTGTATGCATCTGCAAAAGATATGTATGGGCTGGCTAATTTATACGTTGGTTTCTTTCATATTATGAGGCAGTTAATGAATATGTCTTTGGAAAATATAAAGAATATTTTTAAGAAAATAACATAATCCTATTAATTACACCAAGAAAATATAAGGTCATTTATTCCAACAGATTCATTCATATACCATGCGCGAGTCAATCTTGTGAGGTGAGAGGGTATGAAAATGGCCACAATAACTTTGGTAGCAAATTGATTTACCATCCTACAAATGATAAAATCAACGAAGGACAATGTTCTCACCGTCTAGGGTTGACAATATGGTGAGAAATGAGAATTTGAAGACTCCAAGAAAGATTGTGTCGCATTTAGGCAGTATACAATTACAAACCATAAGTGTTAAATGACACATCATGAAACATGGGCAGTAAAATAATTGACATGCATCTATCTCAACAAAAGCACATAGACATAAAATAAATACAAAATTTATGTATTAGTTATTATGTAGTGTTGGTTTCATTCATTTTAAGAGATAGGGAATGATACATACCTCACATTGAAAAATGAAGGCATCTGGTCTTGATTGGTTTGACTCGACATCCTGGATTATTTATAATCTCCTAGACATGAATTGGTAACGTCAGCGTCCTTCCTTTTCAAGGCGTTGATGCGGAAGAGCAACGACTAGCAAAATCTTAGGTCATACCTTGTCATGGTTATGGTATTGGTGTGTTTTTAATGCTTGCTAGTGCGGCGTAATTGCCTTGCATTGGTTCGAATAAAATCATAGTTGCGTGCATCCGCAAAAGATATGTATGCGTTTGATCAATTTATTGGGTTAGTTTCTTTCATACGCTACTAGAAAAAGGCCTAGCCGTTGGATGACTAGCAGTGACACACCACTATACTTGTGTGCCACTACTATACCAGGAAGAGGTGCTCTATTGCTAGCCTTGTTACCTGTGGCGCACCTAGTAGTGCGCCACCACTATGGCTCTGGCTGGTACCACCCCTCCCCCTAGATTACCAGTGGTGGACCACTGTTTGGTGCATCACTGGTAAGTCGGGCCCTCTTTTGAAAATGTTAAAATATTTTAGGGGGGGGGCAAAAATATTTCCACACCCCTTCCAATGTGGACTACCTTTCTAGTTTTTAAAAAAAATAAAAAAATCCTTCGAGATGTCCACGTGTTATATCATCTAATTGCAACTAAAATATAAAAAACATGAATTTCGATTTTTTTTTTGCAAAATCGCATCATGTATCGGTAAAATAGCTTTTCTGGTTGCACACGACCTCCGATGGAAACGTGTTTTATATGAAAATGTATCTACAAAAATTTTTACATCCGATTTCAACCATCTTCAGCCGTTTAGCGATTTTTTGGATTCTCCAAAATCAAAAAGGAAACATAAGTTTTTTAAGTATTTAGTTTTCAGGCAAAAAAAAAACTTTCAAAAAAAAATTAGCAGTGGCGCATCAAGCCTGGTGGTGCGCCATTACTAATCTTCCGGCCTCCAAAATTCAAAATGGTCGGGCCCGTTTATCCTTATCCCTACCCACCTCCCTCCTCCCTCCTCCAAACATTTCCTTCATCCTCTTCTCTTTCTCTCCTCCTCCTCTCCTTCATCATCCTCCTCTTTCTCTACTCGAAATCCTTCCTCTCCTTATCCTCAACCCATCCTCATCCTCTCCTCATCCTCTCCTCATCCTCTCCTTCTCTTCAACGCGTCCTCATCCTCTCCTCATCCTGTCCTCCTCCCTCCTCTTCTCCATCCCTTCTCTGATGATCCCAACCCTTCCATCCTCTTCGGCCGCATGCGGAGCTTCCCCCTCACAGAGAACGTGTGAAGATGCATACAAGAAAGAAATTTAGAAACAAAATGCAAAAAAAAACCATGCCAGATCTAGATTCAAATTTTAAATTTTGCTCGTGGTGCACGTTTTTTTAGCAGTGGCGCACCTCGATGACATAACAGTGGCACATCACCAGGTGCGCCACTACTACTATAGTTACCAGTGGCGCAACACTTGGTGCGACACTACTAACACTTACCAGTGACATGATAGTAGTGGCGCACCAACTAAATTAGATGCGCCACTCTAACCAATTTTCTAGTAATGATATTATGAGGCAGAGAATGAGAGAAATGTTCCTAGAAAATAAAAATAACATTTTTAAGAAAATAAAATTCCCTTTCAATTATAGCAAGAAAACCTATAATCATTTAGTCCAATAGATTCATTTGCATTATATATTTTTGTTACCTAAACCGTTTAGCTAGTTAATCATGTGAGGTGAGAGGATATGCAAATGTCTACAATAACTTTAGTAACAAATTGAGCTACTAACCTACGTACAACATCATTAACAAAGGGCAATGTTCTCACTTTCCAGAGTTGACAATATGTTGAGAATAAGATGCAAAGAAAGAGTGTGTTGGATTTAGGCAGTATATAATTTCAAACCAAATCTTAAGGGATATATCAGGAAATAAAGGGACTAAAATAATGGGTGTTTTGTATCTATCTCCTAACATAAAGCACGGCCACACAAAATAAATGGAAATTTATTTATTAGTTATGGTTGGTATCTCCCTCCTGCACAGCCTGTACACATCCTGCCGCAACACCTTTAGTCATGGTTGGTATCTCCCTCCTGCAATGGCCTGTACACAATGCCTCCAATTTGTAACTTATTTTCTTTCTTAACATGAATTAGCTCTTCATTGCGCCGAGTGAATAGTATTTCCTTGGCACGAAGGTGAAGGTTGCAGTTCAAATTTTTGCTCTCGATATTGTAAGAATAAACATGTTCCGAAAGAACCAAGTTCGAAGCTTAAACCATGGAGATGTCGATTTCATGGAATCTAATCTTGGGATCACCAATGATAGTAGTGCAAAATGCATTATCTGACCATTTGCTAAGAACACTATCCCATCCATTTCATTCCATACATGCCTGATGATGATTTGTTATCTATCTTTTTGAAGTGTCACTGCAAAATACATAAATATGCTAAAAACAAAAAAACATAAGTGCTAACTGCAATTTCCATGACAAACTATCTAGTCCCTTCTAAATGGAACTTGAACACTCATCCTTCATGTACACAAAAAATTAATGCACATCCTCCAACATTGATTGGATTAAATCTAAGCAGCAACTAGGAAGGAGATAAGAAATATTTTGTCACATGTATCTAATCACTATCTGTCTTTTCATAAAAATATCATAGCACTCCTTATATTTTGGAATGGAGGGAGTATTATAGAGCGCCGCATATCAAGGTGGAAAGTCGAACAAGATATTCAGTAACTAGTGCCTACACTATTCTCCACTACAATCATGTAATGTGATGGAAAAAATTATATATCACAAAGATGTAAACCATGTAAATGAAAAGGGATGGACATAAACGGAAACTAAAGAATATAATAATGTGCATAACTACATATGCATGTGTGGGAACAAAATAACAATGATTTCTTCAAAAGAAACATATATTATCCATTCATATTAAGAAGTCTTATGATGGTTCTACCAACACATCAGCGTATAGTTTGGCTCAAGCTTGACTAGTACTTTGAACCTTGGCCCAAACTATATTCGCCAAAAGATCTTTGAGCTAATAGGTATTATAACTATATAATTTTTTTAAAATTTCCGACGTATGTGCTTGCTCTTAGAACATGACTAGGTTGCACTTCTCTTGCATTCGAGTCAAGCTTCCAGCCTTTACCTAAATTTTTCTCGCGAAGATTTGCAAAATAATTAAAAATTCATGTTTATTTTTAATAATAACTAGATCAACTAACCTACCTACATATTAAAGGATTTTCATTTTGAATTTTCTTTAATTTTCTTTTGTAGATTACAATGCTGAAAAGGTGATCCACCGGGGAGGGGTGTGGACCAAAAAAACCTAGAAAGTATTTAGTCCTGGTTGGTGTCTCCAACCAGAACTAGAGGTAGACCTCTAGTTCCGGTTGGAGACACCAACTGGGACTAAAGAGGCTCGCACCGGCCGTAGTCTGCATCAACCCCTTTAGTCCCGATTGGTTTTTCCATCCTGGAATGGCATGTACACAATGTCACCATTTTGTAGCTGATTTGATTTCTTAACATGAATTAGCTCTTCATTGCATCGAGTGAATAGTATTTCCTTGGCACGAAGGTGAAGGTTGCACTTCAAATTTATGCTCTCTATATTATAAGAATTTACATGTTCATAAAATAACCAAGTTCGAAGCTAAATCCATGGAGATACCGATTTCATGTAATCTAATGTTGGGATCACCACCCATAGTAGTGCGAAATGCCTTCTCTAACAGTTTTCTAAGAATGGCATCCTTCATCCATTTCATTGCATACATGCCTCTTGATGATTCCTTATATGTCTTTTTGGAGTGTAACTCCAAAAGAAAAAATATACTACAAACAATAACACATAAGCGGTAACTACAATTGTCATGTTAAACTATCTAGTCCCTCCTAAAGTGTAACTTGAGTACTCATCCTTCTTGTTCCAAAAAAAATTGATGCTGATCCCCCAACATTGATTGGATTAAATCTAAGAAGCTACTAGGAAGGATATAAACAATATTTTGTTAGATGTATTTAATCAGTATTTGTCTTTCATAAATATATCCCAAAATGTCTTATATTTAGGAATTGAGGGAGTATTGTAGAGCGATGCATATCAAGGTGGAAAGTTGAACAAGATATTCAGTAACTAGTGCTTACACTATTATCTACTACAATCATCTAATGTGTTGGAAAAATTTATGGATCACAAAGATGAAAACCATGTAAACGAAAAGGGATGGACATAAACAGAAACCAAAGAATACACTAATGTGCATAACTACATATGCATGTGTGGGAGAAAAATAATTAGGACTTCTTCAAAACAAACAAGCCTTATCCAATCAAATTCAAAAGTCATATGATGGTTCTACCAACACCTCAGTGTATAGTTTGGCTGAAGTTCGACTAGCGACCTTGAACCTTGGCCCAAACTAAATTTGCCGAAGGCTCTACAAGCTAATAGGTATTGTAACTATTTAACTTGTTAAATTGCTGATGTATGTGCCTGATCTTAGAACAAGAGTAGGTCACAGTTTTCTTGCATTCAACTCGGGCCTCTATCCTTTATCGAAACATTTTTCGCTTAGATATATTTTTATATATTAACCATTTTTTTAGTTCGTATGCAAAAGTTATTTCCATCTTACCAAAATATACATTGTTTTTGCAAAACAAGTCATGTTTTTTATTTTTCATAATAACTAGATCACCTAACCTACCTACATCAGAAAGATTTTCAATTTTCAATTTTATAGCATTTTTTTGTTGTGATTTCTATTTTTGTGCTCTCAGATCCTTAGTTGTACTTAGTTTTCCCCAGCTCCTTAGTTTTTCCCCAGTTTTCCCCAAGCCCTTGTCTGAAACCTGCAGAAGGAGCTCGGACGGGAGGATTTCCGTTTAGTTGACCGTTCCATGCTAACGTGTGGGGTCACGTCATGTGGGGCCTCGTCGCGTGGGGCTGGTAGAAAGGGATCGCGTGGGACAGTACAAGACCGCGTTTAGTTGTACGTGAGAAGGATCTGGGTCCTATCTCTCTCGGCCCAAATTGGCATTTTTAAGAGGGATCCCTTTTAAGAGCACATTTTTTCCCTCTTTCTCTCTCTGTCTTTTTTCAATAAATTATTATCAAATCTAGAGAAGCTTCCATTTCTGGTGCCATATTAATGACCTCACCTATCTTGATTCGTATGTACTCCCTCCGTGCATGTATATAAGATGTTTTGGTTTTTTATTTGATACATCTAATTTGGTTTGTATCTAGTCTAGTTTTAGTGTGTAGGTTCACTCTTTTTAGTTTGAATGCAGTCCACTCTAAAAACATCTAAACAATCCTATATTTCTAAACAGAGGGAGTATCTAGTTAAATCTAGAAGGAAATCTCGATGCTAATGTACGATAAATTCACACCGTCATAATAAATCGAGAAAATAAAGTAGAGCCAACAACGTATAGTAGAATAAGGATAGATAATAAGCTGCATACAGCAGCCAACATAATAACAGAGCCAATAACGAGGTTCTTCACAACACCAACATAGTAACAACAACAAAATAAAAAGCTGTTTCGCAGCAGCAGCACACGTCCTGGACTCCGCCTACTCCATCTGGCTCTTCCTCCAGTTCTTGCTCCCCTGTCCCTTGATCTTGGGCACCTTGGGCTTGATCGGAGGCATGCGCCCGATGGCGATCTCCACCCACTGGAAGTTGCGGAGGTGAATGCCGAGTGCCTTGTGCTTGGCTCGGAAGACGTGGACGTTCACTCTCGCGCCGACTTTGGGGAAAGTCCTTCCGATGTCCTTGGCATGCGTGAGGAGGCAGTTGAAGTCGGTGCCGCCGAGTCTCCTAGTGCAGAAGGGGCACTTGTAGACACCTTTGGCGAAGTAGGAGGAGGCGGGACCTGCCTCCGCACCACCCTGTGCTCATCCTCTCGTCGTTGCCGACGTCGCTGCCAGACACCTGATCCATATCAAACGGAAACTATGAGTGAATGAGTTGCAATGATGATGTAACATGCATGATAACAAAGTTATGAAAAACAGAGGCAGCCTCAGTTAGATTGAACATGATTACATATCTACAGGGACGGGGTTAGCGAACCAAAGCTCGTGCACAACAGATTTGTACACAGCAATGGTTCGCAGAACCCATCATGTACTAATTTGTGCCCAACGATTCATCATAGGCCAAGAAAAAAATTCCAGATCCCAAATCTTAACTGATTGAGATCCCATGATTACTTGCATAAATGAACCGAACGGCCGGACCCCAAATTTTAACCCCAAATCTTAACTAAATTGAGATCCCATGATTACTTTCATAAATCAAGAAGGGATCAAATCAAAATGGAATAAAATCGGCGCAAATATTAACCCAATACTCATCCTACCTACAGATCGACACTAACAGTTACTAGGGAACCAACAAAAATAGGGTTGAAAAACGAAAGGGGGACAACAAGGGAGAAAACCGTAGTTACCTCGTTCCAAGGATCGTTCATGCAGGTGTCGGGGTTCAATGGACAGATGTACGACACCTTCTCGTAGGGGTCCCATTCCGGAGGGATCTGACCGCCACCGGCAGCAGCCTCCGATGCACCGGTGGGAGCCGCCAATGCACCGGCGGCGGCGACGGCCGTAGAGGGGACGTCATCAAGGACAGAGGAGCCATGCTTAGAGGGGATGGTGTCGAGGACGGCGGACGGATTCGGATTCTCCTTGTCCATCACCGGTAGAGGAGAGGGAGAGGGTTTTTTTTGCTTTGGAGAAGATGATGGGAAGTGAGAGGCGACGTTGCGTGAGGGAGTGAGAGTGACAGTGAGATAGTGCGAGGAGGCGAACAGGGAGAGGCATCAATAAAGGCGAGGGGTCCTAAATGCGACCCACGTCCTATGCGTCCACGGTTGCACGTCTACACATCTTCGACTTCTGTACTGCGACAAGCGTCCACGATTGCTGATACGTCTCAAACGTATCTATAATTTCTTATGTTCCATGCTAGTTTTATGACAATACTCACATGTTTTATACACTTTACATCATTATTATGCATTTTCCGGCACTAACCTATTAACGAGATGCCGCAGTTCTTGTTTTGTGCTATTTTTGGTTTCGAAATCCCACGAAATATTCTCGAATTGGACGAAACAAACGCCCGGGGTCTTATTTTTCCACGGAGCTTCCAGAAGACCGAAGAGGATGCGAAGTGGGGCCACGGGCGCCACACCACAGGCCACGCGGCCTAGGGGGACCCGCCGCTATGGTGTGGGGCCCCGTGCCTCCTCCGACTCTGCCCTTCCGCCTACTTATACTCTCCGTCGCAAAACCCTATTACCGAGAGCCACGATACGGAAAAAGTTCCCGCCGCCGCCACTAATCCCATCTCGGGGGATTCAGGAGATCGCCTCCGGCACCCTGCCGGAGAGGAATCATCTCGGAGGACTCTACATCACCATGATCGCCTCCTGATGTGTGAGTAGTTCATCCTTGGACTATGGGTCCATATAGCTAGATGGTTGTCTTCTCCTCATGTGCTATCATGTTTAGATCTTGTGAGCTGCCTATCATGATCAAGATCGTCTATTTGTAATGCTACATGTTGTGTTTGTTGGGATCCGATGAATATGGAATACTATGTCAAGTTGATTATCAATCTATCATATATGTGTTGTTTATGATCTTGCACGCTCTCCGTTGCTAGTAGAGGCTCTGGCCAAGTTGATACTTGTGACTACAAGGGGAGTATTTATGCTCGATAGTGGGTTCATGCCTCCATTGAATCTGGACAGTGACAAAAAGTTCTAAGGTTGTGGATGTGTTGTTGCCACTAGGGATAAAACATCAATGCTTTGTCTAAGGATATTTGTGTTGATTACATTACGCACCATACTTAATGCAATTATTTGTTGTTTGCAACTTAATACTGGAAGGGGTGCGGATGCTAACCCGAAGGTGGATTTTTTAGGCCTAGATGCATGCTGGATAGCGGTCTATGTAATTTGTTGTAATGCCCTAAGTAAATCTCATATTAGTCATCATGATATGTATGTGCATTGTTATGCCCTCTCTATTTGTCAATTGCCCAACTGTAATTTGTTCACCCAACATGCTATTTCTTATTGGAGAGACACCACTAGTGAACTATGGACCCCGGTCCATTCTTTTACATCTCAAATACAATCTACTGCAATCATTGTTCTCTACTGTTCTTTGCAAACAAACATCATTTTACACACCATACGTTTAATCCTTTGTTTACAGCAAGCCGGTGAGATTGACAACCTCACTGTTAAGTTGGGGCAAAGTATTTTGATTGTGTTGTGCAAGTTCCACGTTGGCGGAATCCTGTTGCGCACTACCTCCTCCACCAACCTTCACGTGGCCTTTGACTCCTACTGGTTCGATAACCTTGGTTTCTTACTGAGTGAAAACTTGCTGCTGTACGCATCACACAATCCTCTTGGGGTTTCCAACGGACGTGTGCTTCACGCGTTATCATGGTTGGACTTTATGTCTTAATAATTGCCCTTTTTGGTCTTAACTAGCATTGGTATCAATCACTAGGAGTGCAATTGCTCATATCAATGGCTGCACCTATCTTTGGCTCCTCTCTAGAGGAAAACACTAAAAAGTCTATACTTAGCTTCACTAATTATGACAACCACACAAATAAAATAGCAATTTGCCCAGACACTTACTCCCTTGAGTTACTTTCTATTACTCCAGTTCATATCAGTTTAATTATCTTTCATTAGTTTTACTTATTGCATTTTAATTTTAGCACTCATAGTTTTATAGTAGAAACCTATTTACACACACACAGTTTACATCCTCTACCTTTGAATAGAAGGACATATACGTGGGTTATAGAGCTTTAAATAATATAGAGTTTACCTTCAGCTCCTCGTAGGTTCGCCACTCAAATACTCACCGAATTATACTACGGTGATCCCCTGCACTTGAGGGTTATCAAAAAAAAATTATCTGACCGTTTTCTGAGAACGACATCCTTCATCCATTTCATTCCATACATACCTGTTGATGATTCCTTATCTGTCTTTTTAGGATGTAACTGCAAAAGACAGAAATATACTAAAAACAATAAAACATAAGCGGTAATCGCAATAGCCACGTCAAACTATGAAGTCCCTTCTAAAATGTAACTTAAATACTCATCCTTCTTGTTCCAAACAAAATTTATGCTCATCCTCCAACATTGATTGGATGAAATCTAAGCAACGACCAGGAAGGAGATGAACAATATTTTGTCACATGTATTTAATCAGTATCCATCTTTTCATAAATATATATCCTAAAACGCCTTATATTTAAGAATGGATGGAGTGTTATAGAGTACTACATATCAAGGTGGAAAGTCGAATAGGATATTGATTAACTAGTGCTTACACTATTCTCCACCACAATCATGTACTGTGCCGGAAAAATTATAGATCACAAAGATATAAACCATGTAAATGAAAAGGGATGGACATAAACATAAACCAAAGAATACAATAATGTACATAACTACATATGCATGTGTGGGAACAAAATAATGAGGACTTCTTCAAAACAAACATACCTTATCCAATCATATTAAGAAGTCTTATGTTGGTTCTACCAGCACCTCAATCAGCGTATAGTTTGGCTCAAGCTCGAATAGCGACCTTGTCCCAAACTGTATTCGCCGAAGGCTGTACGAGCTAATAGGTATCGTAACTATTTAACTTTTTAAACTGTCGACGTATGTGCCTACTCTTAGAACAGGAGCATGCTGCACTTTTGTTGCATTCGAATCGGGCCTCCAGCCTTTACCAAAATATTTTTTGCATGGATAGATTTTCATATATTAAACATTTTTTCGAGTTCATATGCAAAAGTTATTGCCATCTACCAATTGTTTTTGCAAAATAAATGAAAATTTATGTTTGTTATTTTTCATAATAACTAGATCACCAAACTTACCTACATCTAAAAGGATTTTAAATTAGATATTTACTATCAATATTTTGCATTTTACAAAGCTAAAAAAGGTGATCCACGGGAGGGGGGAGCAAAAAAATCTAGAAAGTCTTTAGTCCCGGTTGGAGACCTTTACTTCCGGTTGGGGACGCCAACCAGAACTGAAGAGGCTCACACCGGCCGCAGCCTGCTGTATTCCCTTTAGTCTCGGTTGGTATCTCCATTCTGGAATGAGCTGTACACAATGTCACCAAGTTGTAGCTGATTTTCTTTCTTAACATGAATCAGCTCTTCATTGCGCCAAGTGAATAGTATTTCCTTGCCACGAAGACGAAGGTTGCACTTCAAATTTATGCTCTCGATATTGTAAGAATTAACATGTTCAGAAAAAACCAAGTTTGAAGCTAAATCCATGAAGATGCCGATTTCATGTAATCTAATGTTGGGATCAAGCGAAATGCATTATCTGACTATTTTCTGACAACGGCATCCTTCAACCAGTTCATTCCATACATGCCTGTTGATGATTCCTTATCTCTCTTTTCAGAGTGTAACTGAAAAAGACAGAAATATGCTAAAAACAATAAAACATTAACATTAATTACAATTACAACTTCTAAAGTGTAACTTGAATATTCATCCTTCTTGTTCCAAACAAAATTGATCTCATCCTCCAATATTAATCGGATTAAATCTAAGCAACGACTAGAAAGAAGATAAAGAATATTTTGTCACATGCAGTTAATCAATATCTGTCTTTTCATAAATATATCCCAAAACGCCTTATTTAAGAATGGAGGGAGTATTATAGAGCGCTGCATATCAAGGTGGAAAGTCGAACAAGATATTCGGTAACTAGTGCCTACACTGTTCTCCATTACAATCATGTAATGTGTCGGAAAAATGTATATATCGAAAAGATGAAAACCATGTAAATGAAAATGGATGGACATAAACGGAAACCAAATAATACACTAGTGTGCATAACTAGATATGCATGTGTGGGAAAAAATAACGAGAACTTCTTCAAAACAAACATACCTTATCCAATCATATTAAGATCGAAGTCTGATGATGGCTCTACCAATACCTCAGCCTATAGTTTGGCTCAAGCTCGACAAGCGTCTTTGAACCTCGACCCAAACTGTATTCATCGAAATCTCTACGAGCTAATAGGTATCGTAACTATTTAAATTTTTAAATTGCCGACATATGTGCATGCTCTTAGAACAGGATCAGGTCTAACTTTTCTTGCATTCGACTTGGACAACTATACTTTACCGAAATATTTTTCGCGTAGTTAGATTTTAAAATATTAAACGTTTTTTCGAGTACGTATGAAAAATTTATTGCCATCTTACCCAAAAATACATTTTTTTGCAAAATAAGTACAAAATAATGTTTTTATTTTCATAATACCTAGATCACCTAACCTACCTACATCTAAAAGGATTTTTTCTATTATTTTATTTTTTATTTTACAAAGCTAAAATGCCGATCCAAGGGGGGTGGGTGTGGAGAAACAAACCTAAAAAGTCTTTAGTCATGGTTGGTTCGCCAATCGCGACTTGACGTAGACCTTTAGTCTCGGATGGGGACACCAACCGGGACTAAACAGGCTTGCACCGGCCGTAGTGTGCAGTAACCCCTTTAGTCTCAGTTGATTTTTCCATCCTACAATGGCCTTCATACAATGTCACCAATTTGTAGGTGATTTGTTTTCTTAACATGAATTAGCTCTTTATTGGGCCGAGTGAATAGTATTTCCTTAGCACGAAGGTGAAGGTTGCACTTGAAATTTATGGTCTCGATAATGTAAGAATTGACATATTCAGAAACAACCAAGTTCAAAGCTAATCCATGGAGATGCTAATTTCATGTAATCTTATGTCGGGATCACCAACCATAATAGTGTGAGATGCATTATCTGACCGTTTGCAGAGAATGGCAGCCTTCATCCATTTCATTCCATACATGACTTTTGATGATTCCTTATCTGTATTTCTAGAGTGTAACTTCAAAAGATAGAAATATGCTAAAAAAATAATAAAACATAAGAGGAAACTACAAGTGTCACGTCAAACCATTTAGTCCCTTCTAAAGTATAACTTGAATACTCATCCTTCTTGTTCCAAAGAAAATTCATGATCATCCTCCAACACTGATTGGATTAAATCTAAGATCGACTAGGAAGGAGATAAACAATATTTTGTCACATGTATTTAATAAGTATCTAACATTTTATAAACATATCCCAAAACGCCTTGTATTTAGAAACAGAGGGAGTATTATAGAGCGCTGCATATCAAGGTGGAAAGTCGAATAATATATTCAGTAAGTAGTGGCTAAACTATTCTCCACTACAATCATGTAATGTTCCGGAAAAAATTATATATCAGAAAGATGTAAACTAGCCATGTAAATGAAATGGGATGGACATAAACGAAACCAAAGAATACAATAATGTGAATAACTACATATGCATGTGTGGAACAAAATAACGAGGACTTCTTCAAAACAAACATACCTTATCCAATCATACTAAGAATTCTTATGATGGTTCTACCAACACCTCGATCAGCGTATAGTTTGGCTCAAGCTCGAGTAGCGACCTTGAACCTTGACCCAAACTGTATTCGTCAAAGTCTCTATGAGCTAATAGGTACTGTAACTATTTAACTTTTAAAATGGCCGACATATGTGCCTGCTCTTACAACAGGAGCAGGTCACACTTTTCTTGCATTCGACTCGGGCCTCTAGTCTTTGCGGGAACATTTTTTTATTAGATAGATTTTCGTATATGAAACATTTTTTTCGAGTTCGTATGCAAAAGTTATTGCCATCTTACCAAAGGAAAACAATTTTTATGCAAAATAAGTCAAAATTCATGTTTGTTATTTTTAATAATAACTAGATCGCCTAACCTACCTACATCTGAAAAGGATTTTAAATTTTAAATTTTCTATCATTTTATTTTGTATTTTACATTGCTAAAAAGGAGGATCCAGGGGGTGGAGCAAAAAAACCTACAAAGTCTTTAGTCCCGGTTGATGTCTCCAACTAGGACTAAAGTACTAAAGAGGCTCGGACCGGCCGTAGCCTGCCACAACCCCTTTAATCCCAGTGTGTATCTCCATCTTGCAATGGCCTTCACACAATGTCACCAATTTGTAGCTGATTTGATTTCTTAACATGAATTGGCTCTTCGTTGCGCCAGTGAACAATATTTTCTTGGCACGAAGGTAAATATTGCACTTCAAATTTATGTTCTCGATATTGTAAGAATTAACGTATTCAGAAACAACCAAGTTCGAAGCTAAATCCATGGAGATATCGATTTCATGTAATCTAATCTTGGGATCACCAACCATAGTAGTGTGAAATGCATTATCTGACCATTCGCTGAGAACGACATCCTTCATCCGTTTCGTTCTATACATGCATGTGGATGATTCCTTATATGTCTTTTTATTGTGTAATTGAAAAAGATAGAAATATGTTTAAAACAATAAAACATAAGCGGTAACTGCAATTTACACGTCGAACTATCTAGTCCCTTCTAAAGTGTAACTTGAATAATCATCCTTCTTCTTCCAAAAAAATTGATTCTCATCCTCCAACATTGTTTGGATTAAATCTAAGCAACAACTAGGAAGGAGATAAACAATATTTTTCACATGTATTTAATTAGTATATGTATTTTCATAAATATATCCCAAAACGATTTATAATTAGGAAAAATGGGAGTATTATAGAGCGCTTCGTATCAAGGTGGAAAGTCGAACAAGATATTCTGTAACTAGTGCCTACACTATAATCCACTACAATCATGTAATGTGCCAGAAAAATTTATATATCACAAATATGAAAACCATGTAAATGAAATGGGATGGACATAAACGGAAACTAAAGAATACAATAATGTGCATAACTATAGATGCATGTGTGGGAATAAAATAACCAGAGCTTTGTCAAAACAAACATACCTTATCCAATTAAATTAAGAAGTGTTATGATGGTTCTACCGACACCACAGCCTATTGTTTGGCTCAAGCTCGACAAGCGACCTTAAACCTTGGCCCAAATTGTATTAATCCATGGCTCTACAAGCTAATAGGTACTGTAACTATTTAACTTTTTAATTACCGATGTATGTGCCTGCTCTTAGAACAGGAGAAGGTCGCTCTTTTCTTGCATTCGACTTGGCCCTCCAGCCTTTACCGAAACATTTTTCACGTAGATATATTTTCATATATTAAATTTGTATTTCTAGTTCGTATACAAAAGTTACTGCCATCTTACTGAAAAATACATTTTTTCAAAATAATTAAAAATTAATGTTTGTTATTTTTCATAATAAGTAGATCACCTAACCTACCTACATCTAAAAGGACTTTTAATTCTTAATTTCCTATCATTTTCTTTTGTATTTTGCAAAGCTAAAAAAGGCGATCCAAGGGGGTGTGTGGAGCAAAAAACCTAGAAATTATTTAGTCTTGGTTGGTGTCTCCAACCGGGACTAAAAAGGCTCGCACCGGCCATAGCCTACCGCAAGCCCTTTAGTCCCAGTTGGTATCTCCATCATGCAATGGAATGTATACAATGTCACCGATTTGTTGCTGATTTGCTTTCTTACATGAATTAGTTCTGCAATGGGCCAAGTGAATAGTATTTCGTTGGCACGAAGGTGAAGGTTGCACTTCAATTTGATGCTCTCAATATTTTAAGAATTAACATGTTTAGAAACAACCAAGTTCGAAGCTAAATCCATGGAGATGATGATTTCATGTAATCTAATCTTGGGATCACCAACCATAGTAGTGCGAAAATAATTATCTTGCATCCTTCATCCCTTTCATTCCATACATGCATGTTGACGATTCTTATATGTCTTTCTAGAGTGTAACTGCAAAATACAGAAATATGCTAAAAATAAATAAAACATAAGACGCAACTGCAATTGCCACGTCAAACTATCTAGTCCCTTCTAAAGTGTAACTTGAATACTCATCCCTCTTCTTCCAAACAAAATTGATGCGTATCCTCTAACATTGATTGGTTTAAGTCTAAGCAACGAACTAGGAACTACATAAACAATATTTTTTCACATGTATTTAATCAGAATATGTGTTTTCATAAATATATCACAAAACATCTTATATTTAGGAACGGAGGGAGTATTATATAGCTCTTTGTATCAAGGTGGAAAGTCGAACATGATATTCAGTAACTAGTGCCTACACCATTCTCCACTACAATCATGTAATGTGCCGTAAAACTTTATATATCACAAAGATGGAAACCATGTAAACGAAATGGGATGGACATAATTGGAAACCAAAGAATACAATAATGTGCATAACTACATATAAATGTATGGGACTAATATAACGATGACTTTTTCAAAACAAGCATACCTTATCCAATCATATTAAGAAGTCTTACGATGGTTCTACCAACACCTTAGCTTATAGTTTGGCTCAAGCTCGACTAGCGACCTTGAACCTTGACCCAAAATGTATTCGTCCAAGGCTCTACGAGCTAATAGGTACTGCAACTATTTAATTTTTTAAAGTGCCAATGTATGTGCGTGCCCTTAGAACAGGAGGAGCAGGTTGCTCTTTTCTTGCATTCTACTCGGGCCTCCAGCCTTTACCTAAACATTTTTCGCGAAGATAGATTTTTATATATTAAATATTTTTTCGAGTACGTATGCAAAAGTTATTACCATCTTACTGATAAATACATATTTATTTTTGCAAAATAATTCAAAATTCATGTTTCTCATTTTTTATAATAACTAGATCACCTAACGTACCTACATATAAAATGATTTTTTATTTCGAATTTTCTATCATTTTATTTTGTATTTTACATTGCTAAAAAGGAGGATCCAGGGGACTAGAGGAGGCTCGCACCGGCTGTAGTATGCAGCGACCTTTTACTCCCGATTGGTTTTTGCATCCTGGAATGGCCTATACACAATGTCACAATTTTGTAGCTGATTTGCTTTCTTAACATGAATTAGCTCTTCACTGCATCGAGTGAATAGTAGTATTTTTATGGCATGAAGGTGAAGGTTGCACTTCAAATTTATGTTCTCTATATTGTAAGAATTAACATGTTCATAAAATAACCAAGTACGAAGCTAAATCCATGGGATGCCGATTTCATGTAATCTAATGTTGGGATCGCCACCCATTGTAGTGCGAAATGTATTATCTGGCCGTTTGCTAAGATTGGCATCCTTCATCCATTTCATTGCATACATTGTCTTGATGAGTCCTTCTATATCTTTTTAGAGTTTAACTTCAAAAGACAAAAATATACTACAAACAATAACACATAAGCGGTAACTACAATTGCCATGTCAAACTATCTACTCCCTCCTAAAGTGTAACTTGAGTACTCATCCTTCTTGTTCCAAACAAAATTGATGTTGATCCTCCAACATTGATTGGATTAAATTTAACCAGCTACTAGGAAGGAGATAAACAATATTTTGTCACATGTATTTAATCACTATTTGTCTTTTCATAAATATATCCCAAAACTTCTTATATTTAGGAATTGAGGGAGTATTATAGAGCGCTGCATATCACGTTGGAAAGTCGAACAAGGTATTCAGTAACTAGTGCTTACACTATTCTCCACTACAATAATCTAATGTGTTGGAAAAATTTATAGCTCACAAAGAAGAAAACAATGTAAATGAAAAAGGATGGACATAAACAGAAACCAAAGAATACAGTAATGTGCATAACTACATGTGCATGTGTGGGAACAAAATAACTAGGACTTGTTCAAAACAAACATACCTTATCCAATGAAATTCAGAAGTTTTCTGATGGTTCTACCAACACCTCAATGTATAGTTTGGGTCAAGCTCGACTAGCGACCTTGAACCTTGGGCCAAACTGTATTCTCTGAAGGCTCTACGAGCTAACAGGTATCGTAGCTATTTAACTTTAAAAATTGCCGATGTATGTGCCTACTCTTAGAACAGGTTGCAGTTTTCTTGCATTTTGACTCGGGCCTCTATCCTTTATCAATTTTTTTTTTGCTTAGATATATGTTCATATATTAAACATTTTTTACTTCGGATGCAAAAGTTATTGCCATCTTACCAAAATATACAAAAAAAATTCAAAATAAGGCATGTTTGTTAGTTTTCATAATAACTAGATCACCTAACCTACCTACATCAGAAAGGATTTTTGAATTTTGAATTTTATATCATTTTTTTGCATTTTACAAAGAAAAAAGGCGATCCACCACAGGACCATTAGTCCCGATTGGGGACACCAACCAGGACTAAAGAGGCTTTCATCGGCCGTAGTCTGGAGCGGGCCCTTTACGCCCGGTTGGTTTTCAATCCTGCAATGGCATGCACATAATGTCGCCAATTTGTAGCTGATTTTCTTTCTTACCATGAATTAGCTCTTCATTGCACCGAGTGAATAGTATTTCCTGGCACGAAGGTGAAGGTTGCACTTCAAATTTATGCTCTATATATTGTAAGAATTAATATGTTTAGAAACAACCAAGTTCGAAGCTAAATCCATGGAGATGTCGATTTCATGTAATCTAATGTTGGGATCACCAACCATATATAGTAGTGTGAAATGGATGCATGTAAGATGCATACATGAACTTTGTAGTTTATTGTACGAAAATCCTTATTATATACAACTTTATTATATTTATTGGTAGTAACATATTAATAGTTGCATAAGTGCACAAGTTCTTGTTTTAAACTTTGTTGTGTGGGAAATAGGAAAATACAGAAGGAAACCAATCATTATGGTGAAATCTGGAGTTTCCTGAAATCTATCCCTGCAGTACTTTTTTCGAAGATATCCCCGAAGGCAGGATCTAATGAAAAAATGCCAATTGACAAGGTTGTAGGGAAATTTATTCTCTTGGTTTTAGACATAAAATTCTCCCCAATCGGAGTCTAGGTGCCCCCGTGGTCGACATATTACTGAAGAGTACAGAGGTAGTTTCGGAAACCCGAAAATATGAGATGTGATTGTCTCAAACTTCTTCCATATTTGGGAATTTTGGCAAAGTCAAGGCTTGATGGACTCATAAAGGACAAATGGGAGTCCTGGGAAGTTTCTAGAGGTGCCCAAGAGCCCTTGGATGAAAGGGTGTCCGTCCTATGACCAAGATTGCACCTCCCCGGCTCCACCTCTATATATATATTGAGAGGAGAACCTACTTTTGGAGGCATATACCCATAGCCACGAAATTCCCCCATGCCCTTGGCAGCCTCCAAGCAGAGGGAAAATCTCCCCCACACTAGCACCAAGTACAAGGAAGAAGAAGGGGCAAGGGGTCGCTGCCCCCAAGGGAAGCTGCCGCTCTCCCAGCTCCGTTTCCGCCTCCCGTGGCCGCTGCCACGGGGATCTTCATCGCCATCCCCACCATGGGATGCACCTCTTCATCAACACCGTAAGTACCATCTTCATCTACCCCCTTGTAATCTCTTGGCAAACATGAGGCAATCTACCATTTTCCCATGATGTATTGTACCTGTATGTGTTTGTTTGAGTAGTGACTTGTTCTTGGCAATTGTGAGATAACTTGTTGATGGTTGCATATAAGTATTTATTATCTTGTATTATGATCTCTTTTAGTACTATATGAGTGAACACATATGTTGGGAAATGCATGAGGTTGTCACCGTTGTGTGATGATAGGAGGAGGGATAGCTGGAGCTTGACAAGAAACCATGTCCCAATTCTTAGATTCGTATTGTATTAATTCATGGTTAATCAACAGGGGTTATAACTATGGGGACCTTTAAACTTATAGCGGTGGTTGGACTTTATGTCTTAATAATTCCCTTTTTTGGTCTTAACTAGCATTGAATCACTAGGGGTGAAATTTCTCATATGAATGGTTGCACCTATCTATATATCTTCTATAGAAGAAAACACTAAAAAGACTATACTGAGATTCACTAATTGTGACAACCACACAAATGAATTACCAATATATAAAGACACTTACTCCCTTGAGTCACTTTCTATTACTCCACTTCATATCACTTTAATTATCTTGAATTAGTTTTACTTTTTGCATTTTAATTTGAGCACTCATAGTTTCATAGTAGAAACCTCTTCACACACACGCACATACACTATAGATCCTACCTTTGCATAGAAGGCCATATACGTGGGTTATAGGGCTTTAAAGAATAGAAAGTTTACCTTCAGCTTCTCGTGGGTTCGATACTCAAATACTCATCGAATTGTACTACGGTGATCCCCTGCATTTGAGGCTTATCAGAAATGCATTATCTTGCCATTTAATGAGAACCACATCGTTCATCCATTTCATTCCATACATGCCTTTTGATGATTCTTTATCTATTTTTTTAGAGTGTAACTGCAAAAGACAGAAATATACTAAAAACAATAAAACATAAGCGGTAACTGCAATTGCCATGTCAAACTATCAAGTCCCTTCTAAAGTGTAACTTAAATACTCATCCTTCTTGTTCCAAACAATATTTATGCTCATCCTCTAACATTGATTGGATGAAATCTAAGCAGCGCCTTTAAAGGAGATAAACCATATTTTGTCACATGTATTTAATTAGTATCCATCTTTTCATAAATATATATCCAAATACGCCTTATATTCAGGAATTTAGGGAGTATTATAGAATACTACATATCTAGGTGGAAAGTCGAACAAGATATTCATTAATTATGCTTACACTATTGAATGGATCGTAGCGAACAAGAGGGTGGTGAATGGACGCTACGCAAAGTTATAGCCTTTTTCAATTTTTAGTGCAACGGAAGTAAAGGTGATAGCTTTGATGCTCAAGATGATCCTAGTATGATCCTAGACAAGTGCAACAAGTAAAGGAACCAAGCATGATAGTAAGAGTAAGGAGCGGGACAACCGGAGGGCGGAGGCGAGGAGGTTTGTTTCCCGCAGTTCCTCCCACAAAAGGGAGTACGTCTGCGTTGAGGAGGTGCTAGCCTCACACAAGAGGCTAGGCGGCCACACCACGAAGGAAGGCCTCACCTTCTTCCTCTAGAGAGCTCCACAAAGGGGCTCTCCCTTCTCCACTAAGGCACCGGTCGAGGCGGTGGTTCCTTCACAAGGTTGGGGCGAGCTCCAACACACTAGGAGGCTCCCAACAACCTATGGGGCTAGCACAACACTAAGCTAGCCTCCATAGGTGCACTTCTTCCAAGATCCCACCATAGGTACCCTACCAACAAGATCCACTAAGGACTAGTACGAATCGGTGAAAACTCACTTGGTAAATCGATAGATCGGGGTCTCCTCCACCACTCCTCAAAGTATGAGCAAGATTGATTGGGTAGGTAGGGAGATCCACTCAGTTTGACCTCAGCAACAATGGAGGAGAGAGAGAAAGAAAGCTGGGGAAGAAGGGGTCTTTTTATAGGTCTCCTCAAATCCAACCGTTATGGGCAGTTTCTGCCTAAGCGGTACTACCACTTTGGTAAGCGGTACTACCACTCTGGATTCGAAATCCCCACAGAACTTATCCACGTGGACACATAGCGGTACTACCGCTTGCGGTACCACTCGAGGTACCGCAATGGCCTCTAGGTCTTACTGGATCCCAAGCGGTACTGAAGCGGTACCACAACGGTACTGCCGTAACTTATGTTACGGTACTTAAGCGGTACCGAGGCGGTACTACCGCTCTCAAGTGGTACTACCGCTCAAGGTACTGCAAAGGTACCGTAACTTGTTATGTGGGATGTTTTAGTGTAAAACCTCCAGAGCGGTACCACAGAGCGGTACAAGTAGGGTAGCGGTACTACCGCTCCTGGTACCGGTAGTACCGCTTTGGCTAAAACCGCTTTTTCCTCTTTTCCTCTCCAACCATGTCACCTCACGACACACACGCAAAACCAGAAAACCTAAGAGCTACGCTTCAGTCCTCTGATCATAATGTGTTCGCGAGGGCACCGTACGCTTGCAAATCTATCAAAAAGGGATAAGATATGATGCCAAGGCCGAAAAACCAAAATGAAGCACCAAACCCTTGGCATCCCCATGCAAATTCCCGTCCTAATAGATCAACTTCTCCCCCTTTGGCATCGAAACACCAAAAAGGGAGAAGAAGCATACTAACGTCCCAAGGGGATCACTCGTCATCATCATCATCCTCCTCGTCTTCCTCATTGCCCTCCTCCTCATCATCCTCCATCTCCTCGTCCTCGTCCTCTTCATCGTCATCTTCATCTTCAGCTTGGCCCTTACCATGAGGTGGTGGAGAGGGACGAACAACGCGCTAGGGGATGGAGTCCGGAACTTGAACAAGTTTACTTGGACTTCCATTCTCCGGGAGCAGTGATGTTGTCCTCGAAGCCCTCGGAGACGGGAAGGCCCTTGTGCTTCATCATCGCCTTTTGGTGTTGGCGGATCTTCTTGTTGTCATGGTGGGCTTGGTACATCCTGTCTTCGAGGTCCTTCTTGAAGAAAAAGGACTTCTTGAGGCGAGCGGTGAGCTTGGCAAAGAGGCCTTTGGTCTTGACGGAGTTGGGCACGAAGTCAGAGTCATCACTATCGGCTTCCTCCTCCTCGGTGTCCTTGGGTGCATTTTTGCCATACCTCGGAAGATCATGATTCTTGACAAGGGGGCTCTTCTCCTTATGGATAGTGATATTTGGGCGGCATTGATCTAGGAGATCTCCACGGCCTTCTTGATCCCATTTGAGGCAAATGAGCCTCATGATGTAGGGCGCATATTGAGGAAGCTTGCGAAGAAAGGCACAATCACGCATCTCATGCCATATGTAGTCCATGACATCCAGTTGCTTGCCGCGACCCCTCATCTGATCAGTGCGTACAAGGAGGTTCACAAGAAAACCATGCACCTCATCTTGGTTGGTATGCTTGGGGTTGATGGTGCTGCGGTAGATGCGGTTCATGATGTCGTAGACGGGTAGAAGATGATAGGCACTTCCACACAACATTCTTCCAGGGATGTAGAGGTTGGCCATTTTCTCCTTGGCCATTGGCTTGGCTTGAAGGTGAATCCGGAAGAAGTTGATGTCATAGTCTGGGAGATCATAGCCAATGCCCCTAGCAAAGTCCTGCCATGAGGCCTCCATCACATACTCCTTGGTCATCCACTTTAGCGAGCGGCATCCACCTTCATCCTCGAGAGACACCACCGTGGCATAGAATTGACATATCACCTCTTTGGAGTAGTTGTGGGAGAAGGTCATCAAAGGAATAAGCCCTTGTTCTTCACATATCTCAAGAGCCTCCCCAAAGTATTCGAGCTTAGATTGGAGCTTTTCCATGCTAATGGAGTATTGGGGGCAAGAATTGAATTCCTTAGCCCCATAGACTTCATTGTAAATCCTCTCTTGGTCGGCATGGTAGAAGAAAGGATTGGGGCATTGACGAGCGTTCCTTGGCACCAAATACGGATTGGCTCCTCGTACTTGCAAGAATTGAGCTTTATTGAGATCGGTCATAGACTTTCGAGGACCCGAGGCGGTCCTTTTGCTAGCAGCCGCTATTGCATCCTTTTGGCGCTTGGTGGTCCTTGTTGGTACAATCTATTCTTGCTCTTCTTCCTCTCGATGACGATGAGGAGGAGGCTTGACCTTGCTGCCACCACGAGGCCTGGATGAACCTGCGAACATCATAGATTTGGGAGGGAATAGGGGATAAGTGCACAAGCCATGGAGTTATAGATCAAAGAGGACACTAGCAAGCAACAGAGATGAAGCTAGTCATAGTGGTAGTACCGCAACAAGGTCCGGTAGTACCGCTTGGACCAGTAGTACCGCTTGAGAACAGGTGGTACTACTGCTCAAGCTCAGCACATCTGGATCTAGGTTGCAGTTCATGGCAGTGAAGTTCATAGTCTCATGCAATGTTGCTAGCTATTATCCCCGTACATGAAGAGCTTCCAAGAGAGTTTCTCCACCACAAAACCCAATCAAACCCTAACCTATACATCTAGGGAGTTCAACACACCCTAGAGAGAGAGATTAGAACCCATACCGGAGGACATGGTGGAGAAGAGGGTGGGGAAGCCTCTCCACGGAGGAGATTTGGCCGGGGATGGCTGGAGGAGGAGATCGGGGCCGGTCTCCTCGAGGTCTTGGAGCTTGGGGACGCCTTTGACTCGTGTTGGGTGGGGGAAAGTGGTGATTTGGGGAAGAACTCGTCCCACCCGGTACCTTAAGTCAAGGGCGCAAGCGGTAGTACCGCTCATATGAGCGGTAGTACCACTTACCGGTACTTGCCCCGTACCTCGGGCGGTAGTACCGCTCTGGGGCAAACTACTGACAGTCGTCAGGTTACTGCATCGAAGCGGTAGTACCGGCGTGAGGACCGGTAGTATCGGCCTCCAAAGCTCAAAACACTCAGCTTTTGGTGTAGACTTGTGCTTTTAGACTGAATTGGCTCAAGAGGTAGGTATTGGCTTAGGATTAGATGTCGGAGCTGTTAAGGTACTACTCAACCAAGCTTGCAAGAATCAAAGCATTAAAAGCCAAGCTTGGGTGAATCTCCCACAAAGAACATGGAGAAAAGAAAAACTAAAAGCAAAAAAGGAAAAACAAAACCAAAAAAAAATCAAAGAAAACAAGAAGAATCAAAAAAGAAAAGCTCCTCAAAGAGGAGGTTGATGGTTGAGGCCACCGTCTGAGAGTCTAGTGGTGTGAGGTCGTGTAGATGTATCTAGGACTCACGGCCACAACATAACATGAAGCTCATTAGTCACTTAGTTGACAAATAGAGAATGTTTCGGATTTCTTTATGCATTATGGGGGGAGGGATAGCTCAATAAGTTCAAACCGCACTCCCCCTAAGTTCATGCGTGCTTTCCATCTAGACATATAGCACACAAGTGGTATGTGAATACCCACTCTCGATGAAATGTCCGGATGAAACGCACAAAGGGAGAGAAGCAAACCTTATCGTTGACCGGTAGAGCATGAGACAATTTCATTGTCGGCCTCATCAAGGGAGTGTTGACACTTAGGTACTTTGGGGTTCCTATACTGTTGGCCCCTTACATATCTTGCTCTTGAGTATGTCATGATGTACTTTGCTTGAGTTATGAAGGAGCCTTGACGCTTTTGCATACCGGCGAGAATGGACCATAGGGATAGATTCTTGTGAGGTCCCTTGATCTTCATTATGGTTTAGGTCCCCGCCTTGACCCTCATTGTTGTTGATGCCGAACTTGAGGTTGTGGAAGAGGTTGACTCTCACTCGGTTGTTCAATGGAAGAAGCTTGGCCTTGTGGTGTAGATGACTCCTGATACGTCTCCAACGTATCGATAATTTCTTATGTTCCATGCTACTTTTATGATGATACACACATGTTTTATACATACTTTATGTCATATTTATGCATTTTCCGGCACTAACCTATTAACGAGATGCGAAGAGCTTCTGTTTTCTGCTATTTTTGGTTTCAGAAATCCTAGTAAGGAAATATTCTCGGAATTGGACGAAATCAACGCCCAGGGCCTATTTATCCGAAGCTTCCAGACAGAAGGGAACCGAAGTGGGGCGACGAGCCGCCACCACACTAGGGCGTCGCGGCCCAGGGGGCCCGCGGCCCTAGCGTGTGGCCCCTCGTCAGCCTCCGACTCCGCCCTTCCGCCTTAAAGTCTTCGTCGCGAATACCCCGTACCGAGAGCCACGATATGGAAAACCTTCCGAGACGCCGCCCGCCAATCCCATCTCGGGGATTCAGGAGATCGCCTCCGCACCTGCCGGAGGGGAATCATCTCCCGGAGGACTCTTCACCGCCATGGTCGCCTCGGAGTGATGTGTGAGTAGTTCACCCCTGGACTATGGGTCCATAGCAGTAGCTAGATGGTCGTCTTCTCCTAATTGTGCTATCATTGTTAGATCTTGTGAGCTGCCTAACATGATCAAGATCATCTATTTGTAATGCTACATGTTGTGTTTGTTGGGATCCGATGAATATGGAATACTATGCTATGTTGATTTTCAATCTATCTATGTGTTGTTTATGATCTTGCATGCTCTCCGTTATTAGTAGAGGCTCTGACCAAGTCGTTACTTGTAACTCCAAGAGGGTGTATTTATGCTCGATAGTGGGTTCATGCCTCCATTAAATCTGGGACAGTGACAGAAGTTCTAAGGTTGTGGATGTCTTGTTGCCACTAGGGATAAAACATCAATGCTATGTCTAAGGATGTATTTGTTGATTACATTACGCACCATACTTAATGCAATTGTCTGTTGTTTGCAATACTGGAGGGGTTCGGATGATAACCTGAAGGTGGACTTTTTAGGCATAGATGCATCTGGATAGCGGTCTATGTACTTTCGTAATGCCCAATTAAATCTCACACTACTCATCATAACATGTATGTGCATGGTCATGCCCTCTTTATTTGTCAATTGCCCAACTGTAATTTGTTCACCCAACATGCTATTTATCTTATGGGAGAGACACCACTAGTGAGCTGTGGACCTCGGTCCATTCTTTTACATCGAATACAATCTCTGCAATACTCGTTCTACTGTTCTCTGCAAACATCATCATCCACACTATACATCTAATCCTTTGTTACAGCAAGCCGGTGAGATTGACAACCTCACTGTCACGTTGGGGCAAAGTAATTTGGTTGTGTTGTGCAGGTTCCACGTTGGCGTCGGAATCCCTGGTGTTGCGCCGCACTACACTCCGCCGCCATCAACCTTCAACGTGCTTCTTGGCTCCTACTGGTTCGATAAACCTTGGTTTCTTGCGAGGGAAATTTGCTGCTGTACGCATCACCTTCCTCTTGGGGTTCCCAACGGACGCGTGCTATACGCGTATCAAGCTCTTTTTCTAGCGCCGTTGCCGGGGAGGAAAGGTAAAAGGCACTCACACTCCGGTTCCCGGCAACTAAGCTCTTTTTCTGGCGTCGTTGCCGGGGAGATCAAGACACGCTGCAAGGGGAGTCTCCACTTCCAATCTCTTTACTTTGTTTTTGTCTTGCTTTATTTTATTTACTTCTTTGTTTGCTGCACTAAAACAAAACACAAAAAAATTAGTTACTAGCTTTACTTTATTTACTATCTTGTTTGCAATATTAAAAAACACAAAAAAAATTAGTTACTTGCATTTACTTTACTTATTTCATCATGTTTCCTCCTAAGTTTATTCTTAAAGATGTACCGGTAGGACGAGGGTCTATCATTGGAAAAGATAATATAGAAGATTTTTTCACTCATATTAGTACGGTTGAAGATTTTGAAGATAGACACTTGGTAGAACTTACTCCTACTTACGAAATTGCTGCTGCTTCTTTAGTACACATGTTAGAAGCTAGATTTGTTAACCTCAACCCCCTAATGCAGCATATGTTTCTTACACTAGGTGACATGGAAGAAGGAGAAAAGAAAGATTTTGTCTTAGAAACCCTTCTTAAAGAATTTGGTGATGTAGCAAGAGAAGCTAGAAAAGTCTTTACTAAATATAATATGCTTGGCTCTTATAACAACTTTGCTAGCACCCTGAAAAGATGGAAAAAGATAGACAAAAGTACACTAATAAAGTTAATTATGAGGGGATATTAAAACATCAATACCTTGCAAGCTCTTGGGAATGTGCGAGGCACTAGAAAAGAATTTTGATTGGATTGTTCCTGAAAATTTGTTTGATGAGAGTAGCAAGCCTAAGTCTAATGAAAAGGGAGCCTCTGAAACTTACATATACAAGATACATTGCATGGTTGAGAAAACTCCAAACCCCGCTGTTGATGCTTCATCTCTTGATAACACTTGATACACACTTTCCGCGCCTAGCTGAAAGGCGTTAAAGAAAAGCGCTTATGGGAGACAACCCATGATTTTACTACAGTACTTTTGTTTTATATTTGAGTCTTGGAAGTTGTTACTACTGTAGCAACCTCTCCTTATCTTAATTTTATTGCATTGTTGTGCCAAGTAAAGTCTTTGATAGTAAGGTTCATACTAGATTTGGATTACTGCGCAGAAACAGATTTCTTCCTGTCACGAATTTGAGCAGTAGCCTCTGTAGGTAACTCAGAAAATTCTGCCAATTTACATGAGTGATCCTCAGATACGTACGCAACTTTCATTAAATTTGAGCATTTTCATCTGAGCTAATCTGGTGCACCTAAAAAATTCGTCTTTAGGGACTGTTCTGTTTTGACAGATTCTGCCTTTTATTTCGCATTGCCTGTTTTGCTATGTTTGATGGATTTCTCTATTCCATTAAGTTTCAGTAGCTTTGTGCAATGTCCAGAAGTATTAAGAATGATTATGTCACCTCTGAACATGTGAATTTTGATTATTCACTAACCCTCTAATGAGTTGTTTTGAGTTTGGTGTGGAGGAAGTTTTCAAGGATCAAGAGAGGAGGATGATACAATACGATCAAGGAGAGTGAAAGCTCTAAGCTTGGGGATGCCCGGTGGTTCATCCCTGCATATTTCAAGAAGACTCAAGCATCTAAGCTTGGGGATGCCCAAGGCATCCCCTTCTTCATCGACAACATTATCAGGTTCCTCTAGTGAAACTATATTTTTATTCCATCACATCTTATGTGCTTTACTTGGAGCGTCTGTATGTTTTTATTTTTTTGTTTTGTTCGAATAAAGTTGGATCCTAGCATTCATTGTGTGGGAGAGAGACACGCTCCGCTGTTGCATATGTACAAATATGTCCTTAGCTTTACTCATAGTGTTCATGGCGAAGGTTGAGCTGCTTCGTTAAATTGTTATATGGTTGAAAACGGGAAATGCTACATGTGGTAATTGGAATAATATCTTGAATAATGTGATACTTGGCAATTGTTGTGCTCATGTTTAAGCTCTTGCATCATATACTTTGCACCTATTAGTGAAGAAATACATAGAGCTTGCTAAAATTTGGTTTGCATGATTGGTCTCTCTAAGCTCTAGATATTTTCTAGTAAGGGTCGAACAACAAGGAAGATGGTGTAGAGTCTTATAATGCTTGCAATATGTCTTTTATGTGAGTTTTGCAGTACCGGTTCATACTTGTGTTTGTTTCAAATAACCTTGCTAGCCTAATCCTTGTATTGAGAGGGAATACTTCTCATGCATCCAAAATCCTTGAGCCAAACACTATGCCACTTGTGTCCACCATACCTACCTACTACATGGTATTTCTGCCATTCCAAAGTAAATTGCTTGAGTGCTACCTTTAAATTTCTATCCTTTGTCTTTGCAATATATAGCTCATGGGACAAATAACCTAAAAACTATTGTGGTATTGAATATGTACTTATGTATCTTATTTCTTATTAAGTTGCTTGTTGAGCGATAACCATGTTCCTGGGGATGCCATCAACACTTTGTTGAATATCATGTGAGTTGCTATGCATGTTCGTCTTGTCTGAAGTAAGGGCGATTTACCATGAGTTGACTGGTTTGAGTATGCATATTGTTAGAGAAGATTGGGCCACTAACTAAAGCCATGATCCATGGTGGAAGTTTCAGTTTTGGACAACAATCCTCAATCTCTTATGAGAATATTATTTGTTGCTAAATGCTTATGCATTAAAGAGGAGTCCATTATTTGTTGTCTATGTTGTCCGTATGGATGTCTAAGTTGAGAATAATCAAAAGCAGAAATCCAATGCGAGCTTTCTCCTTAGACCTTTGTACGGCGGCATAGAGGTACCCCTTTGTGATACTTGGTTAAAATATATGTATTGCAATGATAATCCAGGTAATCCAAGCTAATTAGGACAAGGTGCGAGCATATTAGTATACTATGCATGAGGCTTGCAACTTGTAGGATATAATTTACATAACACATATGCTTTATTACTACCGTTGACAAAATTGTTTCTTGTTTTCAAAATAAAAGCTCTAGCACAAACATAATCAATGCTTCCCTCTGTGAAGGGCCTTTCTTCTACTTTTATGTTGAGTCAGTTTTACTTCCTTCTGTCTTAGAAGCAAACACTTGTGTTAACTGTGCATTGATTCCTACATACTTGCATATTGCACTTGTTATATTACTTTATGTTGACAATATCCATGAGATATACATGTTACAAGTTGAAAGCAACCGCTGAAACTTAATCGTCCTTTGTGTTGCTTCAATACCTTTATTATGAATTTATTGCTTTATGAGTTAACTCTTATGCAAGACTTATTGATGCTTGTCTTGAAAGTACTATTCATGAAAAGTCTTTGCTATATGATTCAATTGTTTACTCATTGTATTTACCATTGCTTCAAATCGCTGCATTCATTACATGTGCTTACAATAGTATTGATCAAGATTATGATAGCATGTCACTTCAGAAATTATCTTTGTTATCGTTTACCTACTCGACGAGTAGGAACTAAGGGGATGCTGATACGTCTCCAACGTATCGATAATTTCTTATGTTCCATGCTACTTTTATGATGATACACACATGTTTTATACATACTTTATGTCATATTTATGCATTTTCCGCACTAACCTATTAACGAGATGCGAAGAGCCAGTTGCTTTTCTGCTGTTTTTGGTTTCAGAAATCCTAGTAAGGAAATATTCTCGGAATTGGGCGAAATCAACGCCCGGGGGCCTATTTTTCCACGAAGCTTCGAGGACCGAAAGGAACCGAAGTGGGCGACGGCGCCGCCACACTAGGCGCGCGGCCGGGGCCCGCGCGGCCCAGCGTGTGGCCCCCTCGTCAGCCCTCCGACTCCGCCCTTCCGCCTGCAAGTCTTCGTCGCGAATACCCCAGTACCGAGAGCCACGAGGAAACCTTCCGGAGAGCGCGCCGCCAATCCAATCTCGAGGGATTCAGGAGATCGCCTTCGACCCGCCGGAGGGGGAATCATCTCCGGAGGACTCTTCACCGCCATGGTCGCCTCCGGAGTGATGTGTGAGTAGTTCACCCCTAGACTATCGGTCCATAGCAGTAGCTAGATGGTCGTCTTCTCCTAATTGTGCTATCATTGTTAGATCTTGTGAGCTGCCTAACATGATCAAGATCATCTATTTGTAATGGTACATGTTGCGTTTGTTGGGATCCGATGAATATGGAATACTATGCTATGTTGATTATCAATCTATCATCTATGTGTTGTTTATGATCTTGCATGCTCTCCGTTATTAGTAGAGGCTCTGGCCAAGTCGTTACTTGTAACTCCAAGAGGGAGTATTTATGCTCGATAGTGGGTTCATGCCTCCATTAAATCTGGCAGTGACAGAAAGTTCTAAGGTTGTGGATGTGCTGTTGCCACTAGGGATAAAACATCAATGCTATGTCTAAGGATGTATTTGTTGATTACATTACGCACCATACTTAATGCAATTGTCGTTGTTTGCAACTTAATACTGGAGGTTCGGATGATAACCCGAAGGTGGACTTTTTAGGCATAGATGCATGCTGGGATAGCGGTCTATGTACTTTGTCGTAATGCCCAATTAAATCTCACACTACTCATCATAACATGTATGTGCATGGTCATGCCCTCTTTATTTGTCAATTGCCCAACTGTAATTTGTTCACCCAACATGCTATTTATCTTATGGGAAAGACACCACTAGTGAACTGTGGACCCCGGTCCATTCTTTTACATCGAATACAATCTACTGCAATACTCGTTTTACTGTTCTCTGCAAACATCATCATCCACACTATACATCTAATCCTTTGTTACAGCAAGCCGGTGAGATTGACAACCTCACCGTCACGTTGGGGCAAAGTAATTTGGTTGTGTTGTGCAGGTTCCACGTTGGGCCGGAATGTTGCGCCGCACTACACTCCACCGCCATCAACCTTCAACGTGCTTCTTGGCTCCTACTAGTTCGATAAACCTTGGTTTCTTACTGAGGGAAAACTTGCTGCTGTAAGGATCACACCTTCCTCTTGGGGTTCCCAACGGACGCGTGCTGTACGCGTATCAACTCCACATAGGTGGAACTTCGTCCTTCCCCGGCACTCGTAGAAGGTAGCTTTTGAGGTTGGGAAGTGCCAACACCCATCCTTCCTACGGTGACCGGGGGAATTGCATCTCCTTTCTCACAAGAAGCACTTCGCCCCCTCCAAAGAACTATCATCTTCATCAAAAGTCTCATCACACAATTCCACAAACCACACAATAGACTCATACTCCATCATCATGTTTGAGTGTCTTCAAAAAAGGTTTGGCTTTCTCTTCCGGCAACCCCATGATGTTAGGGAAAGAAATATGGCTAGGAGTATATGTTGGATTCCTTCTTTGCCAATGAAGAAATCTAAGATATTGAACTTGAACTCCATTCCATTGTTGCTCCTTATTGTGAGGATCATGGTGTAGAACTTGCATTGAACTTGTTTGACAAACTTCATCATGGTCCGTTAAGACTCACTCTTGATCTTGTGATGGATATGGTTGTCTTGGCCTTGTGAGGAGTCCCATACATTTTCCTTCAATGCAATCCCTACAAAACACGATCTCTACAAAAGGAAGCATTTTCTATTAGTCCGAGACCATGGCCTCTCGGAGAGACTAGCTCCACAAGAGAACCACCACATGTTCATTGTAAAAGGTACAAAGACCCAAGCGTGTGAAACGATGAACGGAGAGAATTGTAAACAAGGGTCTTGACAAGGTATGATGTTATCACCACCTTGTCAAGGCCCAATACCTTTAAGCTTGGTTGTGTTGTCGTCATGAGAAATGGTAGAGAGAGATGACTTGATGACGACAACAAATTCCTTGCTTCCGGTCATAAGACTTGTGGCTTCAACAACAACCACCCAATAAGCATCACCGAAAGCAAGGCCCTTCATGGATCATGACTTGGAAATAGGAACCCATTTTTCAATGGGTCCTATCATGACGTTCCTCTTTATCTTGATCCTTCTTCATCTCTTCTTCTTCGTTGGCTTGATAGCCACTTCTCCTTCATTGCATGAGCCCTCATGGGCTTGAACTCTAGCTTCAATGACTCCTTCGAAGAATTGGGCTTGGATTTGGAGACTTTCAATTTTGGATTTCAAGCGGTTGACTTCATCTTCATGATCCGGGTGAGGGTGAGTGATGTCAAATACTTGAACCTCTTTCTCCTTATTCACCCGGGATTGTTCCGATAATGCTTCTTCAAGAAGAGAATTCCTTTTCAAGAGCAAACGCTTGTGTCCTTCTAAGGTGGCAATGTCGTCTTCATGGTTGCAACAAATGTGGTCCTTGCTTGCAAGTTGGTACTCTTTCAACGCTTCATCTTGCATGGAATTGATCACCATAAGGTTGGCTTTGGTCCTCTTTAGAGAGGCAATTTCATCCTCATGGTTACAACAAGTAACCTTTTCCTTGCTCAAGCGAACCCACTCCATCAAGGACTCATTTTTCATATCATTCACTTCCTTGAGCTTGGCTTTGTGTCTCTTTAGAGTGACAATCTCCTCTTCATGATCACAACATGGCACCTTCTCTTTACTCAAGCGATAGTACTCATCCAAGGCTTCCTCTTGGGTAGAAATGACTTCCAAGAATCTTGCATTATGTCTTCTCAAAAAACAAACTTCATCAAGGAGCTTATCACAACATGAATTGGGACTTTCATTTTCTTTCTTCTTGTACACTTCTTCTTGAGGATGCCTCCTCATCTCGGATAGGAGCTCAAACTTGCTTTCCAAGGATTTGAAGTCCTTGGTGAGAGTTGCAACATCCTCAAGCAACCATTCATGGCTTTCTTCAAGATAACACTTCTTCATCTTGAGCTCATCCACCCAACCAAGAGCATATTCTCGGTCCTTGATGAGTTGGGAGATCAGGGAATTGTTGGAGTCTTCAAGAATAATAGCACTAGCTTCAAGAGACATGCGCATGCACACTTCTTCCTCATGATCTTGAGTGAGAGAGATAAGCTCTAATTCCGCCTCCTTGTCAAGTCTCTCCTTTTCCACCATACGGTCTTGATACCCTAGCATGTTAGTGAGAGGAGCATCCAAATCCACAATAGATATAGCATTTGAAGAAGGTGTAGGTTCGGAAAGGGGTTCTACCTCCAACAATACCTTTGCCACTAGGCAACGAGAGTTGTTGGTGATGAGGTTCTCATTTGGAGATTCAAAAAGAGAGATGGAGGGAGTGGAAATGGCGATGGCGGCCACTCCCTCTTCCTTCTTGTTCAACCTTTTGTCTTCACGCTCATCACCTTCATCGGAGGAGTACTCCTCATGGATAATGAAGGCCCTAGGCTTCTTGGTGGAGAAGACCTTGGTGTCATCGGAGTTGGAGGAGAACTTGGAGAAACCTTTGGAGAGGGATTTGAACTTGCTCTTTCGAACAAGCCTTCCACCATTGTCTTCCCTTCTCTCGAAGATACAATCCTCAACAAAATGACTTTTGTCGCCGCAATTGTAGCATGACCTCCTCTTTTGATCCTCCCTTGGGCTCTTGGAGGAGTGTCTTATAGAATCATGAGGTATGTATCTCCTAGACCTTGAGCTTCGTGTCTTGTTTCCACTCCAAAAACTCTTGGCGGGAAGAGCCATGTGTTCATGATAGTTGGCCTTGAGATCATCCGGACCCCACTCAATGGGATCCTCATCGCTCTCACTAGCTTCATGCTCCTTCATCTTCAATGCAAGATTGGGCTTGCGGGTGTTGTGAGCGCGAGCAACAAGATCTTCCGTATTCTTCTTGGAGATGTCCAAAGCGATAACTTTGCTAAGAACTTCATCGGATGTCATAGCGCGGAAGGAGGCATTTTTGCGGATGGCCGTCAACTTTACTTCCTCATAAGGAAGGATAGCATTGTAGAAATTTCTCTTGATCCAAGGGTCATCCACAAACGTTGCTCCAAGATCTTGCATTTGTACGGCGAGAGCGATAAGGCGCCGGTACATATCTTCGGGCGATTCTCCTTCATTCATGACGAAGTTGTCGGCCATGTTATTCACTTCATTGAACCGAGAACTTTGAATGCTCTCATTTCCGAGGAAGAGCTTGTTGAGTTTATTCAATGCTTCCTTGGCGGTCTTGAGCGAGCGGATATGAGCACGATCCTTGGGCGTGACGGCCATGTGGATCATGTTGATGGCGGTGGCGTTGGGTTGGTCATCCACCACCTCTCTTCTTGTCAAGTTCTTTGGGTCTCTTGGTGAATAACCCTCCTCGATGATGCGCCAAAGCTCGGTAGAAGCACTGCGCACATGAGAACGCATTAAGAATTGCCAATTTTCAAAGCTATTAGATTCAAGTAGCGGCGGTGAACCATGAGTCAAGATATGAGGCATAGGTATTGGGACATTCACGGTGTAATCACATGGTGGTGGCACCCATGATTACTTCCTAATTGTCCCGCAGCCGGAGGTTCATCCTTCCCTTGTGATGAAGTGCCAACATCCTCAAGTTCCCCTTCTCGAGGTGGTTTTGTCGATTGCACGACAAAACCAACAAGAGGAAGGGTGTTGAATTGTTGTGGAGGAACATCGACACTTCCCTTAGGATCTATGATGGGTTTGGTTTTGGAGCAATCAACTCCATAATCATAGCCTTCATTTGAGATACAATGGATGACTCCAATTTCTTGAGGTGATCCAAAGTAGCCGGAGTGTTATCGGCAATTGATGGTGGAGGTGATTGCTCACCGGGAAGGGATCCATTCACAACCGTCCCTTGTTCGGCCATTTCTTAGGCGGTAAATCCCGAGCAAGAAAACGTTGCTCTGATACCTATTGAATGGATCGTAGCGAACACGAGGGGGGGGGGGTGAATGGACGCTACGCAAAGTTTTAGCCTTTTTCAATTTTTAGTGCAACAGAAGTAAAGGTGATAGCTTTGATGCTCAATATGGTCCTAGTATGATCCTAAACAAGTGCAACAAGTAAAGGAACCAAGTATGATAGTAATAGTAAGGAGCGGGACAACCGAAGGGCGCAGAGATGAGGCGAGGTTTGTTTCCTGCAGTTCCTCCCACAAAAGGGAGTACGTCTGCGTTGAGGAGGTGCTAGCCTCACATGAGAGGCTAGGCGGCCACACCACGAAGGAAGGCCTCACCTTCTTCCTCGAGAGAGCTCCACAAAGGGACTCCCCCTTCTCCACGAAGGCACCTATCGAGGCGGTGGTTCCTTCACAAGGTTGGGGCGAGCTCCACAACACTAGGAGGCTCCCAACAACCTATGGGGCTAGTACAACACCAAGCTAGCCTCCATAGGTGCACTTCTTCCAAGATCCCACCATAGGAACCCTACCAACAAGATCCACTAAGGACTAGCACGAATCGGTGAAAACTCTCTTGGTAGATCGATATATCGGGGTCTCCTCCACCACTCCTCAAAGTATGAGCAAGATTGATTGGGTAGGTAGGGAGATCCACTCAGTTTGACCTCAGCAACAATGGAGGAGAGAGAGAAGAGCTAAAAACGATCTGGGAAAGAAGGGGCCTTTTTATAGGTCTCCTCAAATCCAACCGTTATGTGCAGTTTCTGCCTAAGCGGTACTTCCGCTTTGGTAAGCGGTACTACCGCTCTGGATTCAAAATTCCCACAGAACTTATCAACGTGGACACATAGCGGTACTACCGCTCGCGGTACCGCTCGAGGTACCGCAATGGCCTCTAGGTCTTACTGGATCCCAAGCGGTAACGAAGCGGTACCACAGCGGTACTGCCGTAACTTATGTTACGGTACTTAAGCGGTACCAAGGTGGTACTACCGCTCAAGGTAACGCAAAGGTACCGTAACTTGTTCTGTGGGACGTTTTAGTGTAAAACCTCCAGAGCGGTACTGCAGAGCGGTACCAGTAGGGTAGCGGTACTACCGCTCCTGGTACCGGTAGTACCGCTTTGGCTGAAACTGCTTTTTTCCTCTTTTCCTCTCCAACCATGTCACCTCGCGACACACACGCAAAACCATAAAACCTAAGAGCTACGCTTCAGTCCTCTGATCATAATATGTTCAGCGAGGGCACCGTATGCTTGCAAATCTATCAAAGACAATCTTTGCGCACGGTTAAATTCATTCAAGTGTTGTCATCAAACACACAAAACACGGAATATGGATCTTGCTCTTTCAACTATTCTCCACCACAATCATATAATGTGCCAGAAAATTTATAGATCACAAAGATGTAAACCATTTAATTGAAAATGGAAGGACATAAACAGAAACCAAATAATAAAATAATGTGCATAAATACACATGCATGTGTGGGAAAAATTAACGAGGACTTCTTAAACACAAACATACCTTATCCAATCATATTAAGAAGTCTTATGATGGTTCTACCAACACCTCAATCAGCGTATAGTTTGGCTCAAGCTCGACTAGCGACCTTGAAAGTTGTCTGAAACTGTATTCGCCGAAGGCTGTACGAGCTAATAGGTATCGTAACTATTTAACTTTTTAAATTGCCGACGTATGTGCCTTCTCTTAGAATAGGACATGTCGCACTTTTCTTGAATTCGAATCGGGCCTCCAGCCTTTACCAAATTATTTTTCGCATAGATATATTTTAAAACATTAAACATTTTTTTCGAGTTCGTATGCAAAAGTTTTTTCCATCGTACCAATTTATTTGCAAAACAAGGGAAAATTCATGTTTGTTATTTTCCATAATAATTAGATCACCAAACCTACCTACATCTAAAAGGATTTGTAATTAGGAATTTTCTATCATTTTTTTGTATTTTCAAAATCTAAAAAAGGCAATCCACGAGAGGGGGGAGCAAAAAAAATCTAAAAAGTCTTTAGTCCCGGTTGAAGACCTTTAGTTCCGGTTCGGGACACCAACCGGAACTAAAGAGGCTCGCACCGGCCGCAGCCTTCCGCAATCCCTTTAGTCTCGGTTGGTATCTCCATCCTGCAATGGCATGTACACAATATAACCAATTTTTAGCTGATTTTCTTTCTTAACATGATTAGCTCTACATTGCACCGAGTGAATAGTATTTCCTTGGCACGAAGGTGAAGGTTGCACTACAAATTTATTGTTTCGATATTCTAAGAATTAACATGTTAAGAAATAACCAAGTTCGAAGCTAAATCCATGGAGTTGCCGATTTCATATAATTTAATGTCGGGATCACCAATCATAGTAGTGCGAAATGCATTATCTGTCTGTTTGCTGAGAATGGTAGCCTTCATCCATTTCATTCCATAGATGCCTTTTTATGATTCCTTATCTGTATTTTTAGAGTGTAACTGCAAAAGACGGAAATATGCTAAAAACAGTAAAACATACGTGGTAACTGCAATTGCTACATCAAACTATCTAGGCCCTTCTAAAGTGTAACTTGAATACTCATCCTTCTTGTTCCAAATAAAATTGATGCTCATCTTCCAACATTGATTGGACTAAATCTAAGTAGCGACAAGGAAGGAGATAAACAATATTTTGTCACATGTATCCCAAAACGCGTTATATTTAAGAACGAAGGGAGTATTATAGAGCGCTGCATATCAAGGTGGAAAGTTGAATAAGATACTCAGTAACTAGTGCCTACACTATACTCCACTACAATCATGTAATGTGCTGGAAAAATTAATATATCACTAGATGAAAACCATGTAAATGAGAAGGGATGGCCATAAACGGAAACCAAATAATACAATAATGTGCATAAGTACATATGCATGCGTGGGAAAAAATAACGAGTACTTCCTCAAATTAAACATACCTTATCCAATCATATTAAGAAGTCTTATGATGGTTCTACCAAAACCTTAGCGTATAATTTGGCTCAAGCTCGATTAGCTACCTTGAACCTTGGCCCAAAATGTATTCGCCGAAGGCTCTACGAGGTAATAGGTATCGTAAATATTTAACTTTTTAAGTTGCCGACGTATGTGCCTGCTCTTAGAACATGAGCAGGTTACACTTTTCTTGCATTCGACTCGGGCCTCCAGCCTTTACCGAAACATTTTTCGCGTAGATATATTTACATATATTAAAAAATTAGAGTTTGTATGCACAAGTTATTGCCATCTTACGAAAAAAATACATTTTTCGCAAAATAAGTTAAAATTCATGTTTGTAATTTTTCACAATAACTAGATCACCTATCCTACCTACATCTAAAAGGATTTTTAATTTTGCATTTTATATCATTTTCTTTTGTATTTTACAAAAGATGCTCGCACCTCTACACAAACCATTTAGTCCCGGTTGGTTTTTCCATCCTGCAATGGCCTATACACAGTGTCACCAATTTGTAGCTGATTTGATTTCTTAACATAAATTAGCTCTTCATTGGACCATGTGAATAGTATTTACTTGGCACGAAGGTGAAGTTTGGACTTCAAATTTAAGCTTCGATATTGTAAGAATTAACAGAAACAACCAAGTTCGAAGCTAAATCCTTGGAGATGCCGATTTAATGTAATCTAATGTTGGGATCACTAACCATAGTAGTGTGAAATGCATTATCTGACTGTTTGATGAGAACGACATCCTTCATCCATTTCATTCCATACATTCTTATTGATGATTCCTTATCTGTATTTTTAGAGTGTAACTACAAAAAATAGAATTATGCTAAAAACAATAAATATAAGTGGTAACTACAATTGCCATGTCAAACTATGTAGTCCCTTCTAAAGTGTAACTTGAATACTCATCTTTCTTGTTCCAAAAAAATTGATGCTCATCCTCCACAACTGATTGGATTAAATCTAAGGATCGAATATGAAGGAGAAAAACAATATTTTATCACATGTATTTAATAAGTATCTGTCTTTTCATAAATATATCCCAAAATGCCTTATATTTAGGAACGGGAGGAGTATTATAGAGCGCTGCATATCAAGATGGAAAGTCGAGTAAGATATTCTCCACTACAATCATGTAATATGCCGAAAAATGTATATATGGCAAATATATAAAACATGTAAATGAAATTGGATGGACATAAACTGAAACCAAAGAATACAATAATGTGCATAACTATATATGCATGTGTTGAAACAAAATAACAAGGACTTCTTCAAAACAAACATACCTTATCCAATCATATTAAGAATTCTTATGATGGTTCTACCAACACCTCGATTAGCGTATAGTTTGGCTCAATCTCACGTAGCGACCTTGAACCATGGCCCAAACTGTTTTCTCCAAAGGCTCTACAAGCTAATAGGTACCATAAATATTTAACTTTTTAAATTGCTGATGTATGTCTTTTCTCTTAGAACATGAGCATGTCACACTTTTCTTGCATTCGACTTGGGCCCCTAGTATTTGCAGAAACATTTTTTGCTTAGATGGATTTTCATATATGAAACATTGTTTCTAGTTCCTATGCAAAAGTTATTGCCATCTTGCCAAAATAAAACAATTTTTTTGTAACATAAGTCAAAATTCAAGTTTGTTATTTTTAATAATAACTAGATCACCTAACATACCTACATCTGAAAAGGATTTTTAATTTTTAATTCTCTATCATTTTATTTTGTATTTTACATAGCTTAAAAAGGAGGATCCATGGGGGTGGACCAAAGAAAACCTAAAAAGTCTTTAGTCCCGGTTGATGTCTCCAACTAGGACTAAAGGTACACCTTTAATCCCGGTTGCGGACACCAGCAAGTACTAAAGACGTATGCATAGGCCGCAGCCTACCGCAACCCCTTTAGTCCCAGTTGGTATCTCCATCCTGCAATGGCCTTTACACAATGTCACCAATTTGTAGCTTATTTCTTTTTTAACATGAATTAGCTCTTCCTTGCAATGAGTGAATAGTATTTCCTTGGCACGAAGGTGAAGATTGCACTTCAAATTTATGGTCTTGATATTGTAAGAATTAACATATTTAGAAACAACCAAGTTCGAAGCTAAATCCATGGAGATGCCGATTTCATCTAATCTAATCTTGGGATCACCAACCATATTTGCTAAGAATGGCATCCTTCATCCGTTTCATTCTATACATGCCTGTTTATGATTCCTTATATGTCTTTTTAGAGTGTAACTGAAAAAGACACAAATATGTTAAAAACAATAAAAACATAAGTGGTAACTGTACGTCAAACTATCTAGTCCCTTCTAAAGTGTAACTTGAATACTCATCCTTCTTTTTCCAAACAAAATTGATGCTCAGCCTCCAACATTGATTGGAATAAATCTAAGCAACAACTAGGAAGGAGATAAACAATATTTTTTCACATGTATTTAACCAGTATATGTATTTTTATAAATATATCCCAAAACTCCTTATAACTAGGAATAGAGGGAGTATTATAGAGGGCTTCGTATCGAGGTGGAAAGTCGAACAAGATATTCAGTAACTAGTGCCTGCACTATTCTCCACTACAATCATGTAATGTGACAAAAAAATATCACAAAGATGGAAACCATGTAAATGAAATAGGATGGATATAAAGGTAAACAAAAGAATACAATAATGTGCATACCAATAGATGCATGTGTGGAACTAACAAAAATAGGTCTTTTTCAAAATAAACATACCTTATCCAATCATATTAAGAAGTCTTATGATGGTTCTAGCGATACCTCAGCCTATAGTTTGGCTCAAGCTCGATTAGCAACCTTTAATCTTGGCCCAAATTGTATTCGTCCAAGGCTCAACGAGCTAATATGTATCGTAACTATTAAATTTTTTTAATTGCCGATGTATGTGCCTGGTCTTAGAACAGGAGCGGGTCACTCTTTTCTTGCATTCGACTCGGGCCTCCAACCTTTACCGAAACATTTTTCACGTAGCTAGATTTTCATATATTAAACTTCTATTTCTAGTTCGTATATAAAAGGTATTGCCATCTTACCGAAAAATGCATTTTTTGCAAAATAAGTCAAAATTCATGTTTATTATTTTTCATAATAACTAGATCACCTAACCTACTTACATCTAAATGGATTTTTAATTTTAAAATTTCTATCATTTTCATTTATATTTTATGAAGCTAAAAAAAGGCGATCCAAGGGGGTGTGTGGAGCAAAAAACTAGAAAGTATTTAGTCTTGATTAGTGTCTTCAACCGGGACTAAAAAGGCTCGCACCGGCCGCAGCCTGCTGCAAACCCTTTAGTTCCGGTTGGTATCTCCATCATGCAATGGAATGTACACAATATCACCGATTTGTAGCTGATTTGCTTTCTTACATGAATTAGCTCTTCATTGGGCCAAGTGAATTTTATTTCGTTGGCACGAAGGTGAAGGTTGCACTTCAATTTTATGCTCTCGATATTGTAAGAATTAACATGTTTAGAAACAACCAAGTTCGTAGCTAAATCCATGGAGATGCCGATTTCATGTAATTTAATCTTGGGATCACCAACCATAGTAGAGCGAAAAAATTATGCGACCGTTTGCTGAGAACGACATCCTTCATCCATTTCATTCCATACATGCATGTTGACGATTCCTTATATGTCTTTTTAGAGTGTAACTTCAAAAGACAGAAATATGCTAAAAAAATAAAACATAAGCGGTAACTGCAATTGCCACGTCAAACTATCGAGTCCCTTCTAAAGTGTAACTTGAATACTCATCCCTCTTCTTCCAAACAAAATTAATGCTCATCCTCCAACATTGATTGGTTTAAGTCTAAGCAGTGAACTAGGAACGAGATAAACAATATTTTTCACATGTCTTTAATACGTATATGTCTTTTCATAATATGCATAACTACAGATAAATGTGTGGCACTAATATAACGAAGAGCTTTTCAAAACAAGCATACCTTATCCAATCATATTGAGAAGTCTTATGACAGTTCTACCAACACCTCAGCTTATAGTTTGGCTCAAGATCGACTAGCAACCTTCAACCTTGGCCCAAACTGTATTTGTTCAAGGCTCTACGAGCTAATAGGTACCGTAACTATTTAACTTTTGAAATTGCTGATGTATGTGCCTGCCCTTAGAACAGGAGTAGGTCGCTCTTTCCTTGCATTCGACTCGGGCCTCCAACCTTTACCAAAAAAAAATCACGTTGATAGATTTTCATATATTAAATTTTTATTTCTAGTTCGTATGCAAAAGTTATTGCCATCTTACCGATTTGTTTTGCTAAATAAGTCAAAATTCATGTTTGTTATTTTTCATAATAACTAGATCACCTAACCTACCTACATCAAAAAGGATTTTTCATTTTAGATTTTGTATCATTTTATTTTGTATTTTAGAAAGCTAAAATGGCCATCCAAGGGGGTGTGTGGAGCAAAACAAAACTAGAAATTATTTAGTCCAGGTTGGTGTCTCCAACCGAGTCTAAAGAAGCTCAGACTGGCCGCGGCCTGCCACAAGCCCTTTAGTCCCGGTTGGTATTTCATCTTGCAATGGACTGTACGCAATGTCACTAATTTATAGCTGAATTGTTTTTTTAACTTGAATTAGTTCTTCATTGGGCCGAGTGAATAGTATTTCCTTAACACGAAGGTGAAGGTTGCACTTCAAATTTATGCTCTCGATATTGTAAGAATTAACATGTTCAGAAACAACCAAGTTCGAAGCTAAATCCTTGGAGATGCCGATTTCATGTAATCTAATCTTGGGATCACCAACCATAGTAGTGCGAAAAGCATTATCTGACCATTTTCTGAGGACGACATGCTTCACCCATTTCACTCCATACATGCTTTTTGATGATTTCTTTTCTATCTTTTAAGACTGCATTACGCTAAAAACAATAAAACATAAGCGGTAAGTGCAATTATCACGTCAAACTATCTAGTCCCTTCTAAAGTGAAACTTGAATACTCATCCTTCTTGTTCCAAAAAAAAATTGATGCTTGATACGTCTCCAACGTATCGATAATTTCTTATGTTCCATGCTTGTTTTATGATGATACTCACATGTTTTATACATACTTTATGTCATATTTATGCATTTTATGGGACTAACCTATTAACGAGATGCCGAAGAGCCAGTTGCTGTTTTCTGCTGTTTTTGGTTTCAGAAATCCTAGTAAGGAAATATTCTCGGAATTGGACGAAATCAACGCCCGGGGGCTTATTTTTCCACGAAGCTTCACCGAAAGGGAACGAAGTGGGGCGACGAGCGCCGCCACACTAGGGGCGCGGGGGAGCGCGGCCTAGTGTGTGGCCCCCTCGTGGTCCTCGACTCCGCCTTCTTCCGCCTTAAAGTCTTCGTCGCAATACCCCGATGCGAGAGCCACGATACGGAAAACCTTCCAGAGATGCCGCCGCCGCCAATCCCATCTCGGGGATTCAGGAGATCGCCTCCGGCACCCTGCCGGAGGGAATCATCTCCCGGAGGACTCTTCACCGCCATGGTCGCCTCCGGAGTGATGTGTGAGTAGTTCACCCCTGGACTATGGGTCCATAGCAGTAGCTAGATGGTTGTGTTGGCGTCCGAAACCCACCGGCGAGCAACGGCTGGCAACACGAAGAGCCGGGAACAACCTAGGGCTGCGGGCTGGCTGGTCCCTCCGCGACGGCCCGCAAAGCTCTGTACGCACGTCCGATGCTTGGTGCAGGCGTGCCACCTATACCACAGTCGGAAGGTGATGGATTTGCTTCGCTTAGGTTTGCATGCATACGCAAACATTAAATACGAGCCTCGATCGGCTCTCAGGTTTTCCGAATCAGCTCAAGGAGCCGATCCACCCATGATTCGTAAAGGGTTTACGATAGCATGGTGGTCCTGCTTGATCAACATAAAGCTAAAATGATCTACAACGATTTAGGGTTTTCACCGCATAATCGGAACATCCTACTCGTGATTGAGCCTAGCAGCCACGCACGGTGTCAATAAACCAACCCTATATAAGGCCTAAAAACCAACATGAAGTTGATCCCCGGAACATCTTATCTAGGGTTAGCAAACCGCACCCTACGTGCCACCGGATCCTTCAACCCGTTGCAAGGCCTAACTATGCAGATATTAAACTAATCCTTGAAGAACAAGGAACAATCATAACGGATCGGATCTACTAAATAATGATCAAGCAAGGTGCCGCCCTTACACCTAAGAAAGGTGTAAGGACGGCTAGATGTCTAAGGGTTGCATGAACGAAAGCATGTAGCAAGGTAAAATGATGCTAACCCTAACACATCTATGATAACTACGTTGCTCGCCATCAAAAAGGCTTCAGCACGAGCAACGCATAAACAACGAATAAACATATACTGCCTAGATCGCAAGATGCGATCTAGGCAGCATGATGCTTACCCGGAAGAAACCCTCAAAGCAAAGGGTCGGCGATGCGCCAAGATTGGTTTGTGATGAACGTGATTGTTGTTTATCTCGATAACCCTAGATACATATTTATAGTCCGTAGACTTTCTAACGTGGGAATAATCCCAACCGTGCACGAGCCAAACTCTAACTAACCGACACGTATCCTATCATATTTACAGATACAAGGGAAAACTAGCCCAAACTTCGTGTACAAGGCCGGTTCGCCTATTCTTCCATGTATATTCTTCAAGCCCAATCTTGATCGCGGCCCACCTCTGACTCGGTCAAATTCTGGTGATAACACATGCCCCCCTGGTTTTGGAATTGATAATTCCAAAATCACTCTGTCTTTCTTCGTCGGGTCATGTCGTAGCAGAGCAGAACCATCGCAGTATCCTTCATCACGATGCCTTGCCTTCTCAACTTCTCCGCGTGACTTGGCAGTTTTTTTCTTTGGGTACCACCTCCTCGGAAACTGATGGCATTGAATCTCCACCATATCCCCTTTATTTAACCGCTCTGAACAGTTCACTTCTTCATCCCCTTCGCATTAGCACTCCAAAAGCCCTCCTCTGCCACCATGTCTTCTTCCTCCTCTGCCTCGTCGGGTCTTTCCACCCAGTCCTCCCGCGAGCCGACGCCGGAGTGGGACCCAAAGCCCACGAGGCCCACATTCTCCGCGCCATAGAAGACGGGGACGAGTCCAGTCCGACTTCTCTGTCTGTGCAGACGACCAGTCCTCGACCGACGGAGAGTGACCTCCGCTTCCTTGGCGGGGGGAAGAGGAGAGCGGCGACAGCCACTTCGACTTCTCCTCCTTCGAGGAGGAGGAGGAGGAGGAGGAGGAAGAGGAGGAGGAGACGACACCTCCTCCGATGAACCGCCGCGCGCGCCCCCGGCCGGGGAACCCGGACAGCGGCGGCGACGATGCGACGAGGAGGCGAGGACAACGAGGGCCCGGCGGCGGCACGCGGCAGCGACGATGAGTCAGCCAGCGCGGCGACGAGGCGCGGCCCATAGATAGGACCCTTAGTATAGGATTAGCAGTAGTAAACGGGGCAATGTATCCCCTGGTACTTCTTTTTGAGAGCGCTCAGCTTTTTATGTAAGGAATCCCGTTATCAATGAAGAATCTCCTTTAATTTGATTTTGTCGATTTCCTTTATGCCAATTTAGCCGATTTCCCCTCATACTGCCTTTGCCGATTGTCAACTTAATCAATGCCCAATGAGCCGATGGTAACGCATCGGTCCCTCGCAATCTATCCTTCAACTCTTCGACTGTCGACTCTGAGAGCTGGTGTATAAATGTGGGAGACCCACGCCTTCAGGAGAGCCCTAGGACCGTTGCTGAAACAACTTGACGCTGAAGCTGATAATCTGCAGAACAGGTGCCACCTGCTCGCAAATCTCCCCGCGATAGTTTCCAGTGATGCTTTATAACCCTGCTCTATTTCTTTGCAGCAACAAGATGGCCCAGAGCCTGTCAATGATGATGGATCCCCTTTCAGATTCCTTTCAACAGCTCTGGTGGTCTTCTCCTGCAACAATTCACCGCTTCGAAGAAGGTTATGATGCGAGCCAGCCGACAACACTCCAATCGGCTCTAAAAACAGAGGGTCTACCAGATCAGCTGCCCCCCGAGCCTCGATTAAGGCGAGCACAGCGGCGAGGACGCACAGTTCAGTCGAAGGGCCTCGAACTCAGGCAATTCAGAGACAGTCACCACGAGGCCAGCCAGACTTGCCACCGTCGGCTTCAAGAAAAGGTCAGCCCCTGAACCTGCCATTTCCCAAACTCCCACCAAAAAAGGGCAGGGCAGCTCCATCCTCTCCTCGGCTCATGTTGCATGCTGACCCCTTGTCATTCTTATCGGCTAACCTCTTCCCCTGCAACTGATGACACCTCTAACAGCACTGCTGAACTGGCGACCTTGCACAAAGGGTTGGAGGTCCTCGAAGAGAAGGTTCGGGCAACAGCTCATTGAAGCTGAGGAAGCTCTCATCGTTCACTCCCTCGAGGAAGCAGAAGGCCTCGGGGCTGAACTGAAGACCGACTTGGTCGAAAAAACGCGTCTTGAACACGCGGCTGGTAGATCCTGTGTAATTTGTACTAGAGTCGATGGCTGTGCATCGGCTGTTCATCATGAGAATTTTTTTTTTGGCCGATTTTCTATCGGCCACTCAAATTTCACTGCCCATGTATCTCACATGTTCCTCTGATCATGTGCCCCGAGCGAATCTGTCAGGTTACTGCAGATATCGGCTCTGCAGTTATCCAAGGCACTCTATTTGAACGTCGGCTCTATTAAGACCAATGTTGACTTCTTCCAGCTCATCAGCCGACGTAAATCCGTTGCCCGTTCGATCGATGTTGAACACAGGCAGAACGTATGGTGAGGATAATTTTGGCCGATTGCTGGAATCGGCCTCCACGTTGATTAAATCGCTCAATGAAGGTTTTGCAATGTTCTGCATTATGACTACGTGACATGCTTGAGACAAGATCATTACTTTTCATTTTTTGGGGGCCGATCACAAGGATCGGCCTGCCCATGTACCTTCATAGACTTTGCTCCTGTTACACGGTCAAGCCAGTGGATAAGACCAGCCTCACCCCGTTTTTGACACGTCGATGTACTCGCAGTCGTCCAAAGTGATGCCTGAGAGTGGCTCTTGGCCTTCCGTCTCCCAAACGTTCATGCCAGCCGTTGAAACCTCGGTTGTACCGTCTGCATGGACGACTTCTACTTCATCTCCATCCCACTGTATTAAGCATTGGTGCATCGTAGATGGAATGCAATAATTGGCGTGGATCCAATCTCTCCCTAGTAGGACAGCATAAGTGCTCTTGCTGTCGACAATGAAGAACGTCGTAGGGATGGTTTTCCTTCCTACGGTCAGATCCACGTTCAGAACACCTTGTGCATCAGATGCTTGGCCGTTGAAATCACTCGGTGTCACGTTGGTCTTGATCGGATCCGAGCTAGAGCGCCCCAACCGACGTAGCATGGAGTATGGCATGATGTTGTTGCCGCTCCGGTGTCCACCAGCATCCTATTGACAGCTGCCCATTGATATAACCTCGTAAGTACAGGGCCTTCAGGTGTCCGTAACTTCTTTCACGTGGCTTCTCAAAGATAACCGGCCGTGGGCCGCAGTCAAGTTGTGCCACAGGTGCTTCGTCTAATCCTAGAGCGCAAAACTCCGCTGGAAGGATGAAAACCATGTTTGTACTAGCCGATGTCTCATCATCGGCTTTCCTTTGCTTGGGGCGCCACTCCATCTTTGTGGTCGACCCTCTTCGTCTAGGGTTCGTTGAATTTTCGCGGCCAGATCGGGCCGCGCCTTCCTTAGCGTGTGCAGGTATAACCTTTCGGCTTCCTCCAAACCGCGCGATCGCTGAACCCTACGCTTTTGGGAATGGCTGGGTCCATCGGGCACCACCTTGGCCGGTGGTACTTGTCCTCTTCTTCTTCATAGTCATCTTCCAACTCCTCGAGGTCTTCTTCCGAGAGGACTCAGTTTGCTTGTTCCTAGATGGGAGAGGCCCAAGACGTTTGAACAACGACACGTACGCACCCTTCTTCTTCTGTCTACAGGGCGTTGCCGATTGTAGGCAATCGGCTCATTCTGAATCCCGCAGTGTTTGAAGAAAGGGCAGTCCCAGTGCTTGTCCACGTCGTCCTGTTCTCTCGACTTCTCCTTGGCGTAGCGCTCGTATCCCTCCTCGTCGCGATCATGCCGACGATGTCTCCTGGCGTTCTGCTAGCTAGACGATCCCTTTCATCGTCGCTATTGTACCGCCGGCGCTGGTCGTACTGACTTACATATTTGTTGAGGAGATGATCGGAGAGAGGTCGTTGATATCGCACATTCTTCTTCTCTCTGTGATGTAGCGTTTGCCATCGTGTCGGAGCCGATCGCGTGGAGCGGCTTCCTCTTTGTCCTTGCTACGAGAGCAGCTGCCCTCGCCTTTGTCCTTTCAGAGTGGTGCCCAGGCTCGACCATGTTGATGCTTAACGAAAAACCTGGCTGGCACCCTCGGGGTAAGCGTACTCCACCGTGTTAACGGCGGGGAAGGGGTGTGTGTCGACTTTTATGGCGTACGGTTGAAGATTAGACGCCCTTGCTCTATTGCCATTTGGATCTGCTGACGCCACACTGCAGTCGTTAGTGTTATGGCTGAACGTGTTATGCCATTTGCAATATGGCTTTCCATTCAGCTCTTGTGCTATGGGGAGTTTGAGACCGTCGGGTAACTTCAGCTGCTTTTCCTTGAGTAAGAGATCAAAAATTTGCTCGGCTTTGGTCACGTCGAAGTCAAACCCTCTAGGAGGACCTTGTGGCTTCACCCATTTGCGGGACACGGGCCCCCCGAGTCCATTCAGCTACTGCTACCTCTTGATCTCCCGCAGACCCTTCATCTTCATCTGCTTCAACCAAGACTACCGCACGCTTGAATTTGTCCTGGTACAAGTCTGGTGGCGCTGTTCATATAACGACAGTTTCTGAACCATGTGCGCCATGAAGGGTAGTCTGCTTGGAGGCCATATCCTTGATTGGTGATGCAAGGCCCACCACTGCCAACTCGGCCTTCTTTTTCAGTCACACGAGCCCAATAACATCGGTCCCTAACGTTCAAGCGCTGGATGTATTCTGGTTTCTCCACGCTTCGACGTGCTTGTGCTAGATCGGCAATGCCTCGGAAGCCTCTGAGTGATCGCATGTGGAACTGTTCTTCCAACTGCTTCCAAGTCCGGATCGAGTCAGTGGCAAAGAGGTGTACCACCCGAGCCGATCTGAGGGACTGCGAAGAACCTCACGCGTAGTGGATCTGCAGCTGAGATCGTGCCCGGCTGCGCCAAATATCGGCTTACATGCTCGATTGAGCTGGAGCCATCTGCCCCACTAAACTTGGAGAATTCAGGGCCGATATTTGGGTGGTAGTGGGATCAAATCGTAGTCGTTGGGGTACGGCTTGGAATACCAGCGTGCCCTCCTTTCGGCACCATGCCCGAGGTCTCTTAAGATCGTGCTGATCTGATCCGCCGTGCTAGCTGCAGGAGTTGAACTCGAAGATTTGCTGGGGTGGCGTACTTAGCTAGCCACGCTTGCTTCTCGAGATCTGAGCTAGCCACGGAGTTGAGCTCTGGAGGTTCGTCGGAGCGGCATATTTAGCCAGCCACGTACGCTTCTCAAGATCTGATCCGGAAGCCCCTCCTTGTTCAGAAGTCCTGTGTTGCGATCAGTTCCACAGTGCCCGATTCTGCTGCCCGGCACGTATGTGCACGTGTATCCGTGAGGGATCTCCTTGGGCGCCTCGTACAAGAACGGTAATCACTAGGATCGCCCCCGATCTTGTAGACAACGAATGCGGTGTATTCGGCACCTGCGGTGCTGCCGGCGTGAATGGCAGCGGTGGTCGGCTCTGGAGTGGTAGCTCCCCTTGATGAGTTCCTAGAGCTGGTCTGACGGAGAGTACCGATGATTCAAGATTTCATGGAGCACTCGAAGAGCGACCCGCTCCAAAGTGTTCACCGGGCTCTCAGAGTGGCGGTAGCGAATGAGCTACCATGAAATTGATCTCCTGACGCAAGGACGTGGTGCGTTCTTCTGAAGGGTGGACAGGTCCACTCCATCGAGCGTGCCTTCGGTGAGAACCCTCTCCACCTGATGCTTGTGAGCGGGTCCTGTGGAAAGAGCCGATGAGGTCGGCCTCGAGGAGAGCTTTGACATCGTCATACTTCTTCTTGAGTTCCTCTGGCAGATCCTCGTACGTGACTGGAGTACCTTCCGTCATCTCAAATGTAGATGGTGATGCCGTTGATGTCGAAGACCGTCCCACCGAGCGTGCCAGAATGTGTTGGCATCCGAAACCCACCGGCGAGCAACGGCTGGCAACACGAAGAGCCGAGAACAACCTAGGGCTGCGTGGCCTGGTCCCCTCAGCGACGGCCCGCAAAGCTCTGTACGCATGTCCCGATGCTGGTGCAAGGCGTGCCACCTGACCTATACCTGGTCGGGAAGGTGATGGATTTGCTTCGCTTAGGTTTCTGCATGGCATACACGTAAACATTAAATACGAGCCTCGATCGGCTCTCGGTTTTCCGTGAATCGGCTCAAGGAGCCGATCCACCCATGATTCGTAAAGGGTTTACGATAGCATGGTGGTCCTGCTTGATCAACATAAAGCTAAAACGATCTACAACGATTTAGGGTTTTCACAAATCGGAACATCCTACTCGTGATTGAGCCTAGCAGCCACGCACGGTGTCAATAAACCAACCCTATATAAGGCCTAAAAACCAACATGAAGTTGATCCCCGGAACATCTTATCTAGGGTTAGCAAACACCCTACGTGCCACCGGATCCTTCAACCCGTTTGCAAGGCCTAACTATGCAGAGATATTAACTAATCCTTGAAGAACAAGGAACAATCATAACGGATCGGATCTACTAAATAATGATCAAGCAAGGTGCCGCCCTTACACCTAAGAAAGGTGTAAGGACGGCTAGACGTCTAAGGGTTGCATGAACGAAAGCATGTAGCAAGGTAAAACGATGCTAACCCTAAAACATCTATGATAACTACGTTGCTCGCGGATACATCTCCGACGTATCGATAATTTCTTATGTTCCATGCCACATTATTGATGTTATCTACATGTTTTATGCACACTTTATGTCATATTCGTGCATTTTCTGGAACTAACCTATTAACAAGATGCCGAAGTGCGATTCAGCTGTTTTCTGCTGTTTTGGTTTCAGAAATCCTAGTAAGGAAATATTCTCGAATTGGACAAAATCAAAGCCAGGGGCCTATTTTCCTGACTTCCAGTCCAACGAAGAGAGGCCACGAGGCAGCCGAGCATAGGGCGGCGCGGCCCCTGCGGCCGCGGCGGCCCTATGGTCTGGCCTCGCGCGCCTCTTGACCTACCCTTCCGCCTACTTAAAGCCTCGTGTGAACCCCCGGTGCGAGAGCCACGATGGAAAACCTTCCCGGAGACGCCGCCAACGCCGATCCCATCTCGGGATCCGGGAGATCGCCTCCGGCACCCTGCCGGAGAGGGAATCATCTCCCGGAGGACTCTACGCCGCCATGGTCGCCTCGGTGTGATGTGTGAGTAGTCTACCCCTGGACTATGGGTAGCAGTAGGTAGCTATGGTTGTCTTCTCCCCATTGTGCTATCATTGTCGGATCTTGTGAGCTGCCTAACATGATCAAGATCATCTATCTGTAATTCTATATGTTGCGTTTGTTGGGATCCGATGAATAGAGAATACTTGTTATGTTGATTATCAAAGTTATATCTACGTGTTGTTTATGATCTTGCATGCTTTCCGTTACTAGTAGATGCTCTGGCCAAGTAGATGCTTGTAACTCCAAGAGGGAGTACTTATGCTCGATAGTGGGTTCATGCCATTGACACTGGACAGTGAGAAAGTTCTAAGGTTGTGTTGTCTTGTTGCCACTAGGGATAAAACATTGATGCTATGTCTAAGGATGTAGTTGTTGATTACATTACGCACCATACTTAATGCAATTGTTGCTTTGCAACTTAATACTGGAGGGTTCGGATGATAACCGAAGGTGGACTTTTTAGGCATAGATGCGGTTGGATGGCGGTCTATGTACTTTGTCGTAATGCCCAATTAAACCTCACTATACTCATCATGATATGTATGTGCATGGTCATGCTCTCTTTATTTGTCAATTGCCCAACTGTAATTTGTTCACCCAACATGCTTGTTATCTTATGGGAGAACACCTCTAGTGAGCTGTGGACCCGGTCCAATTCTCTTTCTTGAAATACAATCTATCATCTCACTTTTCTGCAAACAATCATCTTCCACACAATACGGTTAATCCTTTGTTACAGCAAGCCGGTGAGATTGACAACCTCACCTGTTTCGTTGGGGCAAAGTACTTTGGTTGTGTTGTGCAGGTTCCACGTTGGCGCCGGAATCCCTGGTGTTGCGCCGCACTACATCCCGCCGCCATCAACCTTCAACGTGCTTCTTGGCTCCTCTGGTTCGATAAACCTTGGTTTCTTTACGAGGGAAAACTTGCTGCGCATCATACCTTCCTCTTGGGGTTCCCAACGAACATGTGTTACACGCCATCAAGCATATTTTTATGGCGCCGTTGCCAGAATCAAGACACGCAAGGGGAGTCTCCACTTCTCAATCTCTTTACTTTGTTTTTGTCTTGCTTAGTTTTATTTATTACTTTGTTTGCTGCACTAAATCAAGATACAAAAAAAAATTAGTTGCTAGTTTTACTTTATTTGCTATCTCGTTTGCTATATCAAAAACACGAAAAAAATTAGTTTACTTGCATTTACTTTATCTAGTTTGTTTTATTTACTGTTGCTAAAATGGCCAATGCTGAAAATACTAAGTTGTGTGATTTCACAACCACAAATAATAATGATTTCTTATGCACACCTATTGCTCCACCTACTACAGCAGAATTCTTTGAAATTAAACACGCTTTACTGAATCTTGTTATGCGAGAGCAATTTTCTGGTGTTAGTTCTGATGATGCTGCTGCCCATCTTAATAATTTTGTTGAACTATGTGAAATGCAAAAATATAAAGATGTAGATGGTGATATTATTAAACTAAAATTGTTTCCTTTCTCATTAAGAGGAAGAGCTAAAGATTGGTTGCTATCTCTGCCTAAGAATAGTATTGATTCATGGACTAAATGCAAAGATGCTTTTATTGGTAGATATTATCCCCCTGCTAAAATTATATCTTTGAGGAGTAGCATAATGAATTTTAAAGAATTAGATACTGAACATGTTGCTCAAGCTTGGGAAAGAATGAAATCTCTGGTTAAAAATTGCCCAACCCATGGACTGACTACTTGGATGATCATCCAAACCTTCTATGCAGGACTAAATTTTTCTTCACGGAATTTATTGGATTCAGCTGCTGGAGGTACCTTTATGTCCATCACTCTTGGTGAAGCAACAAAGCTTCTTGATAATATGATGATCAACTACTCTGAATGGCACACGGAAAGAGCTCCACAAGGTAAGAAGGTAAATTCTGTGAAGAAACCTCTTCCTTGAGTGATAAGATTGATGCTATTATGTCTATGCTTGTGAATGATAGGACTAATATTGATCCTAATAATGTTCCATTAGCTTCATTGGTTGCACAAGAAGAACATGTTGATGTGAACTTCATTAAAAATAATAATTTCAACAACAATGCTTACCGGAACAATTCTAGTAACAACTATAGGCCATATCCTTATAATAATGGCAACGGCTATGGTAATTCTTATGGAATTCTTACAACAATAATAGGAATTCACCCCTGGACTTGAAGCCATGCTTAAAGAATTTATTAGTACACAAACTGCTTTTAACAAATCTGTTGAAGAAAAGCTTGGAAAATTGATATACTTGCTTCTAAAGTCGATAGTCTTGCTGCTGATGTTGATCTTTTGAAATCAAAAGTTTTGCCTAATGAGAATCATCATAATAAAATTACTACTACAGCAAATGCCATCCAAGTTAGAATTAATGAGAATATAAGATTAATGGCTGAACTGCGTGCTAGGTGGGATAGAGAAGAAAATGAAAAACTAGCTAAAGAGAAGAATATAGCTAAAGTTTGGACTATTACCACCACTAGTAATGCTAATGCTACACATGTTGCTGCACCTCCTACTAATAATAATAAAAGAATTGGTGTTAGCAATGTTTCCACTTCTAATGCAAAGCGCGAAAAAGAAAACTGCTAAACTGCCGTGATAAAGCTGCTGAAATTTTTTCCAACATTGGGGATGATGATTCCATTGCTTTAGATTATAATGGTTTGAATTTTGATGATTGCCACATCTCTGAAGTTATAAAGTTCTTGCAAAAACTTGCTAAAAGTCCTAATGCTAGTGCTATAAATTTGGCTTTCACGCATCATATTACAAATGCTCTCATAAAAGCTAGAGAAGAGAAACTAGAGCGCGAAGCCTCTATTCCTAAAAAGCTAGAGGATGGTTGGGAGCCCATCATTAAGATGAAGGTTAAAGATTTTGATTGTAATGCTTTATGTGATCTTGGTGCAAGTATTTCTGTTATGCCTAAGAAAATTTATGATATGCTTGACTTGCCACCGCTGAAAAATTGTTATTTGGATGTTAATCTTGCTGATCATTCTACAAAGAAACCTTTGGGTAAAGTTGATAATGTTCGTATTACCGTTAACAATAACCTTGTCCCCGTTGATTTTGTTGTTTTGGATATTGAATGCAATGCATCTTGTCCCATTATATTGGAAGACCGTTGGTGCTATTATTGATATGAAGGAAGGTAATATAAAATATCAATTTCCTCTCAAGAAAGGTATGGAACACTTCCCTAGAAAGAGAATGAAGGTACCTTTTGATTCTATTATGAGAACAAATTATGATGTTGACACTTCGTCTCTTGATTATACTTGATGCACACTTTCTGCGCCTAGCTGAAAGGCGTTAAAGAAGCGCTTATGGGAGACAACCCATGTTTTTACCTACAGTACTTTGTTTTTATTTTGTGTCTTGGAAGTTGTTTACTACTGTAGCAACCTCTCCTTATCTTAGTTTTGTGTTTTGTTGTGCCAAGTTAAGCCGTTGATAGAAAAGTAAGTACTAGATTTGGATTACTGCACAGTTCCAGATTTCTTTGCTGTCACGAATCTGGGTCTACCTCCCTGTAGGTAGCTCAGAAAATTAAGCCAATTTACGTGCATGATCCTCAGATATGTACGCAACTTTCATTCAATTTGAGCATTTTCATTTGAGCAAGTCTGGTGCCATTTTAAAATTCGTCAATACGAACTGTTCTGTTTTGACAGATTCTGCCTTTTATTTCGCATTGCCTCTTTTGCTATGTTGGATGAATTTCTTTGATCCACTAATAGTCCAGTAGCACCTTATGCAATGTCCAGAAGTGTTAAGAATTGATTGTGTCACCTCTGAATATGTCAATTTATATTGCACTAGTTGTTTGAGTTTTTTCAAGAAGAGTATGGACATGATCAAAGGAGAAAGCCCTTGGGGCCCCACCCATATAAAGAAGAAACGGGGGCCCAAGGCATCCCCCTTCTTCATCGACAACATTATCAGGTTCCTCCGAAACTATATTTTTATTCCATCACATCTTATGTGCTTTGCTTGAGCGTCGGTTTGTTTTGTTTTGTTTTGTTTGAATAAAATGGATCCTAGCATTCACCTTATGGGAGAGAGACACGCTCCGCTGTAGCATATGGACAAGTATGTCCTTGGTTTCTACTCATAGTATTCATGGCGAAGTTTCTCCTTCGTTAAATTGTTATATGGTTGGAATTGGAAAATGATACATGTAGTAATTGCTATTAATGTCTTGGGTAATGTGATACTTGGCAATTGTTGTGCTCATGATTAAGCTCTTGCATCATATGCTTTGCACCCATTAATGAAGAAATACATAGAGCATGCTAAAATTTGGTTTGCATATTTGGTTTCTCTAAGGTCTAGATAATTTCTAGTATTGAGTTTGAACAACAAGGAAGACGGTGTAGAGTCTTATAATGTTTTCAATATGTCTTTTATGTGAGTTTTGCTGCACCGGTTCATCCTTGTGTTTGTTTCAAATAAACCTTGCTAGCCTAAACCTTGTATCGAGAGGGAATACTTCTCATGCATCCAAAATACTTGAGCCAACCACTATGCCATTTGTGTCCACCATACCTACCTACTACATGGTATTTTCCGCCATTCCAAAGTAAATTGCTTGAGTGCTACCTTTAAAATTCCATCATTCACCTTTGCAATATATAGCTCATGGGACAAATAGCTTAAAAACTATTGTGGTATTGAATATGTAATTATGCACTTTATCTCTTATTAAGTTGCTTGTTGTGTGATAACCATGTTCACTGGGGACGCCATCAACTATTCATTGTTGAATTTCATGTGAGTTGCTATGCATGTCCGTCTTAAAGTAAGAGAGATCTACCACGTTATGGTTAAGCATGCATATGTTAGAGAAGAACATTGGGCCGCTAACTAAAGCCATGATCCATGGTGGAAGTTTCAGTTTTGGACATATATCCTCAATCTCAAATGAGAAAATTATTAATTGTTGTTACATGCTTATGCATAAAAGAGGAGTCCATTATCTGTTGTCTATGTTGTCCCGGTATGGATGTCTAAGTTGAAGAATAATCAATAGCGAGAAATCCAATGCGAGCTTTCTCCTTAGACCTTTGTACGGCGGCATAGAGGTACCCCTTTGTGACACTTGGTTAAAACAGTGCATTGTGATGATCCGGTAGTCCAAGCTAATTAGGACAAGGTGCGGGCACTATTAGTACACTATGCATGAGGCTTGCAACTTATAAGATATAATTTACATGATGCATATGCTTTATTACTACCGTTGACAAAATTGTTTCATGTTTTCAAAATCAAAGCTCTAGCACAAATACAGCAATCGATGCTTTTCCTCTATGGAGGACCATTCTTTTACTTTTATGTTGAGTCAGTTCACCTATTTCTCTCCACCTCAAGAAGCAAACACTTGTGTGAACTGTGCATTGATTCCTACATACTTGCTTATTGCACTTATTATATTACTCTATGTTGACAATATCCATGAGATATACATGTTACAAGTTGAAAGCAACCGCTGAAACTTAATCTTCTTTTGTGTTGCTTCAATGCTTTTACTTTGAATTATTGCTTTATGAGTTAACTCTTATGCAAGACTTATTGATGCTTGTCTTGAAGTGCTATTCCTGAAAAGTCTTTGCTTTATGATTCACTTGTTTACTCATGTCATATACATTGTTTTGATCGCTGCATTCACTACACATGCTTTACAAATAGTATGATCAAGATTATGATGGCATGTCACTCCAGAAATTATCTTTGTTATCGTTTTACCTGCTCGGGACGAGCAGAACTAAGCTTGGGGATGCTGATACGTCTCCGACGTATCGATAATTTCTTATGTTCCATGCCACATTATTGATGTTATCTACATGTTTTATGCACACTTTATGTCATATTCGTGCATTTTACGGAACTAACCTATTAACAAGATGCCGAAGTGCCGATTCCTGTTTTCTGTTTTGGTTTCAGAAATCCTAGTAAGGAAATATTCTCGGGTTGGACGAAATCAAAGCCCAGGGCCTATTTTTCCACGAAGCTTCCGGAAGTCCGAAGACGAAACGAAGAGGGGCCACGAGGCAGCCGAGCATAGGGCGGCGCGGCCCGCCGGCCGGCGGCCCTATGGTCTGGGCACCTCGCGCCGCCTCTTGACCTACCCTTCCGCCTACTTAAAGCCTCCGTGTGAAACCCCGTACCGAGAGCCACGATACGGAAAACCTTCCGAGACGCCGCCAACGCCGATCCCATCTCGGGGATCCAGGAGATCGCCTCCGGCACCCTGCGGAGAGGAATCATCTCCCGGAGGACTCTACGCCGCCATGGTCGCCTCCGGTGTGATGTGTGAGTAGTCTACCCCTGGACTATGGGTCCATAGCAGTAGCTAGATGGTTGTCTTCTCCCCATTGTGCTATCATTGTCGGATCTTGTGAGCTGCCTAACATGATCAAGATCATCTATCCGTAATTCTATATGTTGCGTTTGTTGGGATCCGATGAATAGAGAATACTTGTTATGTTGATTATCAAAGTTATATCTACGTGTTGTTTATGATCTTGCATGCTTTCCGTTACTAGTAGATGCTCTGGCCAAGTAGATGCTTGTAACTCCAAGAGGGAGTACTTATGCTCGATAGTGGGTTCATGCCTTGACACCTGGGACAGTGAGAAAGTTCTAAGGTTGTGTTGTGCTGTTGCCACTAGGGATAAAACATTGATGCTATGTCTAAGGATGTAGTTGTTTATTACATTACACACCATACTTAATGCAATTGTCTGTTTGCAACTTAATACTGGAGGGGTTCGGATGATAACCTGAAGGTGGACTTTTTAGGCATAGATGCGGTTGGATGGCGGTCTATGTACTTTGTCGTAATGCCCAATTAAATCTCACTATACTCATCATGATATGTATGTGCATGGTCATGCTCTCTTTATTTGTCAATTGCCCAACTGTAATTTGTTCACCCAACATGCTGTTTGTCTTATGGGAGAGACACCTCTAGTGAACTGTGGATCCCGGTCCAATTCTCTTTACTGAAATACAATCTGCAATCTGTTCTCTTGTTTTCTGCAAACAATCATCTTCCACACAATACGGTTAATCCTTTGTTACAGCAAGCCGGTGAGATTGACAACCTCACTGTTTCGTTGGGGCAAAGTACTTTGGTTGTGTTGTGCGGGTTCCACGTTGGCGCCGGAATCCTGGTGTTGCACCGCACTACATCCCGCCGCCATCAACCTTCAACGTGCTTCTTGGCTCCTCCTGGTTCGATAAACCTTGGTTTCTTTCTGAGGAAAAACATGCTGCTGTGCGCATCATACCTTCCTCTTGGGGTTCCCAACGAACGTGTGAGTTACACGCCATCACTCGCCATCAAAAAGGCTTCAGCACGAGCAACGCATAAACAACGAATAAACGTATACTGCCTAGATCGCAAGATGCGATCTAGGCAGCATGATGCTTACCCGGAATAAACCCTCAAAGCAAGGGGTCGGCGATGCGCCAAGATTGGTTTGTGATGAACGTGATTGTTGTTTATCTCGATAACCCTAGATACATATTTATAGTCCGTAGACTTTCTAACGTGGGAATAATCCCAACCGTGCACGAGCCAAACTCTAACTACCGACACATATCCTATCATATTTACAGATACAAGGGCAAACTAGCCCAAACTTCGTGTACAAGGCCGGTTCGCATATTCTTCCATGTATATTCTTCAAGCCCAATCTTGATCGCGGCCCACCTCTGACTCGGCCAAATTCTGGTGATAACAGGTTGTCTTCTCCTAATTGTGCTATCATTGTTCGATCTTGTGAGCTGCCTAACATGATCAAGATCATCTATTTGTAATGCTACATGTTGCGTTTGTTGGGATCCAATGAATAATGAATGCTATGTTATGTTGATTATCAATCTATCATCTATGTGTTGTTTATGATCTTGCATGCTCTCCGTTATTAGTAGAGCTCTGCCAAGTCGTTGTTGTAACTCCAAGAGGGAGTATTTATGCTCGATAGTGGGTTCATGCCTCCATTAAATCTGGGACAGTGACAGAAAGTTCTAAGGTTGTGGATGTGTTGTTGCCACTAGGGATAAAACATCAATCCTATGTCTAAGGATGTATTTGTTGATTACATTATGCACCATACTTAATGCAATTGTCTGTTGTTTGCAACTTAATACTGGAAGGGGTTCGGATGATAATCTGAAGGTGGACTTTTTAGGCATACATGCATGCTGGATAGCGGTCTATGTACTTTGTCGTAATGCCCAATTAAATCTCACACTACTCATCATAACATGTATGTGCATGGTCATGCCCTCTTTATTTGTCAATTGCCCAACTGTAATTTGTTCACCCAACATGCTATTTATCTTATGGGAGAGACACCACTAGTGAACTGTGGACCCCGGTCCATTCTTTACATCGAATACAATCTGCAATACTGTTCTCTGTTTTCTGCAAACAATCATCATCCACACTATACATCTAATCCTTTGTTACAGCAAGCCGGTGAGATTGACAACCTCGCTGTCACGTTGGGGCAAAGTAATTTAGTTGTGTTGTGCAGGTTCCACGTTGGCGCCGGAATCCCTGGTGTTGCGCCGCACTACACTTCGCCGCCATCAACCTTCAACGTGCTTCTTGGCTCCTACTGGTTCGATAAACCTTGGTTTCTTACTGAGGGAAACTTGCCGCTGTACGCATCACACCTTCCTCTTGGTGTTCCCAACGGACGCGTGCTGTACGCGTATCAATGCTCATCCCCCAACATTGATTTTATGAAATCGAAGAACCGACTAGGAACGAGATAAACAATATTTTGTCGCATATATTTAATTAGCATCTATCTTTTCATAAATATAACCGAAAATGCCTTATATTTAGGAACATAGGGACTAGTATAAACCACTTCGTATCAAGGTGGAAAGTCGATCAAGATATTCAGTAACTAGTTCCTACACTATTCTCCACTACAATCTTGTAATGTGCTGGAAATATTTATATATCACAAAGATGAAAACCATATAAATGAAATGGGATGAACATAAATGGAAAAAATACAATAACATGCATAACTACGAATGCATGTGCGGGAAAAAAATAACGAGGACTTTTTCAAAACAAAATTCCTTATCCAATCATATTAAGAAGTCTCATAATGGTTCTACGCGCACCTTAGCCTATAGTTTGGCTCAAGCTCAACTAGCGACCTTGAACCTTGGCCCAAACTATATTCTCCTCTACAAGCTAATAGGTACTATAACTATTTCACTTTTTAAATTGATGACGTATGTTTATGGTCTTAGAACAGAGCATGTCTCTCTTTTGTTATAGTCGACTCGGGCCTCCAGCCTTTATCGAAACATTTTTCGCATAAATAGATTTTGATATATTAAAATATTTTTCTAGCTCGTATGCAATAGTTATTGCCATCTTACTGAAAAATATATTTTTTTGCAAAGTAAGTCAAAATTAATGTTTGTTATTTTTCATAATCACTTGCTAGCTTTACCTACATACATCTAAAAGGATCTTTAATTTTGAATTTCGAACCATTTTTTTTTGTATCTACACAAAGCTAAAAAAGGCGATCCAAGGGAATTGTGTGGAGAAAAAATACAAGAAAGTATATAGTCCCAGTTTGTGTCTCCAAACGGAATTAAATAGGCTCGCATCGGCCGCAGCCTACCACAAGCCCTTTAGTCTCGGTTGGTATCCCGATCCTGCAATAGCCTGTACACAATGTCATTAATTTTTAGCTGATTCGCTTTCTTAACATGAATTAGCTCTTCATTGCACCGATTGAATAGTATTTCCTTGACACAAAAGTAAAGGTTGCACTTTAAATTATTCTCTCGATATTGTAAGAATTAACATGTTTAGAAACAACCAAGTTCGAAGCTAAATCCATGAAGATGCCTGATAAGTTGTAAACGTATCTATAATTTTGATGCTCCATGCTTGTTTTACACCAATTTCTATATGTTTTGTTTACACTTTGTGGCACTTTTATGCATTTTCTAGAACTAACGTATTAACAAGATGCCATAGTGTCAATTCTTGTTTTATGCTGTTTTTGTATTTTAGAAAAATTGTACATAAAATATTCTCAGAATTGGACGAAATGAAAGCCGAAGTTCCTATTTTACGGTCACGAAGACGAAGTCCAGAGGGGGGACGGAAAAGTGCCAGGAGGCGGCCACACCATGCCTAGGCGCGGGTCACGCCTAGGGGTGGTGTGGGCCCCTCGGGCGCCCACAAACCCTGCCCTTCCGCCTAGGGGTGGGCATTCGGTCATGATCGAAAATTCAGTTTTTGTATTTTGGTCTATTTCAAATTCAGTCAGAAAAAATGAAGACCCAAATATACTTGTTACTTTTACTACCTGACAAATTTGGGTACCCAATAATTGCGGTTCGGATTCGGTCATGACCGAACAGTGTGGCCGATGTTGTCAACGCAAAACTTAGACATTATTTAGTAAAAGGTTGGCAATATTTTAGATGTATTTTGGATGTTTTTTTCATTACATATATTATTATCAATTGGCACGAATAAATGTTCAACAATCTAAACAAAAATGTAACAACGCTAGAGAAGTTTATGAACATTCAACAATATCACATCTCACGCATATCATAAAATCTAAAGATTGGGACAGTTTTACGTAAAATTCGGTCAGTTCGGTCTATTCGATTACTCAGAATAAAATGACCGAATTGACCAAACTTAATTCGTTTGATAAAATTTTCTACCCTATATTTTATCGGTCATTTCGGTCTCGGTCTTTTCAGGTTCGGTCTCGGTTTTTCGGTTTCGGTCTCCGGTCATCATATTTTTGCCCACCGTAACTTTCGTCTATATATTCATCTTATCGGTAAAAACCTAAATACCTGAGCGTCCATCCATGAAAATTTCCGTCGCCGCCGCCATCGTCCACCCTAGCTCGGGAGGGTTCTGAAGCTCTTCCTGGCACCCTACCGGAGAGGGAGGTCTTCACCGGAGGCCTCTACATCGCCATGCCCGCCTCCGAAGTGATGCGTGAGTAGTTCATCTCTGGACTACAGGTCCATAGAGTAGCTATATGGTTGTCTTCTCCACTTTATGCTTCATGTTTAGATGTTGTGAGCTGCCTATCATGATCAAGATCATATTTATGCAATGCTACATGTCCTTTTTGCTGGGATCCGATGAATATTGAATACTATGGTTGAGATAGATTATATACTTGTCATATGTTATTTGTGATCTTGCATGCTCTCCATTGCTAGTAGATGCTCTGGCCAAGTATGTGCTTGTGACTCCGGCCAAGAGGGAGTATTTATGCTTGATAGTTGGTTCATGCTTCTAGTAATCTGGGAGAGTGACAATAACTTCTAAGGTTGTAGATGTGTTGTTGCTACTAAGGAGAAAACAACAATGCTTTATCCAAGGATAATTATGTTGATTACTTTACACACTTTACTTAATACAATAATTTGTTGCTTACAACTTAATACTGAAAGGGGTGCGGATGCTAACCGGAAGGTGGATTATTGGTCATAGACAGGTGTTAGATTACGGTCTATGAATCTAGCTTGTTGTAATACCCAAATGAATCTCATAGTAATTATCTTGTCATGTATGGTCTTTATTCTATCAATTGCCCAACTGTAATTTGTTCACCCATCATGTTGTTTATCTTTATGGAGAGACACCGCTAGTGAACCGTGGACCCCGGTCCTTTATTTTACACTGCAAATACCCGTTCTTTTTATTGTCAACTCCCACGACACAAGATCTTTTTCTGGTGTCCACACATTGTTCTCTTTATTTCAATGCAAACAAACATCTCTTTCCATATTATACGTCTAATCCTTTGTTTTCAGCAAAACCGGTGAGATTGACAACCTCACTGTAAGTTGGGGCAAAGTATTTTGGTTGTGTTAAAGGAGGTTCCATGTTATTGCTGACACCGGTAGTGCGATCTGCCAAAGTCAACTAGCAACACCTTCAGAAGTGATTTCTTTCTACTACTGGTCGATTAAACCTTGGTTTCTTACTGAGGGAAAATTTGCTGCCGTGCTCATCATACCTTCCTCTTGGGGTTTCCCAACTGCGTGCTGTGCACAACATGAATGCTGATTTCATGTAATCTAATCTTGGGATCACCAACCATAGTAGTGCGAAAACAATTATCTGACTGTTTGCTGAGAACGGCATACTTCATCCATTTCATTCCATACATGCATGTTGATGATTTCTTATCTATCTTTATAGAGTGTAACTTCAAAAGATAGAAATATGCTAAACAATAAAATATAAGCGGTAACTGCAACTGCCACATTAAACTATCAAGTTCCTTCTGAAGTGTAACTTAAATACTCATATTTTTTGTTCCAAACAAAATTTATGCTCATCATCCAACATTGATTGGATGCAATCAAAGCAGCGACTAGGAAGGAGATAAACAACATTTTTTCACATGTATTTAATCAGTATTTGTCTTTTCATAAATATATATCCTAAAGCTTACACTATCAAGGTGGAAAGTCGAACAAGATATTCATCAACTAGTGCTTACACTATTCTCCACTAATATCTTGTAATGTGCCGGAAAAACTTATAGATCACAAAGATGTAAACCATGTAAATGAAAAGGTATGGACATAAATAGAAACCAAAGAATACAAGAATGTGCATAACTACATATGCATGTGTGGGAACAAAATAATAAGGACTTCTTCAAAACAAACAACCTTATCTAATCATATTAAGAAATCTTATGATGGTTCTACCAACACCTCAATCAGCGTATAGTTTGGCTCAAGCTCAACTAGCGACCATGAAATTGTCCCAAACTATATTCGCTGAAGGCTCTACGAGCTAATAGGTATCGTAACTATTTAACTTTTTAAATTGCCGATTGATGTGTCTGCTCTTAGAACAGGAGCCTGTCACACTTTTCTTGCATTCGACTCGGGCCTCCAGCCTTTACCGAAATATTTTTCGCGTAGATAAATTTTCATATATTAAACATATTTTTTGAGTTCATATGCAAAAGTTATTGCCATCGTACCGATTTTTTTGCAAAATAAGTGAAAATTCATGATTGTTAATTTTCATAATAACTAAAACACCAAACCAACCAACATCTAAAAGGATTTAGTCTCGCTTGGTATCTCCATCCAGCAATGGCCTATACACAATATCACCAATTTATAGCTGATTATTTATCTTAACATGAATTCGCTCTTCATTGCACCGAGTGAATAGTATTTCCTTGGAACGAAGGTGAAGATTGCACTTCAAATTTATGCTCTCGATATTGTAAGAATTAAAATGTTTAGAAACAAGCAAGTTCGAAGCTAAATCCATGAAGATGTCGATTTCATGTAATCTAATCTTGGGATCACCAACCAAATAGTAGTGTGAAATGCATTATCTAAATGTTCGCTGAGAACGACATCCTTCATCCAGTTTATTCCATACATGCATGTTGATGATTACTTATCTATCTTTTTAGTGTGTAACGGAAAAGGATAGAAATATGCTAAAACAATAAAATATAAAAAGTAACTGCAATTACCACGTCAAACTACCTAGTCCCTTATAAAGTGTAACTTGAATAATCATTCTTCTTGTTCTAAACAAAATTGGTCTCGTCCTCCAATATTGATCAGATTAAATCTAAGCAATGACTAGGAAGGAGATAAACAATATTTTGTTACATGTATTTAATCAGTATCCATCTTTTCATACATATATCCCAAAATGCCTTATTTAAGAACAAAGGGACTATTATATAGCATTACATATTAAGGTGGAAAGTCGAACAAGATATTCAGTAACTAGTGCCTACACTATTCTCCATTACAATCATGTAATGTACCGGAAAAATGTATCATCAGAAACATGGAAAGTGTGTAAATGAAAAGGTATGGATATAAACGGAAACCAAAGAATACAATAATGTGCATAACTACAGATGCATGTGTGGGAATAAAATAACCATAACTTTTTCAAAACAAATATACCTTATCCAATCATATTAAGAAGTATTATGATGGTTCTACCGACACATCAACCTATAGTTTGGCTCAAGGTAGACAAGCGTCTTTGAATCTTGGCCCAAAGTGTATTCGCCGAAGGCTCAACCAGCTAATAGGTGTCGAACTATTTAAATTTTTAAACTGCCGATATATGTGCATGCTCTTAGAACAAGATCAGGTCACACTTTTCTTGCATTCGACTCGGGCCTCTAACCTTTACCGAAACATTTTTGCGTAGTTAAATTTTCAAATATTAAACATTTTTTAGAGTTCTTCTGAAAAAGTTATTGCCATCTTACCAATTTTTTTTTGCAAAATAAGTCAAAGGTCATGTTTGTTATTTTTCATAAAACCTAGATCACCTAACCTATTTACATCTAAAAGGATTTTTTATATTGAATTTTCTATTATTTTATTCTGTATTATACAAAGCTAAAAAGGCGATCCGCCGAGAGTGGCGTGGAGCAAAAAAAACATAAAAAGTCTTTAGTCATGGTTGGTGTCTCACACCACGACTAGACGTAGACCTTTAGTCCCGGATGGGTACACATCCCGGGACTAAAGAGGCTCACACCGACCATAGTCTGCCGCAACCCCTTTAGTCTCGGTTGGTTTGTCCATCCTGCAATGACCTGTACACAATGTCACCAATTTGTAGCTGATTTGCTTTCTTAACATGAATTAGCTCTTCATTGGGCCAACTGAATAGTATTTCCTTGGCACGAAAGGTGAAGGTTGCACTTCAAATTTATGGTCATTCATATTGTAAGAATTAACATATTTAGAAATAGCCAAGTTCGAAGCTAAATCCATGGAGTTGCCGATTTCATGTAATCTATTGTCGCGATCACCAACCATAGTAGCGTGAAATGCATTATCTAACCCTTTGCTGAGAATGTCAGCCTTCATCCATTTTAATCCATGCATGCCTTTTGATGATTCCTTATCCGTATCTTTAGAGTGTAATTTCAAAAGACATAAATATTCTAAAAATAATAAAACAAAAGAGGTAACTACAATTGCCATGTCAAACTACATAGCCCCTTCTAAAGTGTAGCTTGAATACTCATCCTTCTTGTTATATACAAAATTGATTCTCATCCTCCAACATTGATTGGACAAAATCTAAGTAGCGACTAGGAAGGATATAAATAATATTTTTTCACATGTATTTAATAAGCATCTATCTTTTCATAAATATATCCCAAAACGCCATATATTCAGGAACAGAGGGAGTATTATAGAGCGCTATATATGAAGGTGGAAAGTCGAACAAGATATTAAGTAACTAGTTCCTACACTATACTTCACTACAATCATGTAATGTGCCAGAAATATTTATATATGACAAAGATGAAAACCATGTAAATGAGAAGGGATGGGCATAAACCGAAACAAAAGAATTCAACAATGTGTGTAACTACATATGCATGTGTGCGAACAAAATAACGAGAACTTCTTCAAAATAAACATACCTTATCCAATCATATTAAGAAGTATTATGATGGTTCTACCAAAACCTTAGCGTATAGTTTGGTTCAAGTTCGACTAGCTACCTTGAACCTTGGCCCAAACTTTATTCGCCGAAGACTCTACGAGCTAATAGGTATTCTAACTATTTAACTTTTTGAATTTACGATGTATGTGCCTGCTCTTCGAACAGTAGCAGGTTGCACTTTTCTTGCATTCGACTCAGGCCTCCAGCCTTTACCGAAACATTTTTCGCGTAGATATATTTTCATATATTAAACATTTTTTTAGAGTTCGTATGCAAAAGTTATTGCCATCTTATGAAATAATACATTTTTTGCAAAATAAGTGAACATTCATGTTTGTTATTTTTCATAATAACTAGATCACCTAAACTACCTACATCTGAAAGGATGTTTAATTTTGAATTTTCTATCATTTACTTTGGTATTTTACAAAGATAGAAAATGTGATCCATGGGAGGGGAGGGGTGGAGCAAACAAACCTGGAATTTTTTTAGTCCCGGTTGGGGAAACTAACAAGGACAAAAGAGGCTCGCGCCGGCCATATTCTACACCAACCCCTTTAGTGTCGGTTAGTTTTTCCATCATGCAATGGCATATACACAATGTTACCAATTTGTAGATGATTTGCTTTCTTAACATAAATTAGCTCTTCATTGGGCCGAGTGAATAGTATTTTCTTGGCACGAAGGTGAAGGTTGCACTTTAAATTTTTGCTCTCGATATTGTAAGAATTAACATGTTCATAAACAACCGAGTTCGAAGAAAAATCCTTGGAGATGCCAATTTCATGTAATCTAATGTTGGGATCACTAACCATAGTAGTGGAAAATGCATTATCTAACTGTTTCCTGAGAACGACATCCTTCATCCATTTCATTCCATACATGCTTATTGATGATTCTTTATCTATCTTTTTCAGAGTGTAACTTAAAAATGAAATATGCTAAAAACAATAAAATATAAGCGGTAATTGCATTTTCCACGTCAAACTATATAGTCCCTTCTAATGTGTAACTTGTATACTCATCCTTCTTGTTCCAAACAAAATTGATGCTCATCCTCCAACACTGATTCAATTAAATCTAAGCATCGACTAGAAAGGAGATAAAAAAATATATTGTAACATGTATTTAATAACTATCTATCTTTTCATAAACATATCCCAAAACACCTTATATTTAGTAACGGGGGGAGTATTATAGAGCACTGCATATCAAGGTGGAAAGTCGAATTAGATATTCAGTAACTAGTGCCTAAACTACAATCATGTGTAATGTGCCGGAAAATTTATATACACAGAGATGAAAATAATGTAAATGAAAAGGAATGGACATAACGGAAACCAAAGAATACGTACAGTGATGTGCATAACTACATATGCATGTGTGGGAACAAAATAATGAGAAATTTTCTTCAAAATAAACATACCTTATCTAATCATATTAAGAAGTCTTATGATGGTTCTAGCAAAACCTTAAAATATAGTTTGGCTCAATCTTGACTAGGGACCTTGAACCTTGCCCAAATTGTATGGCTATTTAACTTTTTAAAATTGTTGACATATGTGCCTGCTTTTAGAACAGGAAGAGGTTGAAATATTCTTACATTCGACTTGGGTCTCCATCCTTTACCGAAACATTGTTTCAAATATTCAACATTTTTTCGAGTTCGTATGCAAAAGTTATTGCCATCTTCCAAAAAATATAATTTTTTTTGCAAAATTCATGTTTTTTTTTATTTTTTCATTATAACTAGATCACCTAACCTACCTACATCCAAAAAGATTCTTAATTTTGAATTTTCTCTCATATTCTTTTGTATTTTACAAAGCTAAAAAATGTTATCCATGAGGGGGCGGGGTGGGGGGTGGGGTGGAGACACTAACCGAGATGGCCCGCCACAACCCCTTAGTCCAGGTTGTTATCTCAATCCTGCAAGGGCGTGAATGTCACCAATTTGTAGCTTATTCACTTTTTTTTACATAAATTAGCTCTTCATTGCTACGAGCGAATAGTATTTCCTTGGCACGAAGGTGAAGGTTGCACTTAAAATTTATGCTCTCGTTATTCTAAGAATGAACATGTTCAGAAACTACCAAGTTTGAAGCTAAATCCTTGAAGATGTCGATTTCATGTAATCTAATGTTGGGATCACCAATCATAGTAGTGCGAAATACATTATCTGACCGAGAACTGCATCCTTCATCCATTTCATTACATACATGCCTATTGATAATTCTTTATTCTATCTTTTTAGAGTGTAACTTCAAAGAAGGAAATATGCTAAAAAAAATAAAACATAAGCGGTAACTACAACAAACTACCTAGTCCCTTCTAAAGTGTAACTTGAATACTCATTCTTCTTGTTCCAAACAAAACTGATGCTCATCCTCCAAAATTGAAGGAGGTAAACAATATTTTGTCAGATGTATTTAATTAGTACATCTCTTTCCATAGATATGTATCCCAAGATGCCTTATATTTACGAATGAAGGGATTATTAGGGAGTGCTGCATATCAAGGTGGAAAGTCGAACAAGATAGTCAGTAACTAGGGCTTACAATATTCTCCACTACAATCATGTAATGTGCTGGAAAAATTATAGATCACAAAGGTGTAAACCTTGTAAATAAAAAGGGATGGAAATAAACGGAAACCAAATAATATAATAATATGCATAACTACATATGCATGTGGGGGAACAAAAGAACCAAGATTTCTTCAAAACAAACATACCTTATCCAATCATATTAAGAATTCTTATGATGGTTCTACTAACACCTCGATCAACGTATAGTTTGGCTCACGCTCGAGTAACGACCTTGAACCTTGGCCCAAACTGTATTCGCCGAAGGTTCTACGAGCTAATAAGTATCGTAATTATTTAACTTTTAAATTGCCGACGTATGTGCCTGCTCTTAGAACAGGAGCAGGTCGCACTTTTGTTTTATTCGACTCGGGTCTCCAGTCTTTGCAGAAATATTTTTTCTGATAGATTTTGATATATGAAACTTTTTTTCGAGTTCGTATGCAAAAGTTATTGACATCTTACCAAAAAAACATTTTTTTGCCAAATAAGTAAAAATTCACATTTGTTATTTTTAATAATAACTAGATCACCTAACCTACCTACGTATGAAGGGATTTTGAATTTTGAATTTTCTATCATTTTGTTTTGTATTTTACAAAGCTAAAAAAGGAGGATTCACAGGGGGGGTCAAAAAAAACCTAAAAAGTCTTTAGTACCGTTTGATGTCTCCAATCAGGACTAAAAGTAGACCTTTAGTACCGGTTGGGACACCAGCAACGACTAAAAGACTCACACCGTCCCCAGCCTGCCACAACCTCTTTAGTCCCGATTGGAATCTTCATCCTGCAATGACCTTTACACAATGTCACCAATTTGTAGCTGATTTTCTTTCTTAACATGCATTAGCTCTTCGTTGCGCGGATTGAATAGTATTTCCTTGGCGAAGGTGAAGGTTGCACTTCAAAAAAATTCTCTCGATATTGTAAGATCTAACATGTTCAGAAACAACCAAGTTCGAAGCTAAATCCACGGAGATGCCAATTTCATGTAATCTAATATTGGGATCAGCAAGCATAGTAGTGTGAAATGCATTATGTGACCGTTTGCTGAGAACGCCATCCTTCATCCATTTCATTACATACATGCATGTCATTATATGTCTTTTTAGAGTGTTACTGCAAAAGACAGAAATATGCCAAAAACAATAAAACATATATAAGCGGTAACTGCAATTACCACGTCAAACTATCTAGTCCCTTGTAAAGTGTAATTTGAATACTCATCCTTCTTATTCCAAACAAAGTTGATGCTCATCCTCCAACATTGATTGGATTAAATTTAAGCAGCGAATAGGAAGGAGATAAACAATATTGTGTCACATGTATTTAATCAGTATATGTATTTTCATCAATATATCATAACATGCCTTATATTTAGGAATGGATGGAGTATTATAGAGCGCTGCATATCAAGGTGGTAAGTAGAACAAGATATCCAGTAACTAGTGCCTACACTTTTCTCAACTACCATAATGTAATGTGCAGGAAAAATTATATATCACAAAGATGGAAACCATGTAAATGGAATGGGATGGACATAAATGGAAACCGAAGAATAAAATAATGTTGGTAACTACAGATGCATGTGTGGGAAAAAATAACTATAACTTTTTCAAAACAAACATACCTTATCCAATCATAATAAGAAATCTTACATTGGTTCTTCCAACACCTCGGCCTATAGTTTGGCTCAAGCTCGATTAGTGACCTTGAACCTTAGCCCAAACTGTATTCGACGAACGACCTACAAACTAATGGGTGCCATAACTATTTAACTTTTTAAATTTACGATGTATCTGTATGCTCTTAGAACAGGAGCATGCCGCTTTTTTCTTGCATTCGACTCGGGCCTCTAGCCTTTACCAAAACATTTTTTTCCGTGGATAGATTTTCATATATTAAACATTTTTTTCTAGTTCGTATGCAAAAGTTATTGCCAACTACTAATTTTTTGCAAATTAAGTCAAAATTAATGTTTGACATTTTTCATAATAACTAGATCACCTAACCTACCTACATCTAAAAGGATTTTGAATTTTGAATTTTCTATCCAATTCTTCTGTATTTTGCAAAGCTAAAAGAGTCGATCCAAGGAGGTGTGTGGAAAGTCGAACAAAATATTCAGTAACTAGTGCCTACACTATTCTCCACTACAATCATGTATTGTGCCGGAAAAATTTATATATCACAAAGATGGAAACCATGTAAATGAAATGGGATAGACATAAACGGAAACAAAAGAATATAATAATATGCATAACAATAGATGCATGCGTGGGACTAAAATAATGAAGACTTTTTCAAAACAAACATAACTTATCTAATCATATTAAGAAGTCTTATCATGGTTCTACCAACACCTCGGCTTATATTTTGGCTCAAGCTCGACTAGCAACCTTGAACCTTGGGCCAAACTGTATTCTTCCAAGGCTCTACGAGCTAATAGGTACCGTAACTATTTAACTTTTTAAATTGCCAATGTATGTGTCTGCTCTTAGAACAGGAGGATGTTGCTCTTTTCTAGCATTAAACTCGGGCCTCTAGCCTTTACCAAACATTTTTGGTGCGGATAGATTTTCATATATTAATTTTTTTCTAGTTCGTACGCAAAAGTTATTGCCAACTTACCGAAAAATAATGTTTGTTTGCAAATTAAGTCAAAATTCAAGTTTGATATTTTTCATAATAACAAGATCACCTAACCTACCTACATCTAAAAGGATTTTTAATTTTGAATTTTCTATCATATTCTTTTGTATTTTGCAAAGCTAAAATAGTCGATCCAAGGGGGAGTGTAGAGCAAAAAAAAACTAAAAATTATTTAGTTCCGGTTGGTGTCTTCAACTGGGACTAAAGAGGCTCGCACCGGCCACAACCTGCCGCAAACCCTTTAGTCCTGGTTGGTATTTCCATCCTGCAATGGCATGTATACAATGTCACCAATTTGTACATGATTTTCTTTCTTAACATGAATTAGCTCTTCATTGCGCTGAGTGAATAGTATTTCCTTGGCACGAAGGTGAATGTTGCAGTTCAAATTTATTCTCTCGATATTGTAATAATTAACATGATTATAAACTACCAAGTTCGAAGCTAAATACATGGAGATTCCGATTTCATGTCATCTAATCTTGGGATCACCAACCATAGTAGTGCAAAATGCATTATATGACCATTTGCTGAGGACGGCATCCTTCATCCATTTCATTCCATACATGCTTGTTGATGATTCATAATATGTCTTTTTAGATATGCTAAAAACAATAAAACATAAGCGGTAACTTCAATTACCACATTAAACTATCTAGTCTCTTAAAATAACTTGAATACTCATCCTTATTCTTCCAAAAAAATTGATGCTCATCCTCCAACATTCATTGGACTAAATCTAAGTAATGAATATGAATGAGATAAACAATATTTTTTCACATGTATTTAATTAGTATATGTATTTTCATTAATATATCCCAAAACGCCTTATATTTAGGAACGGAGGGAGTATTATAGAGCGCTTGTATCAAGGTGGAAAGTCGAACAATATATTCAGTAACTAGTGCCTACACTATTTTCCACTACAATCACGTAATGTTTTGGAAAATTTATATGTCACAAATATGGAAACCATGTAAATGAAATGGGACGGACATAAACGAAAACCAAAGACTACAACAACTATTTAACTTTTTAAATTTCTGATGTATGTGCCTTCCTTTAGAACACTAGTAGGTCGCTCTTTTCTTGCATTCGATTCGGGCCTCCAGCCTTTACCGAAACATTTTTCACGTAGATATATTTTCATATATTAAATTTTTATTTCTAGTTCGTATGCAGAAGTTATTGCCATCTTACCGAAAACTATAATTATTTTGCAAAATAAGTCAAAATTCATGTTTTTTATTTTTCATAATAACTTGATCAGCTAATCTACCTACTTCCAAAAGGATTTTTAATTTTGAATTTTCTATCATTTTCTTTTGTATTTTGCAAAGCTAAAAAAGGTGATCCAAGGGAGGTGTGTGGAGCAAAAAGACTAGAAATTATTTAGTCTCGGTTGGTATCTCCAACCGGGACTAAACAGGCTCGCACCGGCCATAGCCTGCCGCAAGCTCTTTATTTCCGTTTCTTATCTCCTTCCTGCAATGGAATGTACACAATGTCATCAATTTGTAGCTGATTTGCTTTCTTACATGATTTAGCTCTTCATTGGATCGAGTTAATAATATTTCCTTGGCACAAAGGTGAAGGTTGCACCTCAATTTTATGCTCTTGATATTCTAAAATCTAACATGTTCAGAAACAACCAAGTTCGAAGCTAAATCCATGAAAATGAAGATTTATGTAATCTAATCTTGGGATCACCAACTACAGTAGTGCGAAAACCATTATCTGACTGTTTGCTGAGAACGACATCCTTCATCCATTTCATTCCATACATACATGTTGACGATTTTTTATATATCTTTGTAGAGTGTAACTGTAAAAGATAGAAATGTGCGAACAATAATAAAACATAAGTTGTAACTGCAATTGCCACGCCAAACTATCTAGTCCCTACTAAAGTGTAACTTGAATACTCATCTTTTTTCTTCCAAACAAAATTGATGCTCATCCTCCAACATTGATTGGATTAAGTCTAAGCAGCGAACTACGAACGAGATAAACATTATATTTTTCAGTATTTAATCAGTATATGTATTTTCATAAACATGTCACAAGGAACGGAGGGAGTATTATAGAGCGCTTTGTATAAAGGTGGAAAGGCGAACACGATATTCAGTAACTAGTGCCTACACTATTCTCCACTACAATCGTGTAATGTGCCATACAAATTTATATATCACAAAGATGGAAACCTTGTAACTGAAATGGGATGAACATAAACGGAAACCAAAAAATACAATATTGTGCCTACCTACAGATGCATGTGTGGGTCTAAAATGACGATGACTTTTTAAAAACAAACATAACTAATCTATTCGTATTAAGAAGTCTTATGAATACCTGAGCTTATAGTTTGGCCCAGGCTCGACTAGCGACCTTAAACCTTGGCTCAAACTGTATTCGTTCAAGGCTCTACGAGCTAATAGGTACCGTAAGTATTTAACTTTTAAAATTGTTGATGTATGTGTTTGCTCTTAGAAGAGGAGCAGGTCGCTCTTTTCTTGCATGCAACTCGAGACTCCATCCTTTACCAAAACATTTTTCACAAAGATAGATTTTCATACATCAAATTTTTATTTCTAGTTCGTATGCAAAAGTTATTGCCATCTTACCGAAAATACAAGTTTTTTGGAAAACTCAAAATTCAGGTTTGTTATTTTTTCGTAATAACTAGATCACCTAACCTACCTACATCTAAAAGGATTTTAATTTTGAATTTTCTATCATTTTCTTTTGTATTTTGCAAAGCTAAAAAGGGCGATCCAAGAGGGTGTGTGGAGTAAAAAAAATTAGAAATTATTTAGTCCTGGTTGGTGTCTCCAATCGGACAAAAGAGGCTCGCACCTGCCGCAGTCTGCCGCAAGCCCTTTAGTTCCGGTTGGTACCTCCATCCAGCAATGGAATGTACACAATGTCACCAATTTGTAGCTGATTTGCTTTGTTACATGAATTAGCTCTTCATTGGACCGAGTGAGTAGTATTTCCTTGGCACGAAGGAAGGTGAAGGATGCACTTCAAACTTATGCTCTCGATATTGTAAGAACTAACATGTTCAGAAACAACCAAGTTCGAAGTTAAACCCATGGAATCACCAACCATAGTCGTGTGAAAAGCATTATCTAACCATTTTCCCAGAACGAGATCATTCATCCACTTCATTAAATACATGACTATTCACGATTCATTATATGTCTTTTATAGTGTAACTGCAAATGACAGAAATATGTTAAAAACAATGAAACATAAGCGCTAAGTGCAATTGCCACGTCAAACTATCTAGTCCCTTCTAAAGTGTATCTTGAATACTCATCCTTCTTGTTCCAAACATAATTGATGCTCATACTCCAACATTTATAGGATTAAGTCGAAGCAGCGACTAGGAACGAGATAAACAATATTTTCTCACATGTATTTAATAGTATATGTCTATTCTTAAATATATCCCGAAACACCTTATATTTAGAAACAGAGGGAGTAGTGTAGAGCGGTTCGTATCAAGGTGGAAAGTCGAACAAGATATTCACTAACTAGTGGATACATTATTGTTCACTACAATCATGTAATGTGCTAGAAAAATTTATATATGCAAAAGATGAAAACCATGTAAATTAAATGGGATGGTCATAAACTGAAACCAAAGAATACAATAATGTGCATAACTACAGATACAAGTGTGGGACTAAAATAAGGAGGACTTTTTCAAAACAAAAATATCTTATCCAATCACATTAAGAAGTCTTATGATGGTTCTACCAACACCTCAGCTTATAGTTTGGCTCAAGCTCGACTAACCACCTTGAACCTTGGCCCAAACTGTATTCTTCCAAGGCTCTACGAGCTAATAGGTACCGTAACTATTTAACTTTTTAAATTACCGATATATGTGTCTGCTCTTAGAACAGGAGCAGGCCGCTCTTTTCTTTCATTCGACTCGGGCCTCCAACCTTTACCGAAACATTTTTCACGTAGATAGATTTTCATATATTAAATTTTTATTTCTAGTTCATATGCAAAAGTTATTTACATCTTACCAATTTTTTTGCAAAATAAGTGAAAATTCATGACTGTTAATTTTCATAATAACTAAATCACCAAACCAACCAACATCTAAAAGGATTTAGTCTCGGTTGGTATCTCCATCCTGCAATGGCCTATACACAATATGACATATTTATAGCTGATTTTCTTTCTTAACATGAATTCGCTCTTCATTGCACTGAGTGAATAGTATTTTCTTGGAACGAATGATAAGGTTGCACTTCAAATATACGCTCTCGATATTGTAAGAACTAACATGTTTAGAAACAAGCAAGTTCGAAGCTAAATCCATGGAGATGTCGATTTCATGTAATCTAATCTTGGGATCACCAACCACATAGTAGTGTGAAATGCATTATCTAACTGTTCGCTGAGAACGGAATCCTTCATCCAGTTTATTCCATACATGCATGTTGATGATTACTTATCTACCTTTTTAGGGTGTAATTGAAAAGTATAGAAATATGATAAAAACAATAAAATATAAACAGTAACTACAATTACCACGTCAAACTACCTAGTCCCTTATAAAGTGTAATTTGAATACTCATCCTTCTTGTTCCAAACAAAATTGATCTCGTCCTCCAATATTGATCGGATTAAATCTAAGCAATGACTAGGAAGGAGATAAACAATATTTTGTAACATGTATTTAATCAGTATCTATCTTTTCATACATATATCCCAAAACGCCTTATTTAAGAACAAAGGGAGTATTATATAGCATTACATATTAAGGTGGAAAGTCGAACAAGATATTCATTAACTAGTGCCTACACTATTCTCCATTACAATCATGTAATGTACCGGAAAAATGTATCATCAGAAACATTGAAACCGTGTAAATGAAAAGGGCTGGATATAAACGGAAACCAAAGAATACAATAATGTGCATAACTACAGATGCATGTGTGGGACTAAAATAACCAGGACTTTTTCAAAACAAACATACCTTATCCAATCATATTAAGAAGTATTATGATGGTTCTACCGACACCTCAACCTATAGTTTGGCTCAAGGTAGACAAGCGTCTTTGAATCTTGGCCCAAAGTGTATTCGCCAAAGGCTCAACGAGCTAATAGGTGTCGAACTATTTAAATTTTTAAATTGCCGATATATGTGCATGCTCTTAGAACAGGAGCAGGTCGCACTTTTCTTGCATTCGACTCGGGCCTCTAGCCTTTACCGAAACATTTTCGTGTAGTTAGATATTCAAATATTAAACATTTTTTAGAGTTCTTCTCAAAAATTTATTGCCATCTTACCTTTTTTGTTGCAAAATAAGTTAAAGCTCATGTTTGTTATTTTTCATAAAACCTAGATCACCTAACCTATTTACATCTAAAAGGATTTTTTATATTGAATTTTCTATTATTTTATTTTGTATTATACAAAGCTAAAAAGGCGATCCGCCGAGAGTGGTGTGGAGCAAAAAATACCTAAAAAGTCTTTAGTCATGGTTGGTGTCTCACACCACGACTAGACGTAGACCTTTAGTCCCGGATGGGGACACATCCCTGGACTAAAGAGGCTCACACCGGCCATAGTCTGCCGCAACCCCTTTAGTCTCGGTTGGTTTGTCCATCCTGCAATGACCTGCACACAATGTAACCAATTTGTAGCTGATTTGCTTTCTTAACATGAATTAGCTCTTCATTGGGCTGAGTGAATAGTATTTCCTTGGCACGAAGGTGAAGGTTGCATTTCAAATTTATGGTCTTGATATTGTAAGAATTAACATATTTAGAAACAGCCAAGTTCGAAGCTAAATCCATGGAGATGCCGATTTCATGTAATCTATTGTCGGGATCACCAACCATAGTAGTGTGAAATGCATTATCTAACCCTTTGCTGAGAATGGCAGCCTTCATCCATTTCATTCCATGCATGTCTTTTGATGATTCCTTATCCGTATCTTTAGAGTGTAACTTCAAAATACATTAATATTCTAAAAACAATAAAACAAAGGCGGTAACTACAATTGTCATGTCAAACTACATAGTCCCTTCTAAAGTGTAGCTTGAATACTCATCCTTCTTGTTCTATACAAAATTGATTCTCATCCTCCAACATTGATTGGACAAAATCTAAGTAGCGACTAGGAAGGATATAAATAATATTTTTTCACATGTATTTAATAAGCATCTATCTTTTCATAAATATATCCCAAAACACCATATATTCAGGAACAGAGGGAGTATTATAGAGCGCTACATATGAAGGTGGAAAGTCGAACAAGATATTCAGTAACTAGTGCCTACACTATACTTCACTACAATCATGTAATGTGCCAGAAATATTTGTATCTGAAAAAGATGAAAACCATGTAAAGGAGAAGGGATGGCCATAAACCAAAACAAAAGAATTCAACAATATGTGTAACTACATATGCATGTGTGCCAACAAAATAACGAGGACTTCTTCAAAATAAACATACCTTATCCAATCATATTATGAAGTATTATGATGGTTCTACCAAAACCTTAGCGTATAGTTCGGCTCAAGTTCGACTAGCTACCTTGAACCTTGGCCCAAACTTTATTCGCCGAAAACTCTACGAGCTAATAGGTATTCTAACTATTTAACTTTTTGAATTTACGATGTATGTGCCTGCTCTTCGAACAGTAGCAGGTTGCACTTTTCTTGCATTCGACTCAGGCCTCCAGCCTTTACCGAAACTTTTTTCGTGTAGATATATTTTCATATATTAAACATTTTTTTGGAGTTCGTATGCAAAAGTTATTGCCATCTTATGAAATAATACATTTTTTACAAAATAAGTGAACATTCATGTTTTTTATTTTTCATAATAACTAGATCACCTAAACTACATACATCTGAAAGGATGTTTAATTTTGAATTTTCTATCTTTTACTTTGGTATTTTACAAAGATAAAAAAGGTGATCCATGGGAGGGGAGGGGTGGAGCAAACAAACCTGGATTTTTTTTAGTCCCGATTGGGGACACCAACTAGGACAAAAGAGGCTCGCGCCGGCCGTATTCTACACCAACCCCTTTAGTCTCGGTTAGTTTTTCCATCCTGCTATGGCATATACACAATGTTACCAATTTGTAGCTGATTTGCTTTCTGAACATAAATTAGCTCTTCATTGGGCCAAGTGAATAGTATTTTCTTGGCACGAAGGTGAAGGTTGCACTTCAAATTTCTGCTCTCGATATTGTAAGAATTAACATGTTCACAAACAACCAAGTTCGAAGAAAAATCCTTGGAGATGCCAATTTCATGTAATCTAATGCTGGGATCACTAACCATAGTAGTGGAAAATGCATTATCTAACTGTTTGCTGAGAACGGCATCCTTCATCCATTTCATTCCATACATGCTATTGATAATTTTTTATCTATCTTTTTCAGAGTGTAACTTCAAAAATGGAAATATGGTAAAAAACAATAAATATAAGAGGTAATTGCATTTTCCACGTCAAACTATATAGTCCCTTCTAATGTGTAACTTGAATACTCATCCTTCTTGTTCCAAACAAAATTTATGCTCAACCTCCAACACTGATTCGATTAAATCTAAGCAACGACTAGGAAGGAGATAAACAATATTTTGTAACATGTATTTAATACCTAACTATCTTTTCATAAACATATCCCAAAACACCTTGTATTTAGTAACGGGAGGAGTATTATAGAGCACTGCATATCAAGGTGGAAAGTCGAATTAGATATTCAGTAACTAGTGCCTAAACTACAATCATGTGTAATGTGCCGGAAAATTTATATACACAAAGATGAAAATAATATAAATGAAAAGGGATGGACATAACGGAAACCAAAGAATACAGTGATGTGCATAACTACATATGCATGTGTGGGAAGAAAATAATGAGAAATTTTCTTCAAAATAAACATACCTTATCTAATCATATTAAGAAGTCTTATGATGGTTCTACCAAAATCTTAAAATATAGTTTGGCTCAATCTTCACTAGCGACCTTGAACCTTTCCCAAACATTATGCGCCGAAGGCTATTTAACTTTTTTAAATTGTTGACATATGTGCCTTCTTTTAGAATAGGAAGAGGTCGAAATATTCTATCATTCGACTTGGGTCTCCAGCCTTTACCGAAACATTTTTCAAATATTAAACATTTTTTTCGAGTTCGTATGGAAAAGTTATTGCCATCTTACTAAAAATATAGTTTTTTTTTGCAAAATTCATGTTTTTTTATTTTTTTCATTTTAACTAGACCACCTAACCTACGTACATCGAAAAAGATTCTTAATTTTGAATTTTCTCTCATATTCTTTTGTATTTTACAAAGCTAAAAAAAAGTGATCCACGAGGGGGCGGGGGGTGGGGGTGGGGTGGAGACACTAACCGGGATGGCCTGCCGCAACCCCTTAGTCCCGGTTGTTATCTCAATCCTGCAAGGGCGTGTACACAATGTCACCAATTTGTAGCTTATTCGCTTTCTTTTTACATAAATTAGCTCTTCATTGCTACGAGTGAATAATATTTCCTTGGCACGAAGGTGAAGGTTGCACTTAAAATTTATGCTCTCGTTATTGTAAGAATGAATATGTTCAGAAACAACCAAGTTTGAAGCTAAATCCTTGGAGATGTCGATTTCATGTAATCTAATGTTGGGATCACCAACCATAGTAGTGCGAAATACATTATATGACCGAGAACGGCATCCTTCATCCATTTCATTCCATACATGTCTATTGATAATTCTTTATTCTGTCTTTTTAGAGTGTAACTTCAAAGAAAGAAATATGCTAAAAAAATAAAACATAAGCGGTAACTACAACAAACTACCTACTCCCTTCTAAAGTGTAACTTGAATACTCATTCTTCTTGTTCCAAACAAAATTGATGCTCATCCTCCAAAACTGAAGGAGGTAAACAATATTTTGTCACATGTATTTAATCAGTACCTCTCTTTTCATAGATATGTATCCCAAGATGCCTTCTATTTACGAATGGAGGGATTATTATAGAGTGCTGCATATCAAGGTGGAAAGTCGAACAAGATATTCAGTAATTAGTGCTTACAATATTCTCCACTACAATCATGTAATGTGCTGGAAAAATTATAGATCACAAAGGTGTAAACCATATAAATGAAAAGGGATGGACATAAACGGAAACCAAACAATATAATAATATGCATAACTACATATGCATGTGTGGGAACAAAATAACTAGGATTTCTTCAAAACAAACATACCTTATCCAATCATATTAAGAATTCTTATGATGGTTCCACCAACACCTCGATCAGCGTATAGTTTCTCTCAAGCTCGAGTAACGACCTTAAACCTTGGCCCAAACAATATTCGCCGAAGGCTCTACGAGCTAATTAATAAGTATCGTAAGTATTTAACTTTTAAATTGCCGACGTATGTGCTTGCTCTTAGAACAGGACTAGGTCGCACTTTTGTTTCATTCGACTCGGGTCTCCAGTCTTTGCAGAAACATTTTTTCTGATAGATTTTGATATATGAAACATTTTTTCGAGTTCATATGCAAAAGTTATTGGCATCTTACCAAAAAAACATTTTTTTGCCAAATAAGTAAAAATTCCCGTTTGTTATTTTTAATAATAAATACATCACCTAACCTACGTACGTATGAAAGGATTTTGAATTTTGAATTTTCTATCATTTTGTTTTGTATTTTACAAAGCTAAAAAAGGAGGATTCACGCGGGGGGGGGGGTGTGGATAAAAAAAAACCTAGAAAGTCTGTAGTACCGGTTGATGTCTCCAACCAGGACTAAAAGTAGACCTTTAGTCCCGGTTGGGACACCAGCAAGGACTAAAAGGCTCGCACCGGCCCCCGCCTGCCGCAACCTATTTAGTCCCAATTGGTATCTTCATCCTGCAATGGCCTTTACATAATATCACCAATTTGTAGCTGATTTTCTTTCTTCACATGCATTAGCTCTTCGTTGCGCGGAGTGTATAGTATTTCCTTCACTAGTGGAAAACGGGTCTGTAATCCCGGTTCATTTGGGCCTTTAGTCCCGGTTTCCAAACCGGGACCAATTAGGCGGGACTAAAGGTCCCCCTTTTAGTCCCGGTTGTAAAACAAACCGGGACTAATGGTCCCGCCACGTGGGCTGCTGGCGCGCGTCGAGGAAAAAATAACCTTTAGTCCCGGTTTGTAACACGAACCGGGACTAAAGGATATTTCGTTATTTTTTTAATCCATTTGGCTATGTCCAATTATTTTTCACTCCTCTCTTTTTTATATTTTTTTAGAATTTCTAGTATTTCAGTTATTTAACTAGTTTAGTTCTAACTACACTTAATCTCTAACTATGCTTAATCAATAGTCAAATTACTTACCCGTGATCCAACTTCCCGCTCGGTCACCCATCCTCCCACTACTCCAACACTAGCACGCTTAACTTCCAAGTTCCTTTCCCATCCCGCTTCCAAGTGCTTCGCGCGCATGTTGTGATACTAGTATCATATCAATCCTATTAATATGTGGGTCGATGTCACACTTATTTATTATTTGAATTCTAAATAATTATTTTAATAAACAAAACTAATAGTATTATAATAAACATGTTGTGGTAATGGTATTATAATTTTAATTTTTTTAATTTGTATTATAATAGTTTTTTAATTTATTATTTTTTAATATTTTTTTGCCAAACTTGAAAATTTGAAAATCTAAAAATTGGCTAACTTTATGGTTAAGTAATAGTAATCTTTATGCATGATGTAATTATTATTTTTAAAAATTTAAAAATTTAAAATTCCTAATTTCTAGCAAAAACTAAAATCTTCCTGCTTTCATATTTTCATTTGGAATTTTGAGAATCTAAAAATTGGCTAACCGGGTAAAATTCGGATGTAACTTTTTCCCACGATGATTTTGATATATTACACGTTTTTTTTCGACGTCGTATGCAAAAGTTAATGCGATTTTACCATTTTTCAAACCTTTTTTGCAAAAAAAATGAAAACTCAAATTTGTTAATTTTCCCTAATAGTAGGTTGCATAACATACAAGAATCTGAAAAGTTTTTATTTTTTTGAATTTTCTATCATTTTCTTTTATATTTTATAGTGTTAAAAAAGGCGATCCACTGGGGGTGTGGAGGTGCATGGGGAGGCAAAAAACCCTTTAGTCCCCCTTCGTATTACGAACCGGGACTAAAGGGTAGACCTTTAGTCCCGGTTCGTAATACGAAGGGGGACTAAAGGGTTTTGCCCCATAGACCACTTTAGTCCCGGTTCGTAATAAGGGGGACTAAAGGGTCCAACAGGTACCAATTTGACTGATTTTCCTTAACTGGATTTGCTTTTGTTGGGACGAAACTATTTCCTTGGCACGAAGGTGAAGGTTGCACTTCAAATTTTCTCTCTCGATAATGTAAGAACTAACATGTTCAGAAACAACCAAGTTCGAAGCTAAATCCACGGAGATGCCGATTTCATGTAATCTAATATTGGGTTCACCAAGTATAGTAGTGTGAAATGCATTATGTGACCGTTTTCTGAGAACGCCATCCTTCATCCATTTCATTCCATACATGCATGTCATTATATGTCTTTTTAGAGTGTTACTGCAAAAGACAGAAATATGCCAAAAACAATAAAACATAAGCGGTAACTGTAATTACCACGTCAAACTATCTAGTCCCTTGTAAAGTGTAATTTGAATACTCATCCTTCTTGTTCCAAACAAAGTTGATGCTCATCCTCCAATATTGATTGGATTAAATTTAAGCAACGAATAGGAAGGAGATAAACAATTTTGTGTCACATATATTTAATCAGTATATGTATTTTCATCAATATATCATAAAACGCCTTATATTTAGGAACGGATGGAGTATTATAGAGCGCTGCATATCAGGGTGGTAAGTCGAACAAGATATCCAGTCACTAGTGCCTACACTATTCTCCACTACCATAATGTAATGTGTGGGAAAAAATTATATATCATAAAGATGAAACCATGTAAATGGAATGGGATGAACATAAACGGAAACCGAAGAATAAAATAATGTTCATAACTACAGATGCATGTGTGGGAAAAAAATAACGATAACTTTTTCAAAACAAACATACCTTATCCAATCATAATAAGAAGTCTTACATTGGTTCTTCCAGCACCTCGGCCTATAGTTTTGCTAAAGCTCGACTAGCGACCTTGACCAATATGTATTCGACCAACGACCTACAAGCTAATGGGTGCCATAACTATTTAACCTTTTAAATTTACGATGTCTCTGCCTGCTCTTAGAACAGGAGCATGTCGCTTTTCTCTTGCATTCGACTCGGGCCTCCAGCCTTTACCAAAACATTTTTCCCGTGGATAGATTTTCATATATTAAACATTTTTTTCTAGTTCGTATGCAAAAGTTATTGCCAACTTACCAATTTTTTTGCAAATTAAGTCAAAATTAATTATTGATATTTTTCATAATAACTAGATCACATAACCTACCTACATCTAAAAGGATTTTTCATTTTGAATTTTCTATCCTATTCTTCTGTATTTTGCAAAGCTAAAAGAGTTGATCCAAGGAGGTGTGTGTGGAGCAAACAAAAACTAGAAAGTAATTAGTCCCGGTTGGTGTCTTCAACTGGGACTAAAGAGGCTCGCACCGGCCACAACCTACCACAAGCCCTTTAGTCCCGGTTGGTATTTCCATCCTGCAATGGCCTGTACACAATGTCACCAATTTGTAATTGATTTGCTTTATTAACATGAATTAGCTCTTGATTGCGCTGATTGAATAGTATTTTCTTGGCACAAAGGTGAAGGTTACACTTCAAACTTATGCTCTCCATATTGTAATAATTAACATGTTTAGGAACAATCAAGTTCGAAGCTAAATCCATGGAGATGTCCATTTCATGTCATCTAATCTTGGGATCACCAACTATAGTAGTGCGAAAGGCATTATCTGACCATTTGCTGAAAACGACATCCTTCATTCATTTCATTCCATACATGCTTGTTGTTCCTAATATGTATTTTTTGAGTGTATACATAAGCTGTACCTTCATCTATTTCATTCCATACATGCATGTTGATGATTTTATATATATCTTTTTAGAGTGTAACTATAAATGATAGAAATGTGCTAACAATAATAAAACATAAGCTGTAACTGCAATTGCCACGCCAAACTATCTAGTCCCTTGTAAAGTGTAACTTGAATACTTATCCTTCTTCTTCCAAACAAATATGATGCTCATCGTCCAACATTGATTGGATTAAATCTAATAAATGACTAGGAACGAGATAAACAATATTTTGTCACATGTATTTAATTAGTATGTATTTTCATAAATATATCCCAAAATGCCATATATTTAGGAACAGGTGGAGAATTATAGAGCGCTTTGTATCAAGGTGGAAAGTCGAGCAAAATATTCAGTAACTAGTGCCTACACTATTCTCCACTACAATCATGTAATGTGCCAGAAAAATTTATATATCACAAAGATGGAACCATGTAAATGAAATGGGATAGACATAAACGGAAACAAAAGAATACAATAATATTCATAACAATTGATGCATGTGTGGGACTAAAATAATGAGGATTTTTTCAAAACAAACATAACTTATCTAATCATATTAAGAAGTCTTATCATGGTTCTACCAACACCTCAGCTTATATTTTGGCTCAAGCTCGACTAGCGACCTTGAACGTTGGGCCAAACTGTATTCTTCCAAGGCTCTACGAGCTAATAGGTACCGTAACTATTTAACTTTTTAAATTGCCAATGTATGTGCCTGCTCTTAGAACAGGAGGATGTTGCTCTTTTCTAGCATTCAACTCGGGCCTCTAGCCTTTACCAAAAAAAAAATTGCGTGGATAGATTTTCATATATTAATTTTTTTCTAGTTCGTACGCAAAAGTTATTGCCAACTTACCGAAAAATAATGTTTGTTTGCAAATTAAGTCAAAATTCATGTTTGATATTTTTCATAATAACAAGATCACCTAACCTACCTACATCTAAAACCATTTTTAACTTTGAATTTTCTATCATATTCTTTTGTATTTTGCAAAGCTAAAAGAGTCGATCCAAGGAGGAGTGTAGAGCAAAAAAAATATTTAGTTCCGGTTGGTGTCTTCAATCGGGACTAAAGAGGCTCGCACCGGCCGCAACCTTCCGCAAACCCTTTAGTCCTGGTTGGTATTTCCAACCTGCAATGGCATGTATACAATGTCACAAATTTGTAGGTGATTTGCTTTCTTAACATGAATTAGCTCTTCATTGCGCTCAGTCAATAGTATTTCCTTGGCAGGAAGGTGAATGTTGCAGTTCAAATTTATGCTCTCGATATTGTAATAATTAACATGGTTATAAACTACCAAGTTCGAAGCTAAATCCATGGAGATTCTGATTTCATGTCATCAAATCTTGGGATCACCAACCATAGTAGTACAAAATGCATTATATGACCATTTTCTGAGAACGGCATCCTTCATCCATTTCATTACATACATGCTTGTTGATGATTCCTAATATGTCTTTTTAGAGTGTAACTGCTGTCGAGGGTACTCCTCGCCAATGCCCTCTGATAGGGGCTTAGGGTTGACGGAATCCTGTAGGCTGACACGAGACATCGGTTCTCAGACAAGTGGGAGAGCACTTTACCCAGGTTCGGGGCCCTCGATGAGGTAAAACCCTTACGTCCTGCCTGTCTGTTCTTTGATTATGGAGACAATGGGTTACAATGGGGTGCCGAATAGTTCGGCTGAGATCTAGTCGAGATTGCTATTGCTAGGGTTACCTAGCTCTAAGCTTTTCTGGCTAAGATTGCTAAGATTGATCGTGTCCCTCGGCAGCCCCTCTCCTGGCCTTTATATAGGAGGCCAGGTCTCAAGGGTCCTAACCGAGTACGACTAGGTTTACAGTACTTTTAGATCTAATCTTTCCTTGTTGACCGCTTCCTTGTCTTGCCCGCCAAGGTTTCTTCCGGTGCGCTGTCCAGGTGGCCCATCTAGTCTTCGGGTGTCTTCATGGGCCTCCAATTAGTCAATACAGGATAGGGCAACGTCGGTTACTCGAAGGGTAGTGCCCACGTCAGTAGCCCCCGAGTGTCTAGCCGAAAATAGTTCGGGTAGAGACTAATGTGTGTCTTCTCCTGATATTTTTCTCCTTCATTGTCCTTGTTCATCTTGAATCTGCTTCACCTTCTTTTATCGGGTGCGCGTCAGTGCTCCCGATGGGAGTAGCCCCCGAGTCTAGGTACGGATGCTTGCAATCCGTGCGTAGACTCAAGTTGTTCTACTCGAATGCTTTCCTCCGCTGAATTTTTCGCAGATCTTCTTGAGTCATCCGATATACTTTCTTTACGCAAAGGATAATGAGTAACGTGCCCAACTTTTGTTGGTTAACTGCCGATGGAAAAACAACGTTACCCTACACAGAATCAAGTCCCCGGGCATGATCCTGGAGTGCAAAAAACTTTTAACGGGTGTGCACCACGTCTTCCCCATGGGAGTAATCATCGAGTCTGGGTACAGACTCAAACCTTCTTCCTTCGACTGCTTATCCTGTCGAGCATTCTTTTTATCAGGTGCACGTCAGTGCTCCCGATGGGAGTAGCCCCCGAGTCTAAGTTCGGATGCTTGCAATCCGTGCGTAGACTCAAGTCCTTTATCCGATGACTTTTCATGTTTCCTTCGAATGCTTCTAGTTTCTTTTTATGACATCATTGTTGACGTGTAACTGCTACGGGCTGATTTGACGGGTCCTGACCTGACGGGCTTGCCCTAGCTCTGTGCAATCAGTTTTTTAGGGCTTGACCACTACACGCGTAACGATCGAGGTGGCTCCTCGATTTTCGTGCAATCGTGGACGTAGTGGGCCGCCGGTTCCTCCCCTTCCTCAAGCGCCACATGCTTACTTAACTCTTAACTTCTCCTCAAAATCTCCAAAGGGCGAAAAATTCCCAATCTTCTCCACGGTTCCGCAGTATCTCCTCATTCTTCCCCTTCTTCCTTCCTTCGTCATTGTCGCGCTGCTGATACGTCTCCGACGTATCGATAATTTCTTATGTTCCATGCCACATTATTGATGATATCTACATGTTTTATGCATACTTTATGTCATTATTATGCGTTTTCCGGAACTAACCTATTGACGAGATGTCGAAAGGCCAGTTGCTGTTTTCTGCTGTTTTTGGTTTCAGAAATCCTAGTAAGGAAATATTTTCGGAATCGGACGAAATCAACACCGGAGATCTTATAATTTCGGGAAGCTTCCAGAGCACCGGAAGAGAGTCAGAGGGGGGCCACAGGCCCACCAGGAGGGTGGCCGGCGCGGCCTGGGAGTGGCCCGCGCCCCCCTATCTCCTCGCCGCCTCTTCGACCCTTCGACTCCGCCTCTCCACCTATATAATCGTCCCTGACCTAAAAACCTCGACCAGTTCGACGAAACCAGAGAAACCATCTAGAGCCGCCGCCATCGCGAAACTCCAATTCGGGACAGAAGTCTCGTTCCGGCACCCTCGGACGGGGAATTGCCCCCGGAGCCATCTCCACCGCCATCTTCACCGCCATCGCTGCCTCCATGATGAGGAGGGAGTAATTCACCCCCGGCTGAGGGCTCCGCGTAGCTATGTGGTTCATCTCTCTCTTTGTGATCAAGTTGAATATTATCTATGTGCTACTCTAGTGATGTTATTAAAGTAGTCTATTCCTCCTCCGCGGTGTAATGGTGACAGTGTGTGCATCGCGTAGTACTTGGCGTGGATTATGATTGTGATCTCTTATAGATTATGAAGTTAACTATTGCTATGTTAGTATTGATATGATCTATGCCTCCTTCGTAGTGTGATGGTGACAGTGTGCATGCTATGTTAGTTCTCTTTGTGATTGTGTTGATCTATCTTACACTCTAAGGTTATTTAAATATGAACATTGAATATTGTGGAGCTTGTTAACTCCGGCATTGAGGGTTCGTGTAATCCTACACAATGGTGTTCATCATCCAACAAGAGGGTGTAGAGTAGTCCTATTATGTGATCTTTGTTGAGAGTGTCCACTAGTGAAAGCAGGATCCCTGGGCCTTGCTTCCAAGCATCGAATCTCCGTTTGTTTACTGTTTTGTTGAATGTTTACTCGCTGCCATATTTTACTCGGATTGCTATTATCACTCATACTCATCCATATTACTTGTATCTCACTATCTCTTCGCCGAACTAGTGCACCTATTGTATTAGGTGTGTTGGGGACACAAGAGACGTCTTGCTTTGTGGTTGCAGGGTTGCTTGAGAGGGATATCTTTGACCTCTTCCTCCCCGAGATCGATAAACCTTGGGTGATCCACTTAAGGGAAACTTGCTGCTGTTCTACAAACCTCTGCTCTTGGAGGCCCAACACTGCCTACAAGAATAGAAGCACCCGTAGACATCAAGCACTTTTCTGGCGCCGTTGCCGGGGAGGAAAGGTAAAAGGCACTCATACTCCGGTTCCAGGTAACGGTACTTTTCTGGCGCCATTGTGTTTTTGCTCGAAGCTATTTCCTTTAGATCCTGCAATTGCAACTTTTTGTTTCTTGTTTACACTAGTTAGGCATAATGGAATACAACTATGAGCTTTTTGATTTATTTCCTAAGTTAGGACATGAATTGTGTGATGCGAAAATTAAAGAACCTATGGAGCCTCAATTGCATGCTAGTAGCAATGTTATTAGTATGAACGCAATCACTACTAATGCTATGAATAAGTCTAAGCTTGGGGAAGCTAGTTTATACAAAAATAATCTTTTTTGCTCTTCAGCTTTCGAAGAAATATTTTGCTCTGATAATGCTTTATCTCCCATATGCGATAACTCTAATGATGCTTCTGATATTTTAAATCCACCTACTGCAAGTACTTCTTTCAAGATACCAATGAAAATTATCGAATGTGTTATTGATAGCCGCTATGAAGGGGATGGAACTGTCCATCCTGGAGATCATTTACTGTTTTTGCATGAATTATGCGGGTTATTCAAGTGTGCAGGTATCTCTATGGATGAAGTGAGGAAGAAGCTATTCTCTGTTTCGCTGTCTGGTAAAGCGGCGCATTGGTATAAATTGTTGAAGAATAGTCATTCTCTTGGTTGGAAGGAAATTGCATCTCTCTTTTACTCTAAATTTTATCCTCCTTATGAAGTGCATATTGATAGGAATTATATTTATAACTTTTATCCTCGTGATGGAGAGAGTATTTCTCAAGCGTGGGGGAGATTGAAATCACTAATGCTCAAATGTCCCATTCATGAGCTCCCCGTAATGTTATTGTTAACAATTTTTATGCGAGGCTTTCAGGACAACACAAGGACTATCTGGATGCCTAGGAGGGATCTTTCACAAGCAAGGAGGTTGAAGCTAGGTGGGATCTTCTTGATCGGATTGAGGAGAACGCTGAAGGATGGGAGAACAATGAAGGTAAAGAGTCAGGTATAAATTATGATTATGAATGCATTGAAGCTTTTATGGATACTGATAAATTCCGAAATATGAGTGCTACTTATGGTCTTGACTCTCAAGTTGCTGCAAATCTTTATAAAGCCTTTGCTTCTCATTTTGAATTGCCTAAAAAGAATTTTGATAAGTATCATGAACCTTTTAAAGAGGCTTGCATGAAGAATGAAATTGTTGTTAATGATTGCAATAAGCATGCTCAAACTCCTAAGAATGCTATTTACTATAAGCATGTTAATTTTTGTGTAATGCATAGACCTTGTGGAATTAATCAAGTCAAAGATGAATATTGCATCCATCATATTAATGAAAAAACTAGAAAGTGGCTTAGGGCTCTAGATGATCTTGGTAAAAAAGTTTGTGCCCTCTATCCTTTTATTTGTGAAGTTTGCCATGAAGTGGGTCATTTTAATTTTCAATGCTCCTCCAATGATAATTTGAACCCAATGAGTGCTGCAAATTTGTATTGTGATGATGAAATTACTCCTAATCAGCATGATGAACTTACTTTATTTTTGGGGTGTGAAGAACTGTCAAGAAAAATCTCTTTGTTACATATGAGTGATCTTGATATTGATGATGTCCTGCATGGGTGTTTTTCTTATTGCATTGATAATAGCCATACAAATACTTATATACAAAATATTTTAGAAGATGACACCTTGCCAAAATATGATAGGACCGCTGTGTGTTTTCAACTAATTAAAGAAAAGGAGGGATCCTCCCAAGTTTCTTCTATTGTTTCTGAAAGTAAATCAGGTTATGCGGACAAGCCACCCTTCAAGCCTCTTCCTCCTAAAGAAGGGAACGAGGAGAAGGAAGAGAAGAAGAAGAAGAAGAAGAAGAAGAAGAAGAAGAAGAAGAAGAAGAAGGAGAATAAAAAGAAAGAGGTAACGGCATATCCCCGCGTGAATGAGATAACGCTAGGTAACCGTAAGTATGTTGCTCCTAATGATTATTATGATAATGAATCTGAATACGATGATCTTCCTATGCTCTCTACATACACTAGTGATCATGATTTGAATGAGCACACTACTTTTGATATTGCAAATCTCTGGGAAACTAATTCTGAAAATGATGATGATAATAATTGCCATAGTGTCAGTGCTATCCATGCTTCCTCCCATAATGATATAGAAAGCTCTAAGCTTGGGAAAGAGGTGTTTGAAAATCCTTTTGCTACTGATCATTATGTGTTTGATACATCTCCTTCTAATAACAATGATGGTATGGACACAGATAAACCGACTGTGAAAGATAACTATTCTATTTCTTATGATGACACTGTGCCTCCGACCTTTGATGATTATTATAAAGAATGCTATGATATAGGTTATAACTATCCTTATGAAACTTGTCATAGTCATGATTGGATTACCAAAAACAATTCCCTTAATATGCAACTTGTTTACCATGTTCAAATTCTTGAGAATAATCTTGCTCCAATTACTATTAATGAGAAGAATTCTTCTTATGCCAAAATTAATGATACTTTTATGCATATGAACCATGATAAGAATGTTTTAAGTGATGGGTATATTGTGGATTTCATCAATGATGCTACTGAAAGTTATTATGAGAGAGGGAAACATGGTTATATGCATCTTAATAATATTAAGTTTCCCCTCTTTATGTTGAGAATCTTGAAGTTACTCGTGTTTTATCCTCTTATGCTTGTCACTTTGTTCCTCATGAATTCATTTGTGTATAAGATTCCTTTGCATAGGAAGTGGGTTAGACTTAAATGTGTTTTGAATTTGCCTCTTGATGCTCTCTTTTTGCTTCAAATACTATTTCCTGCGAGTGAATCATTGAAACTGCTGAGCCCATCTTTATGGCTATAAAGAAAGAACTTCTTGGGAGATAACCCATGTGTTATTTTGCTACAGTACTTTGTTTTATATTTGTGTCTTGGAAGTAGTTTACTACTGTAGCAACATCTCCTTATCTTAGTTTTGTTGAATTATTGTGCCAAGTAAAGTCTTTGATAGCAAGGTTGATACTAGATTTGGATTACTGCGCAGAAACAGATTTCTGTCTGTCACGAATCTGGGCTGAATTCTCTGTAGGTAACTCAGAAAATTATGCCAAATTACGTGAGTGATCCTCAGATATGTACGCAACTTTCATTAAATTTGAGAATTTTCATTTGAGCAAGTCTGGTGCCTCAATAAAATTCGTCTTTACGGACTGTTCTGTTTTGACAGATTCTGCCTTTTATTTCGCATTGGTTCTTTTGCTATGTGGGATGGATTTCTTTGTTTCATTGACTTCCAGTAGCTTTGAGCAATGTCCAGAAGTGTTAAGAATGATTGTGTCACCTCTGAACATGTGAATTTTTGATTATGCACTAACCCTCTAATGAGTTTGTTTCGAGTTTGGTGTGAAGGAAGTTTTCAAGGGTCAAGAGAGGAGGATGATATACTATGATCAAGGAGAGTGAAAGCTCTAAGCTTGGGGATGCCCCGGTGGTTCACCCCTGCATATATCAAGAAGACTCAAGCGTCTAAGCTTGGGGATGCCCAAGGCATCCCCTTCTTCATCGACAAATTATCAGGTTCCTTCTTTTGAAACTATATTTTTATTCGGTCACATCTTATGTGCTTTACTTGGAGCGTCTGTGTGCTTTTGTTTTTGTTTTTGTTTGAATAAATGCTTGTGTGGGAGAGAGACACGCTCCGCTGGTTCATATGAACACATGTGTTCTTAGCTTTTAATATTCATGGCGAAGTTTCTTCTTCGTTAAATTGTTATATGGTTGGAATTGGAAAATGCTACATGTAGTAATTGCTAAAATGTCTTGGATAATGTGATACTTGGTAATTGTTGTGCTCATGTTTAAGCTCTTGCATCATATACTTTGCACCTATTAATGAATAAATACATAGAGCTTGCTAAATTTGGTTTGCATAATTGGTCTCTCTCTAAGGTCAAGATAATTTCTAGTATTGAGTTTGAACAACAAGGAAGACGGTGTAGAGTCTTATAATGTTTACAATATGTCTTTTATGTGAGTTTTGCTGCACCGGTTCATCCTTGTGTTTGTTTCAAATAGCCTTGCTAGCCTAAACCTTGTATCGAGAGGGAATACTTCTCATGCATCCAAATCCTTGAGCCAACCACTATGCCATTTGTGTCCACCATACCTACCAACTACATGGTATTTCTCCGCCATTCCAAAGTAAATTGCTTGAGTGCTACCTTTAAACAATTCAAAATTTATCACCTCTGATTTGTGTCAATGTTTTATAGCTCATGAGGAAGTATGTGGTGTTTATCTTTCAATCTTGTTGGGCAACTTTCACCAATGGACTAGTGGCTTCATCCGCTTATCCAATAATTTTGCAAAAAGAGCTGGCAATGGGATTCCCAGTCCCAAATTAATTAACAAAAAATAGACACTCCTCCATGGTATGTGATTGTTGGACGGCACCCGAAGGATTCGGTTAGCCATGGCTTGAGAAAGCAAAGGTGGGGAGGAGTATCATCATAATAAAACTAAAATAAAAAGGCACTCCTTCATGGTATGAGATTGTTGGCAGGCACCCGAGGATTCGGTTAGCCATGGTTTGTGAAAGAAAGGTTGGAAGGAGTGCCACACAAAAATAAAATAAAATGGGAGCCGCTCTTTGAAGGTTTGTCTGGCAAGGGGGTTAGAGTGCCCACTACCATTCGTTGACAACAACAAACACCTCTCAAAATTTTACTTTTATGCTCTCTTTATGTTTTCAAAACCAAAGCTCTAGCACAAATATAGCAATCGATGCTTTCCTCTTTGAAGGACCTTTCTTTTACTTTTATTGTTGAGTCAGTTCACCTATCTCTCTCCACCTCAAGAAGCAAACACTTGTGTGAACTGTGCATTGATTCCTACATACTTGCATATTGCATTTGTTATATTACTCTATGTTGACAATATCCATGGGATATACATGTTACAAGTTGAAAGCAACCGCTGAAACTTCATCTTCCTTTGTGTTGCTTCAATACCTTTACTTTGAATTATTGCTTTATGAGTTAACTCTTATGCAAGACTTATTGATGCTTGTCTTGAAGTACTATTCATGAAAAGTCTTTGCTTTATGATTCATTTGTTTACTCATGTCATTTACCATTGTTTTGATCGCTGCATTCATTACATATGCTTACAATAGTATGATCAAGGTTATGATGGCATGTCACTCCAGAAATTATCTTTGTTATCGTTTACCTGCTCGGGACGAGCAGAAACTAAGCTTGGGATGCTGATACGTCTCCGACGTATCGATAATTTCTGATGTTCCATGCCACATTATTGATGATATCTACATGTTTTATGCATACTTTATGTCATTATTATGCATTTCCGGAACTAACCTATTGACGAGATGCCGAAAGGCCAGTTGCTTTTTCTGCTGTTTTTGGTTTCAGAAATCCTAGTAAGGAAATATTTTCGGAATCGGACGAAATCAACACCGGAGATCTTATAATTTCGGAAGCTTCGAGCACCGGAAGAGAGTCAGAGGGGGCCACAGGCCCACCAGGAGGGTGGCCGGCGCGGCCTGGGAGTGGCCCACGCCCCCCTATCTCCTCGCCGCCTCTTCGACCCTCCGACTCTGCCTCTCCGCCTATATAATCGTCCCTGACCTAAAAACCTCGACCAGTTCGACGAAACCAGAGAAAACCATCCAGAGCCGTGATACGTCTCTGACGTATCGATAATTTCTTATGTTCCATGCCACATTATTGATGTTATCTACATGTTTTATGCACACTTTATGTCATATTCGTGCATTTTCTGGAACTAACCTATTAACAAGATGCCGAAGTGCCAGTTGATGTTTTCTGCTGTTTTTGGTTTCAGAAATCCTAGTAAGGAAATATTCTCGGAATTGGACGAAATCAACGCCCAGGTCCTATTTTGCCACGAAGCTTCCAGAAGACCGAAGAGGAGACGAAGTGGGGCCACGAGGTGGCCAGACTATAGGGCGCGGCCCCAGGTCTTGGCCGCGCCGACCTGTGTGGGCCTCGTGGCCCCTGACCTGCCCTTCCGCCTACAAATAGCCTTCGTCGCGAAACCCCCGAGAGCCACGATACGGAAAACCTTCCAGAGACGCCACCGCCGCCAATCCCATCTCGGGGGATTCAGGAGATCGCCTCCGGCACCCTGCCGGAGAGGGGAATCATCTCCCGGAGGACTCTACGCCGCCATGGTCGCCTCCGGAGTGATGTGTGAGTAGTCTACCCCTGGACTATGGGTCCATAGCAGTAGCTAGATGGTTGTCTTCTCCCCATTGTGCTTAATTGTCGGGTCTTGTGAGCTGCCGAACATGATCAAGATCATCTATCGTAATTCTATATGTTGTGTTTGTTGGGATCCGATGAATAGAGAATACTATGTTATGTTGATTATCAATTCATGTATATGTGTTGTTTATGATCTTGCATGCTCTCCGTTATTAGTAGATGCTCTGGCCAAGTTGATGCTAGTAACTCCAAGAGAGAGTATTTATGCTCGATAGTGGGTTCATGTCTCCGTGAATCTGGGGGAGTGAGAGAAACCTCTAAGATTATGGATGTGCTGTTGCCACTAGGGATAAAACATTGGTGCTATGTTCGAGGATGTAGTTACTGATTACATTACGCGCAATACTTAATGCAATTGTCTGTTGTTAGCAACTAAATACTGGAGGGGTTCGGATGATAACCTGAAGGTGGACTTTTTAGGCATAGATGCATGTGGATAGCGGTCTATGTACTTTGTCGTAATGCCCAATTAAATCTCACAATACTCATCATAATATGTATGTGCATGGTCATGCCCTCTTTATTTGTCAATTGCCCAACTGTAATTTGTTCACCCAACATGTTGTTTATCTTATGGGAGAGACACCTCTAGTGAACTGTGGACCCCGGTCCAATTCTCTATACTGAAATACAATCTACTGCTTGTTCTCACTGTTTTCTGCAAACAATCATCACCCACACTATACATCTAATCCTTTGTTACAGCAAGCGGTGAGATTGACAACCTCGTTGTTTCGTTGGGGCAAAGTACTTGGTTTGTGTTGTGCAGGTTCCACGTTGGCGCCGGAATCCCTGGTGGTGCGCCGCACTACATCTCGCCGCCATCAACCTTCAACGTGCTTCTTGGCTCCTACTGGTTCGATAAACCTTGGTTTCATACTGAGGAAAACTTGCCGTTGTACGCATCACACCTTCCTCTTGGGGTTCCCAACGGACGCGTCTGTACGCGTATCAAGCACTTTTTCTGGCGCCGTTGCCGGGGAGATCAAGACACGCTGCAAGGGGAGTCTCCACATCCCAATCTCTTTACTTTGTTTTTGTCTTGCTTAGTTTTATTTACTACTTTGTTTGTTGCACTAAATCAAAATACAAAAAAATTAGTTGCTAGTTTTACTTACTTGCTATCTTGTTTGCTATTTCAAAAACACAAAAAAATTAGTTACTTGCATTTACTTTATCTAGTTTGCTTTATTTACTATTGCTAAAATGGGTACTCCTGAAAATACTAAGTTGTGTGACTTCACAACCACAAATAATAATGATTTCTTATGCACACCTATTGCTCCACCTGCTACTACCTGCTTTACTAAATCTTGTTATGCGAGAGCAATTTTCTGGTGTTAGTTCTGATGATGCTGCTGCCCATCTCAATAATTTTGTTGAACTATGTGAAATGCAAAAATATAAAGATGTAGATGGTGACATTATAAAATTAAAATTATTCCCTTTCTCATTAAGAGGAAGAGCTAAAGATTGGTTGCTATCTCTGCCTAAGAATAGTATTGATTCATGGACTAAATGCAAGGATGCTTTTATTGGTAGATATTATCCCCCTGCTAAAATTATATCTTTGAGGAGTAGCATAATGAATTTTAAACAATTAGATACTGAACATGTTGCACAAGCATGGGAAAGAATGAAATCTCTGGTTAAAAATTGCCCAACCCATGGATTGACTACTTGGATGATCATCCAAACCTTTTATGCAGGACTGAATTTTTCTTCGCGAAACCTATTGGATTCAGCTGCTGGAGGTACCTTTATGTCCATCACTCTTGGTGAAGCAACAAAGCTTCTTGATAATATGATGATCAATTACTCTGAATGGCACACGGAAAGAGCTCCACAAGGTAAGAAGGTAAATTCTGTCGAAGAAACCTCTTCCTTGAGTGATAAGATTGATGCTATTATGTCTATGCTTGTGAATGATAGGACTAATGTTGATCCTAATAATGTTCCGTTAGCTTCATTGGTTGCACAAGAAGAACATGTTGATGTAAACTTCATTAAAAATAATAATTTCAACAACAATGCTTAGGAACAATTCTAGTAACAACTATAGGCCATATCCTTATAATAATGGCAACGGCTATGGTAATTCTTATGGGAATTCTTACAACAATAATAGGAATTCACCCCTGGACTTGAAGCCATGCTTAAAGAATTTATTAGTACACAAACTGCTTTTAACAAATCTGTTGAAGAAAAGCTTGGGAAAATTGATATACTTGCTTCTAAAGTCGATAGTCTTGCTGCTGATGTTGATCTCTTGAAATCGAAAGTTATGCCTAATGAAAATCATCATAATAAAATTTTTACTACAGCAAATGCCATCCAAGTTAGAATTAATGAGAATATAAGATTGATGGCCGAATTGCGTGCTAGGTGGGAAAAAGAAGAAAATGAAAAAGAAGAGAATATAGCTAAAGTTTGGACTATTACCACCACTAGTAATGCTAATGCTACACATGTTGCTGCACCTCCTACCATTAATGGTAAAATAATTGGTGTTGGCAATGTTTCCACTTCTAATGCAAAGCGCGAGAAACTGCCTGAAACTGCTAAAACTGCCTGTGATAAAACTGCTGAAATTTTTTCCAACATTGGGGATGATGATCCCATTGCTTTAGATTATAATGGTTTGAATTTTTATGATTGCCACATCTCTGAAGTTATAAAGTTCTTGCAAAAACTTGCTAAAAGTCCTAATGCTAGTGCTATAAATTTGGCTTTCACGAAACATATTACAAATGCTCTCATAAAAGCTAGAGAAGAGAAACTAGAGCGCGAAGCCTCTATTCCTAGAAAGCTAGAGGATGGTTGGGAGCCCATAATTAAGATGAAGGTTAAAGATTTTGATTGTAATGCTTTATGTGATCTTGGTGCAAGTATTTCCGTTATGCCTAAGAAAATCTATAATATGCTTGACTTGCCACCGCTGAAAAATTGTTATTTGGATGTTAATCTTGCTGATCATTCTATAAAGAAACCTTTGGGAAAAGTTGATAATGTTCGCATTACCGTTAACAATAACCTTGTCCCCGTTGATTTTGTTGTCTTGGATATTGAATGCAATGCATCTTGTCCCATTATATTGGGAAGACCTTTTCTTCGAACCGTTGGTGCTATCATTGATATGAAGGAAGGTAATATTAAATATCAATTTCCTCTCAAGAAAGGTATGGAACACTTCCCTAGAAAGAGAATGAAGTTACCTTTTGATTCTATTATTAGAACAAATTATGATGTTGACACTTCGTCTCTTGATAATACTTGATACACACTTTCTGCGCCTAGCTGAAAGGCGCTTATGGGAGACAACCCATGTGTTTTTACTACAGTACTTGGTTTTTATTTTGTGTCTTGGAAGTTGTTTACTACTGTAGCAACCTCTCCTTATCTTAGTTTAGTGTTTTATTGTGCCAAGTAAAGTCGTTGATAGTAAAGTTCATACTAGATTTGGATTACTGCGCAGAAACAGATTTCTTTGCTGTCACGAATCTGGGCTGTTTTCTCTGTAGGCAACTCAGAAAATTATGCCAATTTACGTGAGTGATCCTCAGATATGTACGCAACTTTCATTAAATTTGAGCATTTTCATTTGAGCAAGTCTGGTGCCTCGATAAAATTTGTCAATACGAACTGTTCTGTTTTGACAGATTCTGCCTTTTATTTCGCATTGCCAGTTTTGTTATGTTCGATGGATATTTCGATTCCATTGACTTTCAGTAGCTTTGTGCAATGTCCAGAAGTGTTAAGAATGATTATGTCACCTCTGAACATGTATATTTTGATTGTGCACTAACCCTCTAATGAGTTGTTCTAAGTTTGGTGTGGAGGAAGTTTTCAAGGATCAAGAGAGGGAGATGATACAACATGATCAAGGAGAGTGAAAGCTCTAAGCTTGGGGATGCCCCGGTGGTTCACCCCTGCATATATCAAGAAGACTCAAGCGTCTAAGCTTGGGGATGCCCAAGGCATCCCCTTCTTCATCGACAATATTATCAGGTTCCTCCCTGAAACTATATTTTTATTCCATCACATCTTATGTGCTTTGCTTGGAGCGTCGGTTTGTTTTTGTTTTTGTTTTGTTTGAATAAAATGAATCCTAGCATTCTTTGTGTGGGAGAGAGACACGCTCCGCTGTAGCATATGGACAAATATGTCCTTAGGCTTTACTCATAGTATTCATGGTGAAATTTCTTCTTCGTTAAATTGTTATATGGTTGGAATTGGAAAATGATACATGTAGTAATTGCTATAATGTCTTGGATAATGTGATACTTGGCAATTGTTGTGCTCATGTTTAAGCTCTTGCATCATATACTTTGCACCCATTAATGAAGAAATACATAGAGCATGCTAAAATTTGGTTTGCATATTTGGTCTCTCTAAGGTCTAGATAATTTCTAGTATTGAGTTTGAACAACAAGGAAGATGGTGTAGAGTCTTATAATGTTTTCAATATGTCTTTTATGTGAGTTTTGCTGCACCGCTTCATCCTTGTGTTTGTTTCAAATAGCCTTGCTAGCCTAAACCTTGTATCGAGAGGGAATACCTCTCATGCATCCAAAATACTTGAGCCAACCACTATGCCATTTGTGTCCACCATACCTACCTACTACATGGTATTTCTCCGCCATTCCAAAGTAAATTGCTTGAGTGCTACCTTTAAATTTCCATTCTCTACCTTTACAATATATAGCTCATGGGACAAATAGCTTAAAAACTATTGTGGTATTGAATATGTACTTATGCACTTTATCTCTTATTAAGTTGCTCGTTGTGCGATAACCATGTTCACTGGGGACGCCATCAACTACTCTTTGTTGAATTTCATGTGAGTTGCTATGCATGTTCGTCTTGTCTGAAGTAAGAGCGATCTACCACCTTATGGTTAGAGCGTGCATATTGTTAGAGAAGAACATTGGGCCGCTAACTAAAGCCATGATCCATGGTGGAAGTTTCAGTTTTGGACATACATCCTCAATCTCATATGAGAAAATTAATTGTTGCTACATGCTTATGCATAAAAGAGGAGTCCATTATCTGTTGTCTATGTTGTCCCGGTATGGATGTCTAAGTTGAGAATAATCAATAGCGAGAAATCCGATGCGAGCTTTCTCCTTAGACCTTTGTACAGGCGGCATAGAGGTACCCCTTTGTGACACTTGGTTAAAACATGTGCATTGCGATGATCCCGGTAGTCCAAGCTAATTAGGACAAGGTGCGGGCACTATTAGTATACTATGCATGAGGCTTGCAACTTGTAAGATATAATTTACATGATACATATGCTTTATTACTACCGTTGACAAAATTGCTTCTTGTTTTCAAAATCAAAGCTCTAGCACAAATATAGCAATCGATGCTTTCCTCTTTGAAGGACCATTCTTTTACTTTTATTGTTGAGTCAGTTCACCTATCTCTCTCCACCTCAAGAAGCAAACACTTGTGTGAACTGTGCATTGATTCCTACATACTTGCATATTGCACTTATTATATTACTCTATGTTGACAATATCCATGAGATATACATGTTATAAGTTGAAAGCAACCGCTGAAACTTCATCTTCCTTTGTGTTGCTTCAATGCCTCTACTATGAATTATTGCTTTATGAGTTAACTCTTATGCAAGACTTATTGATGCTGTCTTGAAGTACTATTCATGAAAATTCTTTGCTATATGATTCACTTGTTTACTCATGTCATATACATTGTTTTGATCGTTGCATTCACTACATATGTTTTACAAATAGTATGATCAAGATTATGATGGCATGTCACTCCAGAAATTATCTTTATTTATCGTTTACCTGCTCGGGACGAGCAGGAACTAAGCTTGGGGATGCTGATACGTCTCCGACGTATCGATAATTTCTTATGTTCCATGCCACATTATTGATGTTATCTACATGTTTTATGCACACTTTATGTCATATTCGTGCATTTTCTGGAACTAACCTATTAACAAGATGCCGAAGTGCCAGTTACTGTTTTTTGCTATTTTTGGTTTCAGAAATCCTAGTAAGGAAATATTCTCGGAATTGGACGAAATCAACGCCCGGGGTCCTATTTTGCCACGAAGCTTCCAGAAGACCGAAGAGACGAAGTGGGGCCACGAGGTGGCGGACTATAGGGCGGCGCGGCCCAGGTCTTGGCCGCGCCGACCTGTAGTGTGGGCCCCTCGTGACGCCTTGACCTGCCCTTCCGCCTACAAATAGCCTTCGTCGCGAAACCCCCAGTACCGAGAGCCACGATACGGAAAACCTTCCAGAGACGCCGTCGCCGCCAATCCCATCTCGGGATTCAGGAGATCGCCTCCGGCACCCTGCCGGAGAGGGGAATCATCTCCCGGAGGACTCTACGCCGCCATGGTCGCCTCCGGAGTGATGTGTGAGTAGTCTACCCCTGGACTATGGGTCCATAGCGGTAGCTAGATGGTTGTCTTCTCCCCATTGTGCTTAATTGTCGGGTCTTGTGAGCTGCCGAACATGATCAAGATCATCTATCTGTAATTCTATATGTTGTGTTTGTTGGGATCCGATGAATAGAGAATACTATGTTATGTTGATTATCAATTCATGTCTATGTGTTGTTTATGATCTTGCATGCTCTCCGTTATTAGTAGATGCTCTGGCCAAGTTGATGCTAGTAACTCCAAGAGGGAGTATTTATGCTCGATAGTGGGTTCATGTCTCCGTGAATCTGGGGGAGTGAGAGAAACCTCTAAGATTATGGATGTGCTGTTGCCACTAGGGATAAAACATTGGTGCTATGTTCGAGGATGTAGTTACTGATTACATTACGCGCAATACTTAATGCAATTGTCTGTTGTTAGCAACTTAATACTGGAGGGGGTTCGGATGATAACCTGAAGGTGGACTTTTTAGGCATAGATGCATGCTGGATAGCGGTCTATGTACTTTGTCGTAATGCCCAATTAAATCTCACAATACTCATCATAATATGTATGTGCATGGTCATGCCCTCTTTATTTGTCAATTGCCCAACTGTAATTTGTTCACCCAACATGCTGTTTATCTTATGGGAGAGACACCTCTAGTGAACTGTGGACCCCGGTCCAATTCTCTATACTGAAATACAATCTACTGCAATACTGTTCTACTGTTTTTTGCAAACAATCATCATCCACACTATACATATAATCCTTTGTTACAGCAAGCCGGTGAGATTGACAACCTCGCTGTTTCGTTGGGGCAAAGTACTTGGTTTGTGTTGTGCAGGTTCCACGTTGGCGCCGGAATCCCTGGTGTTGCGCCGCACTTCTCGCCGCCATCAACCTTCAACGTGCTTCTTGGCTCCTACTGGTTCGATAAACCTTGGTTTCATACTGAGGGAAAACTTGCCGCTGTACGCATCACACCTTCCTCTTGGGGTTCCCAACGGACGCGTGCTGTACGCGTATCAAGCCGCCGCCATCGCGAAACTCCAATTTGGGGGACAGAAGTCTCTGTTCCGGCACCCTGCCGGGACGGGGAATTGCCCCGGAGCCATCTCCACCGCCGTCTCCACCGCCATCTTCACCGTCATCGCTGCCTCCATGATGAGGAGGGAGTAATTCACCCCCGGGGCTGAGGGCTCCGCTGTAGCTATGTGGTTCATCTCTCTCTCTTTGTGATCAAGTTGAATATTATCTATGTGCTACTCTAGTGATGTTATTAAAGTAGTCTATTCCTCCTCCGTGGTGTAATGGTGACAGTGTGTGCATCGCGTAGTACTTGGCGTGGATTATGATTGTGATCTCTTGTAGATTATGAAGTTAACTATTGCTATGTTAGTATTGATATGATCTATGCCTCCTTCATAGTGTGATGGTGACAGTGTGCATGCTATGTTAGTTCTCGGTGTGATTGTGTTGATCTATCTTACACTCTAAGGTTATTTAAATATGAACATTGAATATTGTGGAGCTTGTTAACTCCAGCATTGAGGGTTCGTGTAATCCTACACAATGGTGTTCATCATCCAACAAGAGGGTGTAGAGTAGTCCTATTATGTGATCTTTGTTGAGAGTGTCCACTAGTGAAAGCAGGATCCCTGGGCCTTGCTTCCAAGCATCGAATCTCCGTTTGTTTACTGTTTTGTTGAATGTTTACTCGCTGCCATATTTTACTCGGATTGCTATTATCACTCATACTCATCCATATTACTTGTATCTCACTATCTCTTCGCCGAACTAGTGCACCTATTGTATTAGGTGTGTTGGGGACACAAGAGATGTTTGCTTTGTGGTTGCAGGGTTGCTTGAGAGGATATCTTTGACCTCTTCCTCCCAGATCGATAAACCTTGGGTGATCCACTTAAGGGAAACTTGCTGCTGTTCTACAAACCTCTGCTCTTGGAGGCCCAACACTGTCTACAAGAATAGAAGCACCCGTAGATATCAGCTGCCACCACAGCTTTTCCAATCTTCCTCAGATCCCACCATGGTGAAGAAGAAGAATCCTGCCGCCGCCGCTAGCTCCACCAGCGGAGGCGTCGCCGCCAAGTCCTCCTCTTCTCTTCCGAAGGGGAGCGCTTCGGGCGCCCCTCCCCCAGCTCCGGCGCCGCCGGCGCGCAAGCTCAATGGTCAAACCCGGGCTGGGTAGCATCAACCGTCACCAAGCGTGACGAGAAGAGATCCCGAAGCCTGGGATTGATATCCTCCGATGCGGGAGATGTGATCCTTCCAGGTGCGATTTCTCGGCCTGATCCTCCTGCTGGATTTACTGTGATGTTCTTATCTTTCCTTCATCGAGGTCTTTCGCTCCCCACTCACGGATTCCTCCTCCATCTCTTGCGGACGTATGAAATCCAATTATGGCAACTTACCCCCAACTCAATCCTCCATGTTGCTGTGTTCATCACCCTTTGCGAGGCGTTTCTGGGTATTGAACCTCATTTCGGGCTGTGGAAGAAGATCTTCTATGTGAAGAGATACAGCAGTAGTAATGGGTACTTTGTCACCGGAGGAGTAGGTTTTGTCGCTCGCTCAGAGGTCAATTACTTTAACTTCCCAATGAGAGAGTCCGTGCAAGGATGGAGGCTAAAATGGTTTTACGTCAAGGATTCCTCGTCACCCGGGTGTCGGCTCCCTTGCTATGTCGATGTTTCTGAAGCCAAGCCCAAGAACTCTTGGAAGAATATTCTCTCAGCCGACGAAAGGGCTTCAGCCGATGAATTATTTGCCAAATTCCTTCGAATCAAAGAGGCTGACGGCCGAACTATGATTGGTACAGAGGTGGCAGCAGTATTCCTGAAGCGCCGAATCCAGCCAGTCATGGCCAGAGTTCACCCGATGTGGTTGTACTCAGGTCCAAAGGATGAGACCAGGATTAATGCTGCCGATCTATCAGAAAAGGAGTTGCTTGATGAAGTCCGTCGCCTTACTTCCTTCAACCAGGAAGATTCGATTCCGCTGATCTCTTCTTATGCTCCCCTTGACGTTGATCATCCACCATCAGGGGTATTTTCCTTTCTTCACATCTCTACCATGCCTTCTTTCTTAGCCGATATAATTACCTTTGTTCTTACTTGTCATTTTTCTTTGCCAGATCCCCATGGCTTCTGAAAATACACGTGATTCACCGGATGATACTTCTGAGGGGAGAGGCTCCTCAATCCCCGTAGATTTTCACACCACCGAGCAAACAGGTCTAGAGGATGAATATAATGGTCCGATGGATCTCGAAGTTGCCCACACTGACCTTCCCTCCTCAGCCGATAACACTTGTGTCGCAGATGGATCAGTGCGTAACGTCGACACTGATCGTGATACTTTTGTTGATGCAGCTGTGGAAGGGGCCAGAGCTTCTCCTGCGAAGAGATCAACCGGCGGCTTTGCCGATAAAGATGATCTCTTCGACATGTAAGTAGTTCTTTTCTAAAAAGTTATACTTTGCCTTTTTTACTTTTCACACCCCTTTTATAATCATAGTCAACCATTCACCTTTGCAGCGACGAGGGCTTTATCGAGCCTCCGCCTAAAAAGGCCAAATCTGATGCTGCCTCGCCGGTCGTGGTGGCTTCCGAAGCTTCGGCTCCTAAAGCTGCCCCCATGGCTCAAGCATCGACTGCTTCTTCCCTTTCCAAAGGGAAGGATATTTCTCCAACTGCTGCCACCGTGACTCCTTTTTCTGTAAGTCCTCTTCTGATTGCAATACAGATTTCTTGGTGCGCGCCTTGTTTAATTGTTCTTTCTTTCTCTCTTAAGGACCTGCGAGGCGTTATTTCTTCTCTGGAGGTTTTGCCTCCCGATTCACTTCTCTAGAAGCTGGCAAAGCTGCAAGAGGAAGTCGAATCTTCTTCCTCGAAATTTGATGGCGCAGTCAAGATAGCTGCTGCGGCTCGCCAAGAGATTGATTCTCTGAAGGAGGAACTGGTCAGGCTGAAAGAGAAGCTGAAGGAGGAGGAAGCATCCAGGCTAGTGGCTGAGGCTCGGGCAGCCGAAAAGGATGAAGTCCTTCGTCAGTCTTCTTTGGCCTTGCTTGGTAATTTCTAACATACTTCTGTCGAATGACGTACTTATGGATTCAAACTTTTTGTCAATGACTGAATTTCTTCCTTCCTTTTTACTGCAGAGGCAGCGAACATCCCTGTCGATGCCCTGGAAAGAGTTCCAAATAACTCTCCAGCGAATGCTGTATCAACGATTCTTGCTTCTCACCAGCTTACACAAGAGCTTCTTGTGAAGGGGAAGGGTGCTTTGGCGCGGATGCACTCGATGATCTTCCCCAAGATCAAGCAAGAGAAGACCCTGGGACAGCTGATCGATACCTTCGCGGTTGACACCAAGGAGGTTATCGAGGTATTCAAGCGTACATCGCGCACTTTTGGTGTTGTCCTTGCCTTCCAGCTTATGATGGGTTACGGCTTTAAGGGTGACATCGAGGAAATGACTAAGGGGCTTCCAAAAGAGCGAGACGGGCAGCTGTTGATTTGAGCACCTTTAAGGCGTCTGTTCTTACTTGTGCCCGTCAGCTCCTTGAACTGGTTTCATCAAGGAAGTCATCGGCTGGACCCAGTTTATCGACTCAGACCCAACTCCCTTGATTCTTGTAACAAACTTGTGCCTTGAGCTGATGCGAAACATTGTTCTGCCGCAAAACTTATGCTTGTAATAAACTCCGTGCTAGCAGTGTTGTTAGCACACTTTTGTTATGATATCACTTTCTTGCACTTCTCCCGATGGGAGTTATTTTGGATGTTCGGCTGTACCATATCCATCATCCCTTTATAACGGCATTTTCTGCAGGTCTTCCCAGTGCCCTCGTTTGTTGACGACTCGTCGGGTGCTCTTCCTGAAAGTGATCGGATCCAGCGTATGAAGGACCGGGTCACGTAGATGGAAAAAGACTTACGCAGCACTTATGCCTTAGCTGCCATCGTCAATAAAAAGAGCGAGATTGCAGCCGACGTGGAGCGGTACATTCTTAGCGAGCTGCATAAGGCTACCGAAAGTTTAAACTGTAAGTTTCCTGATCCCTTTGCCTGTTTGCTAGCAACTTCTTGTCTAAGTCTTTACTGATTCTTTTGCCAGTCATAGCTTTGAACCATGCGGAAGAGAACAAGCGGATACACGAGCGAGTGCATGCTTTGACTCAGCTTTCCTTATCCGAAGAGATTTTCTGGCGGGAACACTCGAAGGCCTCGGCTGTCGTCAAATTTCAGGATCGAGTGCAACAAGTCCACCAGTTCTTCGACAAGTGCTACAAGGCTATGAGGGTAGTTTGGAAGACGATGTTTCCTTTGAATGCAGTTCCTCCTACTCTTTTGACTTTGATGTCTGAGTTCGGAAGTGCCAAGAAGGTTCGGGAGCTAGTAAGATCTCAAGTTTTTGCAGGGGCCAAGTGTACGCTTGCCCTTGTGCTTGCTCATTATCCTTCAGCTTGCTTGTTATCTATTGCCAATGTGACTGGTGATTTTGAAGAGCTGTATCCGAAGGTTTTAGCACCCGCCCATATAATTGTCGACAGGCTTGAGGAGGAGTCAAAGGTACCTGAGGAAAGAGAAACTCCGCAAGGGTGATGTGAAGGTGTAAAGTTACTTTTTGTAAATTGTTTTGGCTAGTCCATCCTAGTGTTAGGATTGTTGAGCCGAAACTTTTTATTTGGTTAATACATGAATATGTACTTTTACCATGCCGTTGGCAAATATTCAAAGGAGCAAAGCTTAATTGCCCGTTGTATGTGAACTAGTTGGTCAGCAAATCATTATGAGTGATCAGCTCGTGTTGCAGGTTTTGCTAAACCTGCTGTATGCGCAACTTTGCTTTCAACCGATTGTAAATTTCGACAGTCATTCCCAAATTTTTCGGGTGTAATGATTCTGCCGATGAGCCCGTTGCTCTCTGATATTTCCATAAGTGAAATATCGAGCGTGGGTTGTGTATAAGTTTTCCAAACTCTTGCTTTGTACGGCACTCGTAGAGGCATCTGAAGCAGAGGGAAGGATTAATGTCCTTATTCTTCTTTGCAGTGCTTGTAGAGGCTTTTGCCCTGGGCGCTATCTTCTGCCGTGCGTTACGTTATGCCGTTACTTGGCGGCAGCACGGTCATAGATGCTTTAGATTACTGCAATACTTTAACAAGAATCGAAACTTAAGTGCTTATTGATACGGTAAATACGAAACTAGAGGGCGAAAACAAGAGGCCCTGTGTAAAGTAAAGGGAAATTTTTTAAAAAAACTAAGGGAGTGTTTTATCAAGGAAGGGGTCCACTTCCTCCATCCATGAAGACTTTGCTCATCTTGAACCCTCCTATCTGTGCTTCGACCACTAGGGCGGCGTGCCCTGGTTTTGGTATAGTCATCGGGTGGTCCGTTCGACTAAACGTGATCTCCTGAGACGACCACTCGACATATTCAGGAATGTTCGCCATAACACTTTCTGCCAGGTTGATTTCTCGGGTGAGCTTCTTCATCTCTCTCCTTGAAACACCTGTCCTGTGGATCATACTCATTTGCCCACGTGGTGGTGGAAACGCCTCGTTGGGTTGATGAGGTTGAGCTTGCTGGACTTGATGTTGTGGGGGTGGCGGTGGTGGTGGCGGTAGTTGTTGCTGGCCTGCCTGCTGGATGAGTTTATGCATATCGAGGAACTGCCGACAGTCCCAGGTGGCTAGACTTTACTTTACCATCCTTGGAATCGGTATATGAATGCAGGTAGCAAGGGGCGTTGATCTGTTCAGCGTAAGGTAATTCGGGAGTTCTCTGTGGTCGTGGTTTATAGTTGCCACGGTTCCCAGAGTCGTTCCGATTACCGTCCTGCCGATCGTCTCGCCTGTTGTCGTACCGATCATCCTACCGATCAGAGTAACCTGCGGCCACCAAGTTATTGTCATCGTAACTGCGGTTCTTCCTTCTCTTGTTCCGATCCCTTCGACCACCCGAATCATGCTTCGGCTGGTCATCTTCTTCGTCGTCACTGCGCTGTCGTGGCTTTCGGACGTTGTCTTCACCGTCGGCCCAGCTGTTGGCGATTTCCATTAACTTGGTTATGGTTTTCGGCTTCTTGCGCCCAAGTTCTTCTATATAGCTTTCACGTCGGATGCCATCACTGAAAGCATCGATTGCTCTATCGACAGATACGTCTTCCGCAGCATTCAGGAGTTTGGTGAACCTCCCGATATATGCGCGCATCGACTCCTTCTGCTTTTGCTGACAGTGCCGTAACTCCTCGATCCCGACGGGCCTTTTGTAGGTTGCTTGAAAGTTAGCAACAAAAGCTTCTACTAGGTCATCCCATGACTTGATGGAACCCTTCGGCAGCCCTCTGAGCCAGGCTCGTGCTGAGTCCTTTAGGTAAAGTTGCAGGCATTGCATTGCTGCTATCTGATTCCCTTTTTGCGAATTATGTCTGCAGATAGTCCTCTATCCAGGATCTTGGCTCCTGCTGCCCATCATATTTGGCGGCGTCGGTAGGTGTAGGTTTGAACTTCTTGGGTGGCATCGCCTCCCGAATTTTGTAGCTCAAACAATCGGCTCCTCTAAGCTCGCCGTCGTTCTCCTGGGTCCGTCCGAAGAATCACTGTCAAGTTCTTCTCGATGGCGCGTCGCCGCCTTGCTTTGTCGATCCTGCTGTGTGATTTCGTCCCGAGCGTCTCTTGCGCGATGCTTTGACCCGCTGGTCTGCAGGTCTCTTCGGTGGAACTAGATTATGTCCTAGTATCGCAAGACTTTCCAAAGCGCCACGGTGGGCCTGAGCCATGGATCCTTTGGGACGCTGGTTAATGAGGTATGCTGCAAGGTTGGCTGTTGCTCCTGCAACGGTTTTTGGTCGTGGCATGCCTGCGGTGTCCGTGGTTATAAAAGACTTGGTCAGGTTTGATGTTATCTCCCTTGCATCATCTTCCGAAAGCCTGGACAGTCTCAATCGATGTTTGCCTCCTCCGTGGGTACTTCGAGAGGCACTCCCCTGCGAGCCCCTTCATCGCTCGCTGGACCGGTCTGCCACAGATAAGCGTCTCTCGAGGGTGGCTTGCTCCTTAGATAGACGCTCCCGATTTTTCTCCAATATGGAGCGGTAAGCATTGAGTGTGCCAACCGTGGTTCCCGCCGAAAGCGGTGTGTTGTTGAGTACGGCTGCCTTGGCCGCCGCCCACTCCTCTTCCGTAATGGTGTGGTCGCTATTGTCATTGCTGGCGCTATTCTCAAAACTAGCCCGCCTGCTGGAACGGGGGGTGCGATCTCCGTCTCCCCTGTTAGCGACGTAAACTTGGAGGGGCGCCACTCTTCGGGTGTCTCCTGGCGATGCTGCCGATGCTGTCCTCTCCCGATGAATAGTAGGCGTTGCAGATGAATGGCGTGTCGCTTGACCCTAGTCCGTGCCTGGTGTCGCAGTTCATGCAGTATACGAGGTCAGCTCCGAGGGCACGGGGTCATCAGATCCAACCGACATGGAAGATACCGAACGAGGAGTCGATGGCGCGGACGGACTCGACGGGCTTGTCAGGCCAGCCGAAAGGTCGGGTGTCGACGATGCGCTTGGACTCGTCGATCTGGAGATAGGGGATTCCAGCAACCGAAGAATTCCTTTTGAGTTGACGTTGTAGTAGACGCTCCCAAAAGCCATCTCCATGTTGCCTTGAAGACCAGAGAAGGTCGAGCGAGATGATTCGCTGTGCGGGGTGAATTCGTAGGAGCCAAAACGGATTGGGCTTCCCAGATGAGGTGACGATGGTGCTGATGAAGCTGCTGATGACATAACGGGTTCAGCCGATGTCCGATCTTGTGCCGACAGGGTTCCCACAGACAGCGCCAAGGTACTCATCGCCAATGCCCTTCGATAGGGGCTTAGGGTTGACGGAATCCTGTAGGCGACACGAGACATCGGTTCTCAGACAAGCGGGGAGAGCAATTTACCCGGTTCGGGGCCCTCGATGAGGTAAACCCTTACGTCCTGCCTGTCTCTTTGATTATGGAGACAATGGGTTACAATGGGGTGCCGAATAGTTCGGCTGAGATCTAGTCGAGATTGCTATTGCTAGGGTTACCTAGCTCTAAGCTTTCTGGCTAAGATTGCTAAGATTGATCGTGTCCCTCGGCAGCCCCTCTCCTGGCCTTTATATAGGAGGCCAGGTCTCAAGGGTCCTAACTGAGTACGACTAGGTTTACAGTACATTTAGATCTAATCTTTCCTTGTTGACCGCTTCCTTGTCTTGCCCGCCAAGGTTTCTTCCGGTGCGTTGTCCAGGTGGCCCATCTAGTCTTCGGGTGTCTTCATGGGCCTCCAATTAGTCAATACAGGATAGGGCAACGTCAGTTACTCGAAGGGTAGTGCCCACGTCAACTGCATAAGCCATAAATATGCTAAAAACAATAAAACATAAGTGGTAACTGCAATTACCACGTTAAACTATCTAGTACCTTAAAATAACTTGAATACTCATCCTTCTTCTTCGAAAAAAAATTGATGCTCATCCTCCAACATTGATTGGACTAAATCTAAGGAATGACTAGGAATGAGATAAACAATATCTTTTCACATGTATTTAATTAGTATATGTCTTTTCATAAATATATCCCAAAACGTCTTATATTTAGGAACGGAGGGAGTATTATAGAGCGCTTGTATCAAGGTGGAAAGTCGAACAATATATTCAGTAACTAGTGCCTACACTATTCTCCACTACAATCATGTAATGTGTCAGAAAATTTATATGTCACAAATATGGAAACCATGTAAATGAAATGGGATGGACATAAACGAAAACCAAAGACTACAATAACTATTTAACTTTTTAAAATTCTGATGTATGTGCCTTCCTTTGGAACACTAGTAGGTCGCTCTTTTCTTGCATTCGATTCGGGCCTCCAGCCTTTACCGAAACATTTTTCACGAAGATAGATTTTTATATATTAAATTTTTATTTCTAGTTCGTATGTAGAAGTTATTGCCATCTTACCGAAAACTACAATTATTTTGCAAAATAACTCAAAATTCATGTTTTTTATTTTTCATAATAACTAGATCAGCTAATCTACCTACTTCTAAAAGGATTTTTAATTTTGAATTTTCTATCATTTTCTTTTGAATTTTGCAAAGCTAAAAAAGGCAATCCATGGGAGGTGTGTGGAGTAAAAAAACTAGAAATTATTTAGTCTCGGTTGGTGTCTCCAACCGGGACTAAACAGGCTCGCACCAACCATAGCCTGCCGCAAGCTCTTTATTTCCGTTTCTTATCTCCTTCCTGCAATGGAATGTACACAATGTCATCAATTTGTAGCCGATTTGCTTTCTTACATGAATTAGCTCTTCATTGGGCCGAGTGAATAATATTTCCTTGGCACAAAGGTGAAGGTTGCACCTCAATTTTATGCTCTTGATATTCTAAAAACTAACATGTTCAGAAACAACCAAGTTCGAAGCTAAATCCATGGAAATGCAAATTTATGTAATCTAATCTTGGGATCACCAACCATAGTAGTGCGAAAAGCATTATCTGACTGTTTGCTGAGAACGACATCCTTCATCCATTTCATTTCATACATGCATGTTGACGATTTTATATATATCTTTTTAGAGTGTAACTGTAAATGATAGAAATGTGCTAACAATAATAAAACATAAGCTGTAACTGCAATTGCCACGCCAAACTATCTATTCCCTTCTAAAGTGTAATTTGAATACTCATCCTTTTTCTTCCAAACAAAACTGATGCTCATCCTCCAACATTGATTGGATTAAGTCTAAGCAGCGAACTACGAACGAGATAAACAGTATTTTTTTCACATGTAATTAATCAGTATATGTATTTTCATAAATATGTCACAAGGAACAGAGGGAGTATTATAGAGCACTTTGTATGAAGGTGGAAAATCGAACGAGATATTCAGTAACTAGTGCCTACACTATTCTCCACTACAATCGTGTAATGTGCCAGAAAAATTTATATATCACAAAGATGGAAACCTTGTAACTAAAATGGGACGAACATAAACGAAAACCAAAGAGTACAATGATGTGCCTACCTACAGATGCATGTGTGGGACTAAAATAATGATGGCTTTTTAAAAACAAACATAACTAATCTATTCGTATTAAGAAGTCTTATGAATACCTCAGCTTATAGTTTGGCTCAGGCTCAACTAGCGACCTTGAACCTTGGCCCAAACTGTATTCGTTCAAGGTTCTACGAGCTAATAGGTACCGTAACGATTTAACTTTTAAAATTGTTGATGCATGTGTCTGCTCTTAGAACAGGAGCAGGTCGCTCTTTTCTTGCATGCGACTCGAGACTCCATCCATTACCAAAACATTTTTCACGAAGATAGATTTTCATACATCAAATTTTTATTTCTAGTTCGTATGCAAAAGTTATTGACATCTTACTGAAAAATACAAGGTTTTGCAAAATAACTCAAAATTCATTATTTTTCGTAATAACTAGATCACCTAACGTACCTACATCTAAAAGGATTTTAATTTTGAATTTTCTAACATTTTCTTTTGTATTTTGCAAAGCTAAAAAGGGCGATCCAAGAGGGTGTGTGGAGCAAAAAAAAACTAGAAATTATTTAGTCCCGGTTGGTGTCTCCAATCGGACTAAAGAGGCTCGCACCTGCCGCAAGCCATTTAGTCCCGGTTGGTATCTCCATCCAGCAACAGAATGTACACAATGTCACCAATTTGTAGCTGATTTGCTTTGTTACATGAATTATCTCTTCATTGGACCGAGTGAGTAGTATTTCCTTGGCACATAGGTGAAGGATGCACTTCAAATTTATGCTCTCGATATTGTAAGAACTAACATGTTCAGAAACAACCAAGTTCGAAGCTAAACCCATGGAATCACCAACCATAGTCGTGTGAAAAGTAGTATCTAACCGTTTTCTCAGAACGACATCCTTCGTCCATTTCATTACATACATGACTATTCACGATTCATTATATGTCTTTTTAGAGTGTAACTGCAAATGACAGAAATATGTTAAAAACAATGAAACATAAGCGGTAAGTGAAATTGCCACGTCAAACTATCTAGTCCCTTCTAAAGTGTAACTTGAATACTCATCCTTCTTGTTCCAAACAAAATTGATGCCCATACTCCAACATTGATTGGATTAATTCTAAGCAGCGACTAGGAACGAGATAAACAATATTTTTCACATGTATTTAATCAGTATATGTCTATTCTTAAATATATCCCGAAACACCTTATATTTAGGAACATAGGGAGTAGTGTAGAGCGTTTCGTATCAAGGTGGAAAGTCGAATAAGATATTCAGTAACTAGTGCCTACATTATTGTTCACTACAATCATGTAATGTGCTAGAAAAATTTATAGATCACAAAGATCAAAACCATGTAAATTAAATGGGATGGTCATAAACTGAAACCAAAGAATACAATAATGTGCATCACTATAGATACAAGTGTGGGACTAAAATAAGGAGGACTTTTTCAAAAAAATACCTTATCCAATCATATTAAGATGTCTTATGATGGTTCTACCAACACGTACCTCAGCTTATAGTTTGGCTCAAGCTCGACTAACGACCCTGAACCTTGTCCCAAACTGTATTCATCCAAGGCTCTATGAGCTAATAGGTACCATAACTATTTAACTTTTTAAATTGCCAATATATGTGTCTGCTCTTAGAACAGGAGCAGGTCGCTCTTTTTTTTCATTCGACTCGGGCCTCCAACCTTTACCGAAACATTTTTCACGTAGATAGATTTTCATATATTAAATTTTTATTTCTAGTTCATATGCAAAAGTTATTGACATCTTACCAAAAAATAGATTTTTTTTTTGCAAAATAAGTGAATATTCATGTTTGTTATTTTTCTTACTAACTAGATCACCTAACCTACCTACATCTAAAGGATTTTAATTTTGAATTTTCTATCGTTTTCTTTTGTAATTTGCAAAGCTAAAAAGGCGATCAAAGTGGGTGTGTGGAGCAAAAAACCTATAAATTATTTAGTTCAGGTTCGTGTCTACAACCAGGTCTAAAGAAGCGTGCACCGGTCACAGCCTACCGCAAGCCCTTTAGTCATGGTTGGTATCTCCCTCCTGCAATGGAATATACAAAATCTCACCAATTTGTAGCTGATTTGCTTTCTTAACATGATTTAGTTCTTCATTGGGCCGAGTGAATAGTATTTCCTTGGGCGAAGGTTAAGGTTGCACTTTAAACTTATACTCTCAATATTGCAAGACTTAACATGTTCAGATACAACCAAGTTCCAAGCTAAATCCATGGAGATGCCGATTTCGCGTAATCTAATCTTGGGATCACGAACCATGGTAGTGCGGAAAGCATTATGTGAACGACATCCTTCATCCATTTCATTCCATACATGCATGTTGATGATTTCTTATCTGTCTTTTTAGAGTGTAACTGCAAATGATAGAAATATGCTAAAAACAATAAAATATAAGCGGTAACTGCAATTGCCACATCAAACTATATAGTCCCTTCTGAAGTGTAACTTGAATACTCATCCTTCTTGTGCCAAACAAAATTGATGCTCATCCTCCAACATTGATTGGATTAAATTTAAGGAGCGACTAGGAACGAGACAAACAATATCTTATCACATGTATTAGTTAGTATCTATCTTTTCATAAATATAACCGAAAACGCCTTATATTAGGAACGAATGGAGTAGTATAGAGCGCTTCGTATCAAGGTGGAAAGTCGAACAAGATATTCAGTAACTAGTGTCTACACTATTCTCCACTACAACTTGTAATGTGCTGAAAAATGTATATATCACAAAGATGATAACCATGTAAATGATATGGAATGGATATAAGTGGAAACTAAAGAATACTTTAATGTGCATAACTACATATGCATGTGTGGGAAAAAATTAACGAGGACTTCTTCAAAACAAAATATATTATCCAATCATATTAAAAAGTCTTATGATGGTTCTACGAACTCCTCAGCCAATAGTTTGGCTCAAGCTCAACTAGCGACCTTGAACCTTGGCCCAACCATATTCGCCTCTAAAAGCTAATAGGTACTGTAATTATTTAACTTTTTAAATTGCCGATGTATGTGCATGGTCTTAGAACAGGAGCATGTTGCTCTTTTGTTGTAATCGACTCGGGCCTCCGGTTTTTACCAAAACATTTTCCGCGTAGATTGATTTTCATACATTATACAAAAAAAAATCGTGTTCATATGCAAAAGTTATTGCCATCCTACCGAAAAATACATTGTTTTGCAAAATAAGTTAAAATTCATGTATGTTATTTTTCATAATAACTAGATAGCCTTACCTACCTGCAACTAAAAGGATTTTTTATTTTTAATTTCATATCATTTTATTTTGTATATCAAAAAGCTAAAAAAGGCGATCCAAGGGGGCTGTGTGGAGCAAAAAATTAGAAAGTATTTAGTCCCGGTTGGTGTCTCCAAACATGATTAAATAAGCTCACATCGGTTGTAGCCTGCCGCAAGCCCTTTAGTCCCGGTTGGTATCTCCATCCTGCAATAGCCTGTACACGATGTCATCAATTTGCAGCCGATTTGCATTCTTAACATGAATTATCTCTTCATTGCACCGATTGAATAGTATATATTTCCTTGACGGGAAGGTGAAGGTTGCACTTCAAATTTATGCTCTCGATATTGTAAGAATTAACATGTTCAGAAACAACCAAGTTCGAAGCTAAATCCTTGGAGATGCCAATTTCATGTAATCTAATCTTGGGATCACCCACCGTAGTAGTGCAAAATGCATTATCTGGCCGTTTGTTGAGAATGGCATCCTTCATCCATACATGCATGTTGATGATTTCTTATATGTCTTTTTAGAGTGTAACTAGAAAAGATAGAAATATGTTTAAAACAATAAACCATAAGTGGTAACTACCAATTGCCACGTCAAACTATCTAGCCCTTTTAAAGTATAACTTGAATACTCATCCTTCTTGTGTTCCAAACAAAATTGATGTTCATCCTCCAACATTGATTGAATTAAATATAAGCAGTGACTAGGAAAGAGATAAATAATATCTTGTCACATGTATTTAGTCAGTATCAGTCTTTTCATAAATATATCCCAAAATGCCTTATATTTAGAAACGGAGGGAGTATTATTGAGCGCTTCGTCTCAAGGTGGAAAGTCGAACAAGATATTCAGTAACTAGTGGCTAAACTATTCTCCTCTACAATCATGTAATGTGCTGGAAAAAATGTATATATCACAAAGATGGAAACCATCTAAATGAAATGGGATGGACATAAACGGAAACCAAAGGATACAATAATATGCATAACTAGAGATGCATGTGTGCGAACAAAATAACGAGTACTTTTTCAAAACAAACATACCTTATCCAATCATATTAAGAAGTCTTATGATAGTTCTACCAACACCTCAGCCTATAGTTTGGCTCAAGCTCGACTAGCGACCTTGAACCTTGGCCCAAACTTTATTCGCCGAAGGCTCTACGGCCTAATAGGTACCGTAAATATTTAATTTTTTAAGTTGCCGACGTATGTGCCTGCTCTTAGAACAGGACCATGTCGCTCTTTTCTTGCATTCAACTCGGGCCTCCAGCCTTTACCGAATCATTGTTTGCGTAGATAAATTTTCATATATTAAATTTTTATTTCTAGTTTGTATTAAAAAGTTATTTCTATCTTACCGACAGATAGATTTTTTTGCAAAACATTTCAAAATTTTTGTTTGTTATTTTTCATAATAACTAGATCACCTAACCTACCTACATCTAAAAGGATTTTGAATTTTGAATTTTCTATCATTTTCTTTTGTATTTTGCAAACCTAATAAAGGCGATCCAAGGGGGTGTGTGGAGCAAAAAAACTAGAAATTATTTAGTCCCGGTTGGTGTCTCCAACCAGGACTAAAGAGGCTCGTATTGACAGCAGCCTGCCACAAACCCTTTAGTCCCGGTTGGTATCTCCATCCTGCAATGGTATGTACACAATATCATCAATTTGTAGCTGATTTGTTTTCTTACATGAATTAGCTCTTCATTGGGCCGAGTGAATAGTATTTCCTTGGCACGAATGTGAAGGTTGCTCTTCCATTTTATGCTCTCGATATTGTTAGAATTAACATGTTCAGAAACAACCAAGTTCGAAACTAAATCCATGGAGATCCCGATTTCATGTAATCTAATCTTGGGATCACCAACGATAGTAGTACGAAAAGCATTATCTAACTGTTTTCTGAGAACGACATCCTTCATCCATTTCATTCATTGCATGCCTATTGATGATTCGTTATATGTCTTTTTTAGAGTGTAACTACAAAAGACAGAAATATGCTGAATACAATAAAACATAAGCGGTAACTGAAATTGCCACGTCAAACTCTCTAGTCCCCCTATAAAGCGTAACTTGAATAATCATCCTTTTTCTTCCAAACAAAATTGATGTTCATCCTCCAACATTGATTGGATTAAGTCTCAGCAGCTTTTCATAAATATTTCACAAAATGCCTTATAATTAGGAACGGAGGGAGTATTATAGAGCGCTTTGTATCAAGGTGGAAAGTCGAACAAGATATTCAGTAACTAATTCCTACACTATTCTCCACTACAATCGTGTAATGTGCTGGAAAAATGTATATATTCACAAAGATGGAAACCATGTAAATGAAATATGATGGACATAAACGGAAACCAAAGAATATAATAATGTTCATAGCTACAGATGCATGTGTGGGACTAACATAACGAGGAGTTTTTAAAAACAAGCATAACTTATCTAATCATATTAAGAAGTCTTATGATGGTTCTACCAGCACCTCAACTTATAGTTTGGCTCAAGCTTGACTAGTAACCTTGAACCTTGACCCAAACTGTATTCGTCCAAGGCTCTACGAGATAATAGGTACCGTAACTATTTAACTTTTTAAATTGCCAATGTATGTGCCTGCTCTTAAAACTAGAGCAGGTCACTCTTTTCTTGCATTTGACTCGGGCCTCCAGCCTTTACCGATTTTTTTTCACGTAGATAGATTTTCATACATTAAATTTTTATTTCAAGTCCGTATGCAAAAGTTATTGCCATCTTACCAAAAAATACATTTTTTTCAAAATAAGTCAAATCCATGTTTGTTATTTTTCATATTAACTAGATCACCTAACCTACCTACATCTAAAAGGATTTTCTATCATTTTCTATTGTATTTTTCAAAGCTAAAAAAGGCAAACCAAGCGGGGGTGGGTGGAGCAAAAAAAAACTAGAAATTATTTAGTTTTGGTTGGTGTCTCCAATCGGAACTAAAGAGGCTCGCACCAGCCTTAGCCTGCCGCAAGACCTTCAGTCCCAATTGATATCTCCATCCTATAATGGAATGTACACAATGACACCAATTTGTAGTTGATTTGCTTTCTTACATGAATTAGCTCTTAATTGGGCTGAGTGAATAGTATTTTCTTGGCACGAAGGTCACGGTTGCACTTCAAATTTATGCTCTCGATATTGTAAGAATTAACATGTTTAGAAACAACTAAGTTCGAAGCTAAATTCATGGAGATGTCAATTTCGTGTAATCTAATCTTGGGATCACCAACCATAGTAGTGCGTGAAGCATTATCTGACCGTTTGCTGAGAATGACATCCTTCGTCCATTTCATTCATACATGCTTATTGAAGATTCCTTATATGTCTTTTTAGAGTGTAACTGCGAATGGTAGAAATATGTTAAAAACAATGAAACGTAAGCGGTAACTACAATTGCCACGTCAAACTATCTAGTCCCTTCTAAAATGTAACTTCAGTACTCACCCTTCTTCTTCCAAACTAAATTGATGCTCATCCTCCAACATGGATTGGATTAACTCTAAGCACCCACTAGTAACTAGATAAACAATATTTTTTCACATGTATTTAATCAGTATATGTCTTTTCATAAGTATATCCCAAAACGCCTTATATTTAGGAATAGAGGGAGTATTATAGAGCGCTTCGTATCAAGGTGGAAATTCGAACAAGATATTCAGTAACTAGTGCATATACTATTCTTCACTACAATCATGTAATGTTCCGGAAAAATTTATATATCATGAATATGGAAACCATGTAAATTAAATGGGATGGACATAAACGGAAACCAAAGAATACAATAATGTGCATAACTATACATGTGTGGGACAAAAATAATGACGACTTTTTCAAAACAAACATACCTTATTCAATCATATTAAGAAGTCTTATGATGGTTCTGCCAACACCTTTGCTTATAGTTTGGCTCAAGCTCGACTAGCGACCTTGAACCTTGGCCCAAACTGTATCCGTCTAAGGCTCTATGAGCTAATAGGTACCGTAACTATTTAAATTTTTAAAACGCTGATGTATGTGTATGCTCTTAGAACAGGAGCATGTTGCTCTTTTATTTCATTCAACCCGGGCCTCCAGCCTTTACCGAAACATTTTTCACGTAGATAGATTTTCGTATATTAAATTTTTATTTCTAGTTCGTACGCAAAAGTTATTGCCATCTGACCGAAAAATAGAATTTTTGCAAATTAAGTCAAAATTCATGTTTGTTATTTTTCATAATAAATAGATCACCTAACCTACCTACATATAAACGGATTCTTAATTTTTTATTTTATATCTTTTTTATATTTTGTGAAGCTAAAAAGATGATCCAAGGGAGGTGTGTGGAGCAAAAAAAACCTAGAAATTATTTAGTTAAGGTTGGTGTCTCCAACCGGGACTAAAGAAGCTCGCACCAGCCGCAGCCTACCGCGAGCCCTTTAGCCCCGGTTGGTATCTTCATCTTGCAAAGGAATGTGCACAATGTCACCAATTTGTAGTTGATTTGATTTCTCAACATGAATTAGTTCTTCATGGGCTGAGTGAATAGTATTTCCTTGGCACGAAGGTGAAGGTTGCACTTTAATTTTATGGTCTCGATATTGTAAGAATTAACATGTTCAGAAACAACCAACTTCGAAGCTAAACCTATGGAGATGCCTATTTCATGTAATCTATTCTTGGGATCACCAACCATAGTAGTGTGAAAAGCATTATATGACCGTTTGCTAACGACATTCTTCATCCATTTCATTCCATACATGCATGTTGATGATTCCTTATCTGTCTTTTTAAAGTGTAACTGCAAAAGAATTTTTTTTTTGCTGAAAACAATAAAGCATAAGCAGTAGCTGCAATTGCCACGTCAAACTATCTTATCCCTTCTAAAGTATAACTTGAATAATAATCCTTCTTGTTCCAAACAAAAGTGATGCTCATCCTCCAACATTGACTGGATTAAATCTAAGAAGCAAATCTAAGAAGCGACTAGAAACGAGAAAACAATATTTTGTCATATGTGTTTAATTAGTATATGTCTTTTCATAAATATAACCGAAAACGTCATATATTAAGGAACGGAAGGAGTAGTATAGAGCGCTTCGTATCAAGGTGTAAAGTTGAACAAGATATTCAATAACTAGTGGCCAAAAAAATTTATATATCACAAAGATGGAAACCATCTAAATGAAATGGGATGGACATAAACGGAAACCAAAGAATAAAATAACATGCATAACTGTAGATGAATGTGTGGCGACCAAAACAAACATACCTTATCCAATCATATTAAGAAGTCTTATGATGGTTCTACCAACACCTCAGCCTATAGTTTGGCTCAAGCTCGACTAGCGACCTTGAACCTTGGCCCAAACTTTATTCGCCGAAGGCTCTACGAGCTAATAGGTACCGTAACAGTTTAAATTTTTAAGTAGCCAATGTATGTGCCTGCTCTTAGAACGGGAGCAGGTCGCTCTTTTCATGCATTCGACTCGGGCAGCCTTTACCGAATCATTTTTTGCATACATAAATTTTCATATATTAAACATTTTCCTAGTTCGTATGCAAAGTTATTGCCATCTTACCGAAAAATACAACTTTCTGTAAAATAAATCCAAATTCATGTTTCTTATTTTTCATAATAACTAGATCACCTTAAATGCCTACTCTAAAAGGATTTTTAAATTTGTACTTTTCTCTCATTTCCTTTTGTATTTTACAAAGCTAAAAAAGGCGATCCACGGGGGTGTGGAGCAAAAAAAACTAGAAAGTAGTTTAGTCCTAGTTGGTGTCTCCAACCGGGACTAAACAACCTCGCACCGGTTGCAGCCTTCCGCAAGCCCTTTAGTCCTTGTTGGTATCTCCATCCTGCAATTACATGTACACAATGTCACTAATTTGTAGCTGATTTGCTTTCTTAACAGGATTTAGCTCTTCATTGCGCCCAGTGAATTAACATGTTTAGAAACATCCAAGTTCGAAGCTAAATCCATGGAGATGCTGATTTCGTGTAATCTAATCTTGGGATCACCAACCATAGTAGTTTGAAATGCATTATCTGACCATTTGTTGAGAACTACATCCTTCATCCATTTCATTTCATATATGTGTGTTGATGATTCATTATCTGTCTTTTAGAGTGTAACTGCAAATATATGCTAAAACAATAAAACATAAGCGATAACTGAAATTGGCACATCAAACTATCTAGTTCCTTCTAAAATGTAACTTCAATACTCATCCTTATTGTTCCAAACAAAATTGATGCTCATCCTCCAACATTGATTGGATTAAATCTAAGCAGCGACTAGGAAGGAGATAAAGAATATTTTGTCACATGTATTTAATCAGTATATGTCTTTGTTGTAGATATGCCCAAGAGGCAATAACAAAGAGGTTATCATTATATATTAGTGTTTATGATAAATGTTGGCATCCCGTGTTATAATTGTATTAACATGAAACATTAAATCTTATGTGTTTTGTAAACATAAAAGATCCCTAGTAAGTCTCTTGTTAAACTAGCTTGTTGATTAATAGCTGATCATGGTTTCTTGATCATGAACATTGGATGTTATTAATAATAGACTCATATCATTAGGAGAATGATGTGATGCACAGACGCCCATAGTAAGCATAGCATAAGATCAAGTTATTAAGTTCGTTTTGCTACATGCTTTCAAATAATAGTAACCTAATCCTTCGACCATGAGATCATGTTAATCACCAACACCGGATGGATGCTTTGATGACATCAAACGCCACTTCGTAACTAGGTGGTTATAAATGTGGCATTGAGTATTCTAAAAGTATGAGTTGAAGCGCATGGATCAAGAGTGGGATTTGTCCATCCAAATGATGGATAAATATGCTTGGGCCCTGATACGTCTCCGACGTATCGATAATTTCTTATGTTCCATGCCACATTATTGATGATATCTACATGTTTTATGCATACTTTATGTCATATTTATGCATTTTCCGGCACTAACCTATTAACGAGATGCCGAAGAGCCAGTTGTTGTTTTCTGCTATTTTTGGTTTCGAAATCCTAGTAAGGAAATATTCTCGGAATTGGACGAAATCAACGCCCAGGGGCCTATTTTTCCACGAAGCTTCCAGAAGACCGGGGCGGCGCGGCCCAGGCCCTGGCCGCGCCGGTCTAGTGTGTGGGCCCCTCGCGTCGCCCCTTGACCTATCTCCTCCGCCTACTTAAAGCCTTCGTCGCGAAACCCCCAGTGAGAGCCACGATACGGAAAACCTTCCAGAGACGCCGCCGCCAATCCCATCTCGGGGATTCAGGAGATCGCCTCGGCACCCTGCCGGAGAGGGGAATCATCTCCCGGAGGACTCTTCACCGCCATGGTCGCCTCCGGAGTGATGAGTGAGTAGTTGATACGTCTCCGACGTATCGATAATTTCTTATGTTCCATGCCACATTATTGATGTTATCTACATGTTTTATGCACACTTTATGTCATATTCGTGCATTTTCTGGAACTAACCTATTAACAAGATGCCGAAGTGCCAGTTCCTTTTTTGCTGTTTTGGTTTCAGAAATCCTAGTAAGGAAATATTCTCGGAATTGGACGAAATCAATGCCCAGGGGCCTATTTTTCCACGAAGCTTCCGAAGTCCGAAGACGAACGAAGAGGGGCCACGGGGTGGCCAAACCCTAGGGCGGCACGGCCCACCCCGGCCGCGCCGGCCTATGGTCCGCCCCCGTGCCGCCTCTTAACCTGCCCTTCCGCCTACTTAAAGCCTCCGTGCGAAACCCCCGTACCGAGAGCCACGATACGGAAAACCTTCCAGAGACGCCGCCAACGCCGATCCCATCTCGGGGATCCAGGAGATCGCCTCCGGCACCCTGCGGAGAGGGGAATCATCTCTCGGAGGACTCTACGCCGCCATGGTCGCCTCCGGTGTGATGTGTGAGTAGTCTACCCCTGGACTATGGGTCCATAGCAGTAGCTAGATGGTTGTCTTCTCCCCATTGTGCTATCATTGTCGGATCTTGTGAGCTGCCTAACATGATCAAGATCATCTATCTGTAATTCTATATGTTGCGTTTGTTGGGATCCGATGAATAGAGAATACTTGTTATGTTGATTATCAAAGCTATGTCTATGTGTTGTTTATGATCTTGCATGCTCTCCGTTATTAGTAGATGCTCTGGCCAAGTTGATGCTAGTAACTCCAAGAGGGAGTATTTATGCTCGATAGTGGGTTCATGTCTCCGTGAATCTGGAGGGTGACAAGAACCTCTAAGGTTATGGATGTCTGTTGCCACTAGGGATAAAACATTGGTGCTATGTTCAAGGATGTAGTCACTAGTTACATTACGCGCAATACTTAATGCAATTGTCTGTTGTTAGCAACTTAATACTGGAGGGGGTTCGGATGATAACCTGAAGGTGGACTTTTTAGGCATAGATGCATGCTGGATGGCGGTCTATGTACTTTGTCGTAATGCCCAATTAAATCTCACTATACTCATCATGATATGTATGTGCATGGTCATGCTCTCTTTATTTGTCAATTGCCCAACGTAATTTGTTCACCCAACATGCTGTTTATCTTATGGGAGAGACACCTCTAGTGAACTGTGGACCCCGGTCCAATTCTCTTTACTGAAATACAATCTGCAATACTTGTTCTCCTGCAAACAATCATCTTCCACACAATACGGTTAATCCTTTGTTACAGCAAGCCGGTGAGATTGACAACCTCACTGTTTCGTTGGGGCAAAGTACTTTGGTTGTGTTGTGCAGGTTCCACGTTGGCGCCGGAATCCCTGGTGTTGCGCCGCACTACATCCCGCCGCCATCAACCTTCAACGTGCTTCTTGGCTCCTCCTGGTTCGATAAACCTTGGTTTCTTTCTGAGGAAAACTTGCTGCTGTGCGCATCATACCTTCCTCTTGGGGTTCCCAACGAACGTGTGAGTTACACGCCATCAAGCTCTTTTTTGGCGCCGTTGCCGGGGAGATCAAGACACGCTGCAAGGGGAGTCTCCACTTCTCAATCTCTTTACTTTGTTTTTGTCTTGCTTAGTTTTATTTACTACTTTGTTTGCTGCACTAAATCAAAATACAAAAAAATTAGTTGCTAGTTTTACTTTATTTGCTATCTTGTTTGCTATATCAAAAATACAAAAAAATTAGTTTACTTGCATTTACTTTATCTAGTTTGCTTTATTTACTACTACTAAAATGAGTAATCCTGAAGTTGAAGTTCGTACGTTTAAGCAACGAGGGGGAGAATGTTTGAGAGATGCTTGGTATAGAATTAGTGATGCCCATAATAGATGCACTAAGAAACACTCCACCATTATTTTACTCAGGAATTTTTATGTTGGTATCTCTAGCTGGAATAGATATGTTCTTGATAGTCTCGCAAAAGGTGACTTCTTAAGTACTCCTGCATTAGAAGCTAGTTGCATTATTGAGAGTTTATTTGGAATACCCCTGTTGATAAAGTTAAAACTGAAATCTCTCTTGAAGATGTTATGAAAAAATTGGAAACCATAGAGAAAATTTTTCCAAGTATTGAAGCTAAATTGGAAATGTTACTTGATAAAACTGATGAACTTGATAAATCCTTAGGAGGAATTGATGAAAGAATTAGTGTCCTAGGAACTTGTGTTGTCCATGATGATCAAATCGATAGGATTGATGAACTTAAAAAGGCTATGGGAACCTTGGGTTCAACATTTTCTTCTCTTAAATATAAGGAGAAAGCTTATGTGGGTAAGGAGCAAAAGTTTATGTATGTCTCTAAAGTGCCTAAACCAAAGAAGTATTATTATAGGCCTAAAATTGACAAAGCCCTTAGTACCACTACGGATGGGGGAGCTCATAATAACGATGCACCACCCTTTGATAATACTTGATACACACTTTCTGCGCCTAGCTGAAAGGCGTTAAAGAAAAGCGCTTATGGGAGACAACCCATGTTTTTACCTACAGTACTTTTTTTTTATTTTGTGTCTTGGAAGTTGTTTACTACTGTAGCAACCTCTCCTTATCTTAGTTTTGTGTTTTGTTGTGCCAAGTTAAGCCGTTGATAGAAAAGTAAGTACTAGATTTGGATTACTGCGCAGTTCCAGATTTCTTTGCTGTCACGAATCTGGGTCCACCTCCCTGTAGGTAGCTCAGAAAATTAAGCCAATTTACGTGCATGATCCTCAGATATGTACGCAACTTTCATTCAATTTGAGCATTTTCATTTGAGCAAGTCTGGTGCATTTTAAAATTCGTCAATACGAACTGTTCTGTTTTGACAGATTCTGCCTTTTATTTCGCATTGCCTCTTTTGCTATGTTGGATGAATTTCTTTGATCCACTAATGTCCAGTAGCATTATGCAATGTCCAGAAGTGTTAAGAATGATTGTGTCACCTCTGAATATGTTAATTTTTATTGTGCACTAACCCTCTAATGAGTTGTTTCGAGTTTGGTGTGGAGGAAATTTTCAAGGATCAAGAGAGGAGTATGATGCAACATGATTAAGGAGAGTGAAAGCTCTAAGCTTGGGATGCCCCGGTGGTTCACCCCTGCATATATTGAGAAGACTCAAGCGTCTAAGCTTGGGGATGCCCAAGGCATCCCCTTCTTCATCGACAACATTATCGGGTTCCTCCCCGAAACTATATTTTTATTCCATCACATCTTATGTGCTTTTTCTTGGAGCGTCGGTTTGTTTTGTTTTTGTTTTGTTTAAATAAAATGGATCCTAGCATTCACTTTATGGGAGAGAGACACGCTCCGCTGTAGCATATGGACAAGTATGTCCTTGGTTTCTACTCATAGTATTCATGGCGAAGTTTCTCCTTCGTTAAATTGTTATATGGTTGGAATTGGAAAATGATACATGTAGTAATTGCTATAAATGTCTTGGGTAATGTGATACTTGGCAATTGTTGTGCTCATGATTAAGCTCTTGCATCATATGCTTTGCACCCATTAATGAAGAAATACATAGAGCATGCTAAAATTTGGTTTGCATATTTGGTTTCTCTAAGGTCTAGATAATTTCTAGTATTGAGTTTGAACAACAAGGAAGACGGTGTAGAATCTTATAATGTTTTCAATATGTCTTTTATGTGAGTTTTGCACGGTTCATCCTTGTGTTTGTTTCAAATAAGCCTTGCTAGCCTAAACCTTGTATCGAGAGGGAATACTTCTCATGCATCCAAAATACTTGAGCCAACCACTATGACATTTGTGTCCACCATACCTACCTACTACATGGTATTTTCCGCCATTCCAAAGTAAATTGCTTGAGTGCTACCTTTAAAAATTCCATCATTCACCTTTGCAATATATAGCTCATGGGACAAATAGCTTAAAAACTATTGTGGTATTGAATATGTAATTATGCACTTTATCTCTTAATAAGTTGCTTGTTGTGCGATAACCATGTTCACTGGGGACGCCATCAACTATTCATTGTTGAATTTCATGTGAGTTGCTATGCATGTTCGTCTTGTCTGAAGTAAGAGCGATCTACCACCCTATGGTTAAGCATGCATAATGTTAGAGAAGAACATTGGGCCGCTAACTAAAGCCATGATCCATGGTGGAAGTTTCAGTTTTGGACATATATCCTCAAATCTCAAATGAGAAAATTATTAATTGTTGTTACATGCTTATGCATAAAAGAGGAGTCCATTATCTGTTGTCTATGTTGTCCCGGTATGGATGTCTAAGTTGAAGAATAATCAATAGCGAGAAATCCAATGCGAGCTTTCTCCTTAGACCTTTGTACAGGCGGCATAGAGGTACCCCTTTGTGACACTTGGTCAAAACATGTGCATTGTGATGATCCGGTAGTCCAAGCTAATTAGGACAAGGTGCGGGCACTATTAGTACACTATGCATGAGGCTTGCAACTTATAAGATATAATTTACATGATGCATATGCTTTATTACTACCGTTGACAAAATTGTTTCATGTTTTCAAAATCAAAACTCTAGCACAAATATAGCAATCGATGCTTTTCCTCTATGGAGGACCATTCTTTTACTTTCAATGTTGAGTCAGTTCACCTATTTCTCTCCACCTCAAGAAGCAAACACTTGTGTGAACTGTGCATTGATTCCTACATATTTGCTTATTGCACTTATTATATTACTCTATGTTGACAATATCCATGAGATATACATGTTACAAGTTGAAAGCAACCGCTGAAACTTAATCTTCTTTGTGTTGCTTCAATGCCTTTACTTTGAATTATTGCTTTATGAGTTAACTCTTATGCAAGACTTAATTGATGCTTGTCTTGAAGTGCTATTCATGAAAAGTCTTTGCTTTATGATTCACTTGTTTACTCATGTCATATACATTGTTTTGATCGCTGCATTCACTACATATGCTTTACAAATAGTATGATCAAGATTATGATGGCATGTCACTCCAGAAATTATCTGTGTTATCGTTTTACCTGCTCGGGACGAGCAGAACTAAGCTTGGGGATGCTGATACGTCTCCGACGTATCGATAATTTCTTATGTTCCATGCCACATTATTGATGTTATCTACATGTTTTATGCACACTTTATGTCATATTCGTGCATTTTGGAACTAACCTATTAACAAGATGCCGAAGTGCCAGTTCTTGTTCTGTTTTGGTTTCAGAAATCCTAGTAAGGAAATATTCTCGGAATTGGACGAAATCAACGCCCAGGGCCTATTTTTCCACGAAGCTTCCAGAAGTCCGAAGACGAACGAAAAGGCCACGGGGTGGCCAAACCCTAGGCGGCGCGGCCCCACCCCGGCCGCGCCGGCCTATGGTCTGGCCCCGTGTGCCTCTTGACCTGCCCTTCCGCCTACTTAAAGCCTCCGTGACGAAACCCCCAGTACCGAGAGCCACGATACGGAAACCTTCCAGAGACGCCGCCAACGCCGATCCCATCTCGGGGATCCGGAGATCGCCTCCGGCACCTGCCGGAGGGGGAATCATCTCCGGAGGACTCTACGCCGCCATGGTCGCCTCCGGTGTGATGTGTGAGTAGTCTACCCCCGGACTATGGGTCCATAGCAGTAGCTAGATGGTTGTCTTCTCCCCATTGTGCTATCATTGTCGGATCTTGTGAGCTGCCTAACATGATCAAGATCATCTATCCGTAATTCTATATGTTGCGTTTGTTGGGATCCGATGAATAGAGAATACTTGTTATGTTGATTATCAAAGCTATGTCTATGTGTTGTTTATGATCTTGCATGCTCTCCGTTATTAGTAGATGCTCTGGCCAAGTTGATGCTAGTAACTCCAAGAGGGAGTATTTATGCTCGATAGTGGGTTCATGTCTCCGTGAATCTGGAGGGGTGACAAGAACCTCTAAGGTTATGGATGTGCTGTTGCCACTAGGGATAAAACATTGGTGCTATGTTCAAGGATGTAGTCACTAGTTACATTACGCGCAATACTTAATGCAATTGTCTGTTGTTAGCAACTTAATACTGGAGGGGGTTCGGATGATAACCTGAAGGTGGACTTTTTAGGCATAGATGCATGTTGGATGGCGGTCTATGTACTTTGTCGTAATGCCCAATTAAATCTCACTATACTCATCATGATATGTATGTGCATGGTCATGCTCTCTTTATTTGTCAATTGCCCAACTGTAATTTGTTCACCCAACATGCTGTTTATCTTATGGGAGAGACACCTCTAGTGAACTGTGGACCCCGGTCCAATTCTCTTTACTGAAATACAATCTTGCAATACTTGTTTTCTTTTCAAACAATCATCTTCCACACAATACGGTTAATCCTTTGTTACAGCAAGCCGGTGAGATTGACAACCTCACCATTTCGTTGGGGCAAAGTACTTTGGTTGTGTTGTGCGGGTTCCACGTTGGCGCCGGAATCCCTGGTGTTGCGCCGCACTACATCCCGCCGCCATCAACCTTCAACGTGCTTCTTGGCTCCTCCTGGTTCGATAAACCTTGGTTTCTTTCTGAGGGAAAACTTGCTGCTGTGCGCATCATACCTTCCTCTTGGGGTTCCCAACGAACGTGTGAGTTAAACGCCATCAGTAGTTCACCCCTGGACTATGGGTCCATAGCTGTAGCTAGATGGTCATCTTCTCCTAATTGTGCTTCATTGTCGGGTCTTGTGAGCTGCCTAACATGATCAAGATCATCTATCTGTAATGCTATATGTTGTGTTTGTTGGGATCCGATGGATAGAGAATACTATGTTATGTTGATTATCAATTTATATCTATGTGTTGTTTATGATCTTGCATGCTCTCCGTTATTAGTAGAGGCTCTGGCCAAGTTTTTGCTAGTAACTCCAAGAGGGAGTATTTATGCTCGATAGTGGGTTCATGCCTCCATTAAATCTGGGACAGTGACAGAAAGTTCTAAGGTTGTAGATGTGCTGTTGCCACTAGGGATAAAACATCGATGCTATGTCCGAGGATGTAGTTATTGATTACATTACGCACCATACTTAATGCAATTGTCTGTTGTTTGCAACTTAATACCGGAAGGGGTTCGGATGATAACCTGAAGGTGGACTTTTTAGACATAGATGCATGCTGGATAGCGGTCTATGTACTTTGTCGTAATGCCCAATTAAATCTCACTATACTCATCATATCATGTATGTGCATGGTCATGCCCTCTCTATTTGTCAATTGCCCAACTGTAATTTGTTCACCCAACATGTTTATTCTTATGGGAGAGACACCTCTAGTGAACTGTGGACCCCGGTCCATTCTTTTACATCGAATACAATCTACTACAATACTTGTTCTACTGTTTTCTGTAAACAATCATCATCCACACTATACATCTAATCCTTTGTTACAGCAAGCCGGTGAGATTGACAACCTCACTGCTTCGTTGGGGCAAAGTACTTTGGTTGTGTTGTGCAGGTTCCACGTTGGCGCCGGAATCCCTGGTGTTGCGCCGCACTACATCTCGCCGCCATCAACCTTCAACGTGCTTCTTGGCTCCTACTGGTTCGATAAACCTTGGTTTCTTACCGAGGGAAAACTTGCTGTCGCATCACCTTCCTCTTGGGGTTCCCAACGGACGCGTGCTGTACGCGTATCAAGCGCTTTTTCTGGCGCCGTTGCCGGGGAGATCAAGACACGCTGCAAGGGGAGTCTCCACATCCAATCTCTTTACTTTGTTTTTGTCTTGCTTTTATTTTATTTACTTTCTTGTTTGCTGCATTATATCAAAATACAAAAAAATTAGTTGCTAGCTTTACTTTATTTACTGTCTTGTTTGCACCCTATATCAAAAACACAAAAAAATTAGTTACTTGCATTTTACTTTTGTTACCATGTCTAGTTCTGCACCTGTTACTTCACCTGAGGAATTAGTCTTCACTTTTAAACAAGGGGATGAGGAGAGTTTTAAAGATGCTTGGTCCAGAATTTTTGATTCTTATCGTAAAGCTGAACCTCAAATGACTCTAAGTTTGCTCCTTAGTAACTTTTATTTTGGGCTTATGATTCGCTATAGATATGCCTTGGATGCTGTAGTGGGAGGAGATTTCCTTCATTGCAATGGGGATCAAGCTTTTAATGCCATAAAGAAGTTGGTTGCATCACATGATTCAGCTAATAACTTTGATTCAGCCCTTATTAGCATTTATAATAGATTAAACACTCTTGAGACAAGTGCATCTCGCTTGAACGAAAATTATAGCTATGTTCGTAACCGTCTTGATCAAGTTTTAGTGAACTCTAAACCTTCATTATGGGATCCCACTATTAAAGTTGTTATCGGTGATCAAACTTTTCATGCCAATTGTGATATTATGTCTGAATTTTGCCTTATGCCTAAGAGTATTTATGAATCTTTGACACTTTGGGGACTCGTTGAAGGGGAGAAGGAATAACTCTTATTGATAACTCTGTTATAATTCCTAAGGGAATAGCTGCGGGTGTGCATACAACCATTCTTGGAAGAACAATATCCATTGATTATCTTGTTATTGAATGTGTAGGAACAGGACAAATCACACTTGGAAGATCCCTGCTGAAACTATTGGGAGCAGTCATAGATGTGGGAGAAGGCACCCTAAAATTCACCTCTACACCAGGGGGAAGACATGTATTCCCTAAATCAAAGAGTAAGAAAAAGAACAAGAAAGGTAGGTGTAAAGCCCAAGGTAATGTTAATGCATCATCTCTTGATAACACTTGATACACACTTTCTGCGCCTAGCTGAAAGGCGTTAAAGAAAAGCGCTTATGGGAGACAACCCATGATTTTACTACAGTACCTTTATTTTATATTTGAGTCTTGGAAGTTGTTACTACTGTAGCAACCTCTCCTTATCTTATTTTGTTGCATTGTTGTTAAAAAGTAAAGTCGTTGATAGTAAGGTTCATACTAGATTTGGATTACTGCGCAGAAACAGATTTCTTTGCTGTCACGAATTTGGGCCTAATTCTATGTAGGTAACTCAGAAAATTATGCCAATTTACCTTAGTGATCCTCAGATATGTACGCAACTAACTTTCTATTCACTCGTGGGATCCGGGCGGTCGGGGAGGGTCCACCACGGCTCCTCTCTTCATTCAATTTGAGCATTTTCATGTGAGCAAGTCTGGTGCCTCTTAGAAATTCGTCTTTACGAACTGTTCTGTTTTGACATATTCTGCCTTTTATTTTGCATTGCCTGTTTTGCTATGCTTGATGGATTTTTCTATTCCATTAACTTTCAGTAGCTTTGTGCAATGTCCATGTTAAGAATGATTATGTCACCTCTGAACATGTAAATTTTAATTGTGCACTAACCCTCTAATGAGTTGTTTTGAGTTTGGTGTGGAGGAAGTTTTTAAGGATCAAGAGAGGAGGATGATACAATATGATCAAGGAGAGAAAGCTCTAAGCTTGGGGATGTGGTTCATCCCTGCATATTTCAAGAAGACTCAAGCGTCTAAGCTTGGGGATGCCCAAGGCATCCCCTTCTTCATCGACAACATTATCAGGTTCCTCTAGTGAAACTACATTTTATTCCATCACATCTTATGCACTTTGCTTGGAGCGTCGGTTTGTTTTTGTTTTTGTTTTGTTTGAATAAAGTTGGATCCTAGCATTCTTTGTGTGGGAGAGAGACACACTCCGCTGTTGCATATGGACAAATATGTCCTTAGGCTTTACTCATAGTATTCATGGCGAAGGTTGAATCTTCTTCGTTAAATTGTTATATGGTTGGAAACGGGAAATGCTACATGTAGTAATTGGTAAAATGTCTTGGATAATGTGATATTTGGCAATTGTTGTGCTCATGTTTAAGCTCTTGCATCATATAGTTTGCACCCATTAATGAAGAAATACATAGAGCTTGCTAAAATTTGGTTTGCATAATTGGTCTCTCTAAGGTCTAGATAATTTCTAGTATTGGGTTGAACAACAAGGAAGACGGTGTAGAGTCTTATAATGTTTACAATATGTCTTTTATGTGAGTTTTGCTGCACCGGTTCATCCTTGTGTTTGTTTCAAATAACCTTGCTAGCCTAAACCTTGTATCGAGAGGGAATACTTCTCATGCATCCAAAATCCTTGAGCCAATCACTATGCCATTTGTGTCCACCATACCTACCTACTACATGGTATTTCTCCGCCATTCCAAAGTAAATTGCTTGAGTGCTACCTTTAAAATTTCCATTCTTTATCTTTGCAATATATAGCTCATGGGACAAATAGCCTAAAAACTATTGTGGTATTGAATATGTACTTATGCACTTTATCTCTTATTAAGTTGCTTGTTGTGCGATAACCATGTTCTTGGGGACGCCATCAACTACTCTTTGTTGAATATCATGTGAGTTGCTATGCATGTCCGTCTTGTCTGAAGTAAGGGAGATTTACCACTATTGAATGGTTAGAGCATGCATAATGTTAGAGAAGAACATTGGGCCGCTAACTAAAGCCATGATCCATGGTGGAAGTTTCAGTTTTGGACAAATATCCTCAATCTCATATGAGAACATTAATTGTTGCTAAATGCTTATGCATTAAAGAGGAGTCCATTATCTGTTGTCTATGTTGTCCCGGTATGGATGTCTAAGTTCAGAATCAAAAGCGAAAATCCAATGCGAGCTTTCTCCTTGGACCTTTGTACGGGCGGCATAGAGGTACCCCTTTGTGACACTTGGTTTAAACATATGTATTGCGATGATAATCCCGGTAATCCGAGCTAATTAGGACAAGGTGCAGGCACTATTAGTATACTATGCATGAGGCTTGCAACTTGTAGGATATAATTTACATAACACATATGCTTTATTACTACGGTTGACAAAATTGTTTCTTGTTTTCAAAAAAGCTCTAGCACAAATATAGCAATCAATGCTTCCCTCTGCGAACCTTTCTTTTACTTTTATGTTGAGTCGAGTTCACCTATCTCTCTCCACCTCAAGAAGCAAACACTTGTGTGTTGCATTGATTCCTACATACTTATATTGCACTTGTTATATTACTTTGCATTGACAACTATCCCTGAGATATACATGTTATAAGTTGAAAGAAACCGCTAAAACTTAATTTTCCTTTGTGTTGCTTCAATACCTTTACTTTGATTTATTGCTTTATGAGTTAACTCTTATGCAAGAATTATTGATCCTTGTCTTGAAAGTACTATTCATGAAAAGTCTTTGCTATATGATTCATTTGTTTACTCATGTCATTTACCATTGTTTTGATCGCTGCATTCATTACATGTGCTTACAATAGTATGATCAAGGTTATGATGGCATGTCACTCGAGAAATTATCTTTGTTATCGTTTACCTACTCGGGACGAGAACTAAGCTTGGGGATGCTGATACGTCTCCGACGTATCGATAATTTCTTATGTTCCATGCCACATTATTGATGATATCTACATGTTTTATGCATACTTTATGTCACATTTATGCATTTTCCGGCACTAACCTATTAACGAGATGCCGAAGAGCCAGTTGCTGTTTTGCTGTTTTGGTTTCAGAAATCCTAGTAAGGAAATATTCTCGGAATTGGACGAAATCAACGCCCGGGGCCTATTTTTCCACGAAGCTTCCAGACGGGATGATACGAAGTGGGGCCCACGAGCGGCCAGACACCAGAGGCGCGGCCCCAGGCCACGGCCGCGTCGGCCTAGTGTGTGGGCCCCCGTGCGCCCCTTGACCTATCTCCTCCGCCTACTTAAAGCCTTCGTCGCGAAACCCCCGACCGAGGCCACGATACGGAACCTTCCCGAGACGCCGCCACCACCAATCCCATATCGGGATTCGGAGATCGCCTCCGGCACCTGCCGGAGAGGGGAATCATCTCCGGAGGTCTCTTCACCGCCATGGTCGCCTCAGGAGTGATGAGTGAGTAGTTCACCCCTGGACTATGGGTCCATAGCAATAGCTAGATGGTCGTCTTCTCCTAATTGTGCTTCATTGTCGGGTCTTGTGAGCTGCCTAACATGATCAAGATCATCTATACGTAATGCTATATGTTGTGTTTGTTGGGATCCGATGGATAGAGAATACTATGTTATGTTGATTATCAATTTTATATCTATGTGTTGTTTATGATCTTGCATGCTCTCCGTTATTAGTAGAGGCTCAGGCCAAGTTTTTGCTAGTAACTCCAAGAGGGAGTATTTATGCTCGATAGTGGGTTCATGCCTCCATTAAATGGAGACAGTGACAGAAAGTTCTAAGGTTGTGGATGTCTTGTTGCCAGGATAAAACATCGATGCTATGTCCGAGGATGTAGTTATTGATTACATTACGCACCATACTTAATGCAATTGTCTGTTGTTTGCAACTTAATACTGGAAGGGTTCGGATGATAACTGAAGGTGGACTTTTTAGACATAGATGCATCTGGATAGCGGTCTATGTACTTTGTCGTAATGCCCAATTAAATCTCACTATACTCATCATATCATGTATGTGCATGGTCATGCCCTCTCTATTTGTCAATTGCCCAGCTGTAATTTGTTCACCCAACATGCTTATTCTTATGGAGAGACACCTCTAGTGAACTGTGGACCCCGGTCCATTCTTTTACATCGAATACAATCTACTACAATACTTGTTCTACTGTTTCGCAAACAATCATCATCCACACTATACATCTAATCCTTTGTTAAAGCAAGCGGTGATTGACAACCTCCTTGTTTCGTTGGGGCAAAGTACTTTGGTTGTGTTGTGCAGGTTCCACGTTGGCGCGGAATCAGGTGTTGCGCCGCACTACATCTCGCCGCCATCAACCTTCAACGTGCTTCTTGGCTCCTCTGGTTCGATAAACCTTGGTTTCTTCTGAGGGCCGCTGTACGCATCACACCTTCCTCTTGGGGTTCCCAACGGACGCGTGCTGTACGCGTATCAGGCCCTTGATACGTCTCAAACGTATCTATAATTCCTTATGTTCCATGCTACTTTTATGATGATACTCACATGTTTTATACACACTTTACACCATTATTATGCATTTTCCGGCACTAACCTATTGACAAGATGCCGAAGCGCCAGTTGCTATTTTCTGCTGTTTTTGGTTTTAGAAATCCTACAAAGGAAATATTCTCGGGTGGTCGAAATCAACGCCCGGGGTCTTATTTTCCGGAGCTTCCAGAGGGCCGAAGAGCATACGAAGTGGGCCACGAGGGGCCGACCATAGGGCGGCGTGGCTGCATGGGGCCGGCCGCCCGGCCTGGTGTGTGGCCCCTGCGCCGCCTCCAACCACCCGCCCTTCCGCCCCTTATAGCCTCCATCGCGAAAATCCCTGTACGAGAACGCGATACGGAAAACCTTCCAGAGAAGCGCGCCGCCAATCCCATCTCGGGGGTTCAGGAGATCACCTCCGGCACCCTGCGAGAGGGGAATCATCTCTGGAGGACTCTTCATCATCATGATCGCCTCCGTTGATGTGTGAGTAGTTCATCCTTGGACTATGGGTCCATAGCAGTAGCTAGATGGTTGTCTTCTCTTAATTGTGCTATCATGTTAGATCTTGTGAGCTGCCTATCATGATCAAGATCATCTATTTGTAATGCTACATGTTGTGTTTGTTGGGATCCGATGAATATGGAATACTATGTCAAGTTGATTATCAATCTATCATATATGTGTTGTTTATGTTCTTGCATGCTCTCAGTTGCTAGTAGAGGCTCTGGCCAAGTTGATACTTGTGACTCCAAGAGGGAGTATGCTCGATAGTGGGTTCATGCCTCCATTGAATCTGGGACAGTGAGAGAAAGTTCTAAGGTTGTGGATGTGTTGTTGCCACTAGGGATAAAACATCAATGCTTTGTCTAAGGATATTTGTGTTGATTACATTACGCACCATACTTAATGCAATTGTCTTGTTTGCAACTTAATACCGGAAGGGGTGCGGATGCTAACCTGGTGGACTTTTTAGGCATAGATGCATGCTGGATAGCGGTCTATGTACTTTGTCGTAATGCCCGATTAAATCTCATAGTAGTCATCGTGATATGTATGTGCATTGTTATGCCCTCTCTATTTGTCAATTGCCCAACTGTAATTTGTTCACCCAACATGCTATTTATCTTATTGGAGAGACACCACTAGTGAACTGTGGACCCCTGATGCGCGTGGTTGATGTATTGTCTTTCCGTTCGACACGCGTCCATTGGGAACCCCAAGAGGAAGATGTGATGCGCACAACGGCAAGTTTCCCTCAGTAAGAAACCAAGGTTTAATCGAACCAGTAGGAGTCAAGAAGCACGTTGAAGGTTGATGGCGAGATGTAGTGCGGCGCAACACCGGGATTCCGGCGCAACGTGGAACCTGCACAACACAAACCAAGTACTTTGCCCCAATGAAGCAGTGGGGTTGTCAATCTCATGGCTTGCTGTAACAAAGGATTAGATGTATAGTGTGGAAGATGATTGTTTGCGAAACAGTAGAACAATTGCAGTAGGTTGTATTTCGGTATAGAGGTGGACCGGATCCACAGTTCACTAGAGTGTCTCTCCCATAAGATAAATAGCATGTTGGGTGAACAAATTGACATTGGGCAATTGACAAATAGAGAGGGCATGACCATGCACATACATATTATGATGAGTATTGTGAGATTTAATTGGGCATTACGACAAAGTACATAGACCGCTATCAACATGCATCTATGCCTAAAAAGTCCACCTTCAGGTTATCATCCGAACCCTTCCAGTATTAAGTTGCTAACAACAGACAATTGCATTAAGTATTCGCGTAATGTAATCAATAACTACATCCTGGACATAGCATCAATGTTTTATCCCTAGTGGCCAACGCACATCCATAACCTTAGGGTTTACTGTCACTCCCCCGAGATTCATGCAGACACTATCGAGCATAAATACCCCTCTTGGAGTTACTAGCAAAGACTTGGCAGAGCCTCTACTAATAACGGAGAGCATGCAAGATCATAAACAACACATAGATATAAATTGATAATCAACATAACATAGTATTCTCTATTCATCGGATCCCAACAAACACAATATATAGCATTACAGATAGATGATCTTGATCGTGTTAGGCAGCTCACAAGATCCGACAATGAAGCACAATGAGGAGAAGACAACCATCTAGCTACTGCTATGGACCCATAGTCCGGTGCTACTTATCACTCCGGGGGCGACCATGGCGGTGTAGAGTCCTCCAGGAGATGAATCCCCTCTCGAGGCGGGTGAAGGCGATCTCACGAATCCCCGAGATGGGATTGGCGGCGGCGTCTCTCGGAAGGTTTCCATATCGTGGCTCTCGGTACTGGGGTTTCGCGACGAAGGCTATTTGTAGGCGGAAGGGCGGTCAAAGGCGTCGCGAGGCCGGGAGACAGGCCGCGGCGCGGCCAAGGTGGGCAGCCACCCCACCTCCTGGCCACCGTGGCCCCACTTCGTTGACTCTTCGGTCTTACGGAAGCCGTGTGAAAATAGGCCCCAGGCGTTGATTTTGATCAATTAAAATTTCCTTACTAGGATTTAGAAACCAAAATAGCGAAAATAGCTGTGGCTCTTCGGCATCTTGTTAATAGGTTAGTTCCAGAAAAATGCATAAATATGATGTAAAGTATGCATAAAACATGTACATATCATCAATAATGTGGCATGGAACATAAGAAAGTATCGATACGTCGGAGACGTATCAGCATCCCCAAGCTTAGTTTACGGGTCGAGGCGAGGTAAACGATAAAAAGATAATTTCTGGAGTGACATGCCATCATAACCTTGATCATACTATTGTAAAGCATATGTACTGAATGCAGCGATCAAAACAATGTAAATGACATGAGTGACAAGGTATCAACTTGTCAATGCCTATGGATTGTAGGCTAGGGTTTAGTTGGAAGTAGAGGTAAGTAGATCTCGAAGGTTTCAGCCGAAAAGTACTCGACGATTATGAAAACTTAGGGTTTGTAAACAATGATTCGATTGATTCTTCGTCCCTCGACTCCCCCTTTATATAGGAGGTGGAGCCGAGGGATTCGTGCTATACAAGTTTACAGAGTCCGGGATTTCTAACTCATCCCGCCGGATTACAAATAACACTTCCTATTACAACTCTATCTTTTCCTTAAATACATCTTGGGCTCTCGATCTTCTTATTCTTCGGGTAGTGGGCCTTGATAAACCCCGGGTACTATCTTCGGCAGGCCCATTTGGGATGCCTATGTCGGTCCGAGATTTTGCTTGAATCGTAGAGTCGGGAAAATCTCCCTGTTTATTTTTACTCGAAAGCTTTAACTTTTTATATTTCTTCATAAAATTCTATATTGTACGGGGATCTTGGTAGTTGGGGCTAGTTCATCGACGGATCGGGTACTAGTTACTGCTCTAGTGGCAATCCGCAAAAACCTACTTCAAAATCACGTCCTGGACATGATCTCGGATACGGGTAAACTTCGACGGCGCCGCTTAAGGTCTTACCATTCTGTCGAGGTCCCAGTCAAATTTATCGGGTACCTAACGCGTCCGTTAGGATTTTCTTCATATCTGTTGATACGGATAGCGAGCAGTCTTTGGCGATACCACGCCAGAGAACGGATCTGGGTCTTACTTCGCAAATTTGCGGCATTCGAGAAATTGATCGCAACTTCGGCGTTCTGAGAATATATTATCGAGTACTTTCCGGCTGTTGGAATGACACATTTTATCGAGTCAAATATGACTTATATTGCTCTCCCGATGGGAGTATATGTAGAGTTAATTATAACTCGAAATATACTCTCTTACTTTCCTATTTTTCCTTTGTTAATTTCATCGGGCACGCGAACGGCGTTCCCGATGGGAGTAACCGGGCTACAACCAAGAACTTGTGCTTGGTTGTAGGCTCAACATTTCTAGTCCACCTTGTCGCTATATTGTCATTATTTCCCAATATGATCTCTTTCTTCTTCTCTTTTTTTTTATCTCTCGGGTGCGCGAGCAGCGCTCGATGGAGCCCCCGAGGCTACAGCCAAGGACTTGTGCTTGGTTGTAGGCTCCCGCAATTTCTATATTGCCATAGTCGAAATTTTACTTTTTGTCGAAGTAGCCCCCGAGCATTTGGGCAAAAACTTGTTTTGATCAAAGGCTCCCGAAGTATTGAATAATTCTTCCTGTCGCCAATCTTCTTTTATTTTTCTTGTCGACATGCTTCCCTTAATCAAATTTACTTCATCCTTCCCGAATAGTCGTATTTTTCTGCCTTTGTGGGTCCATTGCTTCCACCACGTTGACACGTCGTGCAAGTGGGGGACACACGTCCTCCGCTTTTTCTGGCGCACGTACGGTAATGCCTATCTCAGTAAAAATACTCTTTTGCCCTTGTATCTAGAAGATCTATTCTCACCACACGATTTCTTCATCCAACGGCACGCTGCTTCACCCGATTCTTATATAAACCTTTCTTCCACCTCCGTTCATCCCCTCGCTTGCGCCGCTCATCTGTTCCTCTTCACAAAACTTCCCCGCCCAATCTTTCTCTGATCTTCCGCACTCACACACATTGCTCTGCCATTGCCGTTGATGCCACCGCGCGACGTCTGACCACTCCCAGAATCCAAGATGCCGCCGAGGATCTTGAGTGGGAGATCCAAAATCTCCAACAAGACACCAACATGCTGAAGAGGCTTGGCCTCATGAAGGAGGACGCCATCCGCTTTCCTAGCGAAGAAAGCTACCCCAAGCCTCCAATGGAGTATCGGGTTAGTTTTGTTGATCATCTCATCCGCGGCCTTTCGGCCCCAATCCCGATTTCCTCCGCGGTCTTCTTTTTCGTTTATGGGATTCAGCTGCAACAATTGACCCCCAATTCATCCTTCACATTTATTTTCATCACACTTTGCGAATGCTTCCTCGGAATCCCTCCCAATTGGGCTCTGTGGAAACGCATTTTCTGCCTCCGCCGCAATGGCTCCCACAACGTCACTTATAACATAGGTGGCGTTGTTATCTGTGTTCGTACTGATTTCGACTATTTCGACGTCAAATTTCCTGATTCTGTCCAAGGATGGCGCAAAAAGTGGCTCTACATTCACGAAGAAAGCGCCAACTCCGTTGAGCACAACATAATTCCTTTCGATGGAAGTGCCAGAATTCAGCGCCGCCGCTCCTGGGATGCCGAAGCTTCCGAGGAAGAGAAAAAGGCGACAGAGGCACTCATGTCTCGTATTCGCCAGCTTCAAAACACTCGAGGCAAAGAGCTGTCTGGTGTTCAAATCACCGCCTACTTCCTTAGGATTAGAGTGCAGCCTCATAAAAATCCCCTTTGGACGTATTCTGGTAAAAATGACGCCAACAGAATCTCCGGTGATCTTTCCACCAAGGACTTGGAGAAGTTGGTTCGAAGACTTTCTCGCCTGGGCAAGGACCCAGTTCCTTCCTCTTGTCGCGTGGAACCATACAGCTCCGCCAATCCACTCCCCGAGGTATTTTGTCTTCCCGAGTTTTTATCTTGTTCCGCACTTTCTCTGCATTTCATTGTATTGTCATCTCTTTAATTTTCCTTTGGTCACTATTTTTTACAGAACCATCCTACTATGACTTCCCTTCCTCCTCTTCCGGAGGGAAGAACCATCGTTGCCGAAGATACTCAAGGTTCTTCTATTCCTGAAAGTGAAGTCGCGGGTTCTCACAAATCTGCGGCTTCTCATGAAAAAGAAGTTGAGTCTGAAGCCAGTGAGTCGACGCAATCCCTTCCTCCTGCTGTTTCTCCAAGGAACAAAAGGAAAAGGACTGATGCCGAGGATTCTGGCACCTCTAAGGCTGAAGAAGTTGTTCCTTCTCATCCGAAGGCAGCTTACGATCCTTATGTTGAATCCCTCGTCAGCTCGTAAGTCGTCTTTATTTCTCCCTATTTTTGTACTCGAAATATTTATCTTGTCTTGCTTTTTATGCTGCCGATTTTTTGACCGCAACAGTGATGACGAGGAAGAAGTACCAATTACTGACGTGGCTCCTCGGACAAGCACGTCACGTACTGTACTTGCCTCAGACATGCTAGTTGAGGGAGAAGAAACCTCGCCTCCTCAACAAAACGTCATCACCACTACTCCACCATCAAGCCCCCTTGCTCCTTCACCAAAAAGGACAAGGGTTGAAAAGATTGTTGAACCTGCCCCTCAGTTGGGCAGTTCGTCGACTCTGCTCTTAGATGATGTAAGCTTGTCGACATCTATATTTTCCTTATTTTGTTTTTTCACACCTTTTCTCTTTTTCATGCCGATGTTTCTCTTCTGTGTTCACTTGAACAGCCTATGATCAAAGATCTTCTCCGCATCGGTTCCCAATTTATTGGGTACCGTGAATATGCTAATAGAGCCGAAGGTAACGACTTTTATACTTGCTGTTTTTCCTTGATTTTTTACTCCTGTTGCTTGTCGCGATTTTTGATCTTTCTTCTCTCTCTTTTCCATATCTCGACAGAGAAACTTGCAGACCAACGAACGCCAACGCACTTGCTCGAAAACTTGAGCAAAGTGAGGCGGCTCGCAAGAAAGCCGAACTCGCTGCTAGCAAAGCCAAGGCCGAAGCTGATGAAGCCAAGGCGAAAGCTGCTGGTGTCGAGGAACTGCAGAAAAAACTTGAGGATGCTACAGCTGCCTTAGATGAGCACAAAGCTGCGCAAGCTTCTCGTGAAGAAGGAATCCTCAAGCGCCTGAAAACTCAGAGTCGCCGCACTTTCGGTAATGTTGCTGATCCCTTCTATCTTTATGAGAATCATTGTTTCTTATCTTTTCACTAATGCTTTGTTTCCTTGACAGTCCAAACAAACCAGGAGTTTGATCTGACGAATCCTGTTGATGACCCGCTCCTTGACGCGCTTTCCTATCTGGAGCTTCATGGGTCCGAGATTCGTGAAGGTGTGTCGAATGCTAACGCAGTATTGTCGGCATTGTTCCCCTACTTCTTCCCGAAGAAAGAGGAGCCCGCGACTTTCCTCAACCTTGCCAAGATGTTCAATACGCCGGAAGACCTTGGACTAAAGATGCGCCAAGAGAATATGAAGGTTGCCGTTGAAAACACTGTCGCTTTGGTTGCTGACAGTCGACAGACTATTGACTCGATGAAAGTTGGCGACAGGAGCAAATAGAGCAATCAAGGTGGAAGTCGCTGATCAAGGCAGCCAAGCCCAACACGAAGAAGATCTTGGCCTATCTCGGGATTAAGCCAGCGTCGACTCCTAGCTCGTCAAGGCCGGAGGTCTAGTTGCATGCCTCTGTTGTTTTTTTTCTTTTGCTCTTGTCGCCAAAGTAGTCGTTTGGCGACACGTATTTCCTTAGCTCCACTGTAATGCCCTTGTAATTATTCCAAGAGATTAATGAAAAACTCTATCTTTGCTTGTCGTTTGATGTTGTCCTGTTTAAATTTTAGTTGATATTTGATAACTATACTCCAACTTCCGCTCCTTCCAATGTTTCGCCTTCTTCTTCTCGCGCGAGGAGAGCTTTTGCTGATACTGCACCTGTCGACGATACCTTGTCGCGAACGAACTTCGACGGCGGCTTGGTATGCGAAGAGCACACTTGTGATGATGGAACAATCTCGTAAGTCATCTGAAGCGAAAAAGTTGCTCTCCAGCAAGCTCGCGAGGCCGTGGCTGCTAAGGAAATTGCTGCTTCCGAGGCTGAAAAGGCGACTACTCGAGAAAATTTCATGCTTGAATTGATGAATGAAGCCAGCGCAGATATGTCGGGTATGCTTGTTTCATCCTCCGATGTTTTTCACCTTCATGCTATGTCTCTTAAAGGTTTCTACTTCGTTGTTTTGATAGGTTCCTTTACTGATGCTGCCGCCGAGGAAGAGAGGGTAAATGCTAGGACGAACCTCCTTGTTAACCTTTCCCTGGACCATGGTTCTTTGTTTTGGGCTACCCCAGAGAGGACCCGCCAAATTGTCAGATTTCAAGATCGCACCTCTCAAACTCGCGATTTCCTTGACTTCTGTACCAAGACCTTGTCCATGGTTTACAACTCCATGTTTCCTCGGAACGTCCACCAAAAACTCTTCCTGAATTGATGGAAAGGTTCAAAGATGCTCGCAGTATCCATGATTTTGTCAAAGCTCAACTGGTAGCTGGCGCCAGATTTGCTCTTATCATGCTCCAGATTTGCCACTCGAATCTTGACCTTACCCAAGTTGTCGCGAAAGTTCATCAAAAGGTAAAGCGTCGAAGAGTCGGTGTCGACAGGATTAACACGAAGGTTACGCCTATAGCCGAAGAAATGATTGAGGACCTTCTTCGGATGGATGCCGACTTTTTTGCCGATGGCCATTATGCCGATTTTCTTGGTGCTGCTCCTGAAGAAAACAGAGTTACTCTTGATGACATATTGAATCAAGACTAGTTATTTTCCTCTTGTAGATATTTCTTCTTTGTAATCCATGACTATGATTATATTGTAAAGCAATCATTATATTTCTCTGTTTGTCTAGCCCCCGAGTGTTTCGGTGACTCTTTACTGTATTTGAATATTTGCGAGGTTTTGAACCAAGGCATTTATATATTTATGGCGAATATGAGCCCCCGAGCTTTTTATTGAGTACTATTTTGTATTTTTATTGACTGACGAGGTATTTGAATACCAAGGCAAGGCTTTTCTTTTGTCGATGAACTATATTGAAATTCGTCGGAGCAAAGACTTTGACCATGTCGATAAAGAAGAAAAGTTATATTGACACTATCTTTATTATATTGCCACCGCGAGCCCGCCTCATTAAAAACCTTCTCCGGCCCCTCGGTGCCCCGAAAAGGAAGAGTGCGTCTGAAAACTTCGCGGGCGTTTCAGTACATTGAAGTTTTACAAGGACTATATTGACTCTAGGCGTAGAACCACTGAGTTGCGCCACGTTCCAGGGGTTTGGTTCCTCCACCTGTCTTCTTGTCCTTTATCCTGTATGCTCCTCCTCCGATTACTTCCATGACAATGTAAGGGCCAAGCCATGCGACTCGAGTTTTTCATGACTTTTTTGCGTGAGTAGAACTAGGTCTCCCACCTGAAAAGATCTTGGCATAAACGTCGACGTGGTAATTCTTCAAGTCCTGTTGGTATTTGGTTACCCGAGATAATACTTCGTCTCGAGCTTCATCAAGTGCGTCGGCGTCGTCTTCTAGCGCTTTTCTCGACACTTCTTCGTCATATTCGACGACGCGTGGAGAGTTGTGCTCTATCTCGATTGGTAGTACTGCTTCTGCTCCATGAACCAAGAAAAACGGAGTTTCTTGTGTTCTGTGTTTGGTGTTGTTCGGATGCTCCACAACACACTTGGTAATTCTTGGCCAGGTATGCCGAGCTTTCCGGTGGTCCTAACAAGCGTTTCTTGATGCCATTGCGAGATGATGCCATTGGCTTTCTCGACTTGCCCATTGGTTTGAGGATGTGCAACTGACGCAAAGTGCAACTTGATACCCACCTCTTCGCAATAATCCTTGAATTCGTGTGATGTGAAGTTACTGCCGTTGTCTGTGACGATGCTGTGGGGCACTCCAAATCTGAAAACGAGGCCTTTTATGAATTTTACTGCGGATGCTCCGTCTGGTGAATTTATCGGCTTCGCTTCTATCCACTTTGTAAATTTGTCGACAGCTACTAGCATATACTCCTTTCCTCCTGGCCAGGATTTGTGTAACTTGCCCACCATATCAAGTCCCCATTGAGCAAAGGGCCATGACAATGGTATTGGTGCTAGCTCTGCTGCTGGAGAATGAGGTTTTGCGGCGAACCTTTGACACGCGTCGCAAGTTCTTACTATGTCCTTGGCGTCTTCGATTGCTGTCAACCAATAGAATCCTGCCCGAAAAACCTTGGCTGCAATAGCTCGACTACTTGCGTGGTGGCCACATATTCCTTCGTGTACATCCTTCAAATTATTCTTCCTTCTTCGGGTGTGACACACCTTTGCAAGACCTGAAATACTTCGTTTATAATTCTCCTTTGACCACCGTGAAAGCTTTGGAGCGTCGAATACTCGCCTTGCCTCAACTGGATCGTCGGGTATTTCTTTCCTGAGGATGTATGATATGTACGTTGCATCCACGGTATCATCACCATGACCAGGTCCTGATCTTCTTCTTCCTCTTGCTTTTCCTTAGTAGCCCCCGAGGATTTCTTCTCCTTCTTTTTTGATTTTGTGTTTTAGTGGATCTTTCTGTTATCTCTTCCCAAAATACACCTGGCGAACTGCAAGGCATTGCGACCCGATGTTTGCAAGAACGTCGGCTTCGTCGTTGCTCAATCTGCTAATATGATTTACTTAGCATCCATCGAACAATTTCTCGAGCTCGTTGTACACCTCCTTGTATGCCATCATGCTATCATTGACTGCGTCACATTGGTTCATAACTTGCGAGCCACCAATTGTGAGTCTCCAAAGATTTTTGTCGAATTGCACCGAGGCTTTCGCCATCTTCATCCCGTGTATAAGAGCCTCATATTCTGCTTCGTTGTTAGATGCGTTGGGAACGTCATCCGAAGGATGTACTTCAACTTGTCGCCTTGAGGTGATATGAGTACTACTCTGGCAGCTCCTTCTAATCTTTTGGACCCGTCGAGTTCATGGTCCAGGTTCTCGACAAATGGGTCTGTATTTTGCAACTCCATCCACTGCGATGAAGTCCGGCAGTATTTGCGATTTTATTGCTTTTCTTTTTCATACGTGATGTCCCGAAGGTTCTATTCCCCAAAGGGACACGACGTAGCTTCTGGGTTGTTCAGTATATTTGACAAGGGAGCTTCATTGACCACTATGATCGGATGTGCCGAAAAATAGTGGCGCAATTTTCGTCTGTCGTGAACACTCCATATGCTATCTTTTGTACTGCGGATACCTTTGTTTTGAGGGCGATAAAACTTCGCTAACGAAGTATACTGGCCTCTGCACGCCGTGGAGTTTTCCTTCTTCTTCCCTTTCGACAACTAGCACCGTGCTCACCACTTGGGGCGTGGCTGCGATATACAGCAGGAGAGGTTCTCTTTCTTTTGGCGCCACCAAAATTGGTGGTGTCGAAATTGTGCGCTTCAAATCCTCGAAAGCTCTGTCGGCTTCTTCGTTCCACTGGAATTTATCTCCTTGTTTTATCAAAGCGTAGAACGGCAGCGCTTTTTCTCCCAGCCTAGCGACGAATCTGCTCAAAGCTGCGACTCGCCCCGTTAGCTGTTGTATCTCCTTCAACTTTGTTGGCTTCCTCATTGTTACGATAGCTTGTATTTTGTCGGGATTTGCTTCAATCCCTCTTGCTGAGACTAGAAACCCCAGAAGTTCTCCTGCTGGGACGCCAAAGGAACACTTCGTCGGGTTCAGTTTGAGGCAGAACTTATCAAGGTTGTCGAAGGTTTCCTTGAGATCCTCGATCAGCGTTGCCCCCTTTTTTGATGTTATGACGACATCATCAATGTATACTGCACGTTCTTCCCAATCTGTGTCGCCAAACACTTCTGCATCATCCTTTGATATGTTGCTCCCGCATTTTTTAGACCAAAGGGCATTGTTCTGTAGCAAAACACGCCGTAAGGTGTAATAAACACGGTTTTACTTCATCTTCTTCTTTCAATCTGATCTGGTTATAACCAGAGTATGCATCCAGGAAGGAAAGACGTTCACATCAGCCGTGGAGTCGATAATTTGATCGATCCTCGGGAGGGAAAAGTGATCCTTTGGACAATGTTTATTGAGACACGTAAAGTCGACGCACATGCGAAGGACCTTAGTATTTTTCTTCGGCACCAGCACGGGATTTGCTACCCATGTGGCTTCTGTGAATATCTCTTTGATAAACCAGCTTCTTGTAGTCGATTGATTTCTGACAGCATGGCTTTGCGGTTTGGTTCCGAAAAACGCCGTAAAGGTTGGTCTCGCTAGTGGATCCAAGTTTAGGTGGTGCTCGGCAAGTTCCTGGGTACTCCTGGCATGTCACCTGGACACCATGCGAAGATTTTCCAGTGCTCACGGAGGAACTCGACGAGCGCGCTTTCCTATGCGATGTCCATGTCGTTTGCGATAGATGTCGTCTTTTTGGGTCTGTCGGGTGAATCTGCACCTCTTTTGAATTTTTCTCGGTACTGAAAGTTGATTCTTTGTTTGGCTTCCAACGTCTGGCAGTACGTCGTAATCAGTCATGCTTTTTGACGCCAAGTACTCAGCTTGCATCCCGAAAGTTTCTGACAACCGGTGGAAATCTTTGTCGCACTTATCGGCTAAGGCGAAGCTTCCTTTGAATGTGATTGGTCCCTTTGGTCCAGGCATCCTCCACAACAAGTATGTATAATGTGGCACCGCCATAAATCTAGCATATGCTGGTCGTCCCAACAGAGCGTGATATTGCGACGGGAAATCCACGACTTCAAACTCGAGCCTCTCGATTCTATAATTTTCTCGGGTCCCAAACTGAACGTCGAGATTGATCTTTCCCAATGGATAACTTGGTTTCTCCGGTGTGATGCCGTGGAACCTTGTGTCCGTTGGTTTCAAGTTTGCTAAGGATATGTTCATCTTCCTCAATGTATCTGCATACATAAGGTTTAAGCTGCTGCCGCCATCTATGAACACTCGAGAGACATCAAATCCCGCGATAACTGCTGGCAGAATAAGTGCTGGCTGCCCTGAGGAACTTGCTGCGGATGATCCGCTATTGTGAAGCCGATATCTTGTCCCGACCAATTAAGGTACTCTATTGTTGGTGGAGGCATTTTCTGCCATAAACACCGTCGTGAGATTACTTTCGAGCTCTATTGGACGGTCTTCCCTTCTGAATCATCGACACTGCTCCATTGGAGTTAGGATCAACATAAGGTGGTGGTGCAGGTGCCGCCGCTATTCTGAGCTGATGCCGATTGTCTTCTGTAATCGCTGGAGGAGGTGGCAAGTGAATCTCGCTTCTGGGTTCTCGAGGATTTCTCTGTGCTGCCCGCGCATTAGCGTTCTCTGCATACCGCAACATAGCTTGAAAATTTCGACAGTCTTTCTGCAAGTGCCCTGACTGTCTTTACCGTTGTCATCAAGGAAAAAATGCATCTGCACGGTCCATTCATCATCTCTTCGGGGGACACGAAAGGTCTTGGGAACCTAGGCCCGCTATTTTGCCCGTTGCGTGAATCATCCCCGTATCACCTCGCTGTTCACCTCTCTGGTAATCATCTCTGTTGCTTCCTCCTGTGTTTGTCCGAAAACCTGCCGAAATTTGTCCTGGAGCGTCGTAATTCTGGTACTGCCGAGGAAATCTTCGCCTTGGTTGATAGTTTCGACCGCGGTCCTCCTCTGGCGACCTGTGTCGTTTGTTGTGGACAGCGTCTTCTCCATCTACCCATTTATTTGCTATCTCCATTAACGCGGGTACTGTCTTTGGATTGGTCCTTCCCAAGTCCTCGACAAAATCTCCACGCCCTCCTGCGACAAACGCATCTATTGCTCTCTCGTCAGATATATTTTCTGCCGAGTTTTTGATGATATTCCACCTCTGGATGTACTTTCTCATTGGCTCATCTGGCTTTTGTCGACACGCTCTCAACTCCTCTAACGACGCGGTTTTTTGCACGTGGACCTGAAGTTCTTGACGAACACATCCTCGAAACTTTCCCACTGTCGATGGATCCCGGGGCGAGTTTCTTTATCCAAGATCGTGCGGCTCCACTCAAATGCACTGGATGCTTTGCATGGCTGTTGCCCTAGTTCCTCCTGTCGCTTCACCGTCTCTAGATAGTCGACTAGCGTCCTCGGATCTTGAAGGCCGTCGAACTTCTTGAAATTATCGGTAACAGATCGAGGGGACTCGAGTTTTCACTCTCCTTGTGAAGCATGGCAAGCCACACATATCTTCGTCGGTCAGCTCGAGATTGCCGATGATCCCTTCTGCTCTGCCGCGCTCTGTCGACTCTTGCTTGTGCTGTTGTGTCTCTTGCTCCACTTGGTCCTTCAGGTGCTGCCGCTGTTGCTGCTGCGGGTCGCGGACTATTTTGTCTTGCCGCTCCTTCGGGAGGCGTTGATACAAACGCTGTCCCCATAGCTCCAACTCCCTGCTACCGCCATATTGTACAGTGTTTCCCTTGGATCACCTGGAGGTGGTTTAGATGCAAGGATAAAAGCATGTGTCGCCATATACCCGCCTCTGTCTTAGGGATGATGTTTCCTCTTGTATCTATCGACATAAAGGACATGTCGAGGTTTTGGACCAAGTGCTCTCTTTCTGCTTCGGGTATGTGTTGCAGCCTTGATCTTGCTCTATTCCGCGCCTCCCGGTGGCTATCACCCGTAGTTCTAGATTGTCGACTTAGATCTGCCCTTCTTCTGGCGATGCGAAGCTGCCTCCTTTCTCCTGTTCAACTCAGTGTCTGTTTTTCCAATTCCCTAGCAGCTCGTGCGAGCCTATATTGATATGCTTGCAATTCCTCTGGTGTGGCCGTGGTAGCCATTGGTTCTGTGCCGTTCATAGCTCTCGCGGCTCTCCCACGCTGCTTGTGAAAGTTGAACTCTATCTCGCGGCTCTGGCCCGACGTATTTGTTGCCCAGCCTTGTCGCAGATTGGAGGGATCGACGTATGGATTTCCCAAATCGTCGAAAGCCTCAGATGTCTCTTCTTGATCTTCAATGGCGTAAATCTGATGATACTTTGTACTCAGATCTACGTTGGGTTTGGTGACATCATCGTTGAGATTGATGAAGACCTTGCCCACTGTGAGAGATTTGTCGATGAAGTCGTAACTGTCGACATCGCTTGAGCCATCGCTTATATATGAGTCCGCAGATGACTCAAACGACATGTCGTTGAAGATCTTGGCGAGTTTCTCTCTTGCTCAGGTGCTGACGTAACGTGTCGCCGAGGTTTCTTCTTCTCCCGACTCGGTTGACGATGCATAGTTTGAAAAATCGGAATCGACCACCGACGATCCCGACGAAATCGGAATCTCGACACGATACGATCCTTCCTTCTCGACGCGAAAGTGAAACCTTCCGAACGTCATCTCCATGGGCTCCGCCAGATACGCATATGCATCCAAACGGGAGGGTGGGTGAGGAACAAAATCGACAAGACCAGCAGCGATCTGTTTACCTCGATCCATTGTGTTGCTTGCGGTTGACGATGTCGAAGATCTTGAGCGTGCCATCGAGATCAGCTCCTTACGCCTCTAGTTCCCACAGACGGCGCCAATTGACAAGGTATCAACTTGTTAATGCCTATGGATTGTAGGCTAGGGTTTAGTTGGAAGTAGAGGGTAAGTAGATCTCGAAGGTTTCAGCCGAAAAGTACTCGACGATTATGAAAACTAGGGTTTGTAAACAATGATTCGATTGATTCTTCGTCCCTCGACTCCCCCTTTATATAGGAGGTGGAGCCGAGGGATTCGTGCTATACAAGTTACAGAGTCCGGGACGGTTTCTAACTCATCCCGCCAGATTACAAATAACACTTCCTATTACAACTCTATCTTTTCCTTAAATACATCTTGGGCTCTCGAATCTTCTTATTCTTCGGGTAGTGGGCCTTCAGTAAACCCCGGGTACTATATTCGGCAGGCCCATTTGGGATGCCTATGTCAATGAGTAAACAATTGAATCATATAGCAAAGACTTTTCATGAATAGTACTTCAAGACAAGCATCAATAAGTCTTGCATAAGAGTTAACTCATAAAGCAATAATCTCAAAGTAGAGGTATTGAAGCAACACAAAGGAAGATGAAGTTTCAGCGGTTGCTTTCAACTTATAACATGTATATCTCATGGATAATTGTCAATGTAAGTAATATAACAAGTGCAATATGCAAGTATGTAGGAATCAATGCACGTTCACACAAGTGTTTGCTTCTTGAGGTGGAGAGAGATAGGTGAACTGACTCAATAAAAGTAAAAGAATGGTCCTTCAAAGAGGAAAGCATCGATTGCTATATTTGTGCTAGAGCTTTGATTTTGAAAACAAGAAACAATTTTGTCAACGGTAGTAATAAAGCATATGTGTTATGTAAATTATATCTTACAAGTTGCAAGCCTCATGCATAGTATACTAATAGTGCCCGCACCTTGTCCTAATTAGCTTGGATTACCGGATTATCGCAATGCACATGTTTTAACCAAGTGTCACAAAGAGGTACCTCTATGCCGCCTGTACAAAGGTCTAAGGAGAAACTCGCATCGGATTTCTCGCTATTGATTATTCTCAACTTAGACATCCATATCGGGACAACATAGACAACAGATAATGGACTCCTCTTTTATGCATAACCATGTAGCAACAATTAATTTTCTCATATGAGATTGAGGATATATGTCCAAAACTGAAACTTCCACCATGGATCATGGCTTTAGTTAGCGGCCCAATGTTCTTCTCTAACAATATGCATGCTCTAACCATTAGGTGGTAAATCTCCCTTACTTGAGACAAGACGCATATAGCAACTCACATGATATTCAACAAAGAGTAGTTGATGGCGTCCCCAGGAACATGGTTATCGCACAACAAGCAACTTAATAAGAGATAAAGTGCATAAGTACATATTCAATACCACAATAGTTTTTAGGCTATTTGTCCCATGAGCTATATATTGCAAAGATGAAGAATAGAATTTTAAAGGTAGCACTCAAGCAATTTACTTTGGAATGGCGGAGAAATACCATGTAGTAGCTAGGTATGGTGGACACAAATGGCACAGTGGTTGGCTCAAGTATTTGGATGCATGAGAAGTATTCCCTCTCGATACAAGGTTTAGGCTAGCAAGGCTATTTGAAACAAACACAAGGATGAACCGGTGCAGCAAAACTCACATAAAAGACATATTGTAAACATTATAAGACTCTACACCGTCTTCCTTGTTGTTCAAACTCGATACTAGAAATTATCTAGACTTTAGAGAGACCAAATATGCAAACCAAATTTTAGCATGCTCTATGTATTTCTTCATTAATAAGTGCAAAGTATATGATGCAAGAGCTTAAACATGAGCACAACAATTGCAAGTATCACATTATCCAAGACATTATAGCAAATTACTATATGTATCATTTTCCAATTCCAACCATATAACAATTTAACGAAGAAAACTTCGCCATGAATACTATGAGTAAAGCCTAAGGACATACTTGTCCATATGCAACAGCGGACGTGTCTCTCCACACAATGAATGCTAGGATCCATTTTATTCAAACAAAACAAAAAAAACAAAAACAAACCGACGCTCAAGCAAAGCACATAAGATGTGTGAATAAAAATATAGTTTAGGGGGAGGAACTTGATAATGTTGTCGATGAAGAAGGGGATGCCTTGGGCATCCCCAAGCTTAAACGCTTGAGTCTTCTTGATATATGCAGGGTGAACCGGGGCATCCCAAGCTTAGAGCTTTCACTCTCCTTGATCATGTTGTATCATCTCCCTCTCTTGATCCTTGAAAACTTCCTCCACACCAAACTCAAAACAACTCATTAGAGGGTTAGTGCACAATCAAAATATACATGTTCAGAGGTGACATAATCATTCTTAACACTTCACAAAAACTACTGAAAGTCAATGGAATCGATATATCCATCGAACATATCAAAACAGGCAATGCGAAATAAAAGGCAGAATCTATCAAAACAGAACAGTTCGTAATGACGAATTTTATTGAGGCACCAGACTTGCTCAAATTGAATGAAAGTTGCGTACATATCGAGGATCACTCACGTAAATTGGCATAATTTTGAGTTACCTCAGAGAATTTTGCCCATATTCGTGACAACAAAGAAATCTGTTTCTGCGCATAATCAAATCTAGTATGAACCTTACTATCAACGACTTTACTTGGCACAACAATGCACAAAACTAAGATAAGGAGAGGTTGCTACAGTAGTAAACAACTTCCAAGACACAAAATAAAAACAAAGTACTGTAGTAATAACATGGGTTGTCTCCCATAAGCGCTTTTCTTTAACGCCTTTCAGCTAGGCGCAGAAAGTGTGTATCAAGTATTATCAAGAGACGAAGTGTCAACATCATTTTCAGAATTTATCCCATTAGGTATCTTAGATGCTCCCTTATCTATAGTGGTTTTAAGAGCTTTATCAATTTTAGGCCTATAATAGCTTTTTGGTTTAGGCCCCTTAGAGACATACATGAACTTTTGCTCCTTACCCACATAAGCTTTCTCTCTAAATTTTATAGATGAAAATGTTAAACCCAATGTTCCCATAGCCTCTTCAAGTTCACTAATCCTTTGGGTTTGATTACCATGAATAGCACAAGATTCCAAAATGGCAATTTTCTCATTAATTCCACCTAGAGATTTATCAAGTTTATCAGTGCTATCAAGTAATGCTCCCAAAGTAGTATCAATACTTAGAAGGTTTTGTTCTATGGTTTCCAACTTTCTCATGACATCTTCAAGAGAGGTTTCAATTTTAACTTCATTAACAGGTGGTATTCCAAATAAACTCTCAATAATGCAACTAGCTTCTAAGGCAGGAGTACTTAGAAAGTTACCTCCCGAGACAATCAAGAACATACCTATTCCAGCTAGAGATACCAACATAAAAATTCTGAGTAAAATAGTGGTGGAGTGTTTCTTAGTGCACCTATTATGGGCATTACTAATTCTATACCAAGCATCTCTTAAACATTCTCCCCCTTGTTGCTTAAACGAACGAACTTCAACTTCAGGATTACTCATTTTAGTAATAGTAAATAAAGCAAACTAGATAAAGTAAATGCAAGTAACTAATTTTTTTTTGTGTTTTTGATATAGCAAACAAGATAGCAAATAAAGTAAAACTAGCAACTAATTTTTGTATTTTGATTTAGTGCAGCAAACAAAGTAGTAAATAAAATAAAGCAAGACAAAAACAAAGTAAAGAGATTGCGATGTGGAGACTCCCCTTGCAGCGTGTCTTGATCTCCCCGGCAACGGCGCCAGAAATTTTGCTGTTCCCGTGGGAGTTGGCAATTCTCTGTGGTGTAGCTTTCCTTCAGTTCCCCGGCAACGGCGCCAGAAATTTTTGCTTGATGCGCGTGATTGACGTATTGTCTTTCCGTTCGACACGCGTCCGTTGGGAACCCCAAGAGGAAGGTGTGATACTGTACAAGTTTCTCTCAGTAAGAAACCAAGGTTTAATCGAACGTAGGAGTCAAGAAGCACGTTGAAGGTTGATGGTGGCGAGATGTAGTGCGGCGCAACACCCGAGATTCGGCGCCAACGTGGAACTGCACAACACAAACCAAGTACTTTGTCCCAACGAGTGAGGTTGTCAATCTCACCGGCTTGCTTGTAACAAAGGATTAGATGTATAGTGTGGAAGATGATTGTTTGCAGAAAACAGTAGAACAATTGCGTAGGTTGTATTTCAGTATAGAGAATTGGACCGGGATCCACAGTTCACTAGTGGTGTCTCCCATAAGATAAATAGCATGTTGGGTGAACAAATTACAGTTGGGCAATTGACAAATAGAGAGGGCATGACCATGCACATACATATTATGATGAGTATTGTGAGATTTAATTGGGCATTACGACAAAGTACATAGACCGCTATCCAGCATGCATCTATGCCTAAAAAGTCCACCTTCAGGTTATCATCCGAACCCCTTCCAGTATTAAGTTGCTAACAACGGACAATTGCATTAAGTATTGCGCGTAATGTAATCAATAACTACATCCTCGGACATAGCATCAATGTTTTATCCCTAGTGGCAACAGCACATCCATAATCTTAGGGTTTCTTGTCCCCCAGATTCACGGAGACATGAACCCACTATCGAGCATAAATACCCCCTCTTGGAGTTACTAGCAAAGACTTGGCCAGAGCCTCTACTAATAACGGAGAGCATGCAAGATGATAAACAACACATAGATATAAATTGATAATCAACATAACATAGTATTCTCTATTCATCGGATCCCAACAAACACAACATATAGCATTACAGATAGATGATCTTGATCATTTTAGGCAGCTCACAAGATCCGACAATGAAGCACAATGAGGAGAAGACAACCATCTAGCTACTGCTATGGACCCATAGTCCAGGGGTGAACTACTCACTCGTCACTCCGGAGGCGACCATGGCGGTGTAGAGTCCTCCGGGAGATGAATCCCTCTCTCCGGGTGCCGGAGGAGGATCTCCTGAATCCCGAGAGATGGGATTGGCGGCGGCGCGTCTCTGAAGGTTTTCCGTATCGTGGCTCTCGGTAATGGGGGTTTCGCGAAAGGCTATTTGTAGGCGGAAGGGCAGGTCAGGGCGTCGCGAGGGGCCCGGAGACAGCCGCGCGGCCAGGGCTGGGCCGCGCCGCCTCCTCTGCCACCTCGTGGCCCCACTTCGTTGACTCTTCGGTCTTCTGGAAGCCGTGTGAAAATAGGCCCCTGGGCGTTGATTTCGTCCAATTGACAATATTTCCTTACTAGGATTTCTGAAACCAAAAACAGCTAGCAAATGGCTCTTCGGCATCTTGTTAATAGGTTAGTTCCAGAAAATGCATAAATATGATGTAAAGTATGCATAAGACATGTAGATATCATCAATAATGTGGCATGGAACATAAGAAATTATCGATACGTCGGAGACGTATCAACCCCGGTCCATTCTTTTACATCTTAATGCAATCTACTGCAAACATTTTTCTTTACTGTTCTTTGCAAACAAATATCATCTTCCACAGTATACATTTAATCCTTTGTTTACAACAAGCCGGTGAGATTGACAACCTCACTGTTACGTTGGGGAAAAGTACTTGATTGTGTTGTGCAGGTTCCACGTTGGCGTCGGAATGTGTTGCGCCGCACTACACTCCTCCGCCAACAACCTTCACGTGGTCCTTGACTCCTACTGGTTCGATAACCTTGGTTTCTTACTGAGGGAAAACTTGCTGTTGTACGCATCACACCTTCCTCTTGGGGTTCCCAATGGACGTGTGCTTTACGCGTTATCAGCCCTCTCGGTGGAATGTCATCTAATTACCTTGCAAGCATGTGACTAGGTCACACGGGATTGCATATCACGGTACGAGTAAAGAGTACTTATCGGTAATGAGGTTGAACTATATGGAGATACCAATGATTGAACCTCGGATAAGTAAAGTATCGCGCGACAAAGCTAATCGGTATCGTATGTTAATGGTTCTTTCAATCATGAAGTCATCGTTGAATATGTGGGAACAATTATGGATCTCCAAGTCCCGCTATTGGTTATTAATCGGAGAGGTGTCTTGATCATGTCTGCATAATTCGCGAACCGTAGGGTGACACACTTAAGGTTCAATGTTGTTTAAGTAGATATGGAATATGAGTTGGATACCGAATGTTGTTTGGAGTCTCGAATGGGATCCAGTACATCACGAGGAGGTCTGGAATGGTCCGGAGAATAAGATTCATATAAGGAAAGTTATTTTCTGGGGTTCGGAAAAGTTCAAAAATATTTCGGTGGAAGACCAGAATGTTTCTAGAAGGCTCCGGAGGGGCCACTAGTGGGCCCACGACCCCGGGAGGGTCCACATGAGTCAAGGGGGTGCAGCTCAGCACTAATGGACCAGGCACACCATGCCCTAAAGGCCCAGCCGGCCAAACCCCGCAATGGATAAGGGGGATCCCTAAAATCAAAGGGGGGACTTGGGGGACAAGTTTCCCCCCTTGTGCGCCAGCCCTAGGAGGTGGAGGAGGGGCCAAGGCAACCCTAGCCGCACCCCCCCCCCCTATATAAAGAGGGGAGCGGGAAAGGGCGCAGCCCACAACTTTCCCTAACCCTAGCCACCACCTTTCCTCCCTCCTTATTCATGCGCGGGCTTGGCGAAGCCCTGCAAGAATTCTCCTCCAAGACCACCACCACAATGTCGTGCTGCTATGACTCCAGGGGGGTTTACTACCTCCGCCGCCCGCTGGAACAAGGAGAGGAACATCTTCATCGACTCTGTACATGTGACCGAGTACGGAAGTGCTGCCAGATTGCAGCACCGGAAGGATCTTCTTCGTCAACCACGAGATTGGATCTCGTTAAGTCTTTGGATCTTCGAGGTTTAGTTTTTCATCTATCTCGTTGCACCTATCTCATAGATTAGATCTTTGCTTTTCCATAGATTGTATCTTGGTTTGGTTCATTCTTGCGGTAGAATTTTTTGTTTTCTATGCTACGAACCCTACAGTCTTTTCATAAATATATCCCAAAACTCCTTATATTCAGGAACGTAGGAAGTATTATAGAGCGCTTCGTATCAAGGTGGAAAGTCGAACAAGATATTCATTATTCTCTACTACAATGGTGTAATGTGCCGAAAAAAGTTATATATCACAAATATGGAAACCGTGTAAATGAAATGGGATGGACATAAATGGAAACCAATGAATTCAATAATGTGCATAACTATAAATGCCTGTGTGGGAACAAAATAACGAGGGCTTTTTCAAAATAAACTTACCTTATCCAATCATATTAAGAAGTCATATGATGGTTCTACCAACACCTCAGCCTATAGTTTGTCTCAAGCTCGACTAGCGACCTTGATCCTCGGCCCAAACTGTATTCGCCAAAGGCTCTACGACCTAATAGGTACCGTAACTATTTAACATATTAAATTGCCGACGTATGTGCCTTTTCTTAGAACAGGTGCAAGTTGCTCTTTTCTTGCATTCGACTCGGGCCTCCGGCCAACCTTTACCGAAACATTTTTCGTGTAGATAGATTTTCACATATTAAACATTTTTTTCTAGTTCATATGCAAAGTTATTGCCATCTTATACCGGAAAATACATTTTTTGAAAAATAAATCAAAATTCATGTTTGTTGTTTTCCATAATAACTAGATCACCTAACCTACCTACAACTAAAAGATTTTTAATTCTGATTTTTCTATCATTTTCTTTTGTATTTTACAAAGCTAAAAAAAGGTAGGCCAAGGGGGTGTGTGAAGCAAAAAAAACTAGGAAGTATTTAGTCCTGGTTAGTGTCTCCAACCGGGACTAAAGATTCTCGCACCGGCCGCAGCCTACCGCAAGCCCTTTAGTCCCGGTTGGTATCTTCGTCGTGCAATGGCTTATGCACTATGACACCAATTTGTAGCTGATTTGCTTTCTTAACATGAATTAGCTATTCATTGCAAGGATTCAATAGTATTTCCTTGCCACGAAGGTGAAGGTTGCGCTTCAATTTATGCTCTCGATATTGTAAGAATTAACATATTCAGAAACATCAATTTCGAAGCTAAATCCATCGAGATGCCTATTTCATGTAATCTAATCTTGGGATCACGAACCATAGTAGTGTGAACTGCAATCTGGCCGTGTGCTTAGAACATCATCCTTCATCCATTTGATTCCATGCATGCGTGTTGATGATTCCTTATTTGTCTTTTTAGAGTGTAACTGCAAAAGATAGAAATATGCTAAAAACAATAAAATATAAGAGGTAACTACAATTGCCATGTCAAACTATTTAATCCCTTCTAAAGTGTAACTTGAATACTCGTCCTTCTTGTTCCAACTAAAATTGATGCTCATCCTCCAACATTGATTGCATTAAATCTAAGCGACGACTAGTAAGGAGAGATACACAATATTTTGTTACATGTATTTAACTAGTATCCATCTTTTCATCAATATATCCCAAAACGACTAATATTTAGGAACAGAGGGAGTATTATAGAGCGCTGCATATCAAGGTGGAAAGTCCAACAAGATATTCAGTAACTAGTGCCTACATTATTTTCAACTACAATCATGTAATGTGCTGGAAAAAATGTATATCACAAAGATGGGAACCATGTAAATGAAAAGAGATGAACATAAACGGAAACAAAAGAATACAATGATGTGCATAATTACATATGCATGTGTGTGAACAAAATAACGAGGACTTCTTCCAAACAAAATTATTCAATCATATATATTAAGAAGTTTTATAATGGTTCTACCAACACCTCAACCTATAGTCTGACTCAAGCTCGACTAGCGACCTTGAACCTTGGCCCAAACTGTATTGGCTGAAGGCTCTACAAACTAATAGGTATCGTAACTATTTAACTTTTTGAATTTCCAACGTATGTGCCTGCTCTTAGAACAGTAGCAGGTCGCACTTTTCTTACATTCGACTTTGGCCTCTAGCTTTTACCGAAACATTTTTCGCGTAGATAGATTTTCATATATTATACTTCTTTTCGAGTTCGTATGCAAAATTTGTTGCCATCTTACCAAAAATACATTTTTTGCAAAATAAGTCCAAATTCATGTTTTTTATTTTTCATAATAACTAGATCACCTAGCCTACCTACATCTAAAAGGAATTTTTATTTTGAATTTTCTATCATTTTCTTGTGTATTTTACAAAGCTAAAAAGGCAATCAAGGGGGTGTGTGGAGCGTAAAAAAACTAGAAAGTCTTTAGTCTCACATTGGTGTCTCCAACTGGGACTAAAAGTTCACCACCAGGAGTAAAGAGGCTCGCATCGGCCGCAGCCTGCTGCAACCTTTTTAGTCTCTGTTGGTTTCTCCAACCGAAACTAAATGTTCCGTTTGATCCGGAACTAAAACCGTGTTGCGTCCTAGCCGTTCGAACCGGAAATACTGATCACATTAGTCTCGGTTCTGTGCGCGGGTAGGACTAATGCTCCCAATGAAATGTTTTGTTTTTACTAGTGGATTGAGAATAGGAATAGTCCCCACTCGCTCCTCCTCATCTGCCCACCTCACACGCGTGTCGCGTTTCATGAATCCTCGAGTTAGAAACTCGTTTTGGTGGACGACCAACTTTTTTTCTTGGTACGTCGACTGGTTGTGTACACATATCAACGTGCATGTGCATGCTTGACATGTCCTCTTTCACCGCGTGCTGGTTCGGTCTCGTGCCTCTTCCCCGAAGCTATATAGAAGAGACGAAAGCTATAATAGATCTCCAACATATGTGTATGCCATGTTAATTTCGTTCATCAAACTTACTTGAAATTTTATTTTGTATAGTAATAAACAACCTCAGTCCCATGAAAGTTGTCTTAAATTTTAAAAAAATTAAATATATCACGACACTATTTAATACGTAGATACATCTAGGCAAATCTAAGACAAACTTTATAGGACGGAAGGACTATAACGTTACTGCCACTACATCAAAATTTAAAAATTCTGAAAAAAGAAAGAGACAGAGGTGCCATATATGTACAACACACGCGACGTGGACATCAGATGAGGCATGCAGGTTCGACGGGGAGAGGACGGTGGTGACTACAACATGCATGGCGTCTGGACAAAGAAATTCGGCAATATAGCGAGGCGGCAAGGCGGGGCTGAGAACGCGGTTGAGAGGAGAGGAGGGTAGGGCAGACACTAAGCTAGTCGAGGAAAAAAATTCCAAAAAATAATCCCTTGCGTGGAGGCGGTACTACCAGCGAACCGGCTCACCGAGCAACGGCCTTCCACACGACCAGTCAAAACGTGTTGCCAGCGACACATTTTCTCTGCATGCGGACCAACACATGCAAGGATAGTTCAAGGAAATTTCATTTTGTATCGTAATAAAAATAATAGTAGGATAATATAAAGTGATAATAAATAAAATAATAATAATAGGATAATACTTCCTTTATCCCACAAAAATTGTCATAAAATTATCAAAATTTAAATATATCTATACACTATTTAGTATATAGATACATCTAAATATAGACAAATCTAAAATAAAATCCGTAGGACGGAAGGGGAATAACATTACTGCCACCACATCAAAATTCAAAAATCCTCAAAAGAGCTTGAGGTGCCATATAGAATCTGTGCTCATGGCTTGCCTAACGTACAATGACACAAGGATTGGATGAGTCAGGCGCAAACTGACATTCGTTTCCGTGCACGTTCCATGCAATGACCAACATACCTAGTACTACCATAGCTCCTGAGGAGCCTGGCGCTCCTAGTTTCGAATGCATTGGCGCGGCGTTGGTACGAGCCGAGAGGGAATCCGAGACTATCAATCGGACGGACACGGATGGGTGGCGTGTGTCTGTGGCTCTGTGTGTCGGTCTGCCAAGGCCGCGTGATCCAAGGGGATGGAACGCCCCCTCTGCGGCAGTCAGTGTAGTACGAGCAGACAAGGGACACGCCTACGGAAGTCTGCCTGCCCGTCCATCGCTAGCGACACCGCGGGGGCACAAGCATGCCGAGGCCGCGCGGCAGGGTGCAGTACCGCATTTAACGCCCGCGCAAAGTACTCTCGAGTGGTGAGGTTTCGGACTCGCGACTGCTCAGGGGCTCAAAGCATCTCCAGTCACGTCCCCCAAAGCGTCCTCAAACCATGTCGGATTGAGCGTTTGGAGGATATGTTTTATTCGTGCCGCCTTTGGGGGACGTCGCTCCCCAGCCGCGTCCCCCAAACGCCGCCCCCAAACATTTAAAATACTTTTTTTTGCCTTTTTTATTTCAATTTCCACAAACTAATACATAATTTGGAACGTGGTTTACACGAAAACACAGTTTGGAACGTTGTTTCACAAACTAATACATAGTTTGAACCGTGTGGACACAAATATAAAATTTTGCAAAAAACTAAACCTAACTAGGCCGTGCATCGGTTTCTGTGTTCGCTGCTAAGAAAGAACACTCGAGGACACCCACCTAGCTGGAAAATCCAGCGGGAGGATGGTGCCCTTGTTGGTTCTACGGATGAGGCGAACAGGCAGAAACCTCCGTGCACGTGTTCGCTGCGAAGAAAGAACTCAATCGTCCTCCTCGTCGGTGCGTCGCCGTGGTAGTCCCGGCGGCACCGCGTCTCGTCGAAGACCTTGACGCTCATGTCCCGTCGCGAGTAGGAGAACGGAGGATGAAGCCGGCTTGGAGGCTGTGGTGCCGCGAACTTCTCCCGGCCGATGTTGAGGTACATCTTGCCGCGCGCGTCGTAGATCACGTCGACGATCCACCGGTAGTAGCGCACGCCCTCCCGCGATGCATCGTGCGCGGCGATCGTCGCCGGCGACGTAGTCCGAAGAGTCCGGCAGCCTCCGGATGCCGCGCGGGTCGCCCTTGAGGACGAGGACGAACTCGAACCGCACGTCCGGCTCCACGTCCATCTCCGACGATGATGAAGCGGCGGCGGGAAGGCGACGGCGAGCGTTCAGCTCGCCGCAGCCACGACCACGACCACGACCACGGCCGCGAGGTCGGCCTCCGCCTCTACCGGACATAGCGTCGAGTCTTGTTGAGATGGTGGCGGCTAGGGTTTGGGAGAGAGGCGCTAGGGTTTGTGTGTGAGAGGGACGATGAGAGGCGGCCCTTTTATAGGCCGGAGGGAGGCGGGGAGCGGTGGCACGCATTACGCCGGCACGCGAGCTAGGCGCGACGGGACACCGTCGCTGCGTCGCTGCGGACTGCACCAATAACTTTCGTCGCGAGGTAGGCGACGGTTGGGTTAAAAATTTATTGTGCCGCGAAGTCGGCCCCGCCACTCCCCGTCTCGCTTTTCGTTGTGTCCGGCGTCCCCGGTGCGTCCCCTGTGGGACGGGGGATGGGCTCGGGGCGCCGGACACCGAATGGGGGCGCGCCGGACAAAAAAAGGCTTTGGAGGACGTGGCTGGAACACATTTTCTGTCCGCGCGTCACAAATCGCTTTGGGGGACGCGGCTGGAGATGCTCTCAGGGCCTGCTGCTGCTGCCGCAGCCCGTGTCTCTTCTCTACGATCAGCGGCGGAGCTAGAGCATTCAACCACCGGATGTATACGGGTGCTAAAATGGATTAAAAAATATTGTTTCCGGGGTGCATACATGGTTGAAAAACGCATTTGTACGAAGAAATTTCTTTCTACCGGGGTCTTGCGCACCCCATGTTGCATGTAGATCTGCCACTGTCTACCGTATCGTTTCCCATTTCAAAATGAAGACCGAGGATCAAGAGAAGATACACTCGTGCACACCGTTCCAAAGTGCCGATATTAGTGTTGCAATACGGGTTCACGAATAACTACTCGTAATGCAGCGCAAGTTTATCGACCGAGGCACCATAGAGGAGATTCATCTAATCATTGTTTTCAATGGGCTTGTTAATTAGCTTAGTGGTCTTCGGGTGATCCTAATTGAGAGCATAGTCTATTAGTTAGTTCTTGATCATATGTGATCTTACGAAGAAGTGAATGTACTAAGAAAGTTTAAATTTAACCAACCTTGATGTGGGCAAAGTACACATCATCGTTCATAATGACTCTTGTTGTCTCCTCCTCCTAATGCACATCCTCAAGTCTTCTGAGCATCAGAACCTGAACCCACCTAGTTGTTTAATGCCTCAAATGGTTGTAGGTCCGAGCCGTGATAACTTGACGGCCGCAAAATCTGAAAATATCCTATACAATAGCTTCAAGGTCCTTCCGTCTAAAGCATCGATCCATGTCTGAAGTAAGAGTTGCAAAATCTACAATACAACCTTGAGACCTACCAGCTCTAAGCCACTAGAGCTAGGTTTACATGTTACTCTCGAGGAAGACCCCATATCATAGAATTGGAGGAACAAGACTTCCGCGACGGAGCTCTACCCGCCGATGTAGATAGCGCCATTCTACATGCTCGTCGGTGAAGAAGCTTTCATGTACATATTTGTGTGTTCGCGGACACCGAGGGTGAGACCACCCCCTTTTTTGGTTCTATGACTTGGCAGAAAGGCAATATGAAAAATCTCACACAAGCACAACAAACCCATGGAAATTTTACCTAGGTTCAGTCCGCTCTTGCAATCTAAGACCCTATGTCCTTCTTGTCTAAAATTGTCGGTGTAGTGTGGCAATTATAACGAAGAACTAGTCTTGCCTGCGAGAGCCATGCAAGGTAGTTCTTTAGCTTTCGAAGAACTACGGTGAGAAGACTCTCTTCTTAATTAGCCCCTAGTCGCTTCAGGATCCAACCCCTCTCTAGGGAGCCATGGTTCTCTATTTATAGGGAAGTATACGCCTCGGCCGTCCGTGGGACAAGTGTCCGTCCACGCGTTGAGCTCTCTGTGTGTGTGTGGGTTCCGCCCTTGTCGTCAGGCGGGAGTGGTGACATCCGTCTTTTGGCAGCCGATTTCACATAGCACAGGGTCCGCTAGGGTTGTGCATGTGCGCCAAGTGGCAGTCGAACTGGCTCGGAGCTCTCAGGTTTGCCGGAGAGCCAACCCCTAGAGGTTCCAAACTTGGAGCTAACCTTCTCGGGGCATCTCTCTGTGTGGGTGTTTACGTAGTTACGTCATGGCCAGCGCATGCTTGGGAAGTGGGTACACTTGTTTCCACTGTCCCGATATGACAGAATGATATAATGTGATAAATGGTGGCATATGATTTGGGCGGTGAGGCAAAGAGGTGTAGATGCGAATTTGCGGGAAGTGACCCAATTTCTCATGCCGATTTTTTGCAGATGCGGGCCATCTCCCACCATCTTTCCCTCGCACCAGCTTGGCTCCGCGTTTCCTCTCAAATCACGAGAATAGGTTGGCTTGTCAGAAAAGCTGGGTTGGACGTTCTTCCTTGTACAGTCTCTGAGCCGTTTTAGGAAGCATGTGATGCAGGAAAAAAAATCGAAAGCAACCAAACACCAGCTTTTTTATAGCCTACTAGAGCTTAAAAACTACTCTTTTTGATAAAGGAAATATGTTAATATCAAGAAATATCAATTACATCTAGCCAAAAAAAGAAAGAAGAACTCTAAGAAAACAAAAGTCCCGCTACGGTAATCTGGCCCTAATAACAACAATATATCCACCACCAAGACAATACCTGAACTCCACGCTCTTCAAAAGTGATGCCTCCAAGAAGGAAACAGTGCACAAGCGCCATAGTCATCCGATCAAAGATCTTATGTTTTCAATCTGAACATAATCCGCACTCTCAAAACAATGCCTTCAACAAGGTCATTGCCAGTCACAACCAATTAAGACCAGACCTTCGATTTTCACCCTGTAAGGTAAGACTCTGAACTTCACCTGTGTTGCCGCCCCCACTTGCATAATGCTTCTGTGAAACCCAGAACACCAAGCAAGTCCCTTAACAACGCAAATACTCGAACCTACATTGCTAGTTCTCCAATCTGACATTTATGATATTCTCCGCCTCTTTATCTTCACCATGGACCAAAATGTCACTAGATGGAAACAAAGAACAGACCTTCGCGCCCGCTCCCTCTAAAACCAAACGGTCGTAATAAAAGCATGGGTGCACACGACCGAATACCACCCGATCCAGCGAACTCTAGGCATAAGTGCATTGTTATATTCACCGGCGGAGCCTTTCAGAACCCATCACTCTGGCCAGATGAGGTCTCGGAAAGGTCTCCATCCTCACATAAGAGGAACCCTAGGACAACCACCTTTATTAGGCAGATCAGTAGTCCCCCACGCCGCCGCCCACCGGTCGACCTCAACCGTGGAAGAAGAGGCCACCACTGACCGCAGACCCATCGACGATTCGTCCGCCACCACCCCCAACATCGAAGTAGGCCACCAACATGAGCCGTCGGGAGGAAGAGGCGCAGAGGACCCACCGACCACCACCAGGCACGACCACGGCACCGAAGAAGTCGGATCCACAGCCGTCGGGGTCACCCCCGACAACCACCGACCAGCCCCGCCATCGGCCGGTTGTCACCACCGCTGATCGAGAGCGTCCTCCGCGCGCCACACAAGAGGAGGACCTGTCGGTGCCTAGAGCACCACGGGCTTTGCCCGCACGCGCGCCTGGTGACGGCAGAGAGGAGGGAGATCGGAGGAGGGGCGCCGGGCAGCGGTGCTAGGGTTTCTGCCTGTGCCGCCCTATGCGGCCGGGTGGGGGGGGGGAGAGCTGCCACTTCTAGCAGATGTGCTCGATCGGCTAGGAAATTACAGCCGCATAATGAGTGATGATCCCATCTAATCCATGGAGCACAGGACCACCTCGTTTTTTGTCGCTCGATTCTTTCGGGAGTGGTTTGGACACTCATCGGACGCATGGGTCCAAAGATCCATTTCCCCATGCAAAGCTACGTTGCACATCGAGCGATCTACATAGAATCCCAGGCTCCAAAGTATCAGGAAAGAAAGAAAGAATTGCAGTTTTACTGAACATTTGCTCGCTCGCTCGCACTGTTTGAATCTACTGCCCCCTTGGCCCTTGTCGTGATTCTCGTGGGTGGCCGTCTCGGTTCAAATTCGAACAACAATTACAACAAGAATCATGGAAGGGAACGAGTAATTCATACACAGGTTGACACTACATGTCTTGACACCAGTTGGCACTGTACTCGTTTTCCGTGGTGTCCCGAGCAACACATGCAGCGTAAGGGCATCTCCAACGGCGCGACCCAAACCGCGCCCGCGTCCGTTTCGGCCGGACGGGCGGCCCGCAGAGGCCTCCAAAAAGCGGACGTCCGCGGAGGAGCAGCCGCACCAATCTGGGCCGGCTTTGCGTGGCCGCGGATGGCACGCGGCGTCCTCGCGTGTCCGCCTCGTCGCGTGGCTGGCCCACTGTCGGTGCCTCCTATTAAATGTGGACGGGAAGGGCTGTCCCTATCCGTCCCCACTTCCCACTCCGACCGCAGCTCGAAGCTTCCACGCCGCCATGGCCCCGAAGCGCGAGTTCTCGCCATCCGCCAACGACCACGAGGCCGCGCCGCCAGCGGCCGCGCCGGCGCCGGGCCGCAGCCCAGACGGCCGGGATCTACGTCACCGTGGTGGCGAGATCTTCGGGCGTCCCAATGCCGTGGGGTGATACGTCTCCGACGTATCGATAATTTCTTATGTTCCATGCCACATTATTGATGATATCTACATGTTTTATGCATACTTTATGTCATATTCGTGCATTTTACGGAACTAACCTATTAACAAGATGAAGTGCCAGTTCTGTTTTCTTGTTTTTGGTTTCGAAATCCTAGTAAAGAAATATTCTCGGAATTGGACGAAATCAACGCCCGGGGTCCTATTTTGCCACGAAGCTTCCAAGACCGAAGAGGAGACGAAGTGGGGCCACGAGGTGGCCGGACCATAGCGGCGCGGCCCAAGCCCCGCCGCGCCGGCCTGTAGTGTGGGCCCCTCGTGACGCCTTGACCTGCCCTTCCGCCTACAAATAGCCTCCGTCGCGAAACCCGCGTGCAAGAGCCATGATACGGAAAACCTTCGAGACGCCGCCGCCAAATCCCATCTCGGAGGATTACGGAGATCTCCTCGCACCCTGCCGGGATTCATCTCCCGGAGGACTCTTCACCGCCATGGTCGCCTCCGGAGTGATGAGTGAGTAGTTCACCCCTAGACTATGGGTCCATAGCAGTAGCTAGATGGTTGTCTTCTCCTCATTGTGCTTAATTGTCTGGTCTTGTGAGCTGCCTAACATGATCAAGATCATCTATCTGTAATTCTATATGTTGCGTTTGTTGGGATCCGATGAATAGAGAATACTATGTTATGTTGATTATCAATTCATGTCTATGTGTTGTTTATGATCTTGCATGCTCTCCGTTACTAGTAGATGCTCTGGCCAAGTAGATGCTTGTAACTCCAAGAGGGAGTATTTATGCTCGATAGTGGGTTCATGTCTCCGTGAATATGGGGGAGTGACAGAAACCTCTAAGATTATGGATGTGCTGTTGCCACTAGGGATAAAACATTGGTGCTATGTTCGAGAATGTAGTTACTGATTACATTACGCGCAATACTTAATGCAATTGTCTGTTGTTACCAACTTAATACTGGAGGGGGTTCGGATGATAACCTGAAGGTGGACTTTTTAGGCATAGATGCATGTTGGATAGCGGTCTATGTACTTTGTCGTAATGCCCAATTAAATCTCACAATACTCATCATAATATGTATGTGCATGGTCATGCCCTCTTTATTTGTCAATTGCCCAACTGTAATTTGTTCATCCAACATCTGTTTATCTTATGGGAGAACACCTCTAGTGAGCTGTGGACCCGGTCCTATTCTTTACATCGCATACAATCTCATCTTTGTTCTACTGTTTTCTGCAAACAATCATCTTCCACACAATACGGTTAATCCTTTGTTACAGCAAGCCGGTGAGATTGACAACCTCACTGATTCGTTGGGGCAAAGTACTTTGGTTGTGTTGTGCGGGTTCCACGTTGGCTGGAATCTCGGTGTTGCGCGCACTACATCCCGCCGCCATCAACCTTCAACGTGCTTCTTGACTCCTACTGGTTCGATTAAACCTTGGTTTCTTCGAGGGAAACTTTGCTCATCACACATTCCTCTTGGGGTTCCCAACGGACGTGTCCTACACGCATCAAGCAAATTTGGCGCCGTTCTTTGGGAGATCAAGACATTGCAAGTCTCCACTTCCCAATCTCTTTACTTTGTTTTTGTCTTGCTTTATGTTATTTACTACTTTTTTGCTGCACTATATCAAAATACAAAAAAATTAGTTGCTAGTTTTACTTTATTTTACTGTCTTGTTTGCACTCTATATCAAAAACCCAAAAAAATTAGTTACTTACATTTACTTTATCTAGTTTGCTTTATTTACTACTGCTAAAATGGCCACCCCTGAAAATACTAAGTTGTGTGATTTCACGACCACAAATAATAATGATTTCTTATGCACACCTATTGCTCCACCTGCTACTACAGCAGAATTCTTTGAAATTAAACCTGCTTTCTTGAATCTTGTTATGCGAGAGCAATTTTCTGGTGTTAGTTGATGATGCTGCTGCCATCTTAATAATTTTGTTGAACTATGTGAAATGCAAAAGTATAAGGATGTAGATGGTGATATTATTAAATTGAAATTGTTTCCTTTCTCATTAAGAGGAAGAGCTAAAGATTGGTTGCTATCTCTGCCTAAGAATAGTATTGATTCCTGGACTAAATGCAAGGATGCTTTTATTGGTAGATATTATCCCCCTGCTAAAATTATATCTTTGAGAAGTAGCATAATGAATTTTAAACAATTGGATAGTGAACATGTTGCTCAAGCTTGGGAAAAAATGAAATCTTTGGTTAAAAATTGCCCAACGAAATTTGGTTTGCATATGAAACTACCTATGATACTCCCATTGTGACGAATGGCTCTCCCCCTCTCCACCCCCTCTCTCCACCATAGCCGGCGACCATGGTGATCTCTTCCTCCGGTGGCCATGGATGTGCTGCTCCTTTGGGATTTCTCCCCTGGAAGGGCGTTAGCCGATCAGGTGCGTCGAAGATTCAAGTCTCCCGTTCACTTCTCTCCATCCTCCTCTGCCAAGGAATTTTTCTTGGTGGTTTCGTTCTTGGAAGCTTCTTTTCCTCTGTCCGAAGATGCAGTTTCTGTGGCCTTGGAATGTTGTTTGGGAGGATCTGCAGTGGGTTTCCGGGTGGTTCGTTTGTCTGATAAGAGATTCAGATTCTCGGTAGCCTCCAATAAAGTTGGACATTTTATTTACTCTTTAGGTGAAAGAGTGTGGCCAGATTTTCATTGCTCTTTCTCTCTGTTTCGTGGAGATGGGTTTGCCCCTTGTTTTCTGCCACTGGTGAATAATTCAGACAATAATGTGACTTCTGGTTGGTCCTCCAAGCCTAATTCTCATCAGAACCACATGAAATGGGTGCCAAAATCAAGTTCTCTTGCGGTGAAAGTTCCTCTTGGGGTTCTTCATGCTAATGCTTTTGATGGATCTTCCGCAGCTGAACTAGCCAAATTTGGTTTTAAAGTTCCTTTCCCATCTCAGGAGATTAATAAAACTGTTCATCAGGATTTGCCTTTGCCTTCTCCTCTAGATGAGGATTCAAAGATTCTTGAACGTCATTTCGTGGTGGGCATCATGAAATGTTCTTTTTGGGAAGGCTCCTTGGATCAAGGACACATTAATTCTGGTTTAATTTCTCGGACTTTTATTGGGCATAATTTTAGGAAACCAGATTATTGGTTTGACCGTTTTATGAAGGATCCGAAATTTTCTCCGCTCCAACTCAATTGTATCCTTGATCAGAGGCAGGCGGGATACTCGGATTTTGAAATCGAGCGGACTACGGGAATTTGGGGCCTTCCTTCTTCAGAAGTTATAAGGGATCTGCTTAATGGGCCTAAGCCCGATAGCTCGGATTTGCTCTGCTCGCGTTGTTTATGTTGGGGACACCTAAAAAAGAATTGTGGATCGGAAGTCAGATGCCGCTGCTGTTATACCTTGGGCCATATGGGCCGGGCCTGCCCTAGTAGGTGCCGCAACTGCTTTCGGGCCGAACACATAATGGATCATTGCCCAAATAGGAAAATCTGGCGCATTAAGAAGCCTTCCCCCAAAGTGGATTTGGATTTTAATGCACATGATCCAGTTCCTTCAGGTGTCGATCTGTTACCGCAGCCGGACCTAATTAAGACTGTCAAGGAACCAGTTTTGGAACTAAATCAGGTGGTTAACGTCCTTAACGGTGTTGCCGTTTCTCCTTCCGAGACTTGTTGGCATCAGGATGCTTATAAGCGCAAGGGCAGCTCCCTCCCCTGTTTTTCCCCTGTTCGTCCTCCCTCCTCGGGTGCTCCGCGCTCACCGCCTACATCACCACCTCTGATCACCCCACCGCTACCAGCCTCTCCGCCACAGTCTACGCCGCCGCCTCCTCCGGTGGACGGCGAGATGGCGAACTTTCCAGTTCTGCCATTTCGCTTCATCCCGGGCCCCGTCACCATCGAGCCAAGCCCGGAGGACCGACTGCAGAGGAGCCTGATGATCGTGGGAGATCCACCGCTGCAGCACGAGGAATACGCCATCATCGTCGTTCTTCCTGAGCTGGACGACATCGACAAGGAAGAAGCACTGGCAGAGGTTTGCGCTATTCTGAATAGGGACCATAACGCCCCAGTTACGGGTAAAGTTTACAGTATTGGGGTTGGTTTGGTTAGATTTGGATCTGCTGCCATCAGAGATCATTTGATTGAGACCGGGCCACACACTATGGATAGGGATGATTTGCATGTGTTTTCTGTTATTCGGCACGATGAGGGGTTGAATATGAGGGCACCAGTGTTTGAAAGGGAAGCTTGGGTGTTGATGTTGAACTTTCCTTTGGATTATCAAACCAACTATTATATTAACAAGGCCGTCTCGCTGTTTGGGAAGCTGGAACTGTGGTATAATCCTAGGCTGGACATGACCAAAGTGCTTGTGAAAGTCTTAATTAAATCTGTTAGATTGGTCCCATATAGCCTGGTAGTCACTCGTGCTCCTAATCAGTTTGGTGTGCTTGGAAGATCTTGGTCAGTTCCTGTGTATGTGTTGCATGGTAGATCGGTTAGCCCACAGCTGGTTGGTAATGAAGATGCAGTGCCTCCTATGAATGCTTCCCCACACCCGTATACTCTGCCTTTTCTGAATTTAGCTCAGCAACATGCACATGATCTGCAGCTCTGGCAGCAGCAAAATGCAGATGCAGCTTGGGAAGCACCACAGGGCTTGCAGGTTGATAATGGCGATTGGGGAGAATGGCCATATGAGGGAGAAAACTGGCGTCATCTCACTGGTTATACTGGGGCCTCTATGATGGATGGGGTGATACCTGAAGGGAACGTGTCGGATGATCCCAATACTTGGTCCCCTTCTCTTTCTGACATGGAAGACGCTGCTGAAGATTTGGTGAATGGTCGCCAACACTCTGATCTGCAGTTCATAAGGGCTGGAGGGGAAAATGGGCTGATAGAAGTGGAAGAGCTACCAGGGGCTGTGAATTCCTCTTATGAAGTGGGTGAAAGCTCAACCCGTCTGAATTCTCTGTTAGTGGTCCCTGCTGGTGTCTCGGAAGTGTATGGCTCCATATTCTCCCATCACTCTCATGAACTGGTTGTGTATGGTTTGGAGGGCTTTAAGCAACTCATTTTATTCTTTAGCAACTACATATACAACACAACTCAGTTCTTGGCTGCAGGACCTGTGGAAGCTGAGCCATCTTTTGTCTTGATTGAGGAGCAGTTGGCTGACAGCACTGTATTCTCTTTTGAAGTCAGAGACTTTCTCTTTGAGGCTACTGTATTCAAGCTTGAATTTGGTGTTTCTTGCCTGGACCAAGCGGCTACTTTTGCTCTGAAGAATCTGCTCAAGCCAGCTACAGGATCTTGGTCTGATGCTTTCAAGTCTATGTATCTGGGTGATGAGGGTCAGCTGTGTTTGGCGCCAATCGATCTGGACAGAGATATCTCAAATTCTCGCTGGGCTGAGAGTCAGCCATCTGAAGCGCTTGCTGGGCCTGTTGGTGGGCCGAGAAGGCCTGGGAGGCCTAGGAAGACTCAAGAAGCACCCAAGGTGAAATCTTCTGTCAGATATTGCACTCGCAATAACAAGGAGGGTTACTGTCATCAGGTTCTTGCAGACACTCGCCGCCCACGTAAAACTGACAAAGCTATTGCTCCAGAAGTCCTGCAAGTAGAAGAGATGCAACGCATCGGCATTGAGGACTGTCAGATCGACCCCAACGAGCTCACAGTTGAGCGCCTCATGCAGGAAAAGAAGTGATCATGCTGATGACTCCTTACATGATCTTTTTATGCTTTCATTATCGCTTTGTGTTTATGAACCATGGTTTGGTTGTGCCTATGGCGTGTGCTGTCCCAGCTGGGGCTTATGTTTTATCTGAACTTTAGTATGAATCGTGGAACCTTTAATAGTAATCGTCTGTGGTTTGTCTTAAGCTGGAATGTTCGTGGTATTAATGATGCTTCTAAATGGCCTTTGTTGCGTAACAAATTGGAAGAAAGCAATGCTACTATAGTATGTCTACAAGAAACTAAAAAGGAAGCTTTTGACCCTAGCTTCATTAGGAATTTTGCACCCAAACGCTTTGATCAATTTGTGTTTATACCCTCGGAGGGAGCCTCGGGAGGCCTCCTAGTTCTTTGGGTGGGTAGTATGTTTGTGGGTCAGGTTCTTATGGAGGAAAGTTTTGGCATGGTGGTAAAATTCACCTCACAACTATCTGCTGATGTGTTCAACTTGGTTAACGTATATGGGCCTTGTGAAGGGATTGCTAGAGCAAATTTTGTTGCCTGGCTGTTTTCCCTTGATATTTCTGATGATTCCCTTTGGCTCATTCTTGGCGACTTCAATTTTTATCGTTTTGTGGAGAATCGGAATCGTGAGGGGGCAAATTTGACCGATATTGCTACTTTTAATGAGATTATTAGTTACTTGGGACTCATAGAGCTTCCCATCAAGGGAAGATCTTTTACTTGGAGCAACATGCAAGCTGACCCCCTGCTGGTTCAGTTGGATTGGTTTTTCACCTCTAATGCTTGGACCCTCAAATTTCCTAACACTATGGTTAAACCTCTCTCCAGACCGACTTCTGATCATACACCTTGTGTGATATCCATTGGGTCTTCCATCCCCAAAGCTAGGGTGTTCCGTTTTGAAACATACTGGACCAGGTTGCCTGGTTTTATTGATACGGTCAGAAATATCTGGGACATTAACTGTCCAGGAGACAGTGCAAAATGTTTATCTGCTAAATTTAAACTTTTGAGAAAAGGGCTGAGAAAATGGAGTTCTAGTTTCCAAGTTCTAGACTCTCTGATTAAAAACTGCAACTCTGTTATCTTACAGTTGGATTCCTATGAGGAACAGAGGTTGTTACATATTACAGAATGGAATTTTCGTAATATTGTCAAACAGAAATTGCAACATCTCCTCTCTTATAAACAGGATTATTGGAAGAAAAGGTGCACTGCACGTTGGGCTAAGCTTGGGGATGAAAATACCTCATTTTTTCACTCTATGGCTACCATCAGATATCGAAAAAATTCTATTGCCTCTCTCACTCGAGCAGATGGCTCTGTGGCTGTTGATCATCAAGAAAAGGCAGGACTCCTATGGCATGTATACAAGGAAAGATTGGGTGTATCTGTCCCTATCATGGAGGATTTTGATTTCTCCCAATTTTTCTCTCCTTTGGAGGGTCTTGAGGATCTTTCTAAGCCATTCACTATTGATGAGATTGATAAGGTGGTTGCCTATATGCCCTCGGACAAATCACCTGGCCCTGATGGGTTTTCTGGTCATTTTCTAAAGGTGTGTTGGCCAATCATTAAATATGATTTTTATCGGTTGTGCGATGAATTTTGGGCAGGTACTGTTAATCTACAAAGTATTAATGATTCATTCATCACTTTGATCCCCAAATTGCTATCACCTGAGGGGCCTAATGACTTTAGGCCAATATCCCTTCTTAACATTTGTCTCAAATTGATCACCAAAATCTTGGCCAATCGACTTCAAGAAAAAATCCTTCAGTTGGTTCATGTTAATCAATATGGTTTTTTACACTCGAGAAATATCCAAGATTGTGTCGGATGGGCATATGAATACATACATCAATGTAAACAGGGGAGGGAGGAAACAGTGATTCTAAAATTAGATTTTGCAAAAGCTTTCGATACTGTGGAGCATGAAGCTATTATAAAGATCTTTTCTGCTTTTGGATGTGATCAGAGGTGGATTATGTGGTTAAGAATGCTCATGTCAAGTGGAACCTCGGAAATACTGCTCAATGGGGTTCCAGGCAAGAAATTCAATTGTCGAAGAGGGGTTCGACAAGGAGATCCACTTTCCCCTCTCTTATTTGTTGGGGTCTCTGAGCTCCTGCAGGCTATGGTTAATGGTCTCTTTCAAGAAGGGCAGCTAATGGCGCCTCTGAACATTCCCAACACAGACTTTCCTATTGTGCAATACGCAGACGACACACTCTTAATTCTCCAGGCTTGTCCAATTCAGCTAGCTGCTCTGAAAGAGGTCTTGGAGATTTTTGCACAGGCAACAGGTTTGAGGGTCAACTACTCGAAGTCTTGCCTAATTCCTGTCAATGTCTCAGAAGAAAAACTCAAAACCTTAGCTGATACTTTTGGTTGCTCCATGGGACAATTGCCATTTACTTATCTAGGTCTGCCTTTGGGGGTGACCAAACCAACAATTCAAGATCTCTCTCCGCTGGTGGGTTTAGTGGAAAGAAGAATGAATGCTAGCGCTCGTTTTCTTGGATATGGAGGCAGACTTGAGTTTGTGAGATCTGTGCTCTCTACTTTGCCAACCTTCTACATGTGTTCCCTTAAGATTCAGAAGACGATTCTGAACATGTGCAACAGGGCACAGAGACACTGCCTTTGGGCAAAGGAAGAAGATTCCTCCTCGTCAAACGCCTTAGCGGCATGGGATAAGGTGTGTCGACCTAGACACTGTGGAGGTTTAGGGGTGAAAAATCTTGAACTTCAAAATAAGGCGCTCTTACTAAAACAGTTACACAAATTTTATAGCCAGGCTGATACACCTTGGGTGAAACTAGTGTGGTCTCTATATGGAGAAAATGTACCACATACAAAATCTGGTAGAGGTTCTTTCTGGTGGAGAGACATCTTCAGTCTGGTTGGGGATTATCGCAGCATCTCGAAGAGCAAAATTGGGAATGGAAAGTCGGTCTTATTCTGGAAAGACTTCTGGCAAAATGGAACTTTACTCTGTGATCAGTACCCACGTCTGTTCTCCTTTGCTCTGGATGAGGACATTTCAGTGGCTGCTCTTTTTTCTGCTGAGGACATGACCTCCAAGTTCCATCTGCCCTTGTCGACTGAAGCGTTCCAAGAACTACAAATTATTCAACAGCTCTCAGATAACACCCCCATCGTTGCTGATGCTCATGATACAAGGAGTTTTGTCTGGGGAGAGAAATACACCTCGGCAAGGTATTATCGTTTTTTGTTTGAAAGAGTGCCTAGAAATGAAATTATGATCTCTATCTGGTCCTCTAAAACTATGCCCAAAATCAAGGTTTTTCTGTGGCTAATGCTGATTGATAGATTAAATACCAGAGATATTATGCAACGAAAAAATTGGAGAGTAGACACGGGGACAGACTGCTCTCTCTGTCAGACAGCTAATCTGGAGACGAGGACTCACCTTTTCTTTGATTGTGACTTTGCGAAAAGTTGTTGGAATGCAATCAATATACAATGGCCAGCAGATAGATCCATAGCAGATGGGTTTTGGTATATTAAAAACAATTTCCAGGGGCCTTGTTTCATTGAGATTTTCGCATGTGCTACTTGGAACATTTGGAAGTCCAGGAATGATTTCATCTTTCAGGCCATTCCCTTCTCTCTGGCGAGATGGAAAGTTGGTTTCCAAAACGATATCTGGCTACATCACTACAGGGTTAAACATTCCTTAGTCCAACCGCTTCTTGGTTGGATTCTAGATACTCTTAGTTAAGTCTCTTTGTCTTTTTTTGGTTTTTTTTTTTTCAGCCTCTGTGATGTAATCTTCTTCTTCTCTTTGGGCAACCCTCTTGCCCTTGTACAGTGTTTGTTTGTCTTTATATATATAAAAAAATGACACCGTAGGGGATTCCCCTACGGTACAGGTGTCAAAAAAAAAATTGCCCAACACATGGACTGACTACTTGGATGATCATCCAAATCTTCTATGCAGGACTGAATTTTTCTTCGCGGAACCTATTGGATTCAGCTGCTGGAGGTACCTTTATGTCCATCACTCTTGGTGAAGCAACAAAGCTCCTTGATAATATGATGATTAATTACTCTGAATGGCACACGGAAAGAGCTCCACAAGGTAAGAAGGTAAATTGTTGAAGAATCCTCTTCCTTGAATGATAAGATTGATGCTATTATGTCTATGCTTGTGAATGATAGGACTAATGTTGATCCTAATAATGTTCCGTTAGCTTCATTGGTTGCCCAAGAAGAACATGTTGATGTAAACTTCATTAAAAATAATAATTTCAACAATAATGCTTATCGGAACAATTCTAGTAATAACTATAGGCCATATCCATATAATAATGGTAACGGTTATGCTAATTCTTATGGGAATTCTTACAATAATAATAGGAACACACCCCTGGACTTGAAGCTATGCTTAAAGAATTTATTAGTACACAAACTGCCTTTAACAAATCTGTTGAGGAAAAACTCAATAAAATTGATATTCTCGCTTCTAAGGTTGATAGTCTTGCCTCTGATGTTGATCTTTTGAAATCGAAAGTTATGCCTAATAGGGATATTGAAAATAAAATTGTTAGTACAGCAAATGCCATCCAAGTTAGAATTAATAAGAATATAAGATTGATGGCTGAATTGCGTGCTAGGTGGGATAGAGAAGAAAATGAAAAACTAGCTAAAGAGAAAAATGTAGCTAAAGTTTGGACTATTACCACCACAAGTAATGTTGATTCCTCACATGTTGCTGCACCTCCTACTATTAATGGTAAAATAATTGGTGTTGGCAATGTTTCTACTCCTAGTGCAAAGCGTACAAAATTGCCTGAAATTGCTGAAACTGCTGTTTGTGATAAAACTGCTGAAATTTTTTCCAACCTTGGGGATGATGATCCCATTGCTGTAGCTCATAATGATTTAGATTTTGATGATTGCTACATCTCTGAAGTTATAAAGTTCTTACAAAAACTTGCTAAGAGTCCCAATGCTAGCGCTGTAAACTTGGCTTTCACAAAACATATTACAAATGCTCTCATAAGAAGAGAAACTAAAACTTGAAACTTCTATTCCTAGAAAGCTAGAGGATGGTTGGGAACCCATCATTAAAATGAGGGTCAATGATTTTGATTGTAATGCTTTATGTGATCTTGGTGCAAGTATTTCTGTTATGCCTAAGAAAGTCTATGATATGCTTGACTTGCCACCATTGAAAAATTGTTATTTGGATGTTAATCTCTGATAATGCTAAAAAGAAACCTTTGGGGAGAGTTGATAATGTCCATATTATGGTTAACAATAACCTTGTCCCGTTGATTTTGTTGTCTTGGATATTGAATGCAATGCATCTTGCCCCATTATATTGGGAAGACCTTTTCTTCGAACCGTTGGTGCTACTATTGATATGAAGGAAGGTAATATTAAATATCAATTTCCTCTCAAGAAAGGTATGGAACACTTCCCTAGAAAGAGAATGAAGTTACCTTATGATTCTATTATTAGAACAAATTATGATGTTGATGCTTCGTCTCTCGATAATACTTGATATACACTTTCTGCGCCTAGCTGAAAGGCGTTAAAGAAAAGCGCTTATGGGAGACAACCCATGTGTTTTTACTACAGTACTTTGTTTTTATTTTGTGTCTTGGAAGTTGTTTACTACTGTAGCAACCTCTCCTTATCTTAGTTTAGTGTTTTGTTGTGCCAAGTAAAGTCGTTGATAGTAAAGTTCATACTAGATTTGGATTACTGCGCAGAAACAGATTTCTTTGCTGTCACAAATCTGGGCTGTTTTCTCTGTAGGTAACTCAGAAAATTATGCCAATTTACGTGAGTGATCCTCAGATATGTACGCAACTTTCATTCAATTTTAGCATTTTCATTTGAGCAAGTCTGGTGCCTCGATAAAATTCGTCAATACGAACTGTTCTGTTTTGACAGATTCTGCCTTTTATTTCGCATTGCCGTTTTGTTATGTTCGATGGATATTTCGATTCCATTGACTTTCAGTAGCTTTGTGCAATGTCCAGAAGTGTTAAGAATGATTATGTCACCTCTGAACATGTATATTTTGATTGTGCACTAACCCTCTAATGAGTTGTTCTAAGTTTGGTGTGGAGGAAGTTTTCAAGGATCAAGAGAGGGAGATGATACAACATGATCAAGGAGAGTGAAAGCTCTAAGCTTGGGGATGCCCAGTGGTTCACCCCATATTCTAAGAAGACTCAAGCGTCTAAGCTTGGGGATGCCCAAGGCATCCCCTTCTTCATCGACAACATTATCAGGTTCCTCCCCTGATTTTTATTCCATCACATCTTATGTGCTTTTCTTGGAGCGTCGGTTTGTTTTTGTTTTTGTTTTGTTTGAATAAAATAGATCCTAGCATTCACTTTGTGGGAGAGAGACACGCTCCGCTGTTGCATATGGACAAGTATGTCCTTAGGCTTTACTCATAGTATTCATGGCGAAGTTTCTTCTTCGTTAAATTGTTATATGGTTGGAATTGGAAAATGATACATGTAGTAATTTGCTATAATGTCTTGGATAATGTGATACTTGGCAATTGTTGTGCTCATGTTTAAGCTCTTGCATCATATACTTTGCACCCATTAATAAAGAAACACCTAGAGCTTGCTAATTTGGTTTGCATATTTGGTCTCTCTAAAGTCTAGATAATTTCTAGTATTGAGTTTGAACAACAATGAAGACGGTGTAGAGTCTTATAATGTTTACAATATGTCTTTTATGTGAGTTTTGCTGCACCGGTTCATCCTTGTGTTTGTTTCAAATAACCTTGCTAGCCTAAACCTTGTATCGAGAGGGAATACTTTTCATGCATCCAAAATCCTTGAGCCAACCACTATGCCATTTGTGTCCACCATACCTACCTACTACATGGTATTTCTCCGCCATTCCAAAGTAAATTGCTTGAGTGCTACCTTTAAATTTCCATCATTCACCTTTGCAATATATAGCTCATGGGACAAATAGCTTAAAAACTATTGTGGTATTGAATATGTACTTATGCACTTTATCTCTTATTAAGTTGCTTGTTGTGCGATAACCATGTTTCTGGGGACGCCATCAACTATTCTTTGTTGAATATCATGTGAGTTGCTATGCATGTCCGTCTTGTCTGAAGTAAGAGAGATCTACCACCCTATGGTTAAGCATGCATATTGTTAGAGAAGAACGTTGGGCCGCTAACTAAAGCCATGATTCATGGTGGAAGTTTCAGTTTTGGACATATATCCTCAATCTCATATGAGAATAATAATTGTTGCCACATGCTTATGCATTAAAGAGGAGTCCATTATCTGTTGTTCATGTTGTCCCGGTATGGATGTCTAAGTTGAGAATAATCAAAAGCGAGAAATCCAAAATGCGAGCTTTCTCCTTAGACCTTTGTACAGGCGGCATGGAGGTACCCCATTGTGACACTTGGTTAAAACATGTGTATTGCGATGATCCGGTAGTCCAAGCTAATTAGGACAAGGTGCGGGCACTATTAGTATACTATGCATGAGGCTTGCAACTTGTAAGATATAATTTACATAACTCATATGCTTTATTACTACCGTTGACAAAATTGTTTCATGTTTTCAAAATAAAAGCTCTAGCACAAATATAGCAATCGATGCTTTCCTCTTTGAAGGACCATTCTTTTTACTTTTATGTTGAGTCAGTTCACCTATTTCTCTCCACCTCAAGAAGCAAACACTTGTGTGAACTGTGCATTGATTCCTACATACTTGCATATTGCACTTATTATATTACTCTATGTTGACAAATATCCACGAGATATACATGTTATAAGTTGAAAGCAACCGCTGAAACTTAATCTTCCTTTGTGTTGCTTCAATACCTTTACTTTGATTTATTGCTTTATGAGTTAACTCTTATGCAAGACTTATTGATGCTTGTCTTGAAGTACTATTCATGAAAAGTCTTTGCTTTATGATTCACTTGTTTACTCATGTCATTACCATTGTTTTGATCGCTGCATTCATTACATATGTTTACAAATAGTATGATCAAGGTTATGATGGCATGTCACTCCAGAAATTATCTTTGTTATCGTTTTGCCTGACGACAGAACTAAGCAGGGATGCTGATACGTCTCGACGTATCGATAATTTCTTATGTTCCATGCCACATTATTGATGATATCTACATGTCTTATGCACACTTTATGTCATATTCGTGCATTTTCGGAACTAACCTATTAACAAGATGCCGAAGTGCCGTTCTTTGTTTCTGCTGTTTTGGTTTTCGAAATCCTAGTAAAGAAATATTCTCGGAATTGGACGAAATCAACGCCCAGGTCCTATTTTGCCACGAAGCTTCCGAGACCGAGAGGAGAGTGGGGCCACGAGGTGGCCGGACTACAGGCGGCGCGGCCCAAGCCCTGCGTGGCGGCCTAGTGTGGGCCCTCGTGACGCCCCTGACCTGCCCTTCCGCCTACAAATAGCCTCCGTCGCGAAACCCCCAGTGCGAGAGCCACGATACGGAAAACCTTCCGAGACGCGCCGCCAATCCCATCTCGGGGATTAAGGATCTCCTCCGGCACCCCGGAGGGATTCATCTCCCGGAGGACTCTTCACCGCCATGGTCGCCTCCGGAGTGATGAGTGAGTAGTTCACCCCTGGACTATGGGTCCATAGCGTAGCTAGATGGTTGTCTTCTCCTCATTGTGCTTAATTGTCGGGTCTTGTGAGCTGCCGAACATGATCAAGATCATCTATCGTAATTCTATATGTTGCGTTTGTTGGGATCCGATGAATAGAGAATACTATGTTATGTTGATTATCAATTCATGTCTATGTGTTGTTTATGATCTTGCATGTTCTCCGTTACTAGTAGATGCTCTGCCAAGTAGATGCTTGTAACTCCAAGAGGTATTTATGCTCGATAGTGGGTTCATGTCTCCGTGAATGGGGGAGTGATAGAAACCTCTAAGATTATGGATGTCTTTGTTGCCACTAGGGATAAAACATTGGTGCTATGTTCGAGGATGTAGTTATGATTACATTACGCGCAATACTTAATGCAATTGTCTGTTGTTAGCAACTTAATGGGAGGGTTCGGATGATAACCGAAGGTGGACTTTTTAGGTATAGATGCATGCTGGATAGCGGTCTATGTACTTTGTCGTAATGCCCAATTAAATCTCACAATACTCATCATAATATGTATGTGCATGGTCATGCCCTCTTTATTTGTCAATTGCCCAACGTAATTTGTTCACCCAACATCTTGTTTATCTTATGGGAGAGACACCTCTAGTGAGCTGTGGACCCCGGTCCTATTCTTTACATCGCATACAATCTCTTGCAATCTTGTTCTACTTGTTTAAACAATCATCTTCCACACAATACGGTTTAATCCAGCAAGCCGGTGAGATTAACAACCTCACTTTCGTTGGGGCAAAGTACTTTGGTTGTGTTGTGCGGGTTCCACGTTGGCGGGAATCTGCGGTGTTGCGCCGCGCTACATCCGCCGCCATCAACCTTCAACGTGCTTCTTGACTCCTCTGGTTCGATTAAACCTTGGTTTCTTGAGGGAAACTTGCCGTGCGCATCACACATTCCTCTTGGGGTTCCCAACGGACGTGTCAACTACACGCATCGAGGGGACGTGCACCTCCCGGCCTTTGAGCGGATCGGGTTCCGGTGCCGCCCATCCGGGCTCCGCCGCGCCGCTACGCCGAGATCCGGAGCGCCGCGCTCAGCTGGCGGACCTCCGGCGAGACCCGCGTACGGCGACGCAAGTCCCAAGCGGGACTTGTGGTTCGAGTGGAGCACGATGCGCGCCGGCGCACGTGCTTCACATCCGCGACGGCGCGGCCTCGCGCGCGGCCGCGCACACTGCTGGCGGGCAGGCCGCGCCGGCGGCCTCTACATCAACGAGCCCGTGCCCGCCCCAGCCCGGCCGCGGCCGCAGCCGGGAGGAGGAGGACGACCGGAGGCTGCGGGCGGCGCTCGCGCGTCCGCGAGCAGGCGACCTCGACGAGCGGCCAAATGGCCACACCTCGCGGCGCCGCGCACCTCCGCGTGGAGGCGGCGGGAAGGCCCGGGAGGACGCCCGGGCGGAGCGTGGGCCGAGGCGCGGCGCCGTCGGGAGGAGGTGCGCGTGGCGGCTCGGGAGGAGGAGCCGCGCGCGGCGGAGGAGGAGCGCGGCGCTCGCTGCGACGGGCTGCGGGCGCAGCGGAGGAGCGCTCGCGGTGAGTCCGCGGAGGGCACGGCTGCGGCGGCGAGCCCGCCGAACCGGACTCCGCGGAAAGGCGATGGTCGCCCTGGCCGAGTCCCGTGCCCTCCGGCGTTGAGCGAAAGCCGTCGCCGCGTCGTCGTCATCGCCGACGGCAGCTCTTGGGGGTATGCTGCCGCCACGCGTGCTCGCAAACCCGGCTAGGGTTTGCTTTTTTAGTTTAAAGCCATATATGGCTTTCTTTTGTGTAAAATTTGCCCAAAATAGGGCTAAGTTTAATGAACAACTAGTTTAAATTTATGTTTTGTTCTTTTCCTTTTTTATTTTCATTTTTGTTTTATTTTATTACAAATGCGTTGCGTCCGTGCGTTTGGCGCAGCGCGCGACCCAAACGGACACGCGGACTGTCCGGTGTCCCACCCAAACGGCCCAAAACGGACGGCCCAGCGCGTCCGTTTGGGTCAGCCGGTTGGAGATGCCCTAACTGAATTCTGAAATCCTGAATGGCAGTCCTGCATCTGGGACGCAGCAACGGTACGGTATACCCCTGACCCCGAGTTTATCCGCAGACTCTGAGCACGTTCTTCAGTTGTGATGGCCGGGCCCCAAACCCAATCATTCAGACCAGACAGCGAGTTATTACGTGACATAAATCGGAGCACACGCCTGGCGTGATATATTTTGGGGTGGTAAAACGAACGGTAATAAACAGGGCGTATAGTCTCACATGCTGCTCCGTCGGCTTTGGTCCCCTGGGTAGCTCGCACACGTGCACGTGCCGTCGGAATCCTAGATGGCGAGGCGAGATCCCGTGAAAAAGGCAAGTGCGACGTCTGCCGCCGGCCGCCGGCTGCCGGAATGCCTTCCTTTTTTGCGTTGCCGGCGAACCTTGGCTCCCGTACTGCATCTTTTTTTTTGAGAAATTCCCGTACTGCTTCGGCATGGGCTGTGGCGCCGGTCCAGCGTCGTTACGTGAAGGAGGAGCAAGTATTGGTAGGATATTAGCCCAAGTGGAGCAGCAGCCCGATAGCATCGTCACTGGGCCCAGTGGTTACAGCGGTCGGGCCGCGCGCTCCCACAGCCGAACGCGCAGCAAACTTATTTATCGCGTTTAGCATCACGCTGCCCAAGGGAGACGACGGCGGGCCGGTCCAACAACAGCCCAACCGCAACCGCACGTCCGCTGCTCGATGCCCCCGCCGCCGTCGCCGGCTGTTCCTATACGCCGCTTTAAGCGGCACGAGTTGGATGCGCCGCCTGAAGGGTAGATGTAATGGGCCGGCCCGAAACTCGTACGCCTAATCCTGTTTCTCACGGCTCGGATTCCACCATGCTGTTTTTTCTTATATATATATATCGTGGAGGAGGCAAAACGATTTTTTTTTTTTGAGAACACAGTACAACGCAGACGTTCACAAACACGCACGTACAAAGCGACTGAGCCTATGAACGCACGCACGCACACCCTACCCCTATGAGCACCTCCGAGGGACTGAGCCGGCATATCTTGAAGTTGACGAAGTCACCAATCGCGCCTCGCTGTTGACGGGCACGTCACCTACCACTGAAAGCAAAGCGTCGGTTAAATTCTGAAATAAATCCAGGTAAATGCAAACACTCATGTCAAGTCTAGGACTTGAACCTGATTCCACCACAAGGGACCTAACCACCAGAGCCAAGCTCTGTTTGCGCAAAACGATCTACTATGGATGATCATACGTACAAGTAACGGAACCTAAGAAAGTAGGCACCCGTTTGTTGGACTTTCTTTGGGAGAAAAACATCAAACAAATGAATCCGTTCATTTTCAAATTTGTTCAAAGGCGGAAACCGTTCATTATTTTAAAATTTGTTCGGAGACGGAATCCGTTCATGATTCGCAATTTGTTCATCATGGAAATCCATAGGAACACATTTGTTTGAAGTTGCAAACCGTTTGAGGTGGGAAACCGTTTATTTTTTAAAAATGTTCAAGGTGGAAATGCGTTCATTTTCAAATTTGTTCAAATGCGGAAACCTTTCGATTCGGAAACCGTTCATACTAGAATTTCATTCATGTAATAGATATGTTCAAGGTGGAAACCCGTTCATGGTTTAAAGTTTGTTCTTTTAACAAACCGTAAATCATGGAAATCAGTTCATGTGACCAACATAGGAAAAACCTTTCATTTTTTCAAAATGTTCAAAGTGGGAATCCATTCATTTTCAAATTTGTTCAGAGGCGGAATCAGTTCATGAAAACCCTAGGTATCGATTATTGTTTTAGCAAGGTGCGACATATATATAAGTTGGGTTCTGCTTTATGGTTTTAATTTACCGATGTACCGATTTCATTATAGTCGAGGTTCCGAAAACCCATATTATAAAGGTACGATTTATCTCGATGGTAGGTGTTGTAGATCAAATCAATCGCTGATGTGGTCGACGGTACCGAAAATCCTAGGTACCGATTGTTGTTTTAGCGAGGTGCGGCATATCCATAAGTTGGGTGCTTTTTATGGTTTTTACCGATGTACGGATTTCATTATAGTCAAGGTACCGGAAATCTCTTTTATGAATGTACGGCTTACCTCGATGATAGGTTTTGTAGATCAAATCAATCGCCGATGTAGTCGAGGGTACTAAAAATCCTAGTTACCGATTGTTGTTTTAGTGAGGTGCCACAAATACATAAGTTGGGTGCTTTTTATGGTTTTTACTGATGTAGTGATCGGTCATGCCGATAGTTATGTTTAATTTTTCTTCCTATTTAGAGGATGGCCACAGCGCCGCCTGTGTTAATTGAACCATTGTAATGCATTTGTTGAATTGTTGATCCAAATGATTCTAACTAAGGAAATATATAAATTGTTGGCCTAAGTTTAGATGGCTGGGCTAACACAAATGATTCTAATTAAGGTTGCAGCCAAGAAAATGCAATTCTTTCATCAAAAAAGAAAAGGTGGAAATGCAATTACCGAATCCATCTCTCTGGTTGCTTTCATTAAAAAAGATAAAGGAGTAATTATGAGAAATTAACCAGTACATGGCCACCAACAATTCCATCTCAGTGAATGGAAAAATAGTCTATGTCTCTCTACATAAAATCCATCTATATTGACTGAATTTTCTAGAAATACAACATCTACACATCAAGAGAAGACTAAATCCTGGAAATCACATACACAGGCAGTAACACAATGTCTTGTTGATACATCAAATTACTAATCAACATCATTCTACAGCTAACAGTAGGGTACCAATAACATTATCAGCTTCGACACCTAGTACCTAGTCCATGACATATCACCTGAATTCCTTAAACATAGACCATTTTCAGTCCCATGACAAGTCACTGACGTGAACTGTAAACAAATAAAAGCCTGCAAAGTATTAACAGATTGTGCTCGCTTTCGAGACAGCAAGCAACGAACTCCAAATTACTTCTGCATATCTACTGCTCCCTGTGGCATTTTAGCAAACACTTGACCTGCAAAGCTACAGTTCAGAGGCTACAATAAACAAGTTCACAGCGGGCAGAATTAGCGGGAGGCGCATGTTGAAGTCTAGGCCGCCGGCTCACAGAACTGCAGAACTCAACGCCAACACTTGTGCGAGACCACGCCGGCGACCACGGGGAATTCAGAGCGGCTGTGGTGGCTGGACGCTGGGTAAACGCGGTGGATGGAAGTGATCTCCTCTCGGACGCGTGCTCTGTACTGCCGGGCAGAGGGCACCGTCGGTCGTCTAGCAGAAGGAGGAGGGAAAGGTTACCGACGGCCACGACACAAGGGAGGGGCCCAGTCGATCCCGCGGCAGGAGAGGAGGACGATGTCCGGCACGCTGGAGCGGACGCGGGACGCCACGTGAGGGAGGATGGGGAGGTCGCCGGCGGCCGCGACGAAAGGGAAGGGCCCGGTCGATCCCGTGGCCGGAGAGGAGGAGGATGTCCCGAAACAGCGGGATAAACAGTCAACGAAATAGATAGCCATGCGAAACAGCCGAAACAGTCAACTACCGAAACAGCTGAACGAAGCAGCAGAACGAAGTAAACTCCCGAAACGGTACGTTAAATTGGGCCGAGCCCATTTAAGCACCTCCTTCGTAAGACAGGTGCGCGGAGCGTACCATCTATCCCGCTTAAAGCGTTCAATAGGGGATCCTGCGCGATCCCTATTCTCCGCTCAATGCGGGAGGGATCCGGCGCTCCGCACACCCTTTGCTCTTTCCCGCACGCTAATGGGCCTGGCCTGTTAACTCAGAACCGACTGTTTCTTTTTCGCCTCGCTGGGTCGTTTCTCGCACCTCGCCTCTTCCTTCTCCTGCGCCTCCCCTCCCGACGGCGCAGGGTTCCTTCTCCTGCGCCTCCCCTCCCGACGGCGCAGGGTTCCTTCGCTTGTTTCTCCGGGAGCGCCTCCCATCCCGACGGCGGGCGATAAGATTCTTCGTCGGCGATGGCAGCCGAAGGTTCGTCTACCCGTGCCCCTTCCTTCTCACAATTTGCTGACCGTCTAGGGTTTCTCGTAGAGTGCGCGTGTAGTTCTAGATAGGTTTCGTTTCTTTGGCTTAACTAGATTCGTGTGATGATAGCTTCTATACGCGTATTTTTTCCGTAGGCGCTAGTGTAGTTTGTATGGTTTTACTGGTTGGGGAATTAAGTTTTTTGTGCTTCGTGGGGATTTTCCTTATATCGTTTTGAAGGTGTTGCTTCAGGTCGATTAGTGCTGGTGCTTCCAGGTTGGTTTTTAGTGCTGGTGATAGTGTAGGGGATTTTTCAACTGGGTTTTTTGGAAATTAGTGTTGTTGTTTCAGGTGGATTTTTTGGTTCAGGGGTGGGGGCTGTTTTTTTTAGAAATTAGTGCTGGTAGCAACGATCCAGTGCCTTTGCATGTGCTGGCGTGATTTTTTCAACTTTTTTGTAGTACTACTGATGGCCAGCTCCTGGGATGTGCTCGTATGCTGGACACCTGTGCACTTTGTGTCTAAGCTTTCTTCCTTTGAGCAGACAATTCATCTATTTTCTTCATGGCCTTAGCTTCTCGCGGCCTCAATTTGTCATTATCGTGGGTTAAGCTCTCAGATGTAGCCGCCTGCACAGCTTTGTTAGCTTCAGCTACCCGCTGATTCCATGTGTATTTGGTGCTCTTGAAGACTCTCTTTCTCAGCCTTTACCTCCTGCACAATATTGTTAGCTTCAGCAACCGCTGATTCCGTGTGTGTTAGCTGCTCTTGAAGATCCTTTTTTCTCAGCCTTTTTAGTTCCTGTACTGCCTTAGCAAACATGGTGCATTTTTTTCGCAGGCTTTTTAGCAAACCGCTTATTTCCGTGTGCATTAGCTTCTCTTGCAGACCCTCTTTCTCAGCTTTTTACCTCCTGTACAGCCTTGTTAGCTTCAGCAACCGCTTTATTCTGAGTGCATTAGCCATCTTTTAGGACCATATGACATTCACCAGATGACATCCCCTTATCTAATAGTTGTAAGATTTCTTTTTGATAATTGGAGGTAGTTTTCAGGTTGCAGAAAGCATGGTTTTAAATTGAGATTCAGTTTCCAGATTTTTGTGAAGAAGCCTTTGCATGGTTTCTTATCAGTACTGTTTTTTTTAGCTTTTTTTATCAGTTAGTGTATCCTGTTTAAATTGATTTTTTGTTCAAGGTGTTAATTTGTTCTATTTCCTCACCTGGTTCTCCGGGAGCGCCTCCCCTTTCGACGGCGGGCGCTTGGATTCCTCTCGTCGGCGATGGCAGCCGAAGGTCCGTGTACTTTTTCCCGTACCCCTTCTTTTCTCACCTTTTGTTGGCCGTCTAGGGTTCCCCGTATGCGTTGGTGTAGTTGTGGATCTTTTTCGGATCTTGGATTACCAGATTCGTCTGATGATAGCTTTCTCTACTTGTTTTTTTTCACATCAGATTCTTGTGTGGACCGTTTTCTCTGCCTGTTCTGAAATTAGGTTTAGGTGCTTCGGGTGGTTGGTTTGGGGGGAATTTCCATCTGTTTTTGAAATTATTGGTGGTGTGTCAGGCGGTTTTTTGGTGTAATATACTTAGATGGTTGACTGATCTATTTTTGTTTGTTAATTATATGTTTTTAGGTAAATGTTCATGTTGTGATTTTTTTTTCCAAAACCAGTGACATATAGTGGTTCATGTTCATAGCGAAAATTGTATTAATAAGTGCAAGTTAATTTCTAGTAGAGATGCTTCTAGTAGGTATTTTTCAGGTTCCTGGTCGTTTAGATTGATGATTTTTTTGGAATGATAGGTAGCTGATTTTGTTAGCAGTGTGTTTTGTGAAGAAGTCTTGCATGATTCATATCAGTATTGGTTTACCTGATCAGCTAGTAATCATTCTGTTAGCAAATTTTGTGTTAAGAGTTGTAATATTCCTTTTCATGATAGCATGCTCATAACGAAAATTGTATTAACGTCTTTGTTGTTTCCCTCACCCATTATATGCTAGGAGAGATGTTTCTAGTAGGTATTTTCAGGTTCCTTGGTCGTTTAGATTGATGATGTTTTTTGGAATGATGGGGGTAGCAGTGTGTTCTGTTTACCATAAGGCACCACTCGTTCTGGTGACTAATTAAGTTTTTTTTCTTGCTCTACTTTCTGATGGAATTTTTGCTTTATGTTTGAATGGTTGATCTTACTTTCCATTGCTTACTGTTCCTAAATCTCTTGCCAAAGATCATGTTGGTTCCGATTCTTAATAACTGGAATTATATGATCAGCATTCTATCTGTCATTATCCATGTATTTTTTTGTGCTGCTAGTTGTATGATTCACTTCTAGAGAGGTTAAATCTAACCACGTTAGAGGCTACTGTTAGTCAATGGGATAGTTGAGCAGCTAGCATATATTGGTAACACTATTTGCAAGATCTGGGTACGTGTGCCAGTTTAACAGAAGTTCAAGCATAGGAAGGTAGGCATGCCGCGGAAGAGAACTCCTTCAATAACAATGGCACTTTTGCTTTGGTTTAACCTTGCATGATTTTTTGTGAAGAAGCCTTGCATGATTCCTATCAGTATTGGTTTAAGCTGATCAGTTAGTAATCATTATTCTGTTAGCAAATTTTGTGTTAATAGTTGTAATATTCTTTTCATGATAGCATGCTCATAGCGAATTTTGTCCATGATTAACATTTGTTCAGTGTGGATATTTTTTTAATGATGTTTTTCTTAACATGTTTGTTCTTGTGATTCTTTTCTCCTTTTATAGTTGTTAATCTCCCAGTTATACACAGGCGACTTCAACACGCTTACATGGATTGGCGGTTGCCTTCCACTACTGGCTGTATGTCTTTCTCACTCTAAACTTTTGTGTCATAGTAAACTAATTATAGATCGTTTTTGGTTTCTTCGTTTTAACTTATTCTTTTTTTATTTTTGTTATTGCTTTTGCAGGTTGTATACTTGGATTTCCTCGATTTCAATGACAATGCCCCCCCATTGATTACAGTCTGCCTAGGATGTCCTTCATCAGAAATGAAGATTTCTCCTATCTCGTGAATTCAGATCGTAACATAACGTCTCGAAAATCATATGGGGTGCTACCAGTACGTATGGTTTTTAGTATTTCTTTTCCTTAAATCCTTTATTTTTTTAATTCTTTTTTTGTTTTAATTTATTTCTTCTTTCTTACCAGATAAGGGACATTTCTCTAACTCCATATGGCACTCCTCTACAAATCCTCCTAGATGCACCTCAGGCAAGAGATGGTGATGCAGTTTTGCAAGTTGTTGCTAATGATCTCATAGATCATCCACCTGAACCTAATCAAGCCATCCTGGGGGAGTTATTCGTAGATGATTTTAATGAAGATGGCTACTACAATCAGGAGCGGGCGAAGCCAGCAGCATCCCTTGTGGCGGGAGGAGAGTATCACTGAAGCGGAGGCGTCGTCCTGAACTCGTTCACCCTTGATCAGTCGACTTTTTGAGAAACCTGAGAGTTGTGAAGACGTCTTGATTGTCTGTTTAGTCGTCCCGTTTGCGTCCTTTTCGTTTCTTCTTAGTGTTGGTATCGAGCGATTTTAAGCACTGCTGTAAGATTGTCTGATTAGTCGTCATGTTTGCGTCTTTTTTTCGGTTCTTCTTAGTGCTGGTATCGAGCAATTTTTAAGCACTGCTGTAAGATCTGTTAAGATAAGACAATCTTTTTCTGAAACTTCTTTTGGACAATTGATGTTCAACACCATGCAATCTTTTTTTCCGAAAATTCTTTAACAATTGATGTTCAAGACCAGACAATTTTTTCTGAAATTTTTTTGAATAATTGATGTTCATTTTGCACATTCATCATTTTGCTTTTAAAACATACATCATATGGTGAACCAAAAGTTTTTTCAATACAATTGTTTTTGTATGTATCCAATTTTTTCTGTACCGTCATATTGCTCATAGATACTACCATAAAGCATGAGTAAAAAAACCAACTTGACGAAGTGGTCCATCGTCTTATTTTTCAGCTGAGTAGGAAAGGTGCAACATGTGGACTATGCATTCTATTCTTATGGAATTTGTCATGACGTTAAGTACATTTTTTATCTATGAATACATGACATTTTGTACAAAACACACACCTACAAATCACTAGTTATAGTCAATGGAAATTTGAGGTAGAACTCAACCTCCATTTCCGATTCCATATACATTCATTTGGAAGGACAAATTTTCTGTTAAGTTACAAATTTTGTACGACGTGAAATTTGTTCAAGGTGAAAACTGTTCAAGGAGTTTTTTTTTCATATTTGTTCTATGTGCAAATCCGTCGGAATAAGAAAAATGTTCAAGATGGAAAATCAATTCACATGGTGAAACCGTTTGAAATTCATTAATTTTTCAAGGTGGTTGTTTGTTACTTAGTTTTTTAAGGTGCGATACTACAATTATCCGAATATGTTCAAGTCTCATATATGTTCAAGGTAGAAATTTGTTCAAAATGTAGTATCAAATTTGTTCGACGTGGAAACCATTCATGTTTTTTCAAGAAGGAAACCTAGGAAAAACCGTTCATTTTTTTAATAAAATTTAAGGTAGAAACCGTTCAAGGTGAAATCCGTTCATTTTTTGAATTTTTTGAAAAATGTTTCAAGGTGGGGGGAATGCGTTCATTTTAAAATTTGTTTGGAGACAGAAACCATTCAAGGGAGGAAACTGTTCATAGTTGAATTTCGTTCATGTAAAAGGTATGTTCAAGGGTGGAAATCCGTTCTATTTCTTCAAAAAATGTTTCCATTCATGCTTTGAAATTTCGTTTATCATGAAAATTTGTTCATGTAACCAACCTTTGAAAATCCGTTCATCTTTTGGGAATTGTTGCAGTTGAAAACCGTTCAATGTGTAATCCGTTCATTTTTCAAAAATGTTCAAGGTGGGAATGCGTTCATGCTTGGATTTTCGTTCATCATGGAAACTGTTAATGTAACCAACCTTTGGAAAATCCGTTCATCTTTTTGGAAATTCTTTAAGTTGGAAACCGTTCAATGTGGTATCCGTTCATATCAAAAATGTTCAAGGTGGGAATCCATTCTATTTTCTTCAGAAAATGTTTTCAACAAACCATTTCATGGTGGAAACCCGTTCATGGTTTAAATTTTGTTCTTTTAACAAACCGTAAATCATGGAAATCAGTTCATGTGACCAACATAGGAAAAAACTTTCATTTTTTGAAAATATTCAATGTGGGAATCCGTTCATTCTTTGCAATTTGTTCATCATGGAAATCCGTTCATGTAACCTACCTAGGAAAAACTGTTTTTCTTCTCAAAATGTTCAAAGCGGGAATCCGTTCATTTTCAAATTTGTTCCGAGACGGAATCCGTTCATGATTCGTATTTTGTTCATCTTGGAAATCCATTCATGTAACCAACATGGGGAAAACCTTCCTTTTTTCAAAATGTTCAAAGTGGGAATGCGTTTATTTTCAAATTTGTTTTGGGATAGAAACCGTTCAAGGAGGAAACCGTTCATAGTTGAAATCCGTTCATTTGATAGATATGTTCAAGGTGTTAATCTGTTCTATTTTCTTCAAAAAAATGTTTTAAAGAAGGAAACCGTTCATGCTTGGAATTTTTGTTCATCATGAAAACTGTTCACGTAACCAACCTCGAAAAATCCGTTCATCTTTTGGAAATTGTTTAAGTTGGAAACCGTTTAATGTGGTATCCGTTCATTTCAAAAATGTTCAAGGTGGCAATCCATTTTATGCTTTTGCAATTTGTTCATCATGGAAATCCATTCATGTGTCCAACATAGGAAAAACCTTTCATTTTTCAAAATGTTCAAAGTGGGAATCCGTTCATTTTAAAATTTGTTCGGAGACGAAATCCGTTCATGATTCGCAATTTGTTCATCATGGAAATCCGTTCATGTAACATACATAGGAAAAACTATTTTACTTCTCAAAATGTTCAAAGTGGGAATCCGATCATTTTTAAATTTGTTCCGAGACGGAATCCGTTCATGATTCGCATTTTGTTCATCATGGAAATCCATTCATGTAACCAACATGGGGAAAACCTTTCTTTTTTCAAAATGTTCAAAGTGGGAATGTGTTTATTTTCAAATTTGTTCGGAGACAGAAACCGTTCAAGGAGGAAACCGTTCATAGTTGAAATCCGTTCATTTGATAGATATGTTCAAGGTGTTAATCTGTTCTATTTCTTCAAAAAATGTTTTAAAGAAAGAAACCGTTCATGCTTGGAATTTTTGTTCATCATTAAAACTGTTCATGTAACCAACCTTGGAAAATCCGTTCATCTTTTGGAAATTGTTTAAGTTGGAAACCGTTTAATGTGGTATCCATTCATTTCAAAAATGTTCAAGGTTGCAATCCGTTTTATGCTTTTGCAATTTGTTCATCATGGAAATCCGTTCATGTGTCCAACATAGGAAAAATCTTTCATTTCTCAAAATGTTCTAAGTGGGAATCCGTTCATTTTAAAATTTGTTCGGAGACTGAATCCGTTCATGATTCGCATTTTGTTCATCACGGAAATCCATAGGAACATATTTGTTGAAGTTGCAAACCTTTTGAGGTGGGAAACCGTTTATTTTTTAAAAATGTTCAAGGTGGAAATGCGTTCATTTTCAAATTTATTCAAAGGCGGAAACTGTTCATTTTAAAATTTGTTCGGAGACAGAATCCGTTCATGATTCACAATTTGTTCATCATGGAAATCCATAGGAACGCATTTGTTGAAGTTGCAAACCGTTTGAGGTGGGAAACCGTTTATTTTTTAAAAAATGTTCAAGATGGAAATGCGTTCATTTTCAAATTTATTCAAAGGCGGAAACCGTTCATAGTTGAATTTCATTCATGTAATAGATATGTTCAAGGTGGAAACCCATTCATGGTTTAAATTTTGTTCTTTTAACAAACCGTAAATCATGGAAATCAGTTCATTTGATCAACATAGGAAAAACCTTTCATTTTTTCAAAATTTTCAAAGTGGGAACCCTTTCATTTTCAAAATTGTTCAGAGGCGGAATCCGTTCATGAAAATTTGTCCATGCTTGGAATTTTGTTCATAGTTGAAATCATTCATTTGATAGATATGTTCAAGGTGTTAATTTGTTCTATTTCTTCAAAAAATGTTTTAAAGAAGGAAACCGTTCATGCTTGGAATTTTTGTTCATCATGAAAACTGTTCATGTAACCAACCTTGAAAAACCCGTTCATCTTTTGGAAATTGTTTAAGTTGGAAACCGTTTAATGTGGTATCCGTTCATTTCAAAAATGGTCAAGGTGGCAATCCGTTTTATGCTTTTGCAATTTGTTCATCATGGAAATCCGTTCATGTGTCCAACATAGGAAAAATCTTTCATTTTTCAAAATGTTCAAAGTGGGAATCCGTTCATTTTAAAATTTGTTCGGAGACGGAATCCTTTCATGATTCACAATTTGTTCATTATGGAAATCCATAGGAACGCATTTGTTGAAGTTTCAAACCGTTTGAGGTGGAAAACCGTTTATTTTAAAAAAATGTTCAAGGTGGAAATGCGTTCATTTTCAAATTTGTTCAAAGGCGGAAACCGTTCATTTAAAATTTATTCGGAGACGGAATCCGTTCATGATTCGTAATTTGTTCATCATGGAAATCCATAGGAACGCATTTGTTGAAGTTGCAAACCGTTTGAGGTGGGAAACCGTTTTATTTTTTTAAAATGTTCAATGTGGAAATGCGTTCATTTTCAAATTTGTTCAAAGGCGGAAACCGTTCATTATTTTAAAATTTGTTCGGAGACGGAATCCGTTCATGATTCGCAATTTGTTCATCATGGAAATCCATAGGAACACATTTGTTTGAAGTTGCAAACCGTTTGAGGTGGGAAACCGTTTATTTTTTAAAAATGTTCAAGGTGGAAATGCGTTCATTTTCAAATTTGTTCAAATGCGGAAACCTTTCGATTCGGAAACCGTTCATACTAGAATTTCATTCATGTAATAGATATGTTCAAGGTGGAAACCCGTTCATGGTTTAAAGTTTGTTCTTTTAACAAACCGTAAATCATGGAAATCAGTTCATGTGACCAACATAGGAAAAACCTTTCATTTTTTCAAAATGTTCAAAGTGGGAATCCATTCATTTTCAAATTTGTTCAGAGGCGGAATCAGTTCATGAAAACCCTAGGTATCGATTATTGTTTTAGCAAGGTGCGACATATATATAAGTTGGGTTCTGCTTTATGGTTTTAATTTACCGATGTACCGATTTCATTATAGTCGAGGTTCCGAAAACCCATATTATAAAGGTACGATTTATCTCGATGGTAGGTGTTGTAGATCAAATCAATCGCTGATGTGGTCGACGGTACCGAAAATCCTAGGTACCGATTGTTGTTTTAGCGAGGTGCGGCATATCCATAAGTTGGGTGCTTTTTATGGTTTTTACCGATGTACGGATTTCATTATAGTCAAGGTACCGGAAATCTCTTTTATGAATGTACGGCTTACCTCGATGATAGGTTTTGTAGATCAAATCAATCGCCGATGTAGTCGAGGGTACTAAAAATCCTAGTTACCGATTGTTGTTTTAGTGAGGTGCCACAAATACATAAGTTGGGTGCTTTTTATGGTTTTTACTGATGTAGTGATCGGTCATGCCGATAGTTATGTTTAATTTTTCTTCCTATTTAGAGGATGGCCACAGCGCCGCCTGTGTTAATTGAACCATTGTAATGCATTTGTTGAATTGTTGATCCAAATGATTCTAACTAAGGAAATATATAAATTGTTGGCCTAAGTTTAGATGGCTGGGCTAACACAAATGATTCTAATTAAGGTTGCAGCCAAGAAAATGCAATTCTTTCATCAAAAAAGAAAAGGTGGAAATGCAATTACCGAATCCATCTCTCTGGTTGCTTTCATTAAAAAAGATAAAGGAGTAATTATGAGAAATTAACCAGTACATGGCCACCAACAATTCCATCTCAGTGAATGGAAAAATAGTCTATGTCTCTCTACATAAAATCCATCTGTATTGACTGAATTTTCTAGAAATACAACATCTACACATCAAGAGAAGACTAAATCCTGGAAATCACATACACAGGCAGTAACACAATGTCTTGTTGATACATCAAATTACTAATCAACATCATTCTACAGCTAACAGTAGGGTACCAATAACATTATCAGCTTCGACACCTAGTACCTAGTCCATGACATATCACCTGAATTCCTTAAACATAGACCATTTTCAGTCCCATGACAAGTCACTGACGTGAACTGTAAACAAATAAAAGCCTGCAAAGTATTAACAGATTGTGCTCGCTTTCGAGACAGCAAGCAACGAACTCCAAATTACTTCTGCATATCTACTGCTCCCTGTGGCATTTTAGCAAACACTTGACCTGCAAAGCTACAGTTCAGAGGCTACAATAAACAAGTTCACAGCGGGCAGAATTAGCGGGAGGCGCATGTTGAAGTCTAGGCCGCCGGCTCACAGAACTGCAGAACTCAACGCCAACACTTGTGCGAGACCACGCCGGCGACCACGGGGAATTCAGAGCGGCTGTGGTGGCTGGACGCTGGGTAAACGCGGTGGATGGAAGTGATCTCCTCTCGGACGCGTGCTCTGTACTGCCGGGCAGAGGGCACCGTCGGTCGTCTAGCAGAAGGAGGAGGGAAAGGTTACCGACGGCCACGACACAAGGGAGGGGCCCAGTCGATCCCGCGGCAGGAGAGGAGGACGATGTCCGGCACGCTGGAGCGGACGCGGGACGCCACGTGAGGGAGGATGGGGAGGTCGCCGGCGGCCGCGACGAAAGGGAAGGGCCCGGTCGATCCCGTGGCCGGAGAGGAGGAGGATGTCCCGAAACAGCGGGATAAACAGTCAACGAAATAGATAGCCATGCGAAACAGCCGAAACAGTCAACTACCGAAACAGCTGAACGAAGCAGCAGAACGAAGTAAACTCCCGAAACGGTACGTTAAATTGGGCCGAGCCCATTTAAGCACCTCCTTCGTAAGACAGGTGCGCGGAGCGTACCATCTATCCCGCTTAAAGCGTTCAATAGGGGATCCCCGATAAGCGCCGCAATAAGCGGTGTATAGGAATTACCCGATTTTGCGGGAGCTCCTATTGCACGCTTTAAACGGGGCAACTTGAAATCTCCGCCTGAAGTATTCGGTTTAGTCGGCCGGTCCAAAGTTCATTCGCACCTCGACCGCGTCGTGTTGGAGTCAATCATGGATGTGCGCTCCAAAACCGATCGATGGCCCGTACAGTATGTACGTACATACGGGTATTTGAGTTCAAGGAAAGCACGTGAATGAATAGCTTTTCTAACTATTCCATGTCCTTTTTTTTTCTTTTGTACCGTTCCGCTCATAGAGTATGTGTACATTGCTACATCATTAAAATAGAATAGTTTGAACATTTTCCATGTACATTTTTTGTACCATTAATGAACTAAAATTGCTAAAAATTTAAAAATTCAAATCTGAAAAAGTTTGAACTTAAAAAATTTCAGTTTAAAAAGGGTGGAATTTAAAAAGTTCAGAATAAAAATATTCAAATTAAAAATGATAAACTTAAAAAAGTTCAAATAGAAAATATTCAAATCTAAAATTGTTCAAACTTAAAAAGTGTTTAAGTTATAAAATGTTCAAATCAAAAAAGTTCAAACCTAGAAAATGTTGAAATTGAAATGTTCAAATTACAAAATGTTCATATTTATAGAATGGTCAAAATAATAAACTGTTTGAATCTGAAAAACTCGACTTGAAAAAAGTTCTAAATTGAAAAAGTTCATCGGAAAAAACCGGTAGAGAAACAAAGAAAAACCAACTTGAAAAAAAAACTCACGTGTCTGCGAGTATGCTTTTTTAGAAACTTGTGAATACTTTTGTTTGATCTGTTAACATTTTTTTGACCCGTGAATAATACTTTTTGAACATGTGAACATTTTCTAGACCGTGAATTTTTAAAAATCCGTGAACATACTTTGTTACCTAAACGACTTCCTACTATGAACATTTATGTTATTTGAACATTTTTTCGAGATGAAAATTTATGTTATGTGAACAATTTTAAATATGAACATTTTTATTTGAACGATTTTTCAATTTGTATAATTATATTATTTGAATTTTCAGATTAAACTATTTTATTTAAACAAATAAAAAATTCAAAGAAAAACGTAAAACTATTATTCTCATGGGCATTTTTCAGTATGTGAACATGTATTTGTTATAAAAAGGAATGAAATAATAAAAAACGTGAAGAAAGGGGAAAAAAGAAAGAAAAGGTCGAAACTAGGAATACTAGGGAAACATGCCGGACGGAAGCAGAAAATAGTTGGGCGGAACCTCGTATAGAAAAAAGCGAAAAGAAAAAAAGAAAATCGAGCGAAGCATCTCGAGTCCCGTAAGGAAGATCCACGAGAGTTGAGAAAAAAAGGAAATGGGCCCAGCCCATAGAGCGACAGGGTATGCGGCACGTACGATCGCGCCCGCATTAAACGGTGAATAGGAATTGCCGCCGTCGCCGGCCTAAACGCCTGCTGCCATCACCCGCGCCCGGCAGTGCTACTCGTTGGTGATCAACTTTAACACCGTGCCATATGTTCACCGGAGCATGTTAGAGTATCTCTAGCAGAGCCCGTAGAAATAGAAACTGAAAATCGGGAGTTCAGTTCACCGAATTCGCGTTTACGGGTTGACAAAGCGCTGACGCGGAACAGACCCCGTAAATAAAAACTGTAAAACAGAATATTCCCTAAATATGCCAATAAAACCCACATGTCAGCGATTGTTTTTCTTTTTCCCTATTTTTCTTTTTTTCCCTGCCTTCTTCCCCGAGCTCTCCCCGGCCGGCCACCAGGCGGCAGCCCGTCGCGCGCCCGCCCCGAGCCCGCCCGCCGCCGCGCCCGCCGCGCACGCCACCGCCTGCGCTGCCCGCGCGCTCGCCCTGCCCGGCTCACCCGGCACGCTCCGGCGCGGCGCCGCCGGCCTGCCCCGCGCCGCCCGCCCCTGCGAGCTCGACCCGGCCTCCTCCTGCCCTGCCCCGACCAGCCCTGTCCAGCCACGAGCTCGCCCCGCCCTGCGGCGCCCCTCGCTGTAGTGAGCTCGCCCTGCCCCACGCCGTCGCGAGCTCACCGGAATTTGGTTGTATTCGGCGGATTTTGTTGGATTCTGACGACTGTACCGGCGAAAGCAGTTAGCTCGAGCTGAAATTTCAGCACGCCAGGAGTAGGGTTTCATGTTCGTTTCGCTCTTTCAGCCCCTACAAATACAGGTCGAGTTGAGTTTTCGGTCTCGGCCTGAAAACTTTTTTTCAGTTTTAGCTCGTTTACGATGACTGATCTGCGCCATTTTCTGAACCGAACCCGTAAATTAGCAGTTATTTTTCGGTTCTGTCCAGTTTACCGGGCTCTGCTAGAGATTCTCTTAAGTTAGAGATTTTTTGTACGGGCGGTGTAGGTGTGTACTTGCTAAAAGTGTAAGTGTAGTGCCCTATGTGTGTGGAGCGATGTTTTGGAACATGGGTTCATATGCTCTATATATTTCAAAATACATCTTACATACATTTTAAATTTTTAAAAAATTGAAATTAAAAGTTCTTACGTACATCTTCACGTGCTAAGTGCTCACAAAGTCGTTTCATAAAAAATCAACTTATCATGTGACGTGTGTAAAAAAGACAAAATTCAGTGCTAAAAATAATGTTTTTCACAAGATAAACTTTCTCTTTTTTATATAGACCACAAAAAATATTGGTTTTTCGTGAAACTTGACGAACGCACGTATATTATGAAGATGTACATGTAGAATTTTTGTCTAAATTTTTTGACATTTCGAAATATAATTTTTTAGTAGAGGGAGCATACGCACCCGGGAGCCGAATTGAATTTCCGCCTATGTGAGTTCTTTTTAATTTTTGCGAATGTGTCCTATGTGACTTCACATCAAAGTGATGGTGATAATCCAGGCCCGATGCCAGGTCGTTGTCGCTAATTTGGAGAGGTTCGTTGCGAGAGTCGATTTGGATATATTATCTACACTAGTTGAGCAAGTGACATGTTTGATGCGCGCAAAGATAAGAGAGTGACGGTAGTAGCAGCTGAGAGGCTAGCTCTAGGGACGCAGAAAAAATCTAGGGCAGCGCTCAGCGTCGGGCGACCGACCCGGGCTGATAAAATCGGTTGCTATCCCGGCCATCCGATCGCGATCTACCGGCTAGAATTAGCAGCATTTCGATTTTTGCATTTTGCCCCCTGGTTTTTGGAAAATCAACCCGCGGTCCTAAGCCTATCAGTTTAAACCGAACACGTGTTTCCCTTTGCCCCCAAACTTTCAGATATTTACAACAAAAATCGTTGTTTAGTATAGCAACAAAAACCCGCCGCTTTGTGTACAAAAAATAAAAAGTATTACAACAAAATTTTCACAGTAAATCTTCACATATATGTACAACAAATTATCAATATATTTACAATAATAATTAACAGCAAAAACAATATTTTTTATTTGGGTGTTTACAATAATAGTCAGTTTCCATGCAATAATATCTTTACAACAAATCGGAAACATACTTACAACAATAATTAATAACAAAAACTAACATTATTTTATTTGGATGTTTACAATAAAAGTCTGCTTTCATTCCAGAAATATCTTTAGAACAAACCAGTAAAATATTTACAACAATAATTAGCAACACATGCCACAAATAATTTGGGTGTTTACAACAAAAGTCGCTAGCTATTTTAACAAAAAATGCAACATATTACAACAAAATAAAAAAATGATTGTGTGTTTACATACAATTTCAGCACTAATCATTATATGTACCACACATACATTTACAACAAACTATCAATATATTTACAATAATAATTAATAACAAAAACAACTTTTTTATTTGGGTGTTTACAATAATAGTCAGTTTTCCATACAACAAATAAGTAACATATTTACAACAATAGTTAATAACAAAAGTCATGCCATGTGGAGAGGTAGATAACATACTTACAACAAAAATCCACCAACTATCTTCTCTACTATCTAAAAAGGAAGAACTGGTTCTGTTTCCTCCGGTCCAAAGTTTCGTCCTACATATTTTCATTATGACCATCTTGCCCTTCCACCTAGCCTCAAACAATTTACCACCGCACCATCATTTGACGAAATCAGTATTTGAACCACGCCATCATTCCACAGCAAAGGAAACTCCACCGTTTCAGGACAACACAAAAGGAAGCCTCAAACAATTTAGCATCTCTACAAAAGGAAACTACACCTTTTCGGGCAACATGAAAAGAAACTCCAGAGCAAAATCACCGCACCATAATTTGAGGGCAACAGGAAAGGAAACTATCATTTCCGCAGATTTTCATCACCACGCCATCAGGAAAGGAAGCCTAAAACAATTTAGCATCTATACCATCAGGAAAGGAAGCCTCAAACAATTTAGCATCTATACGGCACCATAATTTGAGGGCAACAGGAAAAGAAACTCCACAGAGGGCAACATGAAAGCAAACTCCATCATTTCCACAGATTTTCATCACCACACCATCAGGAAACAAGGAAAGGAAGCCTCCGACCGTCCATCATTTCCTGATCTCGCACCTACACAGAACAAAGGAAACTTCATCATTTCCTAATCAACCATATCGGTACTTGCCTGAAATCATATAATCCCTTCAGATTGGTACCCTCAAGCATGGCTGGATGATTTCTGGTGCATGCATATAAAGGGTACCCTCAAGCATTGTTATGCGAGAGATCTCCTCAAGAGTATATGTGAATCATCAGGGAAGGTACGTAACCACACCTCTAAGTTGTATATGAAGATTTGTGAGGAGACTTGTTGTTTCATACCTTGGCTGGTATTATCATGCGAATCATCAGGGAGAGTTTACAACCTCTGTTGGGATCATCAGGGAGAGTGGAGGTACGTAATCACACCTCTAAGCTGTGTGCACTTTTTAAATTGGTTGTCTCCCCATTTGTTGGAAGAACTTCCCCATCATGTGAGAATCTGCGGTAATCTGGTGTGTCAGGTCAACATGTTTTAATAGTTCACTAATACCAAGCTGATAGGATATTTGAGGTTTCAGGCTTTCAAATCTATTTACTTCATAGCATAACATGCAATCTATTTACTTCATAGTATTTCTCACGTGACTGGAGTTATCATGTAGATAGAAAAGATGTACTAGAAAAGATGTACCGGTATTATCTTTCCTCGATCTGTTAACAAAGCTAGAAGGCCACGTGTGTCAGGTCATAATGCCTCTAGCCTAATCAATGTTTCCTGTTGCATCTAGAGAGTAACATGGGTTATAGAGATAAGCTGATCGCACCTCTAAATTGGTTGGCATGATGGTTGTCTCCCCTCTAAATTGGTTCGAAAGTAGATGCCTGAGTATTAAAGATATACCTTTCATGGAATTGCTAAAACTTTATGTTCATCTTATACAATTGTTGCAACTCTTGCATCTCCCTGTACCCAAAGTACATGTTAGTTGCTACAGCCGTAGAGATAGTGTAAACATGAAAGGAAATTCCATGTTAGTTGCCACTGCGGTAGATATAGTGTAACATGTAGGTGAATGCAGATAATAAAAATTAGGCTGGATCCTATACACCTACTAAGACTACGCTAGGCTAGATAGAAAAAAAATTCTGGCATAGTAAAATCTACCGCAACAAGTAAAATCTTTGTAAATCTACCACAGCAAGCAAAGTCTTATCCTAAGGTATATTATTTTCATGGTTATAACATATTCCCAAAGAAAGTATAATCTGGCATCATACACTGGAAAGGAAGCAACTAAGTATATTGCCTTTGTACATTCACTTAGCTTGCCAATCCTATTGATGGGAAAGTTCGCATACTTGTCCTTTCAATGACTAGTTGAATTAACATGATCCGCATGACTATCTTTTTATTTTCTAACAACTCTTGCTTATCTTGATATAGATGAGCACAAACGTTTTGCCCATGGAAGCGATGACCGAAGAGAAAATAAAAGAATACATCATGTCTTTGCCTCAAAAGATCAAACTGGTGCAGATACTAGACGCATGCTTGAAGCGCAGTGACCTAGAGTGCTTGTTTTAACACAATGGATGGTTGGATGAGACGTAAGAAAATATTTCCACAATGGATGGTAACATCACAATACTTTCTGATTACATACATATTTAAATCTAAAACTATGGATACCACTTACTTTCTTTGTTGTCAGCTCTTTGTGCCAGTTAACGCGAATAGAAATCATTGGATTTTACTTAACGTCGATGGGCCTAATCGCTGCATACAAATACTTGACTCTTTTGGTTCAAGTATGTGCCAACAATATCAGCTGAGATCTCACTTTCATCTATGTTATCACTTAAAAGGACATCAGACTGACCACTATTGTATAAGGTCCAGGATAATCCTAACTACATAATGGTGTCCAACTTTATCAGCATGTAATGTCGATTCACCATTGGTATATATGTAATGTCGATGCACCAAACCGCCACATACAGGTACTTGACTCGTTCAGCTCTCGGATGAGCCAGCCCGACCTGCAACTTACGGTGAGCGTTTACTACTCCCATACTTACTCAGTTTACATTGTTTGTGAAATAACATTTATTTTACATAGACATGTCATGCTCTTTTCTATTTAACAGCTACTGGGTGTTGAGAATCATCTTAAGATTGCTTCTCAGATTAGTGACTTCAACAAAGGTGATAAGTGGCCAGACCTTGAAGTAACTAACTGGCCAATAGAGCAGTGTATTCACGAGCCATTGCAATCAGATGGGTATGTTAGAAGCTTACTACACTTTGTGTGACTATTTAGAAATTTCTTATATTTAACATCCATATAGGCCAATATTATTTTAAAACTCTTGTAGCTCGTCATGCGGCTTGGTTTTGCTAAAACTCATGGAACATTGGACAGGACGAACTAGCTCACGCTGTAACACATGTATCATAAAATTATATTACTGTCTATTATATTACAATCAATATCCGTGCTGCAACTAATTAATTCGAATAACTAATTTGCAGAAGGGTATCAAACTATTTAGGAAGCGGTCAGCTATTATTTTGCATGAGTCTGTTTTGAATGATTTAAATGGAACCCCATAATATGAGCAGCCAGATGTCAAGGGAGATAATAGCAACAACTGTAACGACTGCAACACAACAAGAAACCACGGTAGCTGTCGTTAACACCAGAAATTGACGCAGATTCTCCTATCATTTTCGACCATCAGACAACATCTGACATGAAAGATTTCAAGGAGAAAATAGCATTTCCTAAAGGAAAGTGTCCTGAATTATTAAGGTTATGAGAGATTCAGATTAAAGTGCTATGCCATTGACCATTATTAGTGAACAATTCCAGTTAAGTCAATAGATAAGGTTATCAGCGAGAGCTGACTATGTGTGCATTACGATAATTTTATCACCATCAGCTGCATCTTTAAGGCCATGCTTGCTTAACTATATTGAGTGTGTAGCAACATCCCATATTTTTCTTAAACGATTAGTTAGCTGACAAGAGTAAGAATTTTCATAAAAGAAATCCTAGCCATACCTTTTGCTATCATATATATATATGTATGCTGCACAAACAGTTCATTTTATTTAACTATAGTGCGTAATAATAATTGAACTCGACATGTCTGTATAACTAGAAAGTATCAAATGATAAAATTATATCAGGAAAGCGGTGTATCCATTTTCGGAACTAATCAAGTTGATGAGATGTAAAGCATCCAATTCACCGGTAAACTTAACTTTTCTAGGGTGATTCCAGTTCAAAATTTCAGAGTTGAACTGCCAGTGCCATTTGTAGGAAAATTCTCAGGGTAATGTTTTCTGTGTTTTGAAATTTACTCGAAACTCTTACCATCATAAAACCATTTTTGTGATTTTGCATTTGGATATCAACAACTCACCGATCCATCTCATGGGGTCGGAGGAGAGGCCAACCATATGGATGTAGATGTTCTCGTGGTACATCCTCCCCGTCTGCCACATCCACAATAGAGATCCATACAGCCCTGCTGCCCTCTGCATTCTGAAGTGCCTGTGGTAGAAGTACGTCCCTGTCTGTAGCCATGAACAAATATTCGTCATCCACAAGTCGAATAACAAACAAGTTGCAGTTATTGAAACTATCAGGAGAAAAAGAAAATATGTTGGACAACCATACACAGTATCACTGATTCTTTCAGTAGAATATATGTCAATTTTTTTGAACTTGACGTTTGATTAGCTTGGAAGCCAGTACGTGCTCCAGTCTGCTCAATACTATTCATAAGTTGTGCGAAAGAAAATATGACATTCTAAACGTCCCACAGGTAATGTGATAATTAAGATGAGAGAACCTTCCTTATACAAACAGACAGAATAATCACCTTCCCATGCCACCTTCTATAAACTTAATTTTCAATTATTACAAATCGCAAATCACACACGGACCCACTTGCCCAAATTTCGCTCTACTCCTCCGAGACAATCAGCATGGCGAGCAAACCCCGACTTATGCAAATAGCTACGGCGGTGAAAATTGGCAGATCACCTCGACGTGTCGATTTGATCTATGGTAAGTTCGATGAATATATGAATTTAACACTCTTACTCCTCCATTTCCACAGATCCCTTCGTTTGCAATCTAGGAAAAATTTGACATAAATCATATACTGCATCCATACCGTGCATCTTGAGCAACATCAAGGCAAATTGGCAAAAGCTCTCATGTGAGGTACCCTGCGCGCTGCTCCAATCGGGCCTTCCTAGGGGTCCCCGAGGAGGTGCTCCTGCTCCTCGCCGTGGAGCCGATTGGTTGGTTCGCGAGTGGCGGGCTGGCGGCGAGGAGCCTGTGGGGTCTCTGGAGGCCGTCGTGGACTGCCGAGGAGCCGCGTCGGGCTGTTTCTTGGACCGCACTGGCGAGGTGGAGCGAAGCAGAGGGTGGGAGGCAGGGGAGTGTGCTAGGTGTGTGCGGTGGAGTGAGGAAGATGAGAGAGGGAGGGAGCTTCAGCGAGGTGGAGTGAGTAAGGTGTGCGGCATGGGTCTGTGTTTTCTTTTCTTATTTTTATTACTCCGTATATAAGGTTACTTGCTTCCTCCCGTTGGGCACATACACCTATCTCGTTCCTTTCCTGATTATTAAGAACAATATACATTGCAAGGAGAAAGGGTGTAACGATATGATAGAAGTAGGATTGTAGGAGACATCCCTAAAAAAAAAAGGTGTACTGAGAGAATGTAAGCTAATGACTGTAATATGATGGTGTGTCTCTCTCTCTCTTAGCTGTTTGCAGATACGCCATGATTTTGCAAATTTTGTCTGCCTTTCTATACGGTACGCACATGTGTAATCTGAAAAACGGTACACTGAATTTCTTTGAAGCGTCTATGCTTCATAAATTTTACATACAGATTGAGACAAAGAGTTGATCGTTGCACTTACACGCTTACTTATGTGTTGATAGTATATGCAATTTGAGAGTATACATACAAAAGGTTCACATCTCATGTGATAAGATTTTGTATAATGTTGCTTCAGTGATTTTTGAATATATTTTATCTCATTTATTGCTTGAAACTATAATGTTGGCATATGTTATTATATAGGTTTTTTTTTCTCGAGTCCACATTGCCGACATCTTTTTTGATAAAATATTTTTAGAATGTGCTTATGTTGTTCCATATCATGGAAGCACCACAAGAGCATAAAACACTCGATATATCATTGGTCATGATAAAAGGGATGGCCAAGGGTGGAGAAATGTGTTATAAAATAAATCCATCATTTCAATAGATGGATCTCTACATGTGCTTATTGCTTTGTGCCAACGACCTTTTGTTCGGAGTCATTTGGATCTATATGTATTTTGATGTCACCGCTTCGATAAACTACTCCATCTCACGCATAATTCAATACCCCATTTTTAAAAATTATGTATTTGTAGCACGGGCATTTTACTATTAAGCAAAACACGAGTTGTTGGAATTGCATGTAGGGTCTATCTAAACCATCTTGAATGCATAAAATGACAATCATGACATTGGGACAGCTTCTCTCAAACCGAAACTGGTTGGTTTGTGCGAAACATGGCGATTGAACTAACAAGAACTTACTTTCTAGCCTTCTTGTGACTTCATATTTCTCCACTCCCGTTGCAACGCACGGGCACTTTTACTAGTTTGTACAAAAGTCAGAAATGATTAAAACAAATATATATATATATATGTTTACAAACACTACAAAGTGGTCAAGCAAAAATTAATTTGGTACATATTGAATTACAACAAAAAACACCAACTATCTTTACAAAAAAATCACACACAAAGACAACAAACATCGGGCCGAACGTTGAGTGCTAGGCCAGCAATTGGTCTCTATGTGTGTTAAGTGCTGGACCGGCGAACCGTTCATGGGCCATGCGGGCAAACAGATGATGGGCCAGCAAGCGAGTGAGTCGCGGCCCAGAAGCGAGCGAGTCGCGGCCCAGGAGCGAGCGAGTCGCAAGCGAGGCACGACCGATCTCCCGCACGCGATCGGTCGGCCGATACAGAGCGTTTTCCAAAAAACTATGCATGATTTCTAGGGACCTTGATTTTAGATCCGGACGAGTCTAATCTACAGTATATTTGTACCAAATATCTTATAAAGTCTTCTATATCTGAAAACTTCAAAGGGAGGCCGAGCTACATGTAGCTTTTTATTTTTTAAAAAATAGGATATCATAGTTTAAGTTTCAAAAAAATCTGAAAAAATATCCTTAATGTAGATACTGATGAAATTTACAAACATGCAAAATTTCAATGTAAAATTCTTTGTACTGTAGACTACACAAAAATGAAAAAATCTGGCAGGTTCTATAGTTTTGAAATATGTACTATTCACTGTTCTCATATCCACACATTTTTCATTTTCGTGTAGTATAAACTACTAAAAATTCCACATTGAGATTTTACATGTTTGTAGATACAATCTTTGACTACATTCAAGCTATTTTTTTTCAGATTATTTTGAAACTTAAAACTATGATTTCTGAATTTTTAAAAATAAAGGGATATATGTAGCTCGGCCTCCATTTGTCCACTCTCTCCATATCATCCATTATTTCAGTGTTCCTATTGTCCATGTCATTTTCACTAACATTTTTTAGTATTAGTCTAGTTTTATATGGAAGTTTTCATTCATGTTATCTTTTTTTAGAACATGTCATTGGTCTGTTGGCAAGGCATGCAAGAGTGCAACCAACCACCCTAGGTTCGAGACTTGATCTCGGCATGGTGATCAGGAGTTTTCTTCTATAAAGAATGCTAACGGGTGCTAGTACCTGGGTTGGTTTCTTTTTTTCTGTTATCTTTTTTAGTCGCATAATTGTTGAGATCACACCATGCTGCTATCCAAGTAGACAACTAAATCATATTCATCAATCTGAACACTGGGAATCATTTCATCCTTCATCGTTCGTTTATGCTAACCAAACGATAATTTTTTTGGCAATCATTTTCACTGATAAAAAAAATGTAACTGCTATTCGAGATTACATGCTCTTTTGCATGTAACCGATCAAGAACTTTAAAAGGTTTAGGCAACAACCTGCATGTCATCTCTTCAGGCATGCTATCCACGGCATCAATTTTTTCAAACCATTGATTTCATATTATTTATGACTATCTAATTTGAAAGCACCTTTAATCACACAATTGCTGAACCTTGACATATTTAGTTCGTCACATAACAATTTTCAGGTCAGTTAAATTTAGTTTGTTCAATACTATGACCAATCAAATCTTCCATATCTCCATAAAAAACTTCATGTTCTATACGTGTTATGCTCTTTCAAAGTATGGGAGTGGTGTTTTGGAACATGGGAGCATATGCTCCCTATATTTTGAAATGCATGTTACATATATTTTAAATTTCAAAAAAAATGAAACAAAAAATCCGCACATACATCTTCACGTGCAACGCGCTCACAAAGTCGTTTCATAAAAAATGAACTTATCATGTGACGTGTGTAAAAAAGACAAAATTCAGTGCTGAAAACAATGCTTTTCACATAAGTTTTCTCTTTTTTACATAGGCCACAAAAATATTATTTTTTCGTGAAACTTGACGATACACATATATTATGGAGATGTACATGTAGAATTTTTGTCAAAATTTTTCCACACTTCGAAATATGTTTTGTTGGTAGAGGGAGCATACGCACCCGGGAGCCGAATTGAATTTCCGTCTTTCAAACACATAATAGTTTTTAAGACATAACCACGGCGACATACGGTATCCTTCTAGTATCTTATAAAGAACAACCCAACTATCTTTTATTAATATAATATTTTATTGCCATGCAATTTTTCACGTCACTGCTAAAATTTATTGAAGATTATCTATCTCTAAATGTAATCTATACATATCATCTATTATTTCAGATGTCCAATTGTTCACCTCATCCTCTTCTTGTCGTCTGATTGATGAGATCACAACATGCTACTTTAGACATAGCATCGATGTTTTATCCCTAGTGGCAACAGCACATCCACAACCTTAGAACTTTCTGTCACTGTCCCAGATTTAATGGAGGCATGAACCCACTATCGAGCATAAATACTCCTCTTGGAGTTACTAGCAAAAACTTGGCCAGAGCCTCTACTAATAACGAGAGCATGCAAGATCATAAACAACACATAGGTAATAGATTGATAATCAATATAGCATAGTATTCTCTATCCATCGGATCCCAACAAACACAACATATAGCATTACGGATAGATGATCTTGATCATGTTAGGCAGCTCACAAGACCCGACAATGAAGCACAATTAGGAGAAGACGACCATCTAGCTACTGCTATGGACCCATAGTCCGGGGGTGAACTACTCACTCATCACTCCGGAGCGACCATGGCGGTGAAGAGTCCTCGGAGATGATTCCCCTCTCGGCAGTGCCGGAGGCGATCTCCTGAATCCCGAGATGGGATTGGCGGCGGCGGCGTCTGGAAGGTTTTCCGTATCGTGGCTCTCGATCTGGGGGTTTCGCGACGAAGGCTTTAAGTAGGCGGAGGAGATAGGTCGAGGGCCACACGAGGGCCCCACACGACAGGCCGGCGCGGCCAGGCTTGGGCCCGCCCTGGTGTCCCACCTTGTGGCCCCACTTCGTATCCTCTTCGGTCTTGGAAGCTTCGTGGAAAATAGGCCCGGGCGTTGATTTCGTCCAATTCGAGAATATTTCCTTACTAGGATTTCTGAAACCAAAAACAGCAACAGCAACTGGCTCTTCGGCATCTCGTTAATAGGTTAGTGCGGAAAATGCATAAATATGACATAAAGTATGCATAAAACATGTAGATATCATCAATAATGTGGCATGGAACATAAGAAATTATCGATACGTCGGACGTATCAGCATCCCCAGCTTAGTTCTGCTCGTCCAGAGTAAACGATAACAAAGATAATTTCTGGAGTGACATGCCATCATAACCTTGATCATACTATTGTAAGCACATGTAATGAATGCAACGATCCAAACAATGGTAAATGACATGAGTAAACAACTGAATCATAAAGCAAAGACTTTTCATGAATAGTACTTTCAAGACAAGCATCAATAAGTCTTGCATAAGAGTTAACTCATAAAACAATAATTCAAAGTAAAGGTATTGAAGCAACACAAAGGAAGATGAAGTTTCAGCGGTTGCTTCAACTTATAACATGTATATCTCATGGATAGTTGTCAATGTAAAGTAATATAACAAGTGCAATATGCAAGTATGTAGGAATCAATGCACAGTTCACACAAGTGTTTGCTTCTTGAGATGGAGAGAAATAGGTGAACTGACTCAACATAAAAGTAAAAGAAAGGCCCTTCGCAAAGGGAAGCATTGATTGCTATATTTGTGCTAGAGCTTTGATTTTGAAAACAAGAAACAATTTTGTCAACGGTAGTAATAAAGCATATGCATCATGTAAATTATATCCTACAAGTTGCAAGCCTCATGCATAGTATACTAATAGTGCCCGCACCTTGTCCTAATTAGCTCGGATTACCTGGATTATGACCGCAATACATATGTTTTAACCAAGTGTCACAAAGGGGTACCTTTATGCCGCCTGTACAAAGGTCTAAGGAGAAAGCTCGCATTGGATTTCTCGCTTTTGATTATTCTCAACTTAGACATCCATACCGGGACAACATAGACAACAGATAATGGACTCCTCTTTTATGCATAAGCATTCAACAATTATTAATTTTCTCATATGAGATTGAGGATATTTGTCCAAAACTGAAACTTCCACCATGGATCATGGCTTTAGTTAGCGGCCCAATGTTCTTCTCTAACAGTATGCATGCTCAAACCATTCAACTCATGGTAAATCTCCCTTACTTCAGACAAGACGGACATGCATAGCAACTCACATGATATTCAACAAAGAGTAGTTGATGGCGTCCCCGGAACATGGTTATCGCACAACAAGCAACTTAATAAGAGATAAAGTGCATAAGTACATATTCATTACCACAATAGTTTTTAGGCTATTTTTCCCATGAGCTATATATTGCAAAGGTGAAGGATAGAAATTTAAAGGTAGCACTCAAGCAATTTACTTTGGAATGGCGAGAAATACCATGTAGTAGGTAGGTATGGTGGACACAAATGGCATAGTGGTTGGCTCAAGGATTTTGGATGCATGAGAAGTATTCCCTCTCGATACAAGGTTTAGGCTAGCAAGGTTATTTGAAACAAACACAAGTATGAAGCGGTGCAGCAAAACTCACATAAAAGACATATTGTAAACATTATAAGACTCTACACGTCTTCCTTGTTGTTCAAACTCTTACTAGAAATTATCTAGACCTTAGAGAGACCAATTATGCAAACCAAATTTTAGCAAGCTCTATGTATTTCTTCATTAATAGGTGCAAACTATATGATGCAAGAGCTTAAACATGAGCACAACAATTGCCAAGTATCAAATTATTCAAGACATTCTACCAAATTACTACATGTAGAATTTCCCGATTCCAACCATATAACAATTTAACGAAGAAGATTCAACCTTCGCCATGAATATTATGAGTAAAGCCTGAGGACATATTTGTCCATATGCAACAGCGGAGCGTGTCTCTCTCCACACAATGAATGCTAGGATCCACTTTATTCAAACAAAACAAAAACAAAAACAAACCGACGCTCCAAGCAAAGTACATAAGATGTGATGGAATAAAAATATAGTTTCACTAGAGGAACCTGATAATGTTGTCGATGAAGAAGGGGATGCCTTGGGCATCCCCAAGCTTAGACGCTTGAGTCTTCTTGAAATATGCAGGGTGAACCACCGGGCATCCCCAAGCTTAGAGCTTTCACTCTCCTTGATCATATTGTATCATCTCCCTCTCTTGATCCTTGAAAACTTCCTCCACACCAAACTCAAAACAACTCATTAGAGGGTTAGTGCACAATCAAAATTCACATGTTCAGAGGTGACATAATCATTCTTAACACTTCTGGACATTGCACAAAGCTACTGAAAGTTAATGGAATCAAAAAATCCATCAAGCATAGCAAATCAGGCAATACGAAATAAAAGGCAGAATCTGTCAAAACAGAACAGTTCGTAAAGACGAATTTCTAAGAGGCATCAGACTTGCTCAAATGAAAATGCTCAAATTGAATGAAAGTTGCGTACATATCTGAAGATCACTCACGTAAATTGGCATAATTTTCTGAGTTACCTAGAGAATTAGGCCCAGATTCGTGACAGCAAAGAAATCTGTTTCTGTGCAGTAATCCAAATCTAGTATGAACCTTACTATCAACGACTTTACTTGGCACAACAATGCACAAAACTAAGATAAGAAGAGGTTGATACATTAGTAACAACTTCCAAGACTCAAATATAAAATAAAAGTGCAGAAGTAAAATCATGGGTTGTCTCCCATAAGCGCTTTTCTTTAACGCCTTTCAGCTAGGCGCAGTGTGTATCAAGTATTATCAAGAGACGAAGCATCAACATCCTAATTTGTTCTAATGATAGAATCAAAAAGTAACTTCATTATCTTTCTAGGGAAGTGTTCCATACCTTTCTTGAGAGGAAATTGATATTTAATATTACCTTCCTTCATATCAATGATAGCACCAACAGTTCGAAGAAAAGGTCTTCCCAATATAATGGGACAAGATGCATTGCATTCAATATACAAGACAACAAAATCAACGGGGACAAGGTTATTGTTAACGGTAATGCGAACATTATCAACTCTCCCCAAAGGTTTCTTTGTAGAATTATCAGCAAGATTAACATCCAAATGACAATTTTGCAATGGTGGCAAGTCAAGCATATTATAGATCTTTCTAGGCATAACGGAAATACTTGCACCAAGATCACATAAAGCATTACAATCAAAGTCATTGACCTTCATCTTAATAATGGGCTCCCAACCATCCTCTAACTTCCTAGGAATAGAAGTTTCGCGATTTAATTTCTTCTCTAGCTTTTATGAGAGCATTTGTAATATGTTTTGTGAAAGCCAAATTTATAGCACTAGCATTAGGACTCTTAGCAAGTTTTTGTAAGAACTTTATAACTTCGGAGATGTGGCAATCATCAAAATCCAAACCATTATAATCTAAAGCAATGGGATCATTGTCCCCAATGTTGGAAAAAAATTCAGCGAGTTTATCACAGATTTCAGAGTTTTAGTTTCAGGCAGTTTTCGCGCTTTGCATTAGAAGTGGAAACATTGCCAACACCAATTATTTTATCATTAATAGTAGGAGGTGCAGCAACACGTGGAGCATTAGCATTACTAGTGGTGGTAATAGTCCAAACTTTAGCTATATTATCTTCTTTAGCATTTTCTTCTTTTTCCCACCTAGCACGCAATTCGGCCATCAATCTTATATTCTCATTAATTCTAACTTGGATGGTATTTGCTGTGGTAACAATTTTATTATTATGATTTTCATTAGGCATAACTTTCGATTTCAAAAGATCAACATCAGCAGCAAGACTATCGACTTTAGAAGCAAGTATATCGATTTTCCCAAGCTTTTCTTCAACAGATTTGTTAAAAGCAGTTTGTGTACTAATAAATTCTTTAAGCATGGCTTCAAGTCCAGGGGGTGGATTCCTATTATTGTTGTAAGAATTCCCATAAGAATTACCATAACCGTTACCATTATTATAAGGATATGGCCTATAGTTGTTACTAGAATTGTTCCGGTAAGCATTGTTGTTGAAATTATTATTTTTAATGAAGTTTACATCAACATGTTCTTCTTGAGCCACCAATGAAGCTAACGGAACATTATTAGGATCAATATTTGTCCTACCATTCAAAAGCATAGACATAATAGCATCAATCTTATCACTCAAGGAAGAGGTTTCTTCGACAGAATTTACCTTCTTACCTTGTGGAGCTCTTTCCGTGTGCCATTCAGAGTAATTAATCATCATATTATCAAGGAGCTTTGTTGCGTCGCCAAGAGTGATGGACATAAAGGTACCTCCAGCAGCTGAATCCAATAGGTTCCGAAGAAAAATTCAGTCCTGCATAAAAGGTTTGGATGATCATCCAAGTAGTCAGTCCATGGGTTGGGCAATTTTTAACCAAAGATTTCATTCTTTCCCAAGCTTGGGCAACATGCTCATTATCCAATTGTTTAAAATTCATTATGCTACTTCTTAAAGATATAATTTTAGCAGGGGGATAATATCTACCAATAAAAGCATCCTTGCATTTAGTCCATGAATCAATACTATTCTTAGGCGAAGATAGCAACCAATCTTTAGCTCTTCCTCTTAGTGAGAAAGAAACAATTTTAATTTTATAATGTCACCATCTACATCCTTATACTTTTGCATTTCACATAATTCAAAAAATTATTAAGATGGGCAGCATCATCAGAACTAACACCAGAAAATTGCTCTCTCATAACAAGATTCAGTAAAGCAGGTTTAATTTCAAAGAATTCTGTTGTAGTAGCAGGTGGAGCAATAGGTGTGCATAAGAAATCATTATTATTTGTGGTTGTGAAGTCACACAACTTAGTATTTTCAGGAGTACCCATTTTAGCATAAATAAAGCAAACTAGACAAAGTAAATGCAAGTAACTAATTTTTGTGTTTTTGATATAGCAAACAAGATAGCAAATAAAGTAAAACTAGCAACTAATTTTTTTGTGTTTTTGATTTAGTGCAGCAAACAAAGAAAGTAAATAAAATAAAGCAAGACAAAAACAAAGTAAAGAGATTGGAGGTGGAGACTCCCCTTGCAGCGTGTCTTGATCTCCCCGGCAACGGCGCCAGAAAACAGTCTTGATACGCGTACAGCACGCGAGTTGGGAACCCCAAGAGGAAGGTGTGATGCGTACAGTGCAAGTTTTCCCTCGTAAGAAACCAAGGTTTATCGAACCGGTAGGAGCCAAGAAGCACGTTGAAGGTTGATGGCGGCGAGATGTAGTGCGGCGCAACACCAGGATTCCGGCGCCAACGTGGAACTGCACAACACAACCAAAGTACTTTGTCCCAACGTAACAGTGAGGTTGTCAATCTCACCGCTTGCTTAACAAAGGATTAGATGTATAGTGTGGATGATGATTGTTTGCAGAAAACAGTAGAACAAGTATTGCAGTAGATTGTATTTGATTAAAAGAATGGACCAGGGTCCACAGTTCACTAGAGGCGTCTCTCCGATAAGATAAATAGCATGTTGGGTGAACAAATTATAGTTGAGCAATTTGACAAATAAAGAGGGCATGACCATGCACATACATGATATGATGAGTATTGTGAGATTTAATTGGGCATTATGACAAAGTACATAGACCGCTATCCAGCATGCATCTATGACTAAAAAGTCCACCTTCAGTTATCATCCGAACCCCTTCAGTATTAAGTTGCAAACAAAGACAATTGCATTAAGTATGGTGCGTAATGTAATCAACAACTACATCCTTAGACATAGCATCGATGTTTTATCCCTAGTGGCAACATCACATCCACAACCTTAGAACTTTCTCACTGTCCCAGATTTAATGGAGGCATGAACCCACTATCGAGCATAAATACTCCCTCTTGGAGTTACTAGCAAACACTTGGCCGAGCCTCTACTAATAACGGAGAGCATGCAAGATCATAAACAACACATAGGTAATAGATTGATAATCAACATAGCATAGTATTCTCTATCCATCGGATCCCAACAAACACAACATATAGCATTACAGATAGATGATCTTGATCATGTTAGGCAGCTCACAAGACCTTACAATGAAGCACAATTAGGAGAAGACGACCATCTAGCTACTGCTATGGACCCATAGTCCAGGGGTTGAACTACTCACTCATCACTCCGGAGGCGACCATGGCGGTGAAGAGTCCTCCGGGAGATGATTCCCCTCTCGGCAGGGTGCCGGGCGATCTCCTGAATCCCCGAGATGGGATTGGCGGCGGCGGCGTCTGGGAAGGTTTTCCGTATCGTGGCTCGGCTGGGGTTTCGCGACGAAGGCTTTAAGTAGGCGGAGGAGATAGGTCAGGGCCACACGAGGGCCCCACACGACGGGCAGCGCGGCCGGGCTTGGGCGCGCCCTGGTGTCTGGCCACCTCGTGGCCCCACTTCGTATCCTCTTCGGTCTTTTGGAAGCTTCGTGGAAAAATAGGCCCCTGGGCGTTGATTTTGTCCAATTCCGAGAATATTTCCTTACTACGATTTCTGAAACCAAAACAGCAGAAAACATCAACTGGCTCTTCGGCATCTCGTTAATAGGTTAGTGCGGAAAATGCATAAATATGACATAAAGTATGCATAAAACATGTAGATATCATCAATAATGTGGCATGGAACATAAGAAATTATCGATACGTCGGAGACGTATCAGGTACCATTACAATTTCGTGACACGTTTGCCAGAACATAGCACCTAGCCGAAAACAGAAAATTTTGCACTTTTACCTGGGATGATTGGTTTTGAAGACAAAATGCAACACTTTCCGTTTTCGGCCAGGTGGTGTGTTCTGGCAAATGTGCCACATAATTGTAATTGTACCTGGCAAAGGCACAATCGAGCGGTGTGTTTTGGCAAACGCCAGAAAATAATGGTGTCATGTAGCAAATTTTCCCTTAAATTTATTATGTAAACCCCTATGATCAATTGAATCTTGCATACATCAAACAGATAACCTTTTAAACGACACACAGGTTCAGATACAACTCGAACACACACCCATACTCAAATAGATAGCCTCATGTTTAGAGCATCTCCACTCGTCTCCCCGACGAGGCCCCGAGCCCGTTTTTCCCATCCAGACGGCAAAATTCGGCCCAGTCGCGATTCCGGTTCCTCGTTTTCGCCCGGATTTGGCCCTTCATCCATCCGGCGAGCCCATGCCATTCCCGGTCCCCCGAGGCGCGCTCGGGGACTCCGGATGAAAGAATTTGGCACGAAACGTCGTGTGGACCCTCGTAGTCGACGACAGGAAAGCCAAATCCTGTCGATTTCCCTCCAATTTGCTTGCATATCCCCATTCCCTCCCGAATTTGTGGATAGGCATCTCCATTGTCCTCCTCGTATTCTCGTCCACCACCATGCCGCCGAAGGCGAGGAAGCCGCGGGTGAAGAAGGAGCGGCTGCCGGGTGTGTCCAACGCACAGTGGGCGGCGGACGAGCTCCGACGCCAGATCGAAACAAGCGCTAGGGCGGAGAGGGAGAAAAAAATCTCCGCGAAGAGGGCAGTGGTGTTCGTCGAGGACGAACAAGCGAGGAAGATCTCCATGGCCATGAGCATGGGCCATGCTCGCGGCGGCGGCGCCGCCATGTTCCCCGGCCAATGGCCGATGCAAGGTACAAACAGTTCCCCGTCGACTTTCTCCCCTTCGAGCTTCTCGCCGTCGTCGCCTACCATGTTCCAAGAGGCCACCTACGGCCAAACGTACAGGTTCACGCCGTCGCCGCCCGAGCTCGCCGTCGGCAACCTGAACGAGAACTAGTACGAGGGCACCTCGCCAGCCCTGCGACGAGGACCACTCCCATTCGGTGCGATGGCGGCGCCGAACGACGAGGTGATCCACGAGATGATCAACTCCGGCTCCATGGCCACCGCTGCGAGCCCGAGGTTCTTCACGCAAGAGGAGGCGAGGGCGACGGCAGCTATCGCGGCGCGCAACGACTGGGTGGAGGATGTGGCCGACGGAAGCCAAGTGATACGTCCAAAATGTATCTACTTTCCCGAACACTTTTGCTATTGATTTGCCTCTAATTTGTGTATTTTGGATACAACTAACACGGACTAACGCTATTTTCAGCAGAATTGCTCTGGTGTCTTGTTTTTATGCGAAATTCAACTTTCGGAAAATCCTCGGAATTTATACCAAAGGGCCTATTTTACGAAGACTCACGGAGCCGAAGGGCAGGCACAGGGAGGCCCGGGGCCCCCGGGCGCTAGGCCGGCGCGGCCTGGAGGGGCGCCGCCCTAGCGTGTGGCCCTCGGCTGCCCTCGACACCCTCCGGACTACTTAAAGGTTTCGATCTAAAAACGAGGCGGAAGTCGAAGTCACCAGAAACCCTCCAGTACGCCGCCACATCGCGAAACTCCGTCTCGGGACCGGAAACTCCGTTCTGGCACTCCGCCGGGACGGGGAATTGGAGGAGATCATCGCCATCATCACCACCGACACCTCTCCATCGGCCAGCAATGCTTCCCCCATCCATGTGTGAGTAATTCCCCCGTTGTAGGCTGAAGGGGATGGCAGGGATTGGATGAGATTGGTCATGTAATAGCATAAGATTGTTAGGGCATAGTGCCTAGTGTCCGTAATTGGTACTTTGATGATATTGTTGCAACTTGTTATGCTTAATGCTTGTCACTAGGGCCCGAGTGCCATGATCTCAGATCTGAACATGTTATTGTTTCATGATGATATTCATTGTTTTATGATCTTACCAAGTTGTATACACATGTCGCTGTCCGAACCCCCCGAAGTGACAGAAATCGGGACAACCGGAGGGGAAGGCGGTGATGTGAGGATCACATGTGTTCACGAGAATGTTAATGCTTTGCTCGGTACTTTATTAAAAGGAGTACCTTAATATCCGTAGATTCCCTAGAGGCCCGGCTGCCACCGGCTGGTAGGACAAAAGATGTTGTGCAAGTTTCTCATGCGAGCACGTACGACTATATACGGAACACATGCCTATTGATTGATTAGTACTTGGACACCATTTTATTATTATCTGCAAATGCCCTGTTTGATTGTTACATGAGTTTCTCTCATCCATGCAACGCCCGTCATCCATCCTGTGCCTACAGTATTTTAATCCTGCATTTCTGTAATCACTACTTTGTCTTTGTTACTCTGTCTGTTATTTCACTCTTGCTATAAAACTGTTACTTGATAAACTCTTGCGAGCAAGTCTGTTTCAGTGCAGCTGAATTGACAACTCATTTAAGGCTTTCAAGTATTCTTTGTCTCCCTTGTGTCGAATCAATAAATTGGGTTTTACTTCCCGCGAAGACTATTGCGATCCCCTATACTTGTGGGTCATCAAGACTATTTTCTGGCGCCGTTGACGGGAAGCATAGCTTTATTTGGAAGTTCACTTGGATTGATATTGTTTGCTCCAAATTCTCCATCATGGGTAAATCTCGCGATTCTAAAGTCGCCATATTACCATCCACTACAAGAAAAGGTACAACTCGAGTACCTCTGCTCTTGATTCACCGCTGTAAGTCAACTTGTTTCACCACCACAAGCTTCACTTGCTGGTACTTCTGCTGAATCTGAAAATTCTCATAATATTGATGATGTTTCTTGTGCTTGATGATAGTGGTTCATTGGGATCCTTTCTAGATGCTACAATTGCTAGGTCTAGACAAATTGAAAATGCTGAAACTCCCAATGAAAATGCTGCTACACTGTTAATTCACCTGAGTTGATTATTCTAGCGATGATCCTGATGAGGATTATGTGGAACTTAATGATGATTTTATTGATAAATGCAATGCTATTACTGATGCAAGAAAAATTAAAAAGTTTCTCACAACATACTGTTAGATATAAACTCCTGATCCTAAATTTGCCACATCTCCTATATGCATTAAGGATAAAGATTATGATTTTCTCTTGATCTATCTCATATAGCTATTGTTGAGAAAACACCCTTTTGTGGTACTGAAAAAGAAAGTGTTGTAGAACACATGAATGAACTTTCTTCTATGAGTAGCTTGTTTTCTGATGATGTCAAGATGCGCACTTATTTCGTTGCTAAATTTTTTCCTTTCTCATTAAAGGATGATGCTAAAACTTGGTATAATAATTTGCCTCCTGGCCCTATTAAAAGTCCAGGTGATTTGCTTGATGTTTTCTTTCGGAAATACTTTCCTGCTAGTGCTCAACATGTTGCTTTACGAAAATTTATAGCTTTGACCAGGAAGATGGAGAGAAATTGCCAGAAGCTTGGGCAAGATTTTGCTCTCTTATCAGAGCTCGACCTGGACATGATTTGGAAAAGCATGATTTACTTCATATATTTTATAGTGGACTAACCGTTGAGTCTAGAGCATATTTGGATAGTTGTGCTGGTTGTTGATGTCTACTGGAGCTTCTATTCTTGTAGACAGTGTTGGGCCTCCAAGAGCAGAGGGTTGTAGAACAGCAGAAAGTTTCCCTTAAGTGGATCACCCAAGGTTTATCGATCTCAGGAGGAAGAGGTCAAAGATATCCCTCTCAAGCAACCCTGCAACCACAAAGCAAGAAGTCTCTTGTGTCCCCAACACACCTAATAGGTGCACTAGTTCAGCGAAGAGATAGTGAAATACAGGTGGTATGAATAAGTATGAGCAGTAGTAACGGTGCCAGAAAAGTGCTTTGCTACCCAGGACTGGCGTGTGGTTGATGGTGGTAATATTGCGGACAGTACAGATGCAGTAAAACAGTAAACAAGCAGCGATAGCAGTATTTAGGAACAAGGCCTAGGGATTATACTTTCACTAGTGGACACTCTCAACATTGATCACATATGAGAATAAATAGATGCTAGACTCTACACTCTCTTGTTGGATGATGAACACCACTAATTGCGTAGGGCTACAAGAACCCTCAATGCGGAGTTAACAAGCTCCACAATATTCGATATTCATGTTTAAATAACCTTAGAGTGCAAGATAGATCAACACAACCAAACCAAGTACTAACATAGCATGCACACTGTGACCATCACCACACTATGAAAGGAGGAATAGATCACATCAATACCATCATAGTAATAGTTAACTTCATAATCTACAAGAGATCACAATCATAGCATAAACCAAGTACTTCATGATGCACACACTGCCAACATTACATCATGGAGGAGGAATAGACTACTTTAATAACATCACTAGAGTAGCACATAGATGAATTGTGATACAAAACTCATATGAATCTCAATCATGTAAGGCAGCTCATGAGATCATTGTATTGAAGTACATAGGGAGAGATTAACCACATAGCTACCGGTACAGCCCCGAGCCTCGATGGAGAACTACTCCCTCCTCATGGGAGACAACAGCGTTGATGAAGATGGCGGTGGTGTCGATGGAGGAGCCTTCCGGGGCACTTCCCCGTCCGGCGTGCGTGACAGAGAGTCCTGTCCCCCGGATCTTGGCTTCGCGATGGCGGCTCTAGAAGGTTTCTCGTACCGTGGCTTTTCCGTCTCGAAGATTTAGGTCGAGGGGCTTCTTATAGGCGAAGAGGCGGCGTCAGAAGGTCAACGAGGCGACGACACACTAGGGGGGCATGGGCCCCCCCTTGGCCGCGCGGTCATGTGTGGTGGGCTGTGGCCCCCTCTGGCCTCTCGGGTGGAAGCTTCGCGTGATCCTAAGATGCTGGGCGTTGATTTCGTCCGATTAGAGAATATTTCCTTACTAGGATTTCTGAAACCAAAAACAGCATGACAGGCCCTTCGGCATCTCGTCAATAGGTTAGTTCGGAAAAGCATAAATATGACATAAAGTATGCATAAAACATGTAGATATCATCAATAATGTGGCATGGAACATAAGAAATTATCGATACGTCGGAGACGTATCAGTTGTGTTTTCAGGAAAAGAACTCCAGACGAAGCTGAAGAATTATTGGCTAAAATAGACCGGAATCATGATGATTGTACTACACCTGAACCAACTCCGACGCCAATATTGAAGAAGAGGGGTTTAATTAAATTAAATGATGAAGATATGAGGGAAGAAGTCTCTCAAGGAGAAAGGTATTAAATCCGAAGATGTGAAAAATTTACCCCCCATAGAAGATATATGTGAGATAATTCCCCCTTCATCCATGATTGAGGTAAACTCTCTTCAACGCTTTACTAGGGAAGATATTCCGTATTCAAAACCTCCTGCTCAATGCTTAGATGAGTTTGATAATTATATTGTTTAGCAAGAAAATTTTAATATGAGAGTAGAGAATCATCTAATGGAAAATTCTCAAGCTATTAGCAATTTGCATGATATTGTGGAGAGAACCTCCAATGATGTTAAGATGCTTGTTAAACATTTTCAAATGGTTCAAACTCAAATTGATCAACTCACTAAAGTGCAAAATGACTTGTTAAAAAATAATTCTAAAGAGAAACATGCTTATGAAGTAACAACTAGAGGCGGTGTCTCAACCCAGGATCCTCTATATCTGAAGGGCACCCCAAAAGAGTTGAACAAGATTCTCAACGAATTGAACCTAGTGCTCCTTCTAAGAAAAAGAAGAAGAAACATAAAAATGTTGTAGAATCCTCTGAACCTGTTAATGATCCAAATAGTATTTCTATTTCTGATGCTGAAACTGAAAGTGGTAATGAACATGATAAAGATAATGATAAGAATGATGCTTCTGATAAAGAAGAGGTTGAAGATGAACCTGAAAAGCATGCTAAAAATAAAAAGTATACTAAAGAAGGTTTTATTGCTAAGAAACATGGTAATGAAAGAGAACCTTGGGTGCCAAAGCAAATGTCTTTTCCTGCTAAGAAACTAAAATCAAAGGAAGAAGAACACTACAATAAATTTTGCGATTGGATGAAACCTTTATTCTTGCAAATCCCTTTGACTGATGCTATTAAATTGCCACCTTATTCAAAGTATATGAAAGATATTGTCTCTAACAAAAGGAAAATCCCTAATGAGGAGATTTCCACTATGCTTGCTAATTACTCTTTCAATGGCAAAGTTCCAAAGAAGTTGGGCGACCCAGGTATACCGACTATTCCTTGTTCTATTAAAAATAATTATGTTAGAACTGCTCTATGTGATTTGGGAGCGGGTGTTAGTGTTATGCCTTTTTCTCTTTACAAGAGACTTTATTTAGATAAGTTGATACCTACTGATATATCTTTGCAAATGGCTGATAAATCTACTGCTATTCCTATTGGTATATGTGAGGATGTTCCTGTTCAAGTTACTAATAACTTGATATTAACTGATTTTGTTGTGTTGGAAATGCGAAGATGATAATATGTCTATTATTCTTGGGAGACCTTTTATTAACACCGCAGGGGCTGTTATTGATTGCAATAAAGGAAATGTTACTTTCAATGTCGATGACAAGGAGCATACCGTTTATTTTCCCAAGAGGATTGATAAAGTATGTGGAGTTAATACCATTTCTAATGTGAGAACTATCAAAGTGGGAACTATTGATTGTCCTATATATGAGCCTAAAGAAGGATATCAAAATCATATGATTGGATCCATATCGATACAATTCAAGGTAACATGATTGATTTGAGGTTTATTTCTTCTTATGCTATGTAAAATTTATTTGGTGGCAAGACTTGATCAACCTTGTTAACAAATACCTTTTATATGCATAGAGGAGGTAAACAACATCTCTTTCTTCCTCCACTTGTTCTACTTGCTGTAGCATTTTTATTTGCAAAGTTCCTTAGTTGTATAGAAATTTCAAAATCTTTTCCCCAGTAATAATAAATTTAATACCCAGAAATGTGCATTTTTCAAAGTTTTCAAAAATTCACAAAATTATACCGTTGGTCCTATTTTTTGAAGACGCACTGGAGCACTGGGGATGACCAGTGGGGCACCCAGGTGGCACACAGGCCGTGCGGCCAGCAAGGGCGCGCCACCCTGGTGTGTGGGTCCCCCTTTGCCCCACTTTTTCATCTCTTCCTCCCACTCTCTTCTCTCTCGAAAAAACCAGCACCAGCTTTCTCTCACGCGTTTCTGCTCAAGAGCTCAAGACTTCTCGATCTCTTTGCTCAGCCCAGATTTCTTTCCGAAATTTGGCACATTTGCTCTCCGAAAAGGAAGATGGATAATTATAACTTTGGGGAAGTGTTTGAGAGAGAGACGACAAGCACGGGAAGGCCCTCTAGGACCGCCACTCGATTTAGGCGATCCTATAATGAGGATGTCATCGCGCCAAGCTTCGAGCCCGAAGAGGACAATGGAGTCCCCAACGCTTCATCTTTCCCATGTTATGACTTTTTGAGTAATGCAGGGTTGCTGAATGATTTCTTGACCCTCGTTGATAAGGCGGGCTTAACCGCCTATATGGGAGATGAAAGGGAGCAATACCTCATGCTCACTAAAATCTTTGTTGAGAGCTTCAAGTTCAACAACAAGCACTATCACCCGACAGTTGCATTCAAGATCTATGGTAATCCTGTTACTATGAAATTGGAAGAATTTTGTGTTGCATTGGATATTGCCCCTGTAGGTACAGCGAAGAGGATTGAGGACAACCCCAGGGCCTTGCTGGAGCTCTATCGGGGGATCACCAATGATGATTGCCGCACCATTCAGTGTGGCAAGATAAGAAACATCCAACTCCCCGCCATTAAGTATTTTGCCTATTACATTGCTACTAGCATTCTTGGTAGGGAGAACACTAGCAATATTTCTAGCTATCATCTTGCCTTCTTAATTGCTGCACTCACTGGAGAGACACCTTATCATCTTGGTACTCTTATTGCTCGCCGCTTGTCTAACAGGGGGCCTATTTTTGGAGGAATTATTGCATCACGCATTTTAGCATATCTAGAACTTCCTCTTGACCCTACTGATGTGCCATTAACTCCTATAAGGCTTGATATTGCTGCTATGAAAAGCCATCGATTCGTTACAGCTGACTCTAGTTCAGATAATATGGTCTATAGAATGTTGTTTGCTGACGGGGATGAGAGGGAAATCCCTTTTCCACAGCCAGATTTGTTCAGTATTGACAGGAAACCATGGTCGCGCTCTAAGGAGGAGGTCGATGAGAAAATGAAGATACAAGGCTTCCACCAGCAGCATGACTCCGAGGACGCCGAGCCCTCCTACGACTACACCGTCACGTATCCGGGTGCTTCTTCCAGCACATACCCGGAATATGATCCATCCTCGTCGTACTACGGAGGTGCTACTTCATGGGCGCCATGGGGTTGAACTCCACTTAGGCCAAAAGCCTAAGCTTGGGGGAAGGTATACCGGCATCACTCATTCTTTGCATATTATGGTTTCTGGATACTTGTATATACTTGTTTAGTTTCTTTGAGTGGTTTTCTAATAAGAGGGAGATGATATTTGGGGAAGTGCTGCCTAAAAACAGATTCTGGACTGATACCAAAAAATTCTCAAAAACAGCCAGAACGTTATTTTGTGAAGCCAATTTTTTTGCATGTTCCCCAGGTTGTTATCTAACTTTCATTAGTTGAACACTTTTCGAGCTGAGCAGCAGAAGAATTTCTTAAAAATCGATTACTGTACTGCTGTCAAGTTTGACGAATTCCTGCTGCTTTGTGTTTATGTGACTTTTCTAGTTTTCATTTTCTTGTTTTTTCTTTGTTTCTTCCCTAAAACACAAAAAGACCAAAAATCATTCTGTTTTTTCTCTTCACCATTTGCTTATTTTGTTTTCTTGCATTTATTTTGCTTATTTGCTATCGTTGGTTTGCTATAAGAAAATCCAAAAAGATTTTGCTTTGTTTGCTTGTTTCCTTTTGTTCTTGTTTCAAATTCGAAAACACCAAAATATTTGCTGTTCTTCTTTGGTTTTGTAAAGTTCATTTTGAGTTCAATGGTCTTCGGTGGCTGGAGCGTGGTTTTCATTTCATATTATCCAAGCTACACAAGTGAAAGGCAATAATGACGATCTACAACAATTTGACTGTGGTGAGAGGCTGGTATGAACTCTATTTGTTTTCATTTTTGTACATATACTCATCCATGTGAGCATGCTTAGTTGGTTCATGTGAGGTATGTGTCATTTAAGAAAGTCCAGTAGTTCATGATCTTTCATGTTTAGCTCCAATTTATTAATATGAGTAGCATGTCATGGATGTTTGCTTGCATTGTTTTATTCATAAATAGGTATGACATTGTGGTATCCTCCTCTGAATAATTCATTTGAATCGACTTGGCACATGCTCACGCATGCATATGACTGAACAAAAGTCAATTGAGCCTCGATGATTCACTTTGCCTCGAGTTCTTGTATCACTTTTATGCCTCCGTTAATTTATTTTGCCGCAAGCATGATTATGACAATACTGCTCTCTTGATTTGTCGCTCCCAGTCTATTGCTAGCCTTCACTTGTACTGAGCGGGAACGCTGCTCGTGCTTCCAAACCCTGAAAACCAAGTTTTCCAAAGTGTCCACCATAAATACCTATGCATGGCATTTCAAACCATTCCAAGTAAATTCTCATGCTACCTTTAAACCTTCAAAATGCTTCTCAATTTGTGTTAATGTTTTATAGCTCATGAGGAAGTATGTGGTGTTTATCTTTCAACCTTGTCATTTACTTTTGACAGACCTTCATAATAAGAGCTGGCAGGGGTGCCCAGCCCCAATTAATAACTTCACTAATAATTCTCTTCACATGTTTTGCGTTCATCAGTAAGCAACTTAATTTTGCAAATAGACACTCCTCCATGGTATGAGATTGATGGAAGGCACCCGAGGATTAGCCATGGCTTGTGTAAGCAAAGGTTGGGGGGAGTGTCACTCATAATAAAACTAAAGTACATGTGTAAACAAAAGAGAAGAGGGATGATCTACCTTGCTGGTAGAAATAACATCCTTCATGGGAGCCGCTCTTGAAATCTGGTTGGCGAGGTAGTTGGTGTACCCATTACCATTCGTTGACAACAACAAACACCTCTCAAAATAATTTTACTCCTGTTTTAAAATGAAAAGCTCTAGCGCATGTTAATCCCTGCTTCCCTCTGCGAAGGGTCAATCTTTTACTTTCATGTTGTGTCACCATCCTTTCTTTGAGCACTTTCTTGAGAGGACAACTGTCATTCTTAGTATAATATGCTTGTCCCAAAATATGATTGTGTGGTATAACTTTGATGCTTTTATCTTTGACAATCTCTATTTCTAGTCTTTCTATGAATTTCAGGTGCCTGGCATTTATGTTTTGCTGTTCAAATTCGGGCAAGTGAGATACCACTTTATCATACCCTTTTATGAACATTGCAATCCTGCTTATAGACATGATTCATGATGCTTATTATTAATTGTTGGTACCTTTCCATGATTGACATAGCTATTAGATGATCTTATTTGCATGTATCTTATTATGAACTGCCTAAGTGTTAGCCATATCATGAGAATATTTACATCATATGAGCAAATGTGTTCGTGAAAGTTCTTTTATCGCACTCAGTTGTTAACTGAATTGCTTGAGGACAAGCAATAAGCTAAGCTTGGGGAGTTGATACGTCCAAAACGTATCTACTTTCCCGAACACTTTTGCTATTGCTTTGCCTCTAATTTGTGTATTTTGGATACAACTAACATGGACTAACACTGTTTTCAGCAGAATTGCTCTAGTGTCTTGTTTTTGTGCAGAAATTCAACTTTCGGGAAAATCCTCGGAATTTATACCAAAGGGCCTATTTTACCAGAAGACTCACGGAGCGAGAAGGGCAGGCAGGGGAGGCGACACGCGTCTGACACGCGACCGTTGGGAACCCCAAGTGGAAGGTGTGTTGCGTACAGCAGTAAGTTTCCCTCAGTTAGAAACCAAGGTTTATCGAACCAGTAGGAGTCAAGAAGCACGTTGAAGGTTGATGGCGGCGAGATGTAGTGCGGCGCAACACCAGGGATTCGGCGCCAACGTGGAACTGCACAACACAAATACTTTGCGCAAGCAGTGAGGTTGTCAATCTCACCGCTTCTTTGTAACAAAGGATTAGATGTATAGTGTGGATGATGATTGTTTGCAGAGAACAGTAGAACAAGTATTGCAGTAGATTGTATTTTAGATGTAAAGAATTGGACCGGGGTCCAGTTCACTAGAGGTGTCTCTCCCATAAGATAAATAGCATGTTGGGTGAACAAATTACGGTTGGGCAATTGACAAATAGAGAGGGCATGACCATGCACATACATATTATGATGAGTATAGTGAGATTTAATTGGGCATTACGACAAAGTACATAGACCGCTATCCAGCATGCATCTATGCCTAAAAAGTCTACCTTCGAGGTTATCATCCGAACCCCTTCCGGTATTAAGTTGCTAACAATGAGACAATTGCATTAAGTATTGTGCGTAATGTAATCAATAACTACATCCTCGGACATAGCATCAATGTTTTATCCCTAGTGGCAACAGCACATCCATAATCTTAGAGGTTTCTCTCACTCCCGATTCACGGAGACATGAACCCACTATCGAGCATAAATACTCCCTCTTGGAGTTACAAGCATCAACTTGGCCAGAGCATCTACTAGTAACGGAGAGCATGCAAGATCATAAACAACACATAGATATAAATTGATAATCAACATAACATGGTATTCTCTATTCATCGGATCCCAACAAACACAACATATAGCATTACAGATAGATGATCTTGATCATGTTCGGCAGCTCACAAGATCAGACAATGAAGCATAATGAGGAGAAGACAACCATCTAGCTACGCTATGGACCCATAGTCCAGGGGTAGACTACTCACTCATCACTCGGAGGCGACCATGGCGGCGTAGAGTCCTCCGGGAGATGAATCCCCTCTCCGGCGGGTGCCGGAGGCGATCTCCTGAATCCCCGAGATGGGATTGGCGGCGGCGGCGTCTCGGAAGGTTTCCGTATCGTGGCTCTCGACTGGGGGTTCACGACGAAGGCTATTTGTAGGCGGAAGGGCAGGTCAAGGGGCGTCACGAGGGGCCCAGTTGACAGGTCGGCGCGGCCAAGACCTGGGCCGCGCCGCCCTACCTCCTGGCCACCTCGTGGCCCCACTTCGTTGACTCTCCGATCTTCTGGAAGCTTCGTGTGAAAGTAGGCCCTGGGCGTTGATTTCGTCCAATTCCGAATATTTCCTTACTAGGATTTCTGAAACAAAAAACAGCACAACTGGCTCTTCGGCATCTCGTTAATAGGTTAGTGCCGGAAAATGCATAAATATGACATAAAGTATGCATAAAACATGTAGATATCATCAATAATGTGGCATGGAACATAAGAAATTATCAATACGTCGAGACGTATCAGCATCCCCAACTTGTTTATCGAAGGTAAACGATAACAAAGATAATTTCGGAGTGACATGCCATCATAACCTTGATCATACTATTGTAAGCATATGTAATGAATGCAGCGATCAAAACAATGTAAATGACATGAGTAAACAAATGAATCATATAGCAAAGACTTTTCATGAATAGTACTTCAAGACAAGCATCAATAAGTCTTGCATAAGAGTTAACTCATAAAGCAATAATTCAAAGTAAAGGTATTGAAGCAACACAAAGGAAGATGAAGTTTCAGCGGTTGCTTTCAACTTATAACATGTATATCTCATGGATAGTTGTCAATGTAAAGTAATATAACAAGTGCAATATGCAAGTATGTAGGAATCAATGCACAGTTCACACAATTGTTTGCTTCTTGAGGTGGAGAGAGATAGGTGAACTCAACAATAAAAGTAAAAGAATGGTCCTTCAAAGAGGAAAGCATCGATTGCTATATTTGTGCTAGAGCTTTGGTTTTGAAAACAAGAAACAATTTTGTCAACGGTAGTAATAAAGCATATGTGGCATGTAAATTATATCTTACAAGTTGCAAGCCTCATGCATAGTATACTAATAGTGCCCGCACCTTGTCCTAATTAGCTTGGATTAGGGATTATCGCAATGCACATGTTTTAACCAAGTTTCACAAAGGGGTACCTCTATGCCGCCTGTACAAAGGTCTAGGAAAAGCTCGCATTGGATTTCTCGCTATTGATTATTCTCAACTTAGATCCATACCGGGACAACATAGACAGATAATGGACTCCTCTTTAATGCATAAGCATGTAGCAACAATTAATTTTCTCATATGAGATTGAGGATAATTGTCCAAAACTGAAACTTCCACCATGGATCATGGCTTTAGTTAGCGGCCCAATGTTCTTCTCTAACATTATGCAATGCTCTAACCATTTTAGCATCTCCCTTACTTCAGACAAGACGAACATGCATAGCAACTCACATGATATTCAACAAAGAGTAGTTGATGGCGTCCCCAGGGACATGGTTATCGCACAACAAGCAACTTAATAAGAGATAAAGTGCATAAGTACATATTCAATACCACGAGTTTTAAGCTATTTGTCCCATGAGCTATATATTGCAAAGGTAGAGGATAGAAATTTAAAGGTAGCACTCAAGCAATTTACTTTGGAATGGCGGAGAAATACCATGTAGTAGGTAGGTATGGTGGACACAAATGGCATAGTGGTTGGCTCAAGTATTTGGATGCATGAGAAGTATTCCCTCTCGATACAAGGTTTAGGCTAGCAAGGCTATTTGAAACAAACACAAATGAACCGGTGCAGCAAAACTCACATAAAAGACATATTGTAAACATTATAAGACTCTACACCGTCTTCCTTGTTGTTCAAACTCAATACTAGAAATTATCTAGACCTTAGAGAGACCAAATATGCAAACCAAATTTTAGCATGCTCTATGTATTTCTTCATTAATAGGTGCAAAGTATATGATGCAAGAGCTTAAACATGAGCACAACAATTGCCAAGTATCACATTATCCAAGACATTTTAGCAAATTACTACATGTATCATTTTCCAATTCAAATCATATAACAATTTAACGAAGAAGAAACTTCGCCATGAATATTATGAGTAAAGCCTAAGGACATATTTGTCCATATGCAACAGCGGGCGTGTCTCTCTCCACACAATGAATGCTAGGATCCATTTTATTCAAACAAAACAAAAAAAAACAAAAACAAACCGACGCTCCAAGCAAAGCACATAAGATATGACGGAATAAAAATATAGTTTCGGGGAGGAACCGATAATGTTGTCGATGAAGAAGGGGATGCCTTGGGCATCCCCAAGCTTAGGCTTGAGTCTTCTTGATATATGCAGGGGTGAACCACCGGGGCATCCCCAAGCTTAGAGCTTTCACCCTCCTTGATCATGTTGTATCATCTCCCTCTCTTGATCCTTGAAAACTTCCTCCACACCAAACTCAAAACAACTCATTAGAGGGTTAGTGCACAATCAAAATATACATGTTCAGAGGTGACATAATTATTCTTAACACTTCTGGACATTGTACAAAGCTACTGAAAGTTAATGGAATCGAAATATCCATCGAACATATCAAAACAGGCAATGCGAAATAAAAGGCAGAATCTGTCAAAACAGAACAGTTCGTAAAGACGAAATTTATTGAGGCACCAGACTTGCTCAAATGAAAATGCTCAAATTTAATGAAAGTTGCGTACATATCTGTGGATCACTCACGTAAATTGGCATAATTTTCTGAGTTACCTACAGAGAATTTTCCCAGATTCGTGACAGCAAAGAAATCTGTTTCTGCAATAATCCAAATCTAGTATGAACCTTATTATCAACGACTTTACTTGGCACAACAAAGCACAAAACTAAGATAAGGAGAGGTTGCTACAGTAGTAAACAACTTCCAAGACTCAAAATAAGAATAAAGGTACTGTAGTAAAAACATGGGTTGTCTCCCATAAGCGCTTTTCTTTAACGCCTTTCTAGGCGCAGAAAGTGTGTATCAAGTATTATCAAGAGACGAAGTGTCAACATCATATTTTGTTCTAATAATAGAATCAAAAGGTAACTTCATTCTCTTTCTAGGGAAGTGTTCCATACCTTTCTTGAGAGGAAATTGATATTTAATATTACCTTCCTTCATATCAATGATAGCACCAACGGTTCGAAGAAAAGGTCTTCCCAATATAATGGGACAAGATGCATTGCATTCAATATCCAAGACAACAAAATCAACGGGGACAAGGTTATTGTTAATGGTAATGCGAACATTAATAACTTTCCCTAAAGGTTTCTTTGTAGAATGATCAGCAAGATTAACATCCAAATAACAATTTTTCAGCGGTGGCAAGTCAAGCATATTATAGATTTTCTTAGGCATAACAGAAATACTTGCACCAAGATCACATAAAGCATTACAATCAAAATCATTGACCTTCATCTTAATGATGGGCTCCCAACCATCCTCTAGCTTTCTAGGAATAGAAGCTTCGCGTTCTAATTTCTCTTCTCTAGCTTTTATGAGAGCATTTGTAATATGTTTCGTGAAAGCCAAATTTATAGCACTAGCATTAGGACTCTTAGCAAGTTTTTGTAAGAACTTTATAACTTCAGAGATGTGGCAATCATAAAAATTCAAACCATTATAATCTAAAGCAATGGGATCATCATCCCCAATGTTGGAAAAAATTTCAGCAGTTTTATCACAGGCAGTTTCAGCAGTTTTAGCAGTTTCGGACAGTTTCTCGCGCTTTGCATTTGAAGTGGAAACATTGCTAACACCAGTTCTTTTATTATTAATAGTAGGAGGTGCAGCAACTTGTGGAGCATTAGCATTGCTAGTGGTGGTAATAGTCCAAACTTTAGCTATATTATCTTCTTTTTCATTTTCTTCTCTTTCCCACCTAGCACGCAATTCGGCCATCAATCTTATATTTTCATTAATTCTAACTTGGATGGCATTTGCTGTAGTAACAATTTTATTATTATGATTCTCATGAGGCATAACTTTTGATTTCAAAAGATCAACATCAGACAAGACTATCGACTTTAGAAGCAAGTATATCAATTTTCCCAAGCTTTTCTTCAACAGATTTGTTGAAAGCAGTTTGTGTACTAATAAATTCTTTAAGCATGGCTTCAAGTCCAGGGGGTGTGTATTATTGTTGTAAGAATTCCCATAAGAATTACCATAGCCGTTGCCATTATTATAAGGATATGGCCTATAGTTGTTACAGAATTGTTCCGGTAAGCATTGTTGTTGAAATTATTATTTTTAATGTAGTTGACATCAACATGTTCTTCTTGAGCAACCAATGAAGCTAACGGAACATTATTAGGATCAATATTTGTCCTATCATTCACAAGCATAGACATAATAGCATCAATCTTATCACTCAAGGAAGAGGTTTCTTCGACAGTATTTACCTTCTTACCTTGTGGAGCTCTTTCCGTGTGCCATTCAGAGTAATTAATCATCATATTATCAAGAAGCTTTGTTGCTTCGCCAAGAGTGATGGACATAAAGGTACCTCTAGCAGCTGAATCCAATAGGTTCCGCGAAGAAAAATTCAGTCCTGCATAAAAGGTTTGGATGATCATCCAAGTAGTCGGTCCATGGGTTGGGCAATTTTTAACCAAAGATTTCATTCTTTCCCATGCTTGTGCAACATGCTCATTATCCAATTGTTTAAAATTCATTATGCTACTCCTTAAAGATATAACTTTAGGAGGATAATATCTACCAATAAAAGCATCCTTGCATTTAGTCCATGAATCAATACTATTCTTAGGCAGAGATAGCAACCAATCTTTAGCTCTTCCTCTTAATGAGAAAGGGAACAATTTTAATTTTATTATGTCACCATCTACATCCTTATAATTTTGCATTTCACAAAGTTCAACAAAATTATTGAGATGGGCAGCAGCATCATCAGAACTAACACCAGAAAATTGCTCTCGCATAACAAGATTTAGTAAAGCGAGGTTTAATTTCAAAGAATTCTGCTGTAGTAGCAGGTGGAGCAATAGGTGTGCATAACAAATCATTATTCTTTGTGGTTGTGAAGTCACACAACTTAGTATTTTCAGGAGTACCCATTTTAGCAATAAATAAAGCAAACTAGATAAAGTAAATGCAGCAACTAATTTTTGTGTTTTTGATATAGCAAACAAGATAGCAAATAAAGTAAAACTAGCAACTAATTTTTTTTGTATTTTGTTTTAGTGCAGCAAAGAAAGTAGTAAATAAAATAAAGCAAGACAAAAACAAAGTAAAGAGATTGCGATGTGGAGACTCCCCTTGCAGCGTGTCTTGATCTCCCCGGCAACGGCGCCAGAAAAGCGTACGGCACGCGACCGTTGGGAACCCCAAGTGGAAGGTGTGATGCGTAGCAGTAAGTTTCCCTCAGTTAGAAACCAAGGTTTATCGAACCAGTAGGAGTCAAGAAGCACGTTGAAGGTTGATGGCGGCAAGATGTAGTGCGGCGCACCGGGGATTCGGCGCCAACGTGGAACCTGCGACACAACCAAGATACTTTGCCCCAACGAAACAGTGAGGTTGTCAATCTCACCGGCTTGCTGTAACAAAGGATTAGATGTATAGTGTGGATGATGATTGTTTGCAGAGAACAGTAGAACAAGTATTGCAGTAGATTGTATTTCAGATGTAAAATTGGACCGGGGTCCACAGTTCACTAGAGGTGTCTCTCCCATAAGATAAATAGCATGTTGGGTGAACAAATTACAGTTGGGCAATTGACAAATAGAGAGGCATGACCATGCACATACATATTATGATGAGTATAGTGAGATTTAATTGGGCATTACGACAAAGTACATAGACCGCTATCCAGCATGCATCTATGCCTAAAAAGTCCACCTTCAGTTATCATCCGAACCCCTTCGGTATTAAGTTGCTAACAAGACAATTGCATTAAGTATTGCGCGTAATATAATCAATAACTACATCCTCGGACATAGCATCAATGTTTTATCCCTAGTGGCAACAACACATCCATAATCTTAGAGGTTTCTCTCACTCCCCCAGATTCACGGAGACATGAACCCACTATCAAGCATAAATACTCCCTCTTGGAGTTACAAGCATCAACTTGGCCAGAGCATCTACTAGTAACGGAGAGCATGCAAGATCATAAACAACACATAGATATAAATTGATAATCAACATAACATGGTATTCTCTATTCATCGGATCCCAACAAACACAACATATAGCATTACGGATAGATGATCTTGATCATGTTCGGCAGCTCACAAGATCCGACAATGAAGCATAATGAGGAGAGACAACCATCTAGCTACGATATGGACCCATAGTCCGGTAGACTACTCACTCATCACTCCGGAGGCGACCATGGCGGTGTAGAGTCCTCCGGGAGATGAATCCCCTCTCCGGGGGTGCCGGAGGCGATCTCTGAATCCCCGAGATGGGATTGGCGGCGGCGGCGTCTCGGAAGGTTTTCGTATCGTGGCTCTCTGGGGGGTTTCGCGATGAAGGCTATTTGTAGGCGGAAGGGCAGGTCAAGGGCGTCACGAGGGGCCCAGGACAGTCGGCGCGACCAAGACCCGGGCCGCGCCGCCCTACCTCTGGCCACCTCGTGGCCCCACTTCGTTGACTCTCTTCTTGGAGCTTCGTGTGAAAATAGGCCCAGGGCGTTGATTTCGTCCAATTCCGAGAATATTTCCTTACTAGGATTTCTGAAACAAAAAACAGCAGAAAACCAACTGGCTCTTCGGCATCTCGTTAATAGGTTAGTGCCGGAAAATGCATAAATATGACATAAAGTATGCATAAAACATGTAGATATCATCAATAATGTGGCATGGAACATAAGAAATTATCGATACGTCGGAGACGTATCGGAGGCCAGGGCCCCCCGGACGCTAGGCCGGCGCGGCCTGGAGGGCGTGCTCCGCCCTGGCGTGTGGCCCTCGGCTGCCCTCTAACGCCCTCCTGGACTACTTAAGGTTTCGATCTAAACGCGAGGCGGAAGTCGAAGTCGCGAAACCCTCCGTGCGCCACCACATCGCGAAACTCCGTCTCGAGACAAGAAACTCCGTTCGGCACTCGCAAGGACGAGAATTGGAGGAGATCATCGCCATCATCACCACCGACACCTCTCCATCGACCAGCAATGCTTCCCCATCCATGTGTGAGTAATTCCCCGCTGTAGGCTGAAGGGGATGGTAGGGATTGGATGAGATTGGTCATGTAATTGAAGGAGATATGCCCAAGAGGCAATAATAAAAGTGGTTATTATATATCTTTATGTTTATGATAAATGTTTATATGTCATGCTATAATTGTATTAACCGAAACATTAGTACATGTGTGATATGTAAACAACAAAGAGTCCCTAGTATGCCTCTTAACTAGCTTGTTGATTAATGGATGATTAGTTTCATAATCATGAACATTGGATGTTATTAATAACAAGGTTATGTCATTATATGAATGATGTAATGGACACACCCAATTAAGCATAGCATAAGATCACGTCATTAAGTTATTTGCTATAAGCTTTCAATACATAGTTACCTAGTCCTTATGACCATGAGATCATGTAAATCACTTATACCGGAAAGGTACTTTGATTACACCAAACGCCACTGCGTAAATGGGTGGTTATAAAGGTGGGATTAAGTATCCGGAAAGTATGAGTTGAGGCATATGGATCAACGGTGGGATTTGTCCATCCCGATGACGGATAGATATACTCTGGGCCCTCTCGGTGGAATGTCGTCTAATGTCTTGCAAGCATATGAATAAGTTCATAAGAGACCACATACCACGGTGAGTAAAGAGTACGGAGAGACGAGGTTAAACAAGGTATGAAGTGATACCGATGATCAAACCTCGGACAAGTAAAATATCGCGTGACAAAGGGAATTGGTATCGTATGTGAATGGTTCATTCGATCACTAAAGTCATCGTTGAATATGTGGGAGCCATTATGGATCTCCAGATCCCGCTATTGGTTATTGGTCGAGTGAGTACTCAACCATGTCCGCATAGTTGCGAACCGTAGGGTAACACACTTAAAGTTGGATGTTGAAATGGTAGAACTTGAATATGGAATGGAGTTCGAATATTTGTTCGAGTCCCGGATGAGATCCCGGACATCACGAGGAGTTCCGGAATGGTCGGAGAATAAGATTCATATATAGGAAGTCATTTTATGAGATTTAAAATGATCGGAAGGTTCTATGGAAGGTTCTAGAAGGTTCTAGAAAAGTCCGGAAGAAACCACTAAGGAAGGTGGAGTCCCGGAGGGACTCCACCTCCATGGCCGGCCAACCATAGAGTGGGAGGAGTCCCAAGTGGACTCCCCTATGGGGGCCGGCCACCCATGGAAGGGGGAATCCCACCCAAGTGGGATTCCCACCTTGGGTAGGTTTCCCTATCACATGGAAGGTTTTGGGTTGGGTCTTATTCGGAGACTTGTAGTCCAACACTTGGGGCTTCCACCTATATAATGAGGGCCAAGGGGAGGGGGGGCCACCCCAACCACCAAGGTGGCCCCTAGATGGCCGGCTCTCCCCAAACCCTAGCCGCCCCGCTCCTCCACTTCCCGCACGCTTAGCGAAGCTCCGGGGATTTCTCCACCACCACCGACACCACGCCATCGTGCTGTCGGATTCAAGAGGAGCTACTACTTCCGCTGCCCGCTAGAACGGGGAGGTGGACGTCGTCTTCATCAACAACGAATGTGTGACCGGAGGTGCCCGTTCGTGGCGCCGTGATCAAGATCTTCTACGCGCTTTTGCAAGCGGCAAGTGAACGTCTACCGCAGCAACAAGAGCCTCATCTTGTAGGCTTTGGAATCTCTTCAAGGGTGAGACTCGATAATCCCCTCGTTGCTACCGTCTTCTAGATTGCATCTTGGCTTGGATTGCGTGTTTGCGGTAGGAAAATTTTTGTTTTCTATGCAACGTTATCCTACAGTGGTATCAGAGCCGTGTCTATGCATAGATGGTTGCACGAGTAGAACACAATGGTTTTGTGGGCGTTGATGCTCTTGTTGTCTTTAGTTTGAGTACTTTGCATCTTTGTGGCATAGTGGGATGAAGCGGCTCGGACTAACTTTACATGACCGCGTTCATGAGACTTGTTCCTCGTTCGACATGCAACTTGTATTGCATAAGAGGCTTTGCGGGTGTCTGTCTCTCCTACTATAGTGAAGATTCAATTTACTCTTCTATTGACAACATTAGTATCACTGTTGTGGTTCATGTTCGTAGGTAGATTAGATCTCTCTCGAAAACCCTAAACCACGTAAAATATGCAAACCAAATTAGAGACGTCTAACTTGTTTTTGCAGAGTTTGGTGATGTGATATGGCCATAATGTGATGATGAATATGTATGAGATGATCATTATTGTATTGTGGCAACCGGCAGGATGGTTGTCTTTAAATTTCATGTTGAGTAGTATTTCAAAGTAGTTGTAATAGTTGCTACATGAGGTGAACAACCATGAAGACGGCGCCATGGACCTTGACGCTACGCCGACGATGATGGAGATCATGCCCGAAGATGATGGAGATCATGTCCGTGCTTTGGAGATGAAGATCAAGGCGCAAAGACAAAGGGCCATATCATATCACATATGAATTGCATGTGATATTAATCCTTTATGCATCTTATTTTGCTTAGAATGCGACGGTAGCATTATAAGATGATCCCTCACATTAATATCAAGATAATAAAGTGTTCTCCTCGTATGCACCGTTGCTAAAGTTCGTCGTTTCAAAGCATCTCGTGATGATCGGATGTGATAAATTCAACGTTCATATACAACGGGTGTAAGCCATGTTGCACACACACGGAATACTTGGGTTTGCTTGACGAGCCTAGCATGTACAGACATGGCCTCGGGACAACGGAAACCGAAAGGTTGAACACGAGTCATATGGATGATATGATCAACATGTTGATGTTCACCATTGAAGCTACATCATCTCACGTGATGATCGGTTTTGATGTAGTGGATTTGGATCGTGTACCACTTAACAACTATGAGGGATGTTGTATTAAGTGGGAGTTCATTAGTAATTAGATTAAAACATGAACTAATTATCATAAACATAGCCTGAGTAGTATTTTGAATTAATTTTGTAGTATTGGCATCCGTTTTCTACCATGCGCTAGTCTTGTAATTGAGATAGAAATACTGTTAATATCTGATAAGAAACTTTACGGACTGGTACCGTATTGTTAAAGAATCAAGAAATGATTAAGTCTTATTGCAAACTTTTAGTAAACCTCACATTGTTGATTCAAAAGAGCTATGGTTTCAATTAGTACCTAAAGTTATCTTGTCTCCGTGAAACTTGAAGTTCAAATATGTTTGAAAAGTAAGGAGCTGAAAATTTAGTTTGAGAAATAATCAAGGTATGAGATATATATATCTAAAACCTTATTGCAAGATGATAGAATATAATTTGGTGAGACTACATAAACTCATAAGTTTTATGGGAATGTATGAAGGTTGAAGCGCCAGGCGTCCCAATCCTCCAACTATTGGGGCACTAACGATATTAGCATATCCATGAAGTGATCGTCCTTAGTATGCACCATTGCTAAAACTCGTCGTTGAAGCATCAAGTGATGATCGGTGTTGTAGATTCTACGTGTGCATACAATGGTGCAAGCGGATTTGCACATGCGAATACTAAGGTTATACTTTACGAGCCTAGCATGTACAGACATGGTCTCGAAAAGTCGTCATGATATGATGGATAAAATTATGAGTGAAATTGTTCATCATATTAAAAGGTTACTAATAGTGAAATCCGGAACACTTGTCATATGATGATTAACTTCAAAATAAGAACCTCAAGGTTATTGGTATTTGACCAACAAACCTAGAAGTAATTGATGTTGAAGTATTTTTCTGAATAATGAGGAAAACTAAAAGAGAAACTACAAAAGTTTATTGGCAGAAAGAAAGAAAAGACTAGAAAGTCTAGCTCGGGTGTATATAATTGATATACATGTTATGGTTGTATTCCTAGTTAGGTCACACTATAAAATTCTTGGGTATTAGTACTATATTGGTTGGTATGAAGTGTCATACAAAAACAACACAATACAAGAATACAATGGCCTAAGTAGTGACAAGGAATATGATAGAATGCACTGTTGGAACAAAATAAAGTGTTATTATGTTAGTCGTTAGCATTCTATCTAGCCCTTAGAATTTATAATAAAGAACTTAATAATTGTTATTTTGCTCGGTCAAATGAAAACAATGAGTTGTTCAAATTATGACATTACTCCATATACGATGGATAAGTTATTATAAAACTTAATGGTGAAACACACATACATAACAGCTAAAATGCCATAAGGCAAATGATTTGAATTCCACTTATTTGTGGAACCGCCATTTAGGTCATGTTAGAAAGGAACGCATGAAGGAACTCCATGCAAATGGATTTTTGGAGTCATTTGATTTTTGAATCATTTGGCACTTGCAAATCTTTTCTAAAGAGAATGATTAAAATACCGTTCATAGGCCAAGAGTTGAACGGGCAACTAACTTAGTGAAAACATACATGATGATATATGTGGTTCACTGGGCATAGTTGTGTGGGAGATTCTTCTACTTCATGAAAACTTCCAACAATAAATTGAGTATATATATGTGGATATATTCGATAAGAAAGAAGTTTGAAACATTTGAATGGATTCAAATAAATTTCAGCATGAAGTGGAAATCATCGTAATAGAAAAATCAAATATCTATGATTGGATCATTGGGAAAATATTTGAATTACGAGTTTTAGCGAACATCTAAGAGAGTCATGAAATTGTTCTACAACTCACATTTCTTGGAGTATCATAATGATGATACAGTGAGAGATGTATCCAAACCTTGTTGGATCAATGATGAGATAAAATATTGATGCCATTATATTTTTTGTGGATTATGCTTTAGTGACTACCGCTTTTACACTTAATAGAGCATCATCATGATCCGTTGAAATGACACCATACGAGTTATGGCATGGGTATGAATCCTAATAGTCTTTTCTTAAATTTTGGTATGCATAGCATAAGTAAATAAGTTTACAACCAAAATCGGATGAATGTCTTTGTTGGTTATCCCAGAGAATTGATTGGGAATTCTTCCCACTATGAAGACAAAGACAAAAGTTTGTCAATGTTTCTTATTTCCAAGAAATTGTTTCTAGCGAAGTATTTGAGTGGGAGGACAATAGAACTTGATAAGTTTTATGAACTTGAGTATAATGATCAGAGTAGTGCAGCATTGGAATTAGTTCCGGAAGCGGCCACAACGATCATGAATCCCATGACTACAAAGTGTTTTAGCCATGGAGATCGAAGTACATATTGAACCTTGTAGGTATGGTTTACTTTGTGATCAAATAAATGATTTGTGGACAAAGGATTGATTTTGAACAATGATAAACCAACTACAAACAAAGAAGTTATGATGGGCCCTGACTCCGTTAAAATGGCTAATAAGCTATGAAATCCAAGATAGATGAATACTTTTTGGAAGTAAATGGATCTATAAAATTGATGGACTTGGATGAAATATCATTGAAGAAGCTCGACTTGTCGAAAAGTTGTTTACGACAAAGTTCAAAGAGTTGACTACGATAAGATTAGATCTTCCATAGCAATGCTTATAGTCTATGTGGATTATTCTAGTAATCACTACATATTTCTTTTATGAGATATGCTAGTAGGATGGCAAGATACATTACTTAACAGAAGTGTGTATTAAAGGTGTATACAAGATACAACCAAAAGTTTTGCTAGTCCGTGGAATACTAGATAGGTATACGAACTTCAATTGGATGAAGTAAGTATCGCGGAGTTGGAATCTTCACCAGATGAAATCTTCAAAGAGTTTTTGATTTCATCAGAGACGATGAAGAGGCTTGCATTTGCAAGAAATTAAGTGGGAGCGCTGAGACATATTTATAATACTTTATGTAGATGACATATAGTTGGTTATAAAGGATGTAATTATATACTTGATTAAAAGATTTCATTGAGAATTAACTTCAATGAAAGGATATGGACTGAAACATATTTAGTGTCAAGATCTATGAAGATAGATTGGAATACATAATAAGTTTAAGTCAAAGTACATAGGAATATTAAGAAGGTGTTCTTTTCATGTGAAGGTTTAACAAGACTTGAGTGTATTTGACACTCGATGAGTAAAAACACATGAGTGATTTTAGATCACGAAGAATATGTACAAAATCAGATGTCCTGTGCTCTAAAAGTTAGGAGCATATACCAGAATAATTCATGTGATGATTATTGGACAAACAGTAGGAATATCCTTGAAGATCCAAGGATATATATATATAATTTTATATGGTGTAATGACAAACAAATCAATGTAATGTGTTGCACCGATATTAGTTTGGTCATATATAAAATAAATTTCAATCTCAATTAGGCTAAGTGTTGTTTAAAAGGTAGCACAATGAGATAGAAGTTGTCTATGCTAGATTTAGAAGAGTTCTAAATATTGTGACGGATTCTACAAAAAGAAGGCAGAGTATGTCATTGTTTTGACAATGACAAAGGATGTTAAGTCAAGAGGTTCTTTAAGAACTTGGTTTAGTTCCGACGAGAACTTTGAAGCTATATTGTGTGTGACAATATTAGTAACATATTTCAGACCGCGGAATTAAGGTTCCACCAGAAGACCAAACATATTTAATGCCGACTCATTTGAAAATGAGTGATGTGTTGAGACGCAAATGAATTTCAAAATACATACGTTTCTGAGCGTGTCAGATCCGTTAACTAAAACCTCTCCCGTGAGCAAAACATGATAAAGCACCGGAAGGCCAAGGTGTTATATATTTACATATGTAAACTAGATTATTGACTCTAGTGCAAGTGGGAGACTGAGATATGCCCAAGAGGCAATAATAAAAGTGGTTATTATATATCTTTATGTTTATGATAAATGTTTATATGTCATGCTATAATTGTATTAACCGAAACATTAGTACATGTGTGATATGTAAACAACAAAGAGTCCCTAGTATGCCTCTTAACTAGCTTGTTGATTAATGGATGATTAGCTTCATAATCATGAACATTGGATGTTATTAATAACAAGGTTATGTCATTATATGAATGATGTAATGGACACACCCAATTAAGCGTAGCATAAGATCACGTCATTAAGTTATTTGCTATAAGCTTTCAATACATAGTTACCTAGTCCTTATGACCATGAGATCATGTAAATCACTTATACCGGAAAGGTACTTTGATTACACCAAACGCCACTGCGTAAATGGGTGGTTATAAAGGTGGGATTAAGTATCCGGAAAGTATGAGTTGAGGCATATGGATCAACAGTGGGATTTGTCCATCCCGATGACGGATAGATATACTCTGGGCCCTCTCGGTGGAATGTCGTCTAATGTCTTGCAAGCATATGAATAAGTTCATAAGAGACCACATACCACGGTACGAGTAAAGAGTACTTGTCGGGAGACGAGGTTGAACAAGGTATAGAGTGATACCGAAGATCAAACCTCGGACAAGTAAAATATCGCGTGACAAAGGGAATTGGTATCGTATGTGAATGGTTCATTCGATCACTAAAGTCATCGTTGAATATGTGGGAGCCATTATGGATCTCCGGATCCCGCTATTGGTTATTGGTCAGTACTCAACCATGTCATAGTTCCGAACCGTAGGGTGACACACTTAAAGTTGGATGTTGAAATGATAGAACTTGAATATGGAATGGAGTTTGAATATTTGTTCGGAGTCCCGGATGAGATCAGGACATCACGAGGAGTTCCGAATGGTCGGAGAATAAGATTCATATATATAGGATGTCATTTTATGTGAATTAAAATGCGGAAGGTTCTATGGAAGGTTCTAGAAGGTTCTAGAAAAGTCCGGAAGAAACCAGCCAACCCTAGAGGGGGAGGAGTCCCAAGTGGACTCCCCTCCGGCCACCCCCCCACATGGAAGCCACCTTGGGTAGGTTTCCCTATCACATGGAAGGTTTTGGGTTCGGGTCTTATTCGGAGACTTGTAGTCTTCCAGTGGCCACCTAATAAGGAAGGAAGGGGTTACTACACCCCAAAACCACAACCCGAACACCGGAAGTGGCATCCCCTCCTGATGGCCGAGCCCCCTCACTCCTCCGCATCTCCCCATGTCCCCCTCCATAGAGAAACACACCACAACCCCCCGAATCATAGAGCTACTAGACATTTGGAGCGTGAATGTAACCAAATGTGGCTGTACGGAGGTGCTGCCCGTTCGTGGCGCCGGAGGGATCGTGATCAATCATAATAGTCTCCTCATGATCATTGATAACTTGCAAAGCTATATTCATTTAGATAAAACTTGTACTAAACAAGGAAGAGTAAAAGACATGATGAAGCAAATCACAATATAATGGTTTGATCACAACAACTCAAATGCTTGCTTAAGATGGAGGGAAATAGGTGACTCAACATAAAGTAAAAGACAGGCCCTTCGCAGAGGGAAGCAGGATTAAATCATGTGCTAGAGCTTTTCAGTTTTGAAATCATATAAAGAGAATGAAAGTAACATTTTGAGAGGTGTTTGTTGTTGTCCTCTAACCCCCTTGCCGGACAAACCTTCAAAGAGCGTCTCCCATTTTATTTTTATTTTGTGTGGCACTCCTTCCAACCTTTCTTTCACAAACCATGGCTAACCGAATCTCGGGTGCCAACAATCTCATACCATGAAGGAGTGCCTTTTTATTTTAGTTTTATTATGATGACACTCCCCCCAACCTTTGCTTACACAAGCCATGGCTAACCGAATCCTTCGGGTGCCGTCCATCAATCACATACCATGGAGGAGTGTCTATTTAGATTAATTAATTTGGATGGGAATCCCATTGCCGCTCTTTTTGCAAAATTATTGGATAAGCGGATGAAGCCACTAGTCCATTGGTGAAAGTTGTCCAACAAGATTGAAAGATAAAACACCACATACTTCCTCATGAGCTATAAAACATTGACACAAATAAGAGATAATAAATTTTGAATTGTTTAAAGGTAGCACAAGTATTTACTTGGAATGGCAGAAAATACCATGTAGTAGGTAGTTATGGTGGACACAAATGGCATAGGTTTGGGTTTAGGTTTGGATGCACGAGAAGTGTTCCCTCTCAGTACAGTCTTTGGCTAGCAAGGTTAATTAGCAAGCATAAGAGTCGAGGGAAACAAACAAATATACATGTGATAGAAATAATCATGCATCTTCCTTGTAAGCACAAACATTTTTAACTTCAGAATAATAAGCTATGAGCTAACAAGAAAGAAAGACAATGAAACAACTACATGTATTCCTCTTTTCTACTTAAACCTCAAAGTGTTGTTGCTATTGACCAATGCTAAGTTTGCCAAAACCAAATAGATTTATTCAATGCTCCCAAAGTGATACCAATACTAATAACAAGATCAATCATATAATAAGGATTGCAAACTAAAATAAGATGTGCAATATATAAATGATAAGACTTCTCATTAATATTCCATAACGATAACTCACACCAAGGGATACATAGACAACCAACTAAAGGAGAGATACTTCCAACGCAACCCATCTTATATGATAACTTCCCTACTCATGATATGACACTACTTGGTAAAAAGTAAAAGATAGTGATGATGTGATACCGCGGCACTCCCCAAGCTTGGAACAAACCAAGGGATGCCAATACCAATGATGAATTACTCCTTCGGCGATGGTGGTGATGAATTCCTCCCGCGCTTCTTACAGATCTCCTTCAGCTTCAGTTTCTCGGCTTGGCAATTCTGCACTAAGACTCGAAGAGATTCATTGTTATCTGAAGTTGGCGATGATGACCTTGTGATGGGGATCGAATAATATTCCAGCATTCTACGGAGTCGGTAATTCTCCTCCTGGAGTATCTCCACTTCTCTCCTCAGAGCCGGTATTGATCACAAAACTCATCAGTAGTCCGTAGAGCTTCTTCCAACACGGGAAAGAATCGAGGCTAAGAGCAGGTGGTAAGGTCCTGCAAGTTATGAGAGAAAGAACGTCGAGTGTCAACAGATCCCACCAAGATTTGCTTACTCCCAACGGCTTGCTGCTCTTGTTTTGATGACACCCTTTTCACTTCTTCCTCCGTTGCCCTTGTTGTTGGAGGCCATGGTGCTCCTAGATTGAAAATAGATCCTGGCAGAAACAGTTCGAAACAAAACACGTCGAGAAAGCGATATATGGACCTCCAGGGTCCGGGATTATATAGCATAAATTTTTACGACAAAAGGAAAGTACCAGTCGAACGAGTCGGAAAGAGCGGCGAGGCGGCCAGCTCATAGGGCGGCGCGGGCCAAGGCCGGGCCGCGCCGGCCTATGGGGCACGCCCTCGTGCGTCTCCTCCACTCCGTTTCGATCTCGTAATTTTTCATATTTTCCAAAAACAGCAAAAACATTGTTCGGAAAGTAAATCGCGAACTTTTTATTACCGTACTGTTACCTATTCAAAGTCGAGTTCTGCGGGCTGTCAATTTGACCTTTGATGAAAGCCTCGGTGTTTCCACTCGAATAATATCAACATCTACATTGTAAGAATCACCCGAGATATAATGCTTGAGTCTTTGTCCATTCACCACTTGCGTGGCATCGCCTTGGAGAGAGCTAATTTTAATTGCTCCTGAACGATACACCTCCTCAACAACATATGGTCCTTCCCATTTCGAGAGTAATTTCCCAAAGAATCTGAGACGAGACCGATACAATAGGACTTTATCCCCAATATTAAATTCTCTTTTGATAATCCTTCTATCATGCCATTTTTTAACTTTCTCTTTAAGAGTTTAGCATTTTCATAAGCTTCACTTCTCCATTCATCTAGAGAACTCAATTGCAACAACCTCTTATTACCGGCAAGTTTAGGATCTTTATTTAATTCTCTAACTGCCCAATAAGCTTTGTGCTCTAGTTCTAAAGGTAAATGACAAGCTTTCCCATAAACCATTTTATAAGGTGACATTCCCATGGGGTTTTTATAAGCAGTTCTATAAGACCATAGTGCATCCTTCAATTTACTAGCCCAATTCTTTCTAGTTTTATTAACAGTCTTTTCCAGGATAGATTTAATTTCTCTATTTGATAATTCTACTTGTCCGCTAGTTTGAGGATGATAAGTGGAAGCAATTCTATGATTAATACCATATTTAGCAAGAGTTTTTCTAAAACCACCATGAATAAAATGAGAACCTCCATCAGTCATAATATATCTAGGAACTCCAAATCTAGGAAAAATAATATCTAAGAGCATTCTTAAAGAGGTCTCACCATCAGCACTTTTTGTAGGTATGGCTTCCACCCATTTAGTAACATAATCAACACAACAAGTATATGAGTGTTACCTTGAAGAGGGAAAAGGTCCCATGAAGTCAAATCCCCAACAATCGAACGGTTCAATAACAAGAGTATAATTCATAGGCATTTCATTGCGTCTGGAGATATTACCAACCCTTTGACATTCATCACAAGATAAGATAAACTTCCTCGCATCTTTGAAGAGAGTCGGCCAATAAAAACCTGATTGTAGAACCTTTTGCGCGGTTCTATCTCCGGCGTGATGTCCTCCATAAGCACTACCATGACATTTACTCAATATCTCCTGTTGTTCATATTCGGGAACACATCTTCGCAGAATACCATCCACTCCTTCTTTATATAAGTGTGGGTCATCCCAAAATAATGCCTCAAGTCATAAAAGAATTTCCTCCTTTGCTGAGCTGAAAAGGTTGGAGGCAAGTACTTGGAAACAATAAAGTTAGCATAATCAGCATACCAAGGACTGTCTCACGAGCTCACCTTTATTACAGCCAATTGTTCATTTGGAAAACTATCGTTAACAGGAACATGATCATAAGCAATATTTTCCAATCTAGATAAATTATCAGCAACAGGATTATCAGCACCTTTCCTATCTACAATATGTAAATCAAATTCTTGCAACAGAAGTACCCATCTAATAAGCCTTGGCTTAGTATCTTTCTTTTGCATAAGGTATCTGATTGCAGCATGATCAGTATGAATAGTAACTTTTGAATCAACAATATAAGACCTAAACTTATCACAAGCAAAGACTACACTAATTCTTTTTCGGTAGTAGCATAATTTCTTTGAGCAGCATCAAGAGTTTTACTAGCATAATGAATAACATTCAATTTCTTATTTACTCGCTGTCCAAAGCGCAACAAAATCACTAGCATCACACATAATTTCAAATGGTAAGTTCCAATCAGGAGGTTCAACTATAGGAGCAATTGTTAAGGCTTTCTTTAGAGTTTCAAAGCTTCCTTACAATCATCATCAAAAACAAAAGGTACATCTTTTTGAAGAAGATTAGTAAGAGCTTTGAAATCTTGGAGAAATCTTTAATAAACCTCCTATAAAACCCAGCATGACCAAGAACACTACGAATACCTTTAACATCCCTAGGATAGGGCATCTTCTCAATTGCTTCAACTTTAGCTCTATCAACTTCAATACCTCTCTCGGAAATTTTATGTCCCAATACAATTCCTTCATTAACCATAAAGTGGCATTTCTCCCAATTAAGAACAAGGTTAGTTTCTTCACATCTCTGCAAAACTTTATCAAGGTTCCGCAAGCAATTATCAAAAGAATTCCCATAGACAGAAATATCATCCATGAATACCTCTACAATACTCTCGCAAAAGCCATGAAAAATAGCAGACATGCATCTTTGAAAAGTAGCAGGAGCATTACATAAACCAAAAGGCATACGTCTATAAGCATAAGTTCCATAGGGACAAGTGAAAGTGGTTTTCTCTTGATCCTTAGTTTTAACAGCAATTTGTGAAAACCCAGAATAACCATCAAGAAAGCAAAAGTGAGTATTCTTAGATAACCTTTCTAACATTTGATCAATAAAAGGCAAAGGGTAATGATCTTTTTAGTAACCTTATTAACTTTTCGATAATCAATGCACATTCTATACCCTACAACTACTCTTTGAGGTATGAGCTCATCATTATCATTAGGCACAACAGTCATTCCTCCTTTCTTAGGAACACAATGCACAGGACTAACCCATCTACTATCAGCAATAGGATATATAATACTAGCTTTAAGAAGTCTTAATACCTCATTTCTTACCACATCCATCATCTTAGGAATTAGACGATGCTGAGGTTCAACAACAGGCTTCGCATCATCTTCCATATTAATGGCATGTTGGCAAATAGAGGGAGAAATCCCCTTCAAGTCATCAAGTGTGTAGCCAATAGCTCCTCGGTGCTTCTTCAATATTTCCAATAACCTTTCTTCTTCAGACTCTGAAAGCTTAGAACTAATAATAACAGGATATATTTTCTTATCATCAATATGAGCATATTTAAGATTATCAGGCAAAGGTTTTAAATCAAAGACAGGATCTTCCTTTGGTGGCGGTGTTATACCCAGATCTTCCACCGGTAAATCATGCTTAAGAATAGGTTGACGAAGGAAAATTTCATCAAGCTCATCTCTTTCTTCCCTAAAACTTCACTCTCGCTATTCTCCAAATGTTGCTGCAAAGGATTATTATGAGCAAGAGAAATAGATGCACACTGTTCAAATTTAAAATCATTATTAGGCGGATCAATTTTATAAGGAGTTTTGGTAAATTTAGAGAATTAAACTCATAAGATTCACCAGCAAATTTAGTCAAAATTTTCTCTTTCTTGCAATCTATAATAGCTCCACAAGTATTTAGAAAAGGTCTACCAAAAATGATAGGACAATATTCACTAGCAGCAGAACCAAGTACCAAAAAGTCAGCAGGATATTTAATCTTACCACATAGAACTTCCACATCTCGAACAATACCAATTGGAGAAATAGTTTCTCTATTAGCCAGCTGAATAACCACATCAATATCTTCAAGTTCACAAGAACCAATTTCGTGCATAATCTCCGTGTAAAGCTCATAAGGAATAGCACTAATACTTGCACCAATATCACATAAACCATAATAACAATGATCTCCAATTCTAACAGATAGCATAGGAACACTAGCTTTCTTAGACTTATTAGGATGTGAAACAATATTAGAAGCATCTTCACAGAAAATAATATGACCATCCTCCACATTTTCAGTCACAAGATCTTTAACTATTGCAACAACAGGTTCAACTTTTATTTGTTCTTCGGGTTCTATAGGTTTCTTTTCACTTTTATGAACCGCACTATTTATAGAGCTCCTTCATTTTAGCAGGAAAGGAGTTTTTTCAATATAAGCTTCAGGAATAACATGATCAGGTTTCAACTACAACGCATTTATTAATAGATGAATCAATTTTATCTTTATACGGTTCATGATACTTATCAAAATTCTTCTTAGGCTATTCATAATGAGAGGCAAAAGCTTTATAAAGATTTGCAGCAACTTGAGAATCAAGACCATAAGTAGCACTCATATTACGAAATTTATCAGTATCCATAAAAGCTTCAATGCATTTGTAATCATAATTTATACCTGATTCTCTATCTTTGTCGTTCTCCCATCCTTCAGTATTCTCCTGGATCCGATTGAGAAGGTCCCTTTTAAACTCTTCTTTGTTGCGCGTGAATGATCAGAACAAGAAGTATCCAGCAAGGTCTTGTCTTCAAAAGAAAGTCTTGCATAGAAATTATCAATAATAACATTACCAGGAAGCTCATGAATGGGGCATTTGAGCATTAAAGACTTCAATCTCCCCCATGCTTGGGCAATACTCTCTCCATCATGAGGCCAAAAATTATATATGCGGTTCCGATCCTTGTGAATTTCACTTGGAGGATAGAACTTAGAATAAAACCGGGCACAATATCATTCCATTCAAGAGAATCCCCATTATCCAGTAATTTATACCAATGCGCCGCTTTACAGACATCGATATAGAGAATAGTTTCTTCCTCACTTCATCCATAGCAATACCTGCACACTTGAATAAACCGCATAATTCATGTAAGAACGACAAATGATCTCCAGGGTGGACAGTTCCATCCTGTATAACGGTTATCCACTACACGTTCAATAATTTTTATAGGTATTTTGTATGGTATTTCTTCCTCACCTGGCGCCTCATCCACTACCTTTGCAGTAGTAGTAGATTTCCCAAATAAACACTCGAGAAGATCTCTCCATAATGAATTATGGCAGCAGGCAGAAATAAAATCAGCACAAACAGTAAAGTTTCCCTTACCAATTCCACTTACCAATAGCGCTTCACTCCCCGGCAACGGCGCCAAAAATAGTCTTGATGACCCACAAGTATAGGGGGTGTATCGTAGTATCTTCGATAAGTAAGAATGTCGATCCCAACGAGGAGAAGGTGTTGACAAGCGGTTTCGATGAAGGATTCAACGTAAATGCTCTCAGACAAGTATTCAGGGGTTTTCATGTAATGAATAAAGTACGAGTAAGTAAAGTGCGAGAGTAACAATTGCAGCGAGTGGCCCAATCCTTTTTAGCACAAAGGACAAGCCGGTTTGTTTACTTATAATGACCAAATGTTCTCGAGGACACACGGGATTTTAGTCTAGTGCTTTCGCTACATACGGCTAATTAATCTTCATCGTTTTGATAAGTGTTGTGTGGGTGAACCTGTGCTAATGTACCGCCCTTCCTAGGACTAATACATACTTGTGATTATACCCCTTGCAAGCATCCGTAACTACAAGAAAGTAATTAAGATAAATCTAACCACAGCCTTAAATTCTGAGATCCTGCTATCCCTCCTGCATCGATATACCAACGGGGCTTAGGTTTGTCACTCCGGCAACCCCGCAATTGGCAAACGAGTACAAGATGCATTCCCTAGGCCCATAAAGGTGAAGTGTCGTGTAGTCGACGTTCACACGACACCACTAGAAGAATAACACCACAACTTAAATATCATAACATTGAATATTACTCAACCATACTTCACTACTAACATTTAGACTTCACCCATGTCCTCAAGAACTAAACGAACTACTCACGAGACATCATATGGAACATGATCAGAGGTGATATGATGATGAATAATAATCTGAACATAAACCTTGGTTCAACGGTTTCACTCAATAGCATCAATAACAAGTAGAAATCAATACCGGGAGAGTTTCCCCTATCAAACAATCAAGATCAAACCCAAAATGCTACGGCGGTGACGATGTGCAGCGGTGGAGACGGCGGTGATGATGATGAAGATGATGATGATGGTCATGGAGATGATGTCCAACTTGATGGCGGTGACGATGGCGTGATTTCCACCTCCGGAGGAATTTCCCGGTGGATCTCAGCCCGCCGGAGAGCTCTTTCCTCTGGTGTTCTCCGCCCCGAGGCGGCTGTCTTCGCGAGGTACCCTCTGGAGCTTAGGTCTTCGGGACGAAGCAGTTCGCGAAGAAAGGAGGCGAGAGGGGCTGTGGGCCCCCTCCTCACGGGGCGCGGCCGGGCCCGCGCCGGCCTGGGGTGGGCCACCTCGGGTCCCCTTAGCTCCCCTTCGGCTCACTTCGTCATCGGAAAAATAGGATTTTTGATATAATTTCCATCAACTGTTGATCTTCCGAAATATTGCATTCGGCGCTTTTTCCAGCAGAATCCGCTCCGGTGCTCGATCCTCCAATAATCATGAAACATGCAAAATAGATGAAATAACATAAGTATTATGTCCAAATATGAAATATATCAATGAATAACACAAATTATGATATAAAATAGTGATGCAAATTGGACGTATCAAGGGGGCGGCCACCCCAACAACCACCAAGGTGGCCGCACCCCTAGATGGCCGGCGCCCCTCTCCCCAAACCCTAGCCGCCCCGCTCCCACTTCCCGCATGCTTAGCGAAGCTCCGCCGGATTCTCTCCACCACCGACACCACGCCATCGTGCTGTCGGATTCAAGAGGAGCTACTACCGCTGCCCGCTGGAACGGGAGGTGGACATCGTCTTCATCAACAACCGAACGTGTGACCGAGTACGGAGGTGCTGCCCGTTCGTGGCGCCGTGATCAAGATCTTCTACGCGCTTTGCAAGCGGCAAGTGAACGTCTACCGCAGCAACAAGAGCCTCATCTTGTAGGCTTTGGAATCTCTTCAAGGGTGAGACTCGATAATCCCCTCGTTGCTACCGTCTTCTAGATTGCATCTTGGCTTGGATTGCGTGTTTGCGGTAGGAAAATTTTTGTTTTCTATGCAACGTTATCCTACAGTAATAGCATAAGATTGTTAGGGCATAGTGCCTACTGTCCGTAATTGGTACTTTGATGATATTGTTTCAACTTGTTATGCTTAATGCTTGTCACTAGGGCCAAGTGCCATGATCTCAGATCTGAACATGTTATTGTTTCATGATGATATTCATTGTTTTATGATCTTACAAGTTGTATACACATGTCGCTGTCCGGAACCCGAGGCCCCAAGTGACAGAAATCGGGACAACCGGAGGGGAAGCGGTGATGTGAGGATCACATGTGTTCATGGAATGTTAATGCTTTGCTCGGTACTTTATTAAAAGGAGTACCTTAATATCCAGATTCCCTAGAGGCCCGGCCGCCACCGGCAGTAGGACAAAAGATGTTGTGCAAGTTTCTCATGCGAGCACGTACTATATATGGAACACATGCCTATTGATTGATTAGTACTTGGACACCGTTTTATTATTATCTGCAAATGCCCTGCTTTGATTGTTACATGAGTTTCTCTCATCCATGCAACGCCTGTCATCCATCCCTGTGCCTACAGTATTTTAATCCTGCTGTTTACTGTAATCACTACTGCTGTCTTTGTTACTCTAATGCTGTTATTTCACTACTGCCACTGCTATAAAACTGTTACTACGATAAACTCTTGCGAGCAAGTCTGTTTCAGTGCAGCTGAATTGGCAACTCATGTTAAGGCTTTCAAGTATTCTTTGTCTCCCCTTGTGTCGAATCAATAAATTGGGTTTTACTTCCCGCGAAGACTGTTGCGATCCTCTATACTTGTGGGTCATCACCAAGCCGTCGAAGAAGAAGAAGAACAACCAACTCAAGCCGAGGTCGTCGATGCCAACCTGTCGACGGGAAAGAAGAAGAGGAAGAAGGACTCGCCGCCTGCCGAACCGCGTATCAAATGGACGGGGAAGGAAGAGGAGTGCCTCGCCGAAGTTTGGATGACAGTGTCCATGAACGGCATAACCGGGGTCAATCAGTCGTATGACACGTATTGGCTTCGAGTGAAGCAGGCGTTCAACGAACACAAGCTCGTCGATCCCTACTTCAAAAAGACGATCATGAACCGGGGAGACAAGGCCATGGGCACCCATTGGGGGATCATACAGACGACGTGCAGCAAATGGCATGGCATACAGGAGGAGATCGATACTCCCAAAGAGCGGCGCCGACTTCGAACAAAAGGTCAGCTTTCCCCACCGTGTCTGCCTGTGTAGTGATCGCCATGAGCTGACCCGTCTCGTCGTCCTCTTTTTCCCCAGATGCGTCGTGCTTTCGACATGTACGAGGACGACACCGGCTTGATGTTCAAGTTCCTGAACGTCTTCTCCCGCATCGAGAAGTGCGAGAAGTGGGCGGAAACCCGCAAGAACCTCGCCAAGAGCAAGACCGAACAGTACAACCCCGACGCTCCGGCGCCTGGCTCGTCGGATGGCCGCCCGAAACTCGGCCAGAAGAAGCTCAAAGACCTCAAAAAGATGGGCCATCCCGCCAAGAGGCTGCAGGCGTCGTTCGACAAGTGCTGGGCCGACGCGAGACGCCGCCGGGAGGACGACAAGTTCGACAGTGGAGGGAGATGCTCGCCAACCAAGGCGCCCGGATCGCCGGCTGAAGACGACGCGGCGAAGAAGAGGAACACAGACTTGGCGTTTCTGATGGGCGGCAACACGGACCTGATGGACGAGGAGACAAGGAATTGGTACGAGGGCCATCGCACTGACATCCTCCGATCCGCTCCGGTCAGTTCTTCGTCGTCTCCGGCTCCTACCTCTTCTTCCTCACCGTCTACGACGTCGACTGCCGCCCCCGACGTCGACTGCCACCGCTGCAACGTCGGCCGCCGCTTCGACCACGCCGTGTGAGGAAACTGGGCCGTCGGACACCGCCGTGCCAGGCGGGACTGCCGACGCTCCTGTTTCAGTGTAAATTTCCTCCGATCGCCGATCTGTGGCTGATCCTTTTGCCTATCAACTGGCCGTATTTGTTTGAATTTCGACTATGTCCGCCAAACTTTGGGGTGGACGACTGGAAATATGGTTCTCCCCACGACTTTATTTCGTCCAATCCGGCGGTTGTTTCATCCGGATTTCACCGTGGGGAGGCCAAACGAGTGGAGATGCTCTCACCCTCTTCTATTCACATGATAGATTCCTCCAAAATAGAGAACCAATCTGAGGTTGGGTGGTTAGGAGGGTGGTTGTACCCCCAGTGCATCAGAGTTTAAACCCCAAGTTTAACATTTGTGTGTTTCATAAAGGCGGAATATTCATTCAGTGGGAGACGACGTTCCCGTCAACAGCGAGGTGCTTATGGTGACTTCGTCAATTTCAAAATCTAGTCCGTCGGCTCAGTCTTCCGGAGGTGCTTATAGGGGTAGGGTGTGCGTTTGTGCGTTTATAGGGTGAGTGTATACGCATGTATGTAAGCGTCTGCGTTTATACTGCATTTCTCAACAAAAAAGATCCTCCAAAATAAATATCAGCTACAATGCACGAAATATTTTCTACTTGCGTTATATAAACGGGAACATGCCATCCCTAGGTAGGATTACCTCAAAAAAAAAGAATCCCTAGGTAGGCCGGTCGGACCCGGCCTTCCTTAGGCTGGTGCCAACGCGGGCTGGAGCGCGGGCGCTATCGCCCGCGGCGGGGCGCGAGGCGGGCGGGACGGGAGCGGGCGGTGGCTGGGTCGCCCGGCGGTAGCGCCGCGCCCCGCCCGCTACCGCCCGCGTTGGCGGCGTGAGTGAGGCGGGAGCGGGGCGGGAGGCGGGGCGGCGCGTTGGCGGGCCGGGGCGAGAGGGTGGCGGGCGAGAGGGCGGGCGAGATGGGGCGGTAGGCGGGCGGGAGTGGGGCGAGATGGGGCGGTAGGCGGGCGGGAGTGGGGCGGGAGCGGGGCGGTTGTGTGGCTAGCTGACGTGGCGCGACCTGATTCGTCCACGTCGCCTAGCCGTTGCTGGTTCAAAAACCCCTATAAATACCCCCATATGTTTCACTCACTCCACACCCATTTCATCTCCATTCATCACCTTCCCTCTCTCAAATCTTCTCCACCATGTCCGGTTGGACTCCACCAGATTTGACCACGTTCACCGATCTGCTTCACGACGGGTCACCAATAGACCTAGATGGTCTCTCTCCGACACATCGTCGCACCAATGCCGGTTCTTCGCCGCTTCCCCGAGTTTTATACCCCTCCGGCACACCTCCGGGGCCATATGGGCCATACGCTCCACCTCCGGGGCCATATGGTTCATACCCTCCGCCTCCGTATCCATGCCCCCAACCACCTCCAAATGCTCCACCTACAGGTAGTGGTAGTGGAACTGTACCTCCTTACCCACCTCCGTATGGTTCATACCCTCCACCTCCGTACGGTTCATACCCTCCACCTCCATATGGTCCGTACCCCCCAGCACCTTCTGAAGCTCCCGCTCCAAGCTCCGAGTCCAATGCCGCGGAAACAATCGTACCACCGCGTGCAAAGAGGCTTGACTGGACTGTCAAGGAAGAGGAAAAACTGGTACTTTACAAACCCATCACATATTTATTGCATTATTGGTTCTTGCTAGGATTTTTCACTAACAATATCTATTTCGGGGTAGGTTAATGCTTGGATTTTTAACTCCAAGGACTCTGTTGCCGGTAATTGCAAGACCGGCACAAGTTTTTGGGGTCAGATAGCTGCAACCTTCAACTCTACCTCGGATCCTTCCCGTCATCGGACCTCGAAGCAGCTGAAGGATCATTGGAACGCCTACAACAAGGAGGTGTCCCTGTTCAATGCATACCACATCCAAGAAACAAATATGCGTCAGAGTGGAGCAGACGATGATATGGTCATGAAGGCGGCAATGGAGAGGTACGCGAATGACACAAGAGTGACTCAGCCGTTCAGAAAGCACCACTGGTGGAATGCTGTAAAAAATGAAGCGAAGTGGAAAGGACAACATGGTCCTAGTAGTGGAACCGACTCCAGTTCCAAGAGAACCCGTCTAGGACCTTCTGGTGAGTACAGCTCTAGCGACGCCTCTAGCGACGCGACAGGCGACACGGAGGAAGAGCGTCCAACGGGCCGCGATAGGGCCAAGGCCGCGGCACGTAAGGAGGAGGAAGGGGAAGGAAACCTCATCAAGCAGTGAGGTAGGAAGTAAATCCTTCGCGATGAGTAACATGATGAAGAGTTTAGTGAAGGCTAAGCTATTCAAGCAATGGAACAAAATGAAAGACCGATCAACCGTCGACATGAGCGAAGCAGAAAAGCGCAAACATGCGAAGGCCATGAAGATGGTGGAAAAAGAGCTTGGTCTGGAAGATGATGACGATGAGGAGGAGGAGCAGGAACAAGAGGAAGAAGAGTAGAATTTTTATTTATTATGTAATTTTTAATATTTATTATGCAATTTTATTAATTATTATGTAATCGGTAACATTTTAAGTTGAATAAAATAATTTCTTGCATTATTTTGAATGTCTAAACAAAATCGAGTGAAATAACTTAATATGGAAAAGAAATGGTGATGTGGAGGAGAGAGAAGTGAGAGTGGGGACTATAGCCCATGCATTGGCAAGGTGGGGTGAGAGTGGGGTGAGAGTGGGGTGAGAGTGAGAGAAAAGCTGACGTGGCGGGGCGGGAGTCGGGCGGTGCATTGGCACCAGCCTTAGACCAAGCCAAATGCAATTAAGTCTCAGTGTACGTAAGTGTTTTCCGAGCGAGGTCAGCAAGATTGTTTTGAGATTTCGCGCATTAATCTCTTTCTCTCTCAACAGTCTACATCCCACCTCTATAGATGCCAACAGACCATCGATCTCGCTCCTTCTGTTAGATCCGCCTTGATATATAAAAGGGGGTCGATCTTGTGGGCGTGGGGAACACAACTAGGAGAAACCAATATCACAAAGGGAGAAAGACATAATCAGGGATGATAGCTAGAGAAGAGAGAGGTCAGGGGGGAGAAAGAGGGAGCTTTTTTACTTTGTGGGGAATGTTGTCTGGCTCGAGGCACAAAAACCTTGAGATTTGATCCGTGCAGATTGATCACCCTCGGACCAGGCTTCATTCCCCTCAAGTAAAGCTCCCTGCCTCCATAACGCGCTTCCTCGATGGTTTTTGGATCACACGGTCAAGATCCGGCAGGTGAGTTCTCTAGCTTGGGCATCGATCTGACAATTCTGAGTTTTGTTGTTATAGTTCTTTTAACGATGCTGCGTTGTGCAAGGATCATCAGCATATGATTTCTTCCTGTTCTGGGATGCAGATTGGTGTAATCATGAGCTTTTTGACCCAGTTGCTTGCATGATTTCTCCTTCTCTTTCTTTAAAGTATGAGCATCTGCTTAGAATTTTGGTCTTTTTCTTTGGTTACCTTTTCTCTGATCTATAAATCTGATAGGAAGAAAAAGGCGGAAAAGGTTCATGTACTATCATCAATTCATCATTGCCTTTACACGGGAGGATCTATTCGTCCGTACGTATTCTTCTCGTTCATCTTTCTTCCCCGTCCCTCTCTTTTCATCTTATAAGAATTCCTTGAGCAAACGAGAGTCGCCCAACTATGTCGGATTAATTCATGTTCTTCTTTTATGTGTATAGTTTAGTGAGCTGAAGGATAATGAAAGTGCCTGATTACTTGTTGTACCTTAATCTAATAATTTGTATTGTTCCCTAAGTTCATATCTATGTAAGAAACTCAAGAGAGGGTGTCAATTTAGATTTAATTCATGGCTTCAGTCTAGATTTCGATGTGTTTTTTTTATGCAGTGTAGATTGAGAAGTTCATATGATGCAAAGCTTTCGGCCTTTAAGCTTTCTTGAGGTACCCACACTGCCCTATGCGGTCATACAGCTATATCTAATCCGCGACAAATTTGCTCCTTCTCCTGAAGGCCACGAATCATAAACCGTTCAGCCTTTTGTTCATGCGTTTCTGTGATCGTCTTCTTCTTTTTGTGTCTTCATTCATTAATACATAGCACATGCAACTGATCATGCTGTCTAGGGACTACATTACTACACAGATGTAACTTTGCAATCCTATCTCCGTGCATGTGCTATTTTTACTGAGCTCTGAGACATTCTATGAATGTAAATGAGTCGGCGTATAGTAGCTGAAAGAAGCCAACTGTTAATGCTCCTGTCTTAGCGGCTCTATGAATGTACATGAGTGGGAGTATCCAACTCGAAGGAAAGTAATAACTAATAGTATTATTTATGATATATAGAACCATAGGTAGGATTGCTATATATATACTTGTCAGACAGGTAATGTTGCACCCTCTGCATATGAGCATTGCAAATTAATGACACAAGTACACTGTGTACAAGAGAATACATATAGGTGATACATTTACATATTCTCTAGTTCTGTACTACACATGTGGTGCAGTGTATGTAAGATCTTTATCTGCCGAGTCAAGTAATTGCAGAAGAAAAAGGCTACAATACCACATTGTGTTACTCACGTAAGTGTAGGTTATATTATTATTATTAATCGAGGAATTGCTGAACTAGCCCCTTCAATCAAACATGCTAATGATCTGGAAATGTTAATTATATCGATAAAACATAAAATGCATCTGCTTCCTTTCTTGTTTGTGAACAATAGTTTGGAAGCCTCTTTTGTACAGAAAGTTCTAGATCTCACTTTCATTTAATGGTCTTCTCCTATTTATGCTAATTTATGTCCACACACTGTCTGCAAGGTGCTAGGATACAAAGAACATAGACAGTACAACTACTACTCAGCTGCAAGCCTGGAAGTTGTTTCAGAACGCTATTTGAGTTAAGAAACTAAATCAGATTTGGCATATATAGTACTAGTGCTGCTGTGTCGTAAGTTACGACATTAATTTTGATTTATAACTGATTGCAGTTGCAGGCCTACACATGCCCATGCAAGAGCGCCATGTCGTGGGGACGGTCGATGACATTGTATCAACATGAACTGTTTATTGATGACATGACACCGGTGTGTATTAAAATACACAAGGTCCCATCTTATATGCAATGAGAAAGTTGAGAGTTTTCATTTTGTGCACAATAGTATTTGCCCATAGTATACTTAAAGCATCTCCACCGGCGACCCCGATAACTATGTGGGGACCGGCGTTGTTTGGGGTCACATAGGCGCGTCCAGTAAAGCACGTTGTCGAGCCCAATAGAAACGCCGGCAACCCCGTGCCAGCCCCTTTGAGGAGGGTGCGAAACGGGCGCTAGCGCCTCCTGCCACGTCGGATCCCGCGCGTACTCACCGCTTTGCGCGTGTTCTCGCTGCTTCTCGCGCGTTCTTCCCACCATTTCTCGAGTCAGCGCCGCCTATAAACGCCACCTTCACTCAACGGACACCATAGTTGCCGCTGTAGAAAAAAATGTCTTGTCGCTTGCCTACCACATACTCCATGCTGAGCCGCTCCGGCGGCGGCCAGCTGCCTCGACCCCCGTCTCCACCTACACCTCCACCTGCCGGCACCCCTGATTTTGACGTCGTGGAGGAGGACCCCGAGCTCGCGGAGAACGAGCAGTGGGAAGCGTCAGCGCTAGCAGCGACCGTAGATGTGTTTGTCGTGGGCGAGCGGCAATAGCAGGAGGCGGAGCAGCAACAACAAGAGATGGAGTGTCATCGATGGGAGGCGGAGCGTCTGCGGCTGCGGGAGAACGCGTTGCGCCGGGAGGCGCATGAGGAGCGTCGGCGTCAAGATGAACTACACGAGCGTCGGCTTGTGGAGGCGCTACAACAATGGCTGTGGAGGAAGGGTGGAGCACCAACGGCGGCGGGAGGAGCTGGAGCAGCATCTGCTGCAGGAGGCGGCGGCCGCGGCTTTGGCGGCCCAAGAGGAGGAAGCGGCGGTGAAGCGGAGGACGACGAGGCCCTCAACTGGTTTGACGACGGGCCAGACGCGGAGGAGCAGGCGGCGCAATAGAAGGCAATCCTTGAGTCCTTCGAGTCGCTCAAGAAGGTGGAGGATGACGCGTGTGCCCGCGAGGAAGACTGCGAGGAGCGGGAGAGACGGTGCGCGGCGTACGAGAAGCGGGGTACGATGGGGCGGGACCATCCAACGCAACATCAGGCGACCAGTAAGTTAGAAGTGTAGCAAACTTGTAATATATAACTAAAATGAATTTTTCTATTTAGTTAAAAAAATATGTTGGAGCCGCCGTATTTAAGACGCCGGTGTGGAAACCTATTTCTCAAATGGAGGATGGCGTGCCACGTCCTCGATAGGGTTGTGCCGGCGCACCTGCCGGCGCCTATTTAAGAGGCAGGAGGTGGAGATGCTCTTACACTGCACAGTGTACCACTACCTCCCGTTTCAAAAATAACCAAACCCAAGTTTCCTTTTAAGCAAACCACACAAGATTGCAAGAAACCAAGAAATGACCCTCTCCAGAGTGGTGTTTTGGCACCGGGAGCATATGTTCCCACTTTTTAAATTTTATTTTAAATACACTTTTAAAATATTGAAAAGTTTTGACATAAAATTTAATACGTACATCTCGAAGTTCTACACGTTCATAAAGTGGTTCTACGGAGAACCGACATTTTTACCGTCGTGTGTAAAAAAGACAATTTTGGTGCAAAAAAAGCAGCGTGACGTTTTTTTTTTTGTCTTTTTCACATAAGTCATCAAAAATATTGGTTTTTTTTTTGGCAAAACTTGATGTACGTATGTAGCATGTAGATACGTAAGCGCGGAAATTTTTATTCGAATTTTTTTGACATTTCAAAATATTTTTCCGGGGAGCATATCCTCCCATATACCGAATTGAGTTTCTGCCCTCTCCTGCCACATGCATTCAGAAGTCCTCATCTCTACTTTGCCTTCTTTCCCTTGCTTATCCGATACTCTACTTTGGCTTCTTTTTTTCGCATCTCTACTTTGGGTTCGTTGTGCAGTGCTTGTGGGATACTGAGGTCCACTGCCTTGCCGTGTGGTCGCTGATGGTGCGACGATGGCTACGGCATATACAGTCAGTGATCAATTCCATGTTTGACGTTAACCACATGGAATATGCCGTGAGCAATCTAAACAAACAAAAAAAAAGATAGATACGTGCAGAGAGGCCATTATGCCCACAGCTTTCGTGCTGCAGTTGCGAGTTGTCTCTCACTGATTTATATCTGTGACGCATGAAGGCTTTTTAAACACCAAAGACTTGCGGTGGATAACGGCCCTCTCTGCACGAATGGCCTTCTCATTGCTGGAGCTAGCGGGTGCCACATACCCCATTCCCCTAATGGGCCGGCCCGTTATGAGAGGTTCTCCCTTTCTGTTCTTACAATATTTTGTCTTATTTTTCATTACATTTTTTCTTTACTATTTTTTGTCCCTACTTTTCTTAATTTTATTTCAATATATATCTTTCACATTCTTTCAAGTTTGCAAAAAATAATTGATTTACTAAAGTTAACAAAAAATTCATGTAACACGTTTTTTTCATACAGCTATCTAACTTTTTACACCTTAGCAATTTTTCTAGGCAAAAATGTTACCCTTCTAAACAAATGAGTCAAAAGTTTTGTTTGACATGCATGAACATTTACAGTAAATGTTTTTTAAAAAAATAAATCATATAGTACATCTTAATTGTGAGGACAATTACTGAAAGTTGCGTGCACTTTTTGGCATGCTATTATAAATTAGTGCTACACTTTTTTAAACAAAAGCAAAAAAAAAAGCTTTGGCTAATCTGTTAATTAAGAAGAAGGTATTCAGTTAAATAATGGAAAATCGGACAAAAACCATGCAACAACCATAATACCTTGGCCATGCTCACTCAAGATCTGAGAACAACCAAGTGCAAACTCGAAACACCACTCTGTCATCCAGCTGGAGAAGACTCCATGATTGTTATGGGAGCAGCAAACATGGGACGCTCGAACATAGATGAAGAAGGAAATACTTCGAGGAGCCCTCAACTGGCAAATCTTCTGGGCAATCGCCCGACATCCAACTGCTTCGTCACCCCCAGCGGACCACTAACACCACCTTTCGGGACCGTCATCCTAACATACCACTGCTTGCACTGAGGCAGTGATGCCATAGGACTCAGCCGCACATAGCCCAAGCTGAACAGGGCAAACTGATCCCAAACAACGGCCGCCTGCGCCAACATCTTAGGCCGCTAGCCTGGACTAAAAGTCACCCACCTTCTGAAATGCACATCAACAGAGACGACAACCTCGCCGCACTAGCGAGACAAGATTGTCACCCAAGCCGGCCGAGCCACAAATCCGCCTCATGAAAGTGCTGACTACCATGGTTCCCGAGGCAGCGGCCTCGACGTATAAGCACCAACCATTCAGGTTGCTTCCCCAGCATGCATCAACCGGCCACCAGCTACCAGAGACCCTCACGACTTCGACTCAAAGAACGAGGCCCCAACGGGTGAGTGACGTGTGATGCCATCCTCGCTCGATCCCAGGCAGGATATGAGGTTTCCCCGGGAGTTCTCCAAAGTGGAGGAGCATACAAACACCTCAACGACTCCTTCAAGAAGGGAGCGACTAGTGGAGGTGAGGGGCTAGAGGTGGTAGGCTTGGAATCCCTCGAGCCACACATGAGGAGCTACATGCGTGGATCCAAAAAGATCCAAAAAAAAATTAGGGTTTACATCATGTTGGAACTCACCTCTTAAAACCAACTACCTCGGTCTATGTAGTCCCGTCTTTAAAGGATGTCTTAATTTTATTTAGATTTTTATGTATTTGCATACCAAAAACGTTGTTGATACATGCAAATTTAGGCAAGTTAATATATATAAATGGAGCGGAAGAATAAGAGATATTACATGCTTTGGCGACACTCCATCATTAACTTTTACATACAGATATATACTCCATCCTCTCTAATTTATTCTACATTATTATAGAAAAAAGAGATAAATTATTGTTACATTTATTAGTATACTTAGATATATAAAGAACTAATTCAATCTACGTTGAAGATAATATCGTTCATAAAAAGAGCAAAATCACTTTGCTTTCAGTGATATTGTTAACTAGAAGCTAAAATGTACTAGAATGTAGACTATTTGAACGGAGGTTATTATAATTATAACGCTATGAGCGTCACATCGTGATGCCATGATATTTTACGAACCACGTGGTTACTTGACAAAAGCTGTTGCGCAAGCCGATTAGAAAACTCACTTATGCTAGCCGATAAAAGGGACCGAGCCCGCGGCCACGCGCCCGAGCGCTGGGGCTCCTGGCCGCCGTCCCCTCGCCGTCAAGGCGTCGACCACCGCACCGCGCGCGAAGTCGACCCTGCCTGCTCTTGGATCGCCACCCGCGCTCCGCCACGTTCCCGGGCCAAAGCCGCCGGTCGCCGTCGTTGCGCGCGCGAGCCTCCGTCTCTGCGCCATCCACCGTTCGTTTTCACCGCGACAGGTCATCATCCTTTTTTTTTTTTTGCGAAGGTGGATCATATTGCATTAACCAAGATTCATACAGAAAAGGGCTGAAACAAAGAAAAATACAACGAAAACCTTCAGCACCCCAGCTTCGTCCTCGACGCACAGCACGTTACGCCGGCGAATCCCGCCGCCACTCCTCCACGCATTGCCTGGACTGGAAGGATCTCCCGAGCGGCCGGGAAGTCGACGCCCCTCGGCACATGAGCGCCTCCACCCCGCACGACGACGCCGGCTTGGTCAACCGCAGCACCACCACCTGGATCTTCGAAGGCCAGCTCCACCATCTCTCGGACGCCGGCTTGAGGGAGACGCGCACCGCAGCCCCGGAGAGCGGCGATCGCAAGAGGAGCGGCAGATCCGCCGCGGAACTCCACCGGAGCCCCAACAGCAGAGGAGAGGAACGCCGCCCACAAAAGCCACTCCGGCCACGCCGCCTCACCCTCAGCGCCGCCGGCTAGCACCCTACTGCTTCCTACACTATGTACACGCCTTGATCCGTCGATTCTTCGTCCTCCCGCCGCCGGAGCGGCCGCCGGAGGACGAAGAATCGGGCGAATCGACGGCGGCGAGGTGGAGCAACGGGGGGTTCAGAAATCGCCTCCTTTCTACTGTAGATGGGGAAAGGAGGAGAGGTCCAGGCTCTCTGACAGGTCATCATCCTTAATCGCTGTTCGTGACCTACGAACGACGACGACGTGTCAGCGCCGAAGCTCTTGGCCGGAGCCGGAGCCGTCGCAGAGTGCGTTTACACGCTCGTGTTGTGTTTTGCCAGCGTATCAAATGGTACTACTACGGTGATCCCATAGTTGAGTTTGCAGACTGCCAGGGTACGGTTTGGTTTCGGCTCTGTGGCTGCACAAGGCGCCAAAGGGACATGGAGTCTGGCTACGTACGTAAGTGAGCGATGACTCAACCTACCTAGTACCAAGTAGTTATCTCAAGCATATCCGACCAGCCGGTGCACGAATCACGTGCAAGAACTTACCGAAAGTTGACAACGGTGTTGGGTCGAGAAAAATAAGTAAGAAACGTCAGCTACGTATCTAGGCATCTCTCATCTAAGCCTGAAATTATACTTGACTCGCCTCCACTTAAACTCGACGTAAAACGAGATGAATCGAGTTTCAACTTTTATCGTTAAACGTGTTTAAGCTAAGCAAGCCGAGTTTAACTCGCAAGTACACACATTTAGCTTGATAAAAATCAATATTCGCATGTACAATCTAGTCAATAAAGCTAACCTAGCCTGAGTAGCTAGGTTCAAACCCACTTGTGATGTGTGATAACTCAAGTACACTTGTGGTTCATCGACTTGCATTGCAATGTTTCTGGTTAATATAGTATATATATGCCTCATATAATGATTTTAGAATATTTTTCTCCAAATATAGTTATTAATTGTTGTGGTTTATCGGTGTACTGTTGTGGTATCCTATTTGTAATGGTTGGTGTGTAACATTTACGTCCAAATAGGCAGGAAAAAAATGCATCGTGTATTATACATGTTCCTTCTGACATATCCAGACGAGCTACTCGCGAGCTTTGCTAGTCGAGCCAAGTTTTAAATCTGGATTCGGTTGTTAAACGAGTCAAGTCTACCTAAATCGCTAGTTGATCAAGCTTTAGCAACCTGACCCAAGCTATTTCTAGACGAGCTACTCGAGACAAGTTTCAAGTCTGGACTCGGTTGTTAAACGAGTGGAAACGACCTAAATCGCTAGTTGATCAATCATTAGCGAGCCGACCCAAGTTTTTCGTTGACCTCGATGACGGCGAGGCCAGCACGAGCCGCCAGAGGCAGGGCGATGATGGACGCCCACCGAAGAACCAGTTGTCGAGCGACGATGACACAGAGGACTAGACCTGACTCGGCAGAGGAAGCGACGTTGGGGTCGTGCCGAGCATGAGATAACGGTATCTCCAGCGACCCGAGTCAAATAAACACAAAGGGAAAACCCCCAACCCAACGGCCCGATGCAAACAGACCAACCTGGCCACGACGACCCGTTCGTGACCCAAATTTGGATTGGCAATGCGTCAGCGTGGACAGCCCATGTCCTCCTCTTCTTTCCCTAGGGCCCACTCGTTAGTGGCACATAAGCAAGCATGCACCAAGTCTCTCCTCTCCCTCTGTAACACACTTGTGAAGACTACCCACGAGTCTGCAACCGAGAAGAAGAAGATGTTCGTGAAACAACAAGTGGCTTGCAGGAAAGATTTAGAGCGGGCATTTGGTGTGCTCTGGCTCCAATCTTGATGGGCTATTGTTCGTCACCCTGCTAGAATATGGAGCCTTGAGACCAAGTTGGTTGAGCCCGAGCCTGAGGCTTCTACTTTGAGGGTTTCCTTCATATGCACACTAAGTTCTTTAATCGCCACATTCACGATCGTCTTTGGACGGATTTGATTGAGCATCAGTGATCATTGGCAAACCACGAGAAGTAGTTATCTATACCTAATAATAAAGAAGCTAAGGTTTCTGCCAAAATTTTCGTCCAACAATTTTTTGGACCGTTTTACCCTCCCATCAAATCGCATATAACGCACATATGCCATCGTAACGGTCTGGACCTTTTCTTCTTCTCCTATCCACCAAAACAGAGTCCTAGCGCCAGGTTGTGGCCGGCCGGCGTCGTTCCTCCGTATCTACCGCCTGCCATGCGATACGCCGGTGACGCGCTCCGGAGATGAATCGCGACTCGCGCTTTCCAGAACTTCCTCGACCCGCGGAATCGAAGGCCACGCTCGAGGCCAGCGCTAAGGAAGAGCTCAACAAATCCATTCGCTGCAGCACAATCCGTGGGAGGGGAACCGCTTCTTGCGGCGTTGGCGCTTCGGCGGGATCGGAGTCGTCAACAATCCCGACGAGGACAGGTCCAATGGGCTCGAGGAGGAGGTGTGCGCGTATTAATCCAGGGGATCCATCGACGCAACCACGCGCCATCCGCGCTCGAATTCGTTATTCTCGCGTCTCTCTGCAACACCCCTGTTGCCCGTTGGCATTCGGTCTTTGGGTGCTCGAAGACGCTGCGAAGGAGTGTCATCTCGATTGACCCCCAGCATGTGCTGCGAGTCGCGATGGCTCGCCGGAGATCTTGCAGGCAGCGCATAGGGCGGCGCGCGCGCACGACAAGCCAGGAAGACAAGAAGTGCGGGGACAAGCAGGGAGGTGGGCGCACGATAGCTGAGGAGCTGCAGGGTAGCGTTGACCCGGTGGTTCCCTACGCATTGCTGCTTGCACCATGAGAACGAAAGCAGCTACAAAGGGTGGGCGGAGATGGGAATTGGCGCAGAACCCAAACAAAAATCGCTGGATGCATGTCGGCAGAGGAATTTGGTCGGCTAAATGGAGTGGATTTCGGGGAAGAAAGGAAGCCAATTTCAGATCAGATTTGGGGAAAAAAAATAACAGTGTATTTTCGGCTTGTCTTGCTCCACCTCCGTGTTTCTTCAAGTCGTTTGGGAGGAACTTCTTTGATGGCCACCACGACTTTTTGTTAAATCAGGCCCATAATAAAATTTTACAGGTGAGTTGAATAGTCCCACATCGGTCCCTTACAATGAGTGCCACCGGTTTATATACGTTGGAATTTCCTTTAAGTATCAGCAAGGTGAATCAAGTACCACCATTGATTGGTGTGAAATCTGCTGCCTACATAAATTAAAGAGAGGAAGAGGAAGGATTGACAAATATATCTCCCTGAATTGACCCGGAGGAGAACCGGAGGAAAAAGGTGAGCGCGAGATGGAGCAGAGAAGACACAACGAGGAGCCAGCGAGATACAAATTCAGAGGAGGAAGATAGTAATACCCCCCACGTCCAATCTAGATAAGTACGGAAGAGAAGAAGATATATTTTTAAAATTAAATATCCTATCTGATCCAACAATATCGGTAACAACCCGCTTTACGTGGATGCGGCTTGCCTGCGCCCCGCGCCGTGCGCCCGCGCGGCCGCAGCCATCCAACGATTCCAGTTATTTCTTCTCTCCAGGACTTTATTTTGTGCCAAAAACAGAACTGAAATATCATAGCAATACGAACATCTCAAGGTACCTTCCCCGTTTAGCCGGAGAAATTGCCGTGCTTGAAGTAGGTAGGCAGCTGGAACTCCGGCAGACCAGACCACGAAGCTCGCGTCCGAGGCATGCATCGCTCAAAGACACCACGGCGTCCGTCCACGGGCCATCCGTCATCCAGTACGTCTTCAACAAGAACGGCGTCCGCCGCCGCTGCCGCCTGCGCCGGCCTCAACCAGAGACTTATCTATGCGATGCATGCGAGACGACGAGTGTCGCGAGTCTCGGTGTTTCTCGCACATCACACGTCGTAGAATTTCAGTAACATCTCCATCAACGTCACCGTGTTCGTGCTTGGCCACGCCGCCTCCCCGACTAGCTCGGTTAGCTCCGTCGGCTCGCCATGCTCTATCCGCCGTGCACTCGATCAGGGCACGCTGCTTCTCCCGCTCTGGTGTGTGGAGTGTGCTTCATCATTGTGGTCTCAACAGCAGAAGCTCGCCCGGCTGCCATCGTCGACTTCCCCGTCGAGCCCTAGATTGCCGCCGTCAAGGAGGTCATGCAGGTGCGGCACCGGCAGGAGACGTCCGACATGCCAGCGCTTGGAAGAGCTCTTCGGGTATCCGGGGACGAATACAGAGGAGGCGACTACTGTATGACGGTTGTATTTCAGTTCTATTTTTGGCAGAAAATAAAGCATGGAGCGGAGGAATAACTAGAAGCGTTGGATGCCTGCCACGCAGCCGCGGCGCACGGATGGGCGCACGCGCGGGGCGCAGGCAAGCCCCGTCCGCTTTATGTTTGCCAAGGGGAGAAAAATAAGCGGCACTACCTTCCCGCTTCCGCATCGCGCGACTGAGCTAGGATTTCCTTCCCATTGGGGGCCGCCTCTTCCATCCATTGGCTGCCACCGCCAGTCCTGCCCGGGACATCGTCCGCGCCACCTACTCGCCTGACTTCCACCGTCACGGATCGACCTGGCCGCCCGAATCGCGCCACTGACCTGCGGCCTCACCCGCCCGCCTTCTGTCCATGCGACGCCGGGTCAGTGCCAAGGCGCGCCGCACATTCCTCATCCATCCGCATGCAGCCGGAGAAACCAACGAGCAGGTCGAAGACTCGAAGTCGCAACCCACCAGGAGCAACATCGCTTGCCTCTTGGCGCCTCCATTTCATCGCATCGCCACCGGTTGTCAGTTCCGTGCAACCTGCGGATGTGCAGCGGTGTCTAAGAAGAAACACAAGAATTTGAGTCCTCGTTCCGTGGTTGGGTCTACAGCTCGGCATCTCCGCCAGCCAATTCCTCTCCATCTTCGTCTCCACTCTCCAAAGTCACTTCAGGTGAGAGGTGACCTCCCTGCGGCCGTTTGCTTTAGTTGGTCCCTGCTGGTTTGTTCTGAAAACTGTGCAGGAATAGAGCATTAGCATCGAAAGCTAGCAGCAACAGTAGGGACGAGCTGAGGAAGAAAATTGGGCCCACCTTTCATTGAATGCATAGCAAACTAGAGCATGAATAAAAATACAGAGCAAACATTTTGCTAGCTACGTGTACATTATTGCTGCACTGAATTAAGGACGTGTGAGTTGTTTGGTTGCCTGTGGTAATTCATTATTCATGTTTCTTCAAAACTCCCTTTTTTGGCGAATTTGTTCGCAACTCTAATTTTACTATTCATGCTCCAATATGATGAGCAATGTAATATATGTATTTTTTAATCTTTGCAAATACCGGAAACAATGATCGTTTGGAGAAGATGGCAGAAAACCAAATGTTATGTGACATAGTCGCGTGTACAGGTATATCTGTTTGTTATGCTCGCTGAGACATGCACCTTTTTTAGATAAAGGGAATATATTAATATCGAGAGATACCAATTACACCCAGCCTCTGCAACAACGCACCACCCTAATGGCACTACGGATGCACACAGCCAAAAAAAAGAAAACTAAGAAACAAAAGTCCCGCTACATAATCACGGACCTAACAACAGCAATACATCCACCACCATGACAACACCTGAATTGCAGACTCTCCAAAAAACGACGCCTCCAAGAAGGGAACAGTGCTCCAACACCGTCGTCGCCCGATCAAAGACATGCACCTGCTCCAATCATGTCATGTATGAATCAACCAGTTGTGATCTTTCTACTTTGTTGTTCCATAGGTTGTTCTTGCAACTCTTAGATCAGCTAGATATTTAAAAACAGATGCAACTTGGTGCTATATGGTTCGATGGAACTGTATTGTTAATTTATTTTCTAGATGGACATCACACTCACTCTTGGATTTTTTTTAAAAACTTCTGGCACTTGAATACTTGTTTTTTTTATAGAAATGGGGCATCCCCAACTTGAATACTTGATAAATGAGTATTGGCACTTGATTTACCATGCGAGAGTGATCTGGAATTTATTTTGTAGTTATTGTACTTCTGGTGTTATGAGAGTGTAAGTAAGTCTTCTATTTTCTAATGATAATTAGGAACCAGATGCGAATGGTCTTCATGTGGTGGCTACTACAATGGATGCTATGAAGATACTACCTCCATCCTAAGATTTAAGGCTTATAACTTTTCAAAAAGTCATACTATATCAAGCTTGATCAAGTTTTTATCAAAAATAGTTAACATGTAAAATACAAAATATCATATTTGTTGATAGATTCTTCTAAAAGTTTAGTCAAACTTTACTCAATTTGACTTTTCAAAAAAATATAAGCTTGCCTTGGGATGGAGATAGTATTTGCTTCCTAGATGGACGGTATAACTCTTCATGGTGTACCCTATCATTTCCATGATTACCTATGATTATTTCATTCGCGTCCTGATAACATTTTCTATTTATCAGGTTACATGTCCTAATATTGAGTGTCAACCGGAATTTCACGACGAACCATGTTCGGAACTGAAGGGTGTATGGCAGCATGGAGTAACCATTCAATAAGTTTTTTTTAATAACATTTCAGAGACTGTTTGGATTAGTTCCTCCCTCCTTTTCATATTAGCTACCGCAGAGGAAGTAGTTTGTAATGAGAGTGGTGTTTTGGCACATGCGAGCATATGCTTCCTTTATTTTAAAATACATGTTACACATATTTTGAATTTTTTTTAAAGATTGAAACAAAATATTCGCACGTGTATCTTCACGTGCTACGCGTTGACAAAGTCATTTCATGAAAAAACGACTTGTGGTGTGGCGTGTGTAGAAAGACAAAATTCAATGCTAAAAATAAGGCTTTTCAGAAGATAAATTTTCTTCTTTTTACATAGACTAGAAAACATATTGGTTCCTCGCGAAATTTGATGAACACACATATATTATGGAGATGTACATGTTTTTTTGTGATTTTTTTTTGAAATTTCTAAATATTTTTTTCATTGCCTCTTACGAAATGAAACCATTATGAGGTTAGGGTGTTAGGCAACAAATTGGCAGAGAATAAAGAAGAGATGGCTCTTGTGTGTATAACAAGATATTGTGTACATAAACAGAAGTGGAAGGATTAAATGCACAACATCCGAATGGGTAAGTTTTCCAGTCTTCCTCCGGTGCGGTTCCTGAGGAACCTTTTGCCGTCCACGTGCCTGTGATATTGCTGCCCCCGGGACAGCTGCTCTTGGCTAGGCAAGGTCGCGTGGGTAAGCTGGCGGCAAGGCGAGAGAAAGCCGACGGAGGGGCGGGAAGAAGGAGGCGGCGCCGAGCTTGTGCGTCGGGAGATGACGAACCTCGTAGGCGGCCATCACGTGCTCTGGATGGGAAATCGACGCATGCTAGAGTGGGGGAGGCTGGCGGCGAGCATGGTTGGGCTGATAAGTCGGAGGAGGTTGGGGCAGGAGGGAGACAAGGAAATCGGGGTGGTCTCTACTCGCTAGGGTCCATGAGGGAAATCGGGTCAGTGTCCTTCCTTTTACGGGGGTGCGCCAGAACGTACGAGCGGGCGCCTGTGCGTCCGCTAGACGAGTCATATAGTTAAAGCACTTTTCGCGAAGGGATTTAGGTGTGCCTTGCACTCAGTTGTTGTGTGAGTATAAGTTGTGAGAGGTGCAAGTTATTGCTACACCGTATGTACTTTTCGAAGCATTGTATTGTTCGGTTTGCTATTTCTAGAGATTGATCTCTTGGTTGTCTATAAGTAGGTGGAATTGCTATTGGTAAAAAGAGAGGTAATCCAAGTTTTTCATTCAGCTGTCGATGCGCATGCAAGCTCTCCTTTATAGTTGCTCATAACCTAGGTTAACCTCTCTATAACTCTTGCTCCTCAACTTTGATAAACATTTTATGGTTTCCCTCCTTTTGGAGATTATGGTACAATGAAAAAAAAAGATTTTCATAGGCTAATTTACTTGCTTGTGCTATTACTTTAGACGCAAAAAAAACTTAAGCTGCTTGCCATTATCCTAGACAAAATGTTAATGTTTTCCCTTTTTTTCTTGTTTGCGAGGTCATAAATTTGATCTTATGTACCATCCGGTGTTGATCCCATAATATGCTATATCAGATATATTTCAATTTCGTCACTTTTTCTAGCAAAAGATGAAGTATTATATTAAAACATTGGTGGAATGGAGATCAACGATTCAACTACTTCTTGTTTGCATGATAGAACTTGATGTGGAAAATTGACAAGTTGCTTTCTTCTGCACTCTCGAAGATGGGCATACATGTGTATTCATGATCTTGGTTTTCATTACCTCTTCTAACATCTTTGTGATCTTCTTTACCTGGTTGTAGTACAAATGCTAAATAGTTTTACAAAATTATTTTGATGTGCACAATTATGCGACACAAATATTTTCTTTTCACGTGCAATGTGCCATCAGATTTTCTCAAATAATTTTTTATTTCATATTCCATTGCCTACTTTATGCATGATTTAGAAACAACGTTGAGCAGTATGAGGTTGCGCCATCATAGTTTAGTTGAACATCTTAAACATCTCAAAAATCTCACCGGTACAACGAAAAGCACATAGCCTGCAAGAATCAGTGTTGAATTACATCTTCATTAGATTGCACTTAAAAGTGAAGTTAAACCTTAATTATTTTGTAAATATCATGTTAACATCTTTTAATACACGTGAATTTTCACTTGTATTGTATTTGCATGTAGTGCAACAAAATAAATTTAGTAAAACCGTAGCGAAGCACGGGCATCCAACTAGTAGATAAAAATGCCCAAATAGTTAATGTTATGTCCACGGTTCCATCGAAACAAATCCGAGGGTAAACAGGAGACGTCCACACAATTTCACCTCTCCATCGGGCAGCGAATACTGAATGCACACCGTACGACGATCTCCTACCTAGACCAGACATCTCCAAAGCAAGAGAACGGCGAGTCCCTGGGTAACTTGACAAGCCTCCGAGCCACCTCGGCACGACGGCATCTCTTTCGGGAGAAGCTGGCCTATCGACATGGACGCTTTCTACCTAGCTAGCATAGCTCCTACGTAGCCTTTGATTTGAAGATCGACGTGGCTATGCCGACTGGCCTCTCAAGAATCGAGCCATTCGTCGAACCTTTCCTTCCCCAACAAAGTTCTTGCCAAAACGAGAGAGGATCGATCTCGCACTCCAGCTACGCCACGCGCACCACGTGTCCGGCGCGGCGGGAGAGCCCGAACCAATCTCGAGACGGATAACCATTCCGTGCCCACTGGCCCGACGCGCTAACACCTGGCACTCCACGTAAAGCGATGGAGGGCCTACGATCTTTGGTCGGGAAGCGCGGCGCCACGTGTGAGCATCCCGCCGGCCGGGGCTCGTGCGCCGGTATAAAATCCGGCCGGAGCACCACCTCCCCCAGCAACACAGCACGCCCGCGCTAGCTCAAGCTTAAGCGGAGTCCGTCTTTGCCGATTCGATACCGCGCACGACGGCTACGCAATGGAGAGCGACTGCCAGTTCTACATGTTCGGCGCCCCGCCGGTGGACGCCGACGACGGGCACGGCCAGTTCCTCCTCCAGCAGCAGCAGCAGCTGAGCGGCGGCGGGGGGGAGAGGAAGCGGCGGTTCACGGAGGAGCAGGTGCGGTCGCTGGAGAACACGTTCCAGTCGCGGCGGGCCAAGCTGGAGCCCCGGGAGAAGGCGGCGCTGGCGCGGGAGCTGGGGCTGCAGCCGCGGCAGGTGGCCATCTGGTTCCAGAACAAGCGCGCGCGGTGGCGGTCCAAGCAGCTGGAGCAGGACTTCGCCGAGCTGCGGGACCACTACGACGACCTCCGCGCCCGGGTCGAGGCGCTCAAGCAGGACAAGCTCACGCTCGCCGCGCAGGTACATCATAGTTACACTTACACTACGCATGCCATCGATCCTTCATGGTTTGGTCGATCATTCACATCTCTGTTACTGACATTAAATACATCTCGGTCCGCAGCTGGAAGAGCTGAAGGAGAAGCTGAACGAGCGGCAAGACCAGAGCGCTAGCTCCGAGAGCGGCGCCGTCGCCGAGGTGGACGACAAGAGGAATAACGTTTGCTGCCTCGTGGAGAGCGGGGCGACGGAGGCGGACGTCTCAGAGGACTCGGCCGCGGGATGGTACGAGGACGACCACCTGGCGTACGGGGGTGGACTTCAGGAGCCGTTCTGCACCACGCCGGAGCTGTGGGAGACGGCATGGCCGGTGCTGGAGTGGAACGCGGTAGCGTGAATCAGCGATCTGCATAAATCTCTGTATTCGTCTCGTGTGCCTGTATATGTACGTACGTCTTAGTTGTTGCGAGCTCGCTCAGCCGGTTGATCGATCCGGGCTCCGGCGATCACATCAATCGGGTTAGGTGTAGTGGTAGAAGAACAGATCAGCAGACAGAGCCTAGGGAGGGATGCAAGCGGCCGGGGCAAACAGAGAAGCAGCGATGCAATCTACATGCATGCGGCCGTCGTCGGCCGGTAGACGGGCGTCGTCTTCGTCGAGTATGCGGTTCATGTCCGTGTAATGGCCGCAGGCCGCTCCGACGTGCCGCGTCGATCTGGGTGTGTCACTCATGTACGGTTCCTTTCGCGTCGTCGCTCGAAACAAAACTACAGTTACCCTCTTAGAATGAATCAACACCCTAGCACTAAGACAAACATCAAACAGTACATTTAAAGCATCTTAACAAAACGGAAAATTACAACGAAATTTCTAAGATGTCCTTTGTACGTCTTCAATCTCTAGATCGTGCGGTCCGCTGCCGCTCCTCGCTGAGCGGCCGTTCTTGTGTTCTGGCGCTCGTGTTGCTGCAGGCCATGGATCCAGCACATCAGGAACGGACGATGCGCCCGGGCCCCGGGATGGAATGGACGAGAGAGACGTCGACGTCGCCGTCGTCGGGGGCAAAGCTCGCAGGCCGCTGTCGCCGCACCACGGGGTGCGATCTGTAGTCAATTGTTGCTCCTTTGGACGCCAGCGGGCGTGTCGATCGTTCGTTCGTTCGTCTGGACACCGTCTCGCGGAGCTCAGAGACGATGAAAAGGGCAGCGGGAAAATGACGCGGGAGGGAGGCGCGCGGCTGTCACCGGGGGAGAGGACGGTTCGGCGACGACGAAAAGGAAGTTCTGGATGCGTGGCCCGGCGGCCGAACGGGTGGTGGAAACGACGCACTGTCACTGACCGAGAGAGAGCGACGCGCGCTGAGACCAGATCAGAAGCGTCCAGATATTCTAATTTATAAAGAGTCATGTTATCCACGAGTAGGAATTGTTCGTGGCCGACTAGGACTGCCTAGCTCGACTAGACACTTCACTCGGTCTGATACCGATGGTAGTGTTTTCATAAGGAGAAGCAAGGTTGCAGGGAGAAACTCGATGTTGATAGATATGAGAACGAGCTGATCGCTTGGTTCTAGGTTGGCATGGTTGAGCAGCGGGTCGAGATTTCTCAAGCGAATGGATCGATTGGAAACATTTAAATTCTTTTTGAAACGGTGATAAAGACTTTTACCTATTAATTAAGGAGTTTGTTCAACAAAAGTAAAAGAAGATTACATCTGGTTCAAAATCTCCTGGCACGATTTCACTAAAAAGATTGGCACCCGCATGCTTGTTGCAGAACACACCCTTGTTCCCGACATCTTGTGCCACCAAGATTTGATTGAGAGAGTTGCCCAATTTCGGAGATCAAGGGCATGGAGACTCATCCAATCCTTCGAAGCCCCAGAACCTTAGGGTCAAGCAGCGTTTAAACATAACATACTTGTCCGTTGAACTTCCCTTTCCGAACTCCAGTACAACCAAAACATAATGACAAGGCATGCGTAGTTGCGTACTGATTGTGATGTGTTGGGATAGGGGGAGGGGAGACTCTTCCCTTCTGATCATCTGTTCAAACTGCACTAGTGTTCCAGTTTTGAGGTGTCCAAAGTTGCCGCTCGAAAACACGGTTAGAAACTTGGTGGTTTCAACGGCAATTCTGGTACTATGTTGTTCAAGTGGTCAGCCCTTGTGTAGGCGAAGAGACCTATATCCATGGGACAAGTATGACAACACTTATAGGATAGGCCTGCTTACATGGATGAATGTGGTTGGAATACTATATACAACATGGTACAGTTTCATACAACATGCCTTTCAAATGGCAAATAAATGCTCCAGGTCGAAATTTGAGAGCCATCAATTGATTACCAACACCATAATTTAGGTGTTCACAAGCCGCAGAAGGTAGAGTCTGCAGAGGTAAGAAATTTAGAAAGTATCAATAGAAGAACAGAGTAGTACTAAAAAAAATAGAAGACCAGATTAAAAAAATGAAGCTGCATACTACTAAGGAACCAAACGTAGAGTCAACCATTTACCTTTGTCTTGTGGAGCAATGTAGCACATTTCGGCTGCAGAACAGAATCTGAAGACCTAACTATGCGTATACAACAAGTTCAAACATTCTGAAAATGGCGGTCTTCACTATCTCTGTACATGCACGGACACATGGGAACCTGATGTCTGTGGAACACTCTGCTGCTCATATTGATTGCTATTCTTGGTAGTTGAGCTCTTTTCGTTCTGAACATGTTCTAGAAACTCCATTACTATCGGATCAGTCCAAGGACATCCAAATGGAGCTTCATCGCCTGCTACCCATCCAAGATGACCACCCTGTGGTGTGACTATCAGTAGACAGTTCGGATTTGCCTGAAATAATAGAAAAAAACAAGACCCTTTTAAGTCGTTTCAGGGCCAATATCAGCAGTAGTTATGAAGCAGACATGTTGGTATGTTGCCCGAATTCGGTCATGCAGGACACCAATAGGTGAGAAAGGAGTGTGTACTGCAATCAGAAAATACCTTGATATCTTCTCTAGGAATTCCCCTAGATGGTGCAATTGGATCATTAGCTGCCTGCACATAACAGAGCTAGCATTAAAGTTTTATACAAAAGTGCAAACTGAACATGTCCAATATATCAATGTATGGCATTACTTTCATGGTGACTTGACACCAAAAGGTAGTGGTGCTTTAAAAAACCTACTAATAGACTTGCGTACAAAACAGGTGGTACTAATTTTGAAGTCACTGTACAGCCCATGAATGTGAATTGGGTCTTCATGTACTACTTGTTTGCGTATTGCATGATCATGATATGAATTTCGAACTATCAATTTGAAGCAACATATGCAGCTTAAGGAGTGAAATATCATGTCTGGTGCTATCTAAAAAATGTCTTGTGATGTCACATCCCACTTATAGTACCAACTCTGATCGACAAGCTTCTAAGATTGCAAGACACTGAGAAGCATTCAAATGTATCTCCAGCTTGCATTTTGATTATAAGGCCAAAAGGCCATGAATTAGTGTGCATTTCCATATTCCTGGTTCACTATTTTAACAGCTTCAAGTAAACCTTTAGTCACAGTTCTAAGTAAATCATAATAGCATATTGGCATAATCTTAACCCAAGTAATTAGATAGTTGTTGTTGTTTCCGAATGCACTAGTGCAGCATAAAGAACTGGTAGCTTCACCTGTATGCATAATAAGGGTATGGAAACATTCTTGATGGAATCTGAGCTGCTTGAGTTCGAGTAATAATCATCCACTGACTTGAAACCAAATGAAACTGCCACAATTGAAGTGTCTTTTAAGTGTAGTGTGCCAATGGTAGAAACTAAAAATATATCATTTCAGATTGAGGTCACTGCTAACCTCGGGTTAGCCCTTCATCAAAATCTCTAACGGTTTTTGCATTGGCTGCCTTTGGTATGTTGTATTCGCCATCCAGTCCTTCAAAAAGCAGCGCATGCCTAAATTTTGGTAAGTTCCAAAAAAATTAAGTGTTTGAAAAGAGGCGTGAAACTAATTAGATTGGAGGAAAGGTGAACAATAAGGTATACTTCTTAAATATGGCCCTGAGAGAGTTAGCAAGTGCTCTATCATAGATGTTGTTGAACCCTTTGTGGAAATCTTCATCTGCAATTACCAAATCAAACGGGTTGCACATAGACACTGCTCCAGAAAGAGAGCACTTATCAGTCTCCTGGAAACAAAGAATTACTGAGTAGGTTATGGACATGCAGAGGAAATAGACCTTTTAGATCAATTTTATATAGGGATAAAAAGGAGTTGGTGCAATGCTAATCACTTTGAAAATCAAAGAGGAGCGGAGTGCATATTGGCATATCTATGTTAACTAAGCATGATTTGTTGCAAAAGAACTTAAGTGAAGTATAACTTTACTGAACATGACAATGGACAAGGGAAAAATGTTCTAATATTGAGTAGAACTGTAAACTTTTATATCACTGAGTACAGAGCTCACCTCACCAAGGTAGCGCACAAGAATATTTGCTCCGAGTGACCAGCCAGCAGCATAGATATCACACTCAGGGTAACGGGCCAAAACATGATTGACTACTTGACGGAGATCTCCAGTAAATGAAGCAGAATAGAACTGTTCATGTAAGAGGATAAGTGTCAACATATTTAGAAGCTAGGATGTTCTTGAAGCGTTTCAGCTTTATTTGTTTCTTAAATAGCAATTTTCTTTAGTTTCTATATTTCTATGCTTCGTTATGCTATGTATTAAGACATTCTGTTACTTCCTAGGTCCCCTCATCAACTGAGTACCAAGAGGCCGGACCATTGCTGATAACCAGAAAGAACAGTGTCAGCACTTCGCAGACAACATTTGAATATCCCTGTACTAAAGATTAAGTCAGCTAGAAGATGCCACTAAGTTTACGGACACATGACACATTACTTTTAAGGGTAAAAAGGTAAGAGGAAATATCATACACATGTAAACCTAATAACCTATTTTTCAAGCCATTGTCTGAGTCTGAGTACCAAACATAGCCTCAGGAACTAGACATTGTTCATGAGATTCATACCAATCAGCAGGTTTTGATGGAGCTTTTGGTACCTAACTTGCTGATGTCATACGCTCTTACTCCTAAGAAAAGCTCAAACAACCTTCAGCCATATAGTAATTAGTAAGTTCTGAAGTGAAGGCTACATTATCACACTGGATGCAAATTAACATATGATTCCTTTACATGTGGACTTGGTTTAATACCAAATAAAGTAAGTTTTTCCAAGCTGCTATTGTGTAGAGTGTTTTATAAATTTTGCATAGTATATAAGGAAAATGGAAAAGAACATAATTTTGAGAGGATAAATGGAGTAATAAATACTCTGCGGCACTACAAAAATATTCCAAGACTAAAGTGCATCTGTTTTGAATACTTAGCAAATATAGGGACAAGTTAAACATAACAGCGTTGGCATGACATGGATGGATGGATAGAGCTGATTCGGTAATTTGGATGCTTAACATTAAGTGCTTAACTGTCAGTTCCCTTTAACAAAGCTCTGAAAACTGTTATATCATATAAAACTGAAAGATTGGACTTTCCACATAAGTTTGTTTGTGAAAATGAAGAGTCCATTAAAAATTATGACAATCACATGGTTGTGTTTAAGAAAAGCAGTTTTTCTAAAGATGTTTTAATAAAAACAGGTTTAGGTGGGGATAAATACTGGCATTTGAGTGATCAAGAGAAAACTATTGAACACCTACTTTCTACCTGCCCAATGGCATTGTTTGTCTGGAATGTGGCAAGGTGCGCCTTTGATGTGTACATAAAACAATTGTTTGTTCGGTAGTTAAACACATTAAGAAAGCAAGGAAAGGCACTAGTTACTATTGGATTGGAGACATTTTGGAGGACATGAAATCTGGCAAGCTTCCAGAATAACATACTGAATGATCCTGTTTTATATTAGTATGACCTGTCACTATCTATTCCTTGTCTTAGCTTCACGAGACAAAAATGGAGCGGGCAAAACACGCACTGCATGCAGTGAGATTATGGCAGCAACCAGCGAGAGCAATAGTAGGGCCGTTAGGTTGTTTGCTTTGGTACGATACATTAACATGTTTTTTTGTGCTTCATTGGCTTATGTGAAATTCCAAGATGAGAGCAAACAGGTTTGCACTATTCATGCAAATTTACTTTTCCAGATACATTTTCCTTTTATTTGCAAATATTAATTAATTTCTCAGGAGCTATAACTATGTTTGCCACATAAAAAAATAAAACAATTGAAGTACCTTAGCTGTAGTCACAGGACTGCCTGCACATCCACGGCTATTGAATACCACAACACGCCATCCTTTGCTTCTAGCTCTCAAAAGCATATGCCTTACATATGTATCCTGACTTCCTCCTGTGAGACCGGGCTAACTCCCATCATCAAGAATTAGCCATGAGCTAATAAAAAACTATGCATACATGAAACAACAAGTAAATGCACATACTACTGCAGACAAAGAGGTGCCAAGAAACAAAATGTTTATGTCAACGGTCATCTATGCTTGCAACAAAGTTAAATTAACATGATAGATGCAGAAGACGAATTTAGAACAACAATGTGTTCTGCTTAACTATGGTCAAAATTGTATTAGAATCCCCTATATTCTAGTGGAAGCCTTTGATTTTTCTTTTTTATGGATTAGTAGTAAAATGCTTGGTTGGGCAGATCTTATGCTGAGTATTCGACTAAAGGCTTAATAAAAAAGCAAATATTTACTCTTCAGAGCATCCTTTTTCTTTGCTTGAGGTGAAAGTTATGGAGGACTAACTTTGCCCAGCACTTGAACAGTTAATGATGTTCAGAAATTCCCTAATATTGAAATATGATCATGATGAATAATTTCACTAATTAGGAAATAGAACTGCTACATACAAATCCGATCGAAGGAAAAAGCTTCTAACATACAAAGTAAAAAAATCCAGCAAAGATTTTCAAGCTGAGAAGCTTTTCCCCTTGTCACATTATCGTAAGGGATAAGGGTTAAATTCATACATGATGTTCGTCATATGGGTTGTATGGTTAATTTATGTATCTGTTGCTTGATCAGTCGTCTTCATAAGTATGTTCACCCATTGTTAATGTACAGTCATGGTGCTAGTTGGAAAATCATACGCTGTTTGAACCAAACTCCAGTTATATCATAGCTATATTTCATTCTCCATGTGCTGTGGTAGTAATATACCCCTATTTCACCTAAGATCTCTTCACCCGGCGACATGGATCTATTTAGCAATCCAACTTCCGGAACTGAAGTCTCAACAATGCACACAGCTCAGCAGCACAACAAAATCCTTCTGTACAGAGATGAGAGGCAAGAGGCAACTAAATCCTCTCTATACAGATATGAGAGATCATATCATAATTAACGAAAACTCGCAGCACCTCCTCCCGTTTCTACACAGGCAGCATTTGATTTTTCTTTTTCACTGATTATAGTACTAAAATGCTTGGTTGGGCAGATCTTATGATGAGCGTCATCTATGGTGGCAACAAAGTTAAATTAAAATGATAAATGCAGAAGATGAATTTAGAATAACAATGTGTTCCGCTCTGCGCTATGATCAAAATTGTGCTAGAATCGTGCTTGCATTTGATTTTTATTTTTGATGATTAGCAGTAAAATGTTTGGTTGGGCGTCGTCCTTGTTACAGTAGAGAAAAACCCCTCCCCAAATCGTGCTTGCATTTTTCACTGCACACGACTTCTCCTATGTAGAAATAGCCTATTTCTATTCGAAAGAGGGAGTTCTACTAATTTTTGTTTTTTCTTTAACTCATGTTCATGGCATCCTTTTGGTTTCGTTGGGGTGAAAGTTACGGAGGAATAATTTTCTCAGTTAATGATGTTCAGCAAAATTCCCTATTAATGAAATATGTTGACGATGAATAATGTCACGCTTTCGTCGTGTCCACTGCGCAACACCAGGAGAAGGAAAGGGGCAACACCAACATACACATACCAGCAGAATGAGCAGCGGCGCGTCGGGCGGCAGCGCGCGGTCGTCGGCGGAGACCCAGTCGAGGGCGACGGCGCCGTCGTCGGGTGCGCGGAGGCACTCGCGGCGGAAGGTGACGGCGGGGAGCGAGCGCGTGAAGGCGGCGAAGATGGTCTCGACGTGGCGGTTGGACGCGAACACGGGGTAAGGGCGGTACGGGCGGCGGAGGCTGTCGAAGCCGGCGAGGAGGCCGCTCCGCGCGCCGGCGATCTCGAGGGTCGAGTGCGGGAGCAGAGGCCGCTGCTCCGGGTCGGGGTTCTGGGAGGAAGCGACGGAGGACATGGTGGCGGCTGGGGCTGGGAGGAGCAGGTAGCGGAGGCGACGAGGGGCGAAGCGGCTGGCGGGGCCGGCGAATGGGGATGGCGTTTGTAGCGCGGCCATCGGATTCGTGCTTGGTGGGTTTGGAATACGCTTCTCGCAACTTCGGAGCCCAGCAGCCAGTAGGAAATTGTGGCTGGATCGTTGGCACGTCGCTGCCGTGGGGAAAAGGACGACCAAGAAATTACATTGTTCATTGAAGCCTTGGCCGTGCAGTGTTTTGACTGCACCGCAGTTCATCAAAAATAAAAAATGTTTGACTACACAGCTACGTAGTACTACTATGCTTGACCAAAATGATCAGTTTGGTCTTCGGTTTCTACGGAAATTGCTTCTACTACAAAAATAATTATTGTTCGGTTCTCTCAAAACCCGAGAACCGAAATTGTCTGTTCAGTTGTCGATTTTAAGACTGAACCGCTGGAAGGATGATATCTGCTAAAATCTTTTTTTTTCCGACAGCAGGCAAATGTGCCTCAATGTTATAGAAGGCAAAAAAGTTTATGTACAAAATGTTGCCTTAGATGCGAACAAACAGGGCAACCGAAATTCAGAAAGAAAAACTACAGCCTAATTCCTCACGACATGATCTAGGGCTCCAACTCCTACTCTTTTGGCCGTCGTTACCAGTTTGATGGCACCATGAACATCAAGCTCACGACGTTACCACTAATCATCCCGAAGAGAAGCCATCGACGAACCAAACAAGAACGTCCTTGGTCTCCTCCCCTCCCTCGTCTTTTTTTTTTTGAAACTCCTCCCCTCCCTCGTCTATAGTGGAGAGGGTGTTTCTTTGAAACCACCCCGTCAAGCCACCTCTCCGCCCAGTGAACCCGGATTTACTCGCCCTCTGACGGCCACTCCAGCGGTGGGAGGACGGGGAAATCCAGATTCTTGGCATGTATATAGCGTAGGTCCTGGCAGGGTCCCAGCTGGTTGCATCGCTGGTTTGGGTTTTGCCGTTGACGGGAGTCCCCTTCGGTTTTGGCGTTCCGTGGAGTTCCGACGCGGCTCGGTCGACTTCCCAGGGCTCGGGGATCTACGGATCTTGCGAGTTCTTTGTGCCCCGCCCAGATCTATGTAGGCGACGGATCTGGAGCTCGAAGTTGAAGTGGAAGACGGTGTTGTCGAACTTCGCGATGGATCTAGAGGCTCAGCGTGTAGGCTCCTCGGAGCTGTTGTCTGATGACTTCCTGCCTACCATGGGGCTGGTTCCGGTTTACCAAGGTTTGAGGAGAGCTCGGTATGTGCTCCGGCGAGGTCGGATCAAGAAGAAGAAGGAGAAGGAGAAGAAGGAGAGGGAGAAGGAGAAGAAGGAGAAGAAGAAGCATAAGGAGGAGAAGAAGAAGAAGAAGAAGAAGAATAAGAAGAAGGCCGGGGCGCCCCCAACCCTCCCCTCCAGCCGGCCCCCCTCCGCTCCTTTCCCCCGCCGCCGGGCAAAGCCCGCGCGGTGCCGGCGGCGGTGGACTTTCTCTTCCCCGCACGCGAGACGGCTCGACGGGGCGGCTCCCAATCTGGCGGTGGCGAAGTCCGGCGGGGTGGGCTTCGGCCGCAGCACCTCCGGCCGTGTAGGGTGGCCAGCGTCGGGCGGCGCCTCTCACTACAAGAAATCTGCCATAATATGACGTTTTTTTTATGACTGGAAATCAAAATGTCATAGCTTTATGATGTTCCTAGCTTTGACCGTCCTTGGCCACTCGGGGGGGGCAAAACCCTAGAAAATCGTGACGTTATTGGGCAAAAATGTCATTGGCAATTTAGGTCAAAACGTCATTAGCAAAATTAAGTGGCCTACGACGTTTTTCCACTGCCGATTGCGACAAATCAACGTCATTGGCATTTGGCTCAATACAATGGTATGTGAAATATTATTTTAAACCATAAATATTTACATGTATATCTGTCGTACGTGATCCTTTCATCACCGATCCTGTATTAAACAAAACTCCAAAAACAAAAATACCGGCTGTCAATATATCCATATAGAGATATAAAATTTTGAACTTGTTATTATTAAAAGAAAATGAGTGAATTGTACACACCATAGGACATCCAACTTTAGCCACTCTATTATGGGACCCCAAAATTTGGGTCATATCAGTCACGTTGGATTAGTCCATAGTTAAACTTGTCTGCGCGGCAGGATCGAAATTTAGACTCGCGCCACCCGCTCCATTTCCCGCTGCAAAACAAAAAATTCTTTTAAGTCCCGCCCAGTGTGGGAGGCCTACACCCACTCGCGGGCGAGCAAAATTTTCGTTCAAGTCCGGTCCACTCAGCCGCGCGGAACGAAACCCTACCTCATTCTCCCATCTAGCTCTACGCCACCGCCGCCGCCGCCCCTCGCGAGGAGAGGACCTCAACAGCAGCCGTCCCCCTTTAGATTCCCCTCGCGAGCCAGCTCCCCTGCTCTCCTCCGGCTCCCTGTCGCCGCGCGCTGGCCTTTTCGGTCTTCGACGCCGACGGCAGCAGCGCGATCTACGGCAGCATCCTCCACGCCCTCGGCGAGAAGGCCAGAGCCAGCCAGTTCCGCCGCATGATCGACGGCATCGACAAGGACGGCGACGGACTCATCACCTTCGACGAGTTCATGGTATGGTGGCCTGAGACGGTGCATGCTTTGCCAAATCTTGAGGCTCCAAGATCTCCTCCCCTGTTTCTCGTTTTCGTGACCGACGAGGCTGCAACGACCTATCTCTGTCCCTTTTTCCCTAATGCGACATCGTCTCTTGCTCAATTCGTGCTGAATCTGTGCAGGAGCCGACGATCCCGATCTCTAGGAACCCTCAAGGTGATGCATCTCTTCAACTGGCGTGAAGCTGAGCACTTCAACCTCAAGGTGAGAATCTAGTCCATCCTGGGCTTGCCCGCCAGCCCGTGGCTTATATCCTTGTCTGACCGCCTAGATCTTCCCTCCGTCTCCCTTCCTTTGATCTGTTGGTCCAGCTGCTCTCCGGCGCCATGTATTCTCTATCCGCTCGGCTGCTGCAGTAATTTCTCCCACCTCCACGGTTCCAATCTCTAGATCAATCGAGGTGTGATTTCCTCCTATTCCTCTCCATATCTGTTCAAGTTGCTGAACTAGTAGTCTACTCTAGTTTATCAGTTTGAGTCTAGTACATAACGATTGGAACAGAGGATTGTGTTCTAGTATAGTCATTGTAGATGGCTGCTGCCAATTTTATTTTTTGTATGGTGTTCTCTGCATGTTGAATTGCTGCCCATTTTAGTTTTGTACGGTGCTCCATGCTACCATTTTTTATTTTTGTATGTTGAATTGCTGCAAAAAATTTCAATACATGATGCCTCTGTTGTCAACATTTTTTAGGGGTAAAAACTCATTCATTGCACATCAGGTTCGTATCACCTAGAGTTTCCATTTGGTGAAGTATTAGGAGCAGTAGAGATCTGCAGGTCATTATCATAGGCAAAAAGAGAGGCTACCGATCTTGCAATGGTTTCTTCAAACGTGTACATGACTGGTTGTGGTGTTTCTCGATGTAAGGATGCTTTTGAGGCCTCACAAAAGAAGAAGAAGCTGACAGAAAAGAAAACATAAGAAATAGATTTAACGAAAGCTGAAAGAAAAGCAAGCTCAAAGAAAGCAAGTAGAAGAAGTTACACCTTCAGGATTTACAATCATATTTCTATCTATTTTATTTTGATTGTGAGAGAACTAAGATTTATTTGTTAGACTTGTTTATTAAATATGGATTGTCGTGATGCTCTTTTGCAAGTTTTACCTATTTAATATAGTATATTTTAGTGATCTGAACCCGCAATTTTGAAAAACCTTCGCCGATTAATAGTCGACTGATTAAATCAGTTAATATGCCGATTTCCGATTAATTCCTAAACTCAAGCCGGCCGAGCAGTTAACGATTGCCGATTTCTTGAACATTGACGACGGCCACAGTGGACACCTCTTGGACGTCAACAAGAGCGCCATCGCCATTGACCCCTCAGCTCGGACGAAACATCTGTCCGTCGCCCCACCAGCAAGCTGCAAGGTGAGGCCATTTGATCCCTCCTTTCCGATGTTCTTTCACAAGTGCTTCAGCGTGCGTTTAAACTGATGGTGCTCCAGGTGGCGTCAGTGTAGTTGAACTGCTATGAGCTATTGATGTCAAACCTACACTGCAGTATAGTTGCTTAATCTATTTGCCATTTCTCCTTTACTAGCTGGGCTTACTTTCCAATATTTGTTTTCCTGTATTCTAATATTATTGTGTGCAATCGATTTACCATGTTCGCTTTGCTAACTAGGTTCTGTTATGCAATAATTGGAAGTTTCCTGTCAAATTGAGGCGCATTTGATGTTGATGTGCATTAGTGCATATGTATTCTGTTTAGTTTTGCTTTCTAGTCATGATTATGGGATGTTGAACATGGTGCATATATGAAATGCTGCTTCTCAAGCAATTTCTGCCAGACAACTGTTGAGATAGATCCACTGATGAACAGTCTTTATAGTGCTTGTCTACTAATTGTATACCAAATCTTTGTTTGATTTACAGGCATAACTTGCTCTTGTCGCATGTTTATGTCTCATGTTAGATTTTTTATTCACGAAATCATTTTTATTGGGTGTGCTTGGGTGTTTGACTCCATCTGCTAACATCCTTGTTTTTATGCCAGGGCTTACTATGGTGTCCTCTGTTTTGTCATTGAGAGTGGTGCCAAGGGTTGTGATGTAATTTCCTTTATACACGTGCCTTGATACGTATTTGTGCATATCAGATGGTTTAGTTGATGACTGATATGTTCATGGTTCTGTAGGTCATTATTAGTGGCAAGCTCAGGGCTCAGAGGGTCAAGAGCATCAAGTTCAAGGATGGCTACATGATCTCATCTGGTCAGCCAGTCCATGAGTACATTGATGCAGCTGGGAGACACATGCTTCTCAGAGAGGTTCGTTTGCTGTGCTGCTTATTAGACATCAGCAAGTTCTAATCTGATTCATTATTCCCTGCAACATCAGTTGGTACAGTAATCTATATTTGCTATCATTTGCGACTATCTCTCAGTATATATGAATTGTAACCTTCCTATTACTTTGTTAATTATCTTGTTTGATAATATCTTCTAAAAGTAAGAAGCAATTACTTCTAACTGTGATGGTGATTTTATCGCTTGCACTCATTATGTCTCTTGATTTTCTCTCTTAAGCACTACCTTACTTAGGGATTAGGATTCTCTGTACAGATTGAAGTAACCCCTGAAGTAGCTTAAATACTTTATAATGTGTGCCTATGATCTGGCTGTAGTTTCTCATCCCTGGATTATTTGCCTTTGTGTTTCCACGTTTTTTTTTGCATATTCTATCTCCTTGGTTGGTTTGGTTACAAGTTGATAGGTGTTGGTTTTGTAAAATTACCGTTGTATTATTAAATATACAGGCAAACAAATCCTGAGAAAGAAAGAATAATACAAGACGATACAATACCTATACAATACCTGATGATATTGTGGGTTCAGTTTTAGATATTGTGGGTTAGATCATTTAGAGCAGCAATTAGCAGCAGTAAAATGTTAGTATTTATGTCTCAACTGGAAAATAAGTTCCTTCATGTATCCTATTGTATTATTAGCGCGGCACCGGATCTCTCACCATCGGTAGCAGTGACATTCTTTTGCTTCTTAACAATGGAAACTAAAAATGATATTTACCTCGCTCTAGGGGTGCACGTATTTCAACTCGTTTATAACATAAAAAAAGTAAAACCTGGAAACAAAAGCCCTGGCGGCAGTACCACCAACATGCAACCAAAGCACCACTGTTCTTTCTTCAATCACAACTTCATGACATCACTGAAATTACATGCAGCCATGCAATAATACATGCGTATTTTTCACAGGGACGTATTATTAAGAGAGCTTTTGGGAAGTTGAAGGTAGAGCATGTTTATTTGGGAAGGCACAGTTTCAGCAAGATGCTGCCAAGTTAACACCTTAGGTCAGTTCTGAAATATCCTGCTCATTTTTTTGATGCTTATGTGATCATGTGAAATCAGCTCACAGTAAATACTATAGTTGGCTGGTTGCTGACTGAACCAATAGTCAGGTTCCTATGAGTCTGTACACATGCTATTTAGCTGTCATTGTTTACATGGGAACACTTGTAGAGTCGCCCATCCTGTAATCATACACTGCTGCTTTGTTCTTCCTCATTTACACCTGTTGTAGCACTACTGCCCTATGTTGCATTATTTCGCTGTTAAACGTAATTGGACACATGCGAATTAAAATTCATACTGTTAGCAAGTTCACCTACTATTTTGTTATCATACACGACAAGAAGTACTTTGTCCCTGTAATGTGAATCTGGAACTGAATCTGGAACTGCTCGTTTTTCCCAGGATGTCTTTGGGGTGGCACTGGACACAACAACAAGTACTGAGCAGAGATCTCTACAATGCAATGGGTCACTGTAGTACAAATATGAATCTGTTGTCTGTGTCTTTCTTGTATATATATCTGATTTGTGGAAATATTGTAATATATTCAGTTACTGCTCTTATATGGAAGATTTCATCATGTGTTGATGTTTTTTTTTTTTTTTTTTTTGAACAGTAAGATTTTCATTCATGCTCAACAACACTTTACAGAGACAAGCGTGCATGAAGCAACGCAGAAGCTTGAAAGTACATTCCTAAAAGCACAATCCTCATTTCCTCGAGCAGTAGACACACACCTAAAGGAAAACGGTTTATTCTGTAGCCTATGAGCTAGTATTGATTGAAAATGGGCTTTGAAATTCATGCTCCTGGAAATGTGGAAGATCTTCTGGTGATCGAAGGAAGGACTGGCTAAAATCTCAGCTAGCTGAGGTCTGATCTCCCAGTGGCCTGGGTTGTCGATGATATTTCGACCTGCTGCACATTGCGCAAGAATTGCACAATCGGTGAAGTAGGTAACCTGCTGGAGTTGTAGTTGCTGTACTAGTGCAGTTGCTAGTATCAGGCCATAGGTTTCTGCCTGAAGAGCCGAGGAAACCGGAGGTGATGTAGCGGAGATAAAGAGCTGTGCACAGGCCTCAGCACCTTCTAACTGAATGAAGATACCCAGTCCAGCCTGCGAAGATAGGTTGCTCTGTTCTTGAGATTGCTTCCAAGAAGCATCACAGAAAATTTTTGCTCCTGGTTTGCTCAGTGGGTTGGCAATGGTCGCTCCTGGAACATCTTGTACTTGTTGGTTGTTCTGCACTTCCAGCAAGGATTCGGTTGGGCTGACTCGAACCTTCTCATCAAGTTTGGCCCCATGTAAAATAGCTTGCGCAGCCGCGTACACCTGCAAAGGTTTATTATCTTTCCTACAGAATAGTGTATCATTTCTGGCTTTCCAAAGGCACCACAAAAAAGTATAGATATTTTCTATAGAAGCCATCGGGTGACCAGAGGAGAAAATAGCATGAATTATCTCTGGAATGGATCGGTGGGTAGTAGCAAGAGCTTCAGACCTGATGTACCAAGGGTGGCTAAACCATGCAGCTTTTGAAAAGGGGCAAAGGAACAAGAGATGCATATCATCTTCCGTTGCTCCACATCTGGAGCACTCCTCTTTGATGTGAATGGAAAATCTGCCCGCCCTTTTCCCAGTGGGGAGCGCTCTTCGTAATAATCTCCAAGCGAAAGTTTGGACTCTTGGCACCATTGTCTTGTGTTTCCACACCTGCAGAAGAAGGTTTTTTATCTGTGTCGGGACCTCCTTTGGCGTTTGGTTGGCCGGTAGCACCAAGTTTGTCCTGCAATGTTTGTAGGCACTTTTTGCCGAGCATACACCTGTAGGAGTTAGCTTCCAACAGAGGGTATCTTGTCCATCAGTACGGACTATAGGAGTTAGGATGATTTGGTTTGCAGTTTGAGTAGTGAAAAGCCTTTGTATGAGCGGGATGTTCCAAGCTTTTTGGTTAGGAATCCAAAGATCTTTGACGGTCGCTGGATAAATATAGGGTTGATTTTGGATGATGAGATTGTCATAAATATTTTCCCACCCCGAAAACCAAGGTGTGCTCCAAATAGAAACACTACCATCTATGAGTTGATAGAAAGCTGCAGAACACAACAGGGGTCGTACCTTAAGTATAGCAGTCCAGAAGGCTGATTTCGGGACAGTTGGTTTTGCTCGCCATATGGAAGTATCGGCGTGGTACTTTGATTTAAGGACCTGCGCCAAATGACTTTGGGGTTCGTTTGCTAGTCTCCAAGCGACAGTTAGTACAAGTCCCTGGTTAATTGCCTGCAGATTCCTTATGCCGAGACCACCTTCCTTTTTTTCTGTGCAAATGTCTGCCCATGCCCTGAGACACAAGCTTCTTGTGGTGGACTCTTCGCTTACACCTGTCCACCAGAAGTTTCTGATGATGGTAGTGAGTCTGGATAAAAACTTTCTCGAGAAGAGAATGTTTGACATATAGTACACAGGTATTGAAGAGAACACAGATTTAATCAAAGTTAACCTGGCAGCATGGGACAATCTATTTGCTTTGTAAGCACTCAGTTTGGATTTGAATTTATCATATATAAAACTGTAAGCTGCTGACCTATCCTTAGCCGGAAGAATCAAAGGGTGTCCTAGGTGGATGGTGTTACTATCAATATCACGTACCTGAAAGATTTGCTTGATATTTTGCCTTACCTGCATACTAACCTTTTTGCTAAACATAATTCCCGACTTGTTCCAATTTGGTGTTTGACCAGAAGCTTGGCAGAATTGATCAATAATATGTGATATAGTTGTAGCTTCTTGGTTGTTTGCTTTACCACAAACTAGGAGATCATCCGCAAACATTAAGGAGTGAATCGGTGGACCATTTAGACCAAAAGATATACCTGTCAAATGGTTGGCTTGCAGAGCTTCTTGAAGTGCCAAAGAGAGTTCATTTACTGCAAGTACAAAAAGAGAGGGCGACAGGGGGCAACCTTGACGAAGACCTCTGCTACCGCTAAAACGAGCATACGACTGACCATTAATAATAACAGAAAAACACGGCGTAGAGATGCAAGTTTGGATCAGATTAATGAAATGTTCATGAAGACCTTTACGAGCTAAGGCAGCAGTAATGAAATGCCATTCTAGCCTATCAAAAGCTTTTGCTAGATCGATCTTGACCATAAAGTCATGAGTATTCCAGGAATTGAGATTGAAAGAATGTGTAATTTCCTGGGCAATGATTATGTTATTGCTTATACGCCTACCTTCAATGAAAGCTTGTTGCGACGGATGAATATAATCAGGTAGGTGCACTTTCAGGCGATTAGCAAGAGATTTGGAAATAATTTTGTAGATGACATTGCACAAGCTAATTGGCCTAAAATCTGCAGGTGATTGACAAACCAATTTTTTTGGGATAAGAGCAATGAAAGTATCATTTAGGTGTGGAGGAAGTATACCTGTTCGGTAGAAATTTCGAACCACAGTTGTAACGTCATCGCCTATCCAATCCCATGCTGAGAGGTAAAACCCAACATTAAAACCATCAGGTCCTGGAGATGCATTCTTCTTCATTGACTTCAAAATCTGCATAATTTCCTGCTTGTCAGGAACTGAGTATGTGAAGTCCTCTGAGTCGTGGGGAGGGGATGTTTGCGAACTTGTCCTTTCATTGTTTGTACCAGCAGAATTGAAGATGTTTCGAAAATAGCTCACAAACTGGTTAGCAATGTCATCCGGATCATGATAAATATTGCCCTGGGGGTCCTTGATTGAAATGATTCGGTTTCTTCTCCTACGTTTAAGTACAACATTGTGAAAGAAGGTAGTGTTTCTATCCCCATAAGTAGCCCAATGTTTCTTTGCCCTTTGTCTATAAAATTCAGTTTGCTTAGTCATGTTTTCTTCATATTGGGCTATCAGACTAGCCTCCAATGAGTGGTTTTGTACCTGGATTGGCTGCAATTGGATGTTGTTGATTTGCTCCTGAATCGACTGCAGTTGTTGGTTGAGGGGCTTCTTTTTCTTACACCATCGCTTGAGGGAACCTGCAAGATTAGTGGTTCGAGCATGGAAAGGCCTATTGGCCGAAGATAACCACGCAGATTTAGCAGTTGTTTGAAAGTCATCTTCCATTGTCCACCAATTTTCAAATTTAAAATTAAGTTTTGGCTTTCGAAACTGAGATTCAGTTGAAATAAGGATTGGTGCATGATCACTGAGCATGATAGGAAGATTGAAAACATTTGTATTAGGAAAAATGCTACACCATTCTGCATTGACCAAACAACGATCTAATCTTTCAAAAACAGGAGTAGAGGAAAATCGTTTGTTTGTCCAAGTGTAAGCCGGACCACTGAAACCTAGATCAAAGAGACCACATTGTTTAACATAGGAGTTGAAAGCATGCATACGATACTTATTAACATTAGGGGAAGTGGTATCTGCAATACACATGATATTGTTGAGATCACCAAAACAAACTACGGGTTTACCTAAATTTTCAAACACAAAAGTGGTAATTTGGTCCCAAATCTCCCTCGTGTGACGATGATGAGGATCCCCATAGACACAAACAAGAACAAACTCTGTATTACTAGCTATATTTACAAAATTTGCTAAGATCAAATAGTGGCTAGAGTACTTAATATCAACCTGGATTTCATTGTTCCACAAGAGCCAAAGACCACCTGAGAGCCCATTAGATGGCACTACGAAACTATCAGCACAGATAAACCGGTTATTAATCTGAGAAGAATTGTACCTAGAAGTTCTGATTTCAGAGACAAAGATGACTTGAGCTCCTGTCGACAACATCAGCTTGGCAAGGTACTCCATTTTATTGGATCGGTTGAGGTTCCTTCCTGCACCCTGACAATTCCAGCCGATCATCTTCATGTCGTGGTGTCGTCTCCTTCGATTCAACAATTCCCGGCAGGGGATAAGGATCAGCGGTTTCTTTCTGGTGGATAAACAACCTCTGGAAACAGGTGGGCAACACCGGAATTGGCGCCCCCTTCGGGTGGGGCAAACGATAGATGGCACGTGCACAGCCTGACTAGCAGCGTGCGATGTGGGATCAAAATTGGGATGAGGCTTTGACTCGTCGTGAGGGGCTGAGGTGATAGAGATGGCTTCACCGCCTCTCAAATTAGCCAGACCCAACCACCCAGCCGCACCTCTAATCTGGATTAGTTAGAGATGTGGAGGCAGATGCAACACAGGGGAGAGACGACTGTCAATAGATCCAGGCTGTAGGAGCTGGAGGTGAACAGAATCGCTGATTGAGTTGAGCTGATGGGTGAAAAATTGATGGGAGGAAGGATACGGAGAAGAAATCAGAGGGGGGCAGGCAGGAACTTCTAGAGTAACAGGTAGGAATTTGGGGATATTTGCAGTAGAGGATAAAAGATATAGAGGGATTCAACGATGAGGTAAGAGCAGATCTTGGTATGGGGATGGGCAAGGATGGAAGATAGCACTAGAGATTAGATCTGGAGAGGAATAGAAGGCAAGAATCAGAGGAAGAAAATCGGCATATCGCCATTCTCCGGCATGTCGCCAGTCGCCCAACTTGAGCAAGGGATAAAGATCACTCAGACGTTGCTTGTGCTAGATGTGTTGATGTTTATATATTGTCTAATCTTGTTAATATAAACCTGACCAACCCAAGAATAAATGGATCGTAAAAGGCTAAGGCCCAAATAGAGAAAGGCTGTAAAAATGGTGAGGCCCAAAATAGAAAAAGGGTGCAAAAAGGCTAAGGCCCAAAACAGAAATGGACCAAAACAAAGGCCAATGCTTACGGTAAAAGGCTGGAATTATTGTACTCGGCCCATGTAGAATACAGAATTGGACCGGGCTGATTTCGAATTAAGACTTTTTGGTTTCGTCATAATTTTGCCACGTCGGATTGCCACGTGGACTCGGGGCAGGTGCCCATGACATTTTGGGAACGTCATGCCGTCAGTGACATTTTAAAACGTCACAAAGCTCTACGACGTTTTCAAGTGGAACGTCTTAAGCATCACTGCGACTCCCACTTTCGACGTTTTGAAAAGCGTCACTGTAACGTCACAAGTCGCCATTAGTGACGTTTCAGTGACACCTTATTTTTGTCAACTTATGGCAGATTTCTTGTAGTGTCTGGTTGCCCTTTCCCGCGCGTCGGGCAGGCCCGTTGGGGTGGGCCGCGACCGCACGGCGGCGCGGTGGCGCCTGGCCGACGCGGAACTTCGGTGGCGGCACTGGTCGTTGCACCTCGGGCCGCGGCGGGCGGTCGGCCAGGCGGATGCGGCGTCGCTGCTCCTCTGGTCGCCCTTCCCTGCGCGCTCTGCAGGCCCGTCGGGGCGGGCCTGGGTCTCACGGCCGGCGGGGCGGCGTGGTGGCGTCGGCTTGGCCGGCACTGCTCCTGCTATGCCCGTCGGCTGGGGTTGGCGGCGGCGTCGCCTCGTGCGCTGTTCAGACCTCCGGTAGCTGTGGGCGCAGCTCTAGGATTTCGGTCGGATCTAGCTTGTGGGCCCAGATCTGGGCCTGGTAGGGCCCGGTCGGATGTCCCTCCTGCCGTGGCGGGCGATGAGGCCCACAGACGTGGCGGTTGTGGTTTGGTTGGCAGTACGCCTGCACCATCATGCTCCATAGATCTCTCCATAGATCTCCGCTTGTTCGTGCTCGATCTGTAACGGATCTGGCGACCTCTATGCCCGTTTATGTCTATGCCTATTTTTTTCACAGGGTTCATGACACTGTGGCGTTGCGGTGGGTAACGTCCTCGCCGCCTTCTTGGGATTGGGTCCCTAGGCTGGCTTGTGCTCGCAGGGGTAGGCAGCATGTTCTCCCTTCGACCGTTTGTAGTCGCGCTAGGGCAGGGTTTGACGTGCTGGAGATTGCGGCTGTTGTGGTGCCACCGACCCATCGTCAAGCAACGTCTAGCTCTGGGTCTGGCCAGGTTGGCCAACCAGCTCTTGCGTCTTTCCTGCGGGTGATTCTAGTTGGGGCTAGGTCACATTGTGGCTTGGGTTGGAGGTGCGGTAGAGAGTTTTGTTATGTCCGCTCTGCGTCCTCGTGATGGCGACCAGATTTTGACCCGATGGGATCTAGGCGAAAGCTACGCATGGCCTTGCCATTGCCGGTGACGGCGTCATCTTTCAGGTGTCGTTCCCTTGTTGAAGGCGTCCCGATGTGGATCCCCCGCTTCGATTTGATGGATTCCGCCTCAACCTGCTAATCTTGTTGGCCCCGCTTCAGGCAAGCTTCTCTTGTAGTGTCTTGTGGATCACCCTTTGATCTCTCGCTGGTGTCCCAACCCTCGCACCTTGTCGGCCTGCCTGCTTATACACGGCCATGCTTTGGTAGCTGACGGCTCGCCTAGCGCCTTGGGGGGCTTTGCTAGGTCGGCGTTTGGTCGTACTTTCGACCGGTGTGCCTATCCCAATGCCTTTGGAAGATGTGGTGTTTTTGGTCTGGACCTAACCCGAGCTCGGGGGGTGGTGGTTCGGGGTCTGGGTGAAAGCTTTTCAGAGACCGACCTCGGCCTCTACCGACGACGATGACGCATTCGTGTGCCATGCACCTTCTTGGAGGCGTCGCCGCAAGACCCCCTCCCCTTTGGATCCTCAAGTTATGCTAGGTTGCTAGCCCGTCGTCGAGCCCCCCTTGTGTTGTTGTGTTGGTGCGAAGGAGGTTTGTTGGCGTTGACTAGGACGTGCTCGCTCCTGCAACATAAGACAAGGCTCCCTCAACATGTCGCTTGGTTGCGCTCTTTGGGTTGTCTTTTGTTGTTAGTGTTTGGTTTGCGTTGTGTGTGTGTTTTAACTTATGGTGTATCTCCTGGCCGGTTGATGACTTTGTTAATTCAAAGCCGGGCTCATTTTGAGCCTTCCGTTAAAAAAAAAGAATATGGTATACCCACCTCCTCGTGCACTTAGTATGCAATGATCTCATCCGTGGTGTTGAAGGGGGCGATGAATCGTCTGGTTTGCTCCTCCCATGGAGTGGTGGTTCTCGTTTGGTCTAAGTGTGTTATAGTTTTGGTGTGAGAAGATTGAGATCATTTCAATGGCTCAATGACAACCACTTCGGATCTATAGATGACGGTAGTGGTCGTTAGGTGGTCAAAACACGTCCATAAATTTCTGTTATGTTTGGGATGATTTGTACTATATGTGAACTTCTATTATAGATATGGATCTTCCTCGTAAAAAAGATTTTTTTTTTGCAGCAGTAGATTGTGAATTACTTGCCGAGCTGTGATTAGAGTTGCAATTGTTTTACTAGTACTTATTTTGCAGCATGCCACAGATTTGATTGTCTTTTGTAAACCATTCAGTTGCACTTAGCTTGGTGACAATGGTAGGCGTAGATCTGCTCAACACTCCACATAAAAAAATTACTAAATCCATTGCTTCCAAGATTATGCTCCCAAATTCGATCGTCGCTCATCGTTTCTGTGGACATGAGCAACTCGCTGCGCTGCACCGTCCGACGGGGCAAATATCTGGTCTGACAATCAATACTGTCCTGCTCCCACTGACAACGAAGAACTCGCCCCCACCAATCCCGTTAACCTCTTCTCCTCCGTGCCACATCTCCACGGCACGGATAAGCCAGTGGAATCCCGAAACGTCACAACCTCTCACTGATATTGGGCCCCATAGATGCGGTCAGAGGAGGGGTTCCATATGTCAGTGGTGAGCGTAAGAAAAGCTCTCGGTGACCGTAGATTCCAGCACGACGTGGAAATAACAACCCGGCGTGACGGCGAGATACGAATCTAACGGCCGGAGTAGCTTCGTTGAGAGTTCCTTCCCTCCTTCGCCTTGTCGCCTCGTCTCGGCCTCTGCCTTCCTCTCTTCCTCATCTCCTCCGCCCCCTTCCCCACCGATTCCTGCACGCGCGCCGCAGGAGAGGTCCTCCAGCTCCCCTCCCTGCTGCTCACTCATCCTTCCCGTCGCCAATCTAGGGTTGGGGGCTCACCCTCCCGCTCCCATGGCCGCCGCCGCCGCCGAAACCCTCGTCTCGCTCCCCATCGCCTCCCCTTCCCGCTCCCTCCTCCGGCCCCTCCGCCGGCGACTCGCGGCCGCTCGAGGCACCACCTCATCCATCCGCCTAACCGCCGCGCCGCCGCGGGGCCTGGGGTTCGCCCTCACCCCCCGCCGCGCCCGCTGCCCGCCGGCGGCGCGCGCCAACGTGGAGCGCGACGGCGACGGCGCGGACGCCTCCTCCACCGGCGAACCCGACCGGGACCCAGCCGCCGAGCAAGCGGGCGACACCGCCACCACCAGCACCACGGGCGCGTCCCCACCGTCCCCGCCCCCCTCCTCCTCGTCCTCCTCCAAGAGGGAGCAGAACAAGTGGCGCCGGAAGGCGCTCAAGGGCGGCCGCGGCGGCGGCGGGGTGGGGCGCTGGCTCTGGGAGCCCATAGTGCAGGGCCGCGAGATGGGGTTCCTGCTGCTGCAGCTCGGCTTCGCCATCTTCGCGCTGCGCATGCTGCGGCCCGAGATCACGCTGCCGGGATCCGAGCCACGGCCCCAGACCACCTACGTCAGCGTGCCCTACAGCGACTTCCTCGCCAGCGTCGACAAGGACCAGGTCAAGAAGGTCGAGGTCGACGGGGTGCACGTCATGTTCAGGCTCAGGCCAGAGGTCGAGGCCACCGTCGTGCCGACGCAGACGCCGATGGATGCAGTCGCTGCTGACGGTGCACTCGCTCCCAGGAGGATCGTCTTCACCACCACGCGGCCTGTGGACATCAAGACGCCATACGAGAAGATGGTGGAGAATAGCGTCGAGTTTGGCTCGCCAGATAGGAGGTCCGGCGGGATCCTCAACTCCGCATTGGTAAGCCGCTTCACCTGAAAACATCTCTTCAGCTAGCTTACTTTCAGTGTCCTAGATTATATATATGTCAACTAGTTAGATATGACTTACCAACAATCAGGGACAAGAAAATTTGCTTGAATGTTTGTTATATGTCAATGCTCGATAGATTTTTGCAAGAGACTGTAGAATCCAACGAGTTTTTCACTATGAAAAAAAGGCATACCAGGTGCTCATTTCATTAGACCAAAAGGCCAGGCGGCTCTGCCTTTCCTAGCATAGCAAGCGAACAATAGTACTCGTTGCTCTATGGCCGTCTTAGATACTTTGGCAAACTAACGTGCTATGGTGCTTTGGCTATACCTAAACCAATGTTCTCCAACGACATAAACTTGGATCCTTGTGCATTTCCTATATCCATGATTTATTCTGCAAAAGGAAGGGTTCAACTACCGCCGATAGTAATGTAGAAAAAGCAATTTTCCTTTTGATTTTGTTTTATGTCAGCAACTATAACTAAATCAGCTCTTTACTATCCCCAATCTATGGAGAAAACTGAGTGAGTTCCACCCTCCACCTTGACATCAGATAGACAAATGCACAAATTTAAAACCTTGAAGCCTAGAATCAAATCTCAAAGTATTTCACCCTTTTTATTTTTACCATTGCTGGTCCACCATGCTTGTATGTTATTGCGTTATGTAATCATGGGTTGTCCTGTAACATAGTCAAAGTCTGTGTAATGGAAACTAGAATCTAGCTTCATGACAAGTGTGCACTTGGCGTCTTACAGAATCGTACATGGATGAGTTTAATAATACTTGTGAATGGAAAAGCCAGATGGAACTGGTGGGAATTGTTGAAGAAAACGATAAATTAAACTCCAGCCTGATATTTTAACTTACAGGTCAAAACATACAATAGGTTTTCTTGTACCTAATATGGGTTACCTAATTTGATCCACAAATGGGAATTTGGCAGAATAGAAGTGGGTACTAATGTGTGTTGTCTATATCGAGGCATAGCTTAGTCTTGATAGGTGCTTCTGTTATATGAATATGTATGTTTGCATTATTCAATGTCCATGTCCACGTACACAAATCTCTGCTCAATCTGTGATTATAGCTCTAACCACAACCTTATATTGTGCAGGTTGCTCTTATTTATGTTGTATTAATCGCAGTAGTTCTTCAGCGGCTGCCCATAAACTTTTCGCAGGTACTGATGTGTGTACTGTTTTTTAACTTCTGATGACTGATGACCATACTATTTAAGTTAGATTTTTTTATAGACATATTTTCTTGTGTACAATCAGCAATCGACAGGTCAGCTGAGGAGTCGGAAGAATTCAAATTCTAGTGGCGAAAAAGTTTCAGAAAGTGCTGATATAGTTACATTTGCTGATGTGGCTGGAGTAGATGAGGCCAAAGAAGAGTTGGAAGAAATTGTGGTATGGGTTTTCTGATGACTAGTTACTGCTAGTATGGTTTTCTGGTATATGCAGTGATGTTCTGGTCTGTCTATTGGTGCGAGGAAAATAAGCCAGTTCTATCTTTTCATTATGTTCAGGAATTCCTAAGGAACCCAGAAAGATATGTTCGTCTCGGTGCGCGTCCTCCTCGAGGTGTCTTATTGGTTAGTTCTGCAGTCATTTATATTAGTACTGAATGTTGCTTGATCATTGTGTCTGCTACCAAAGTCAATTTCTTTGAATCTCTACAGGTGGGCCTTCCAGGAACTGGAAAGACACTTCTTGCAAAAGCCGTAGCAGGGGAAGCCGAAGTCCCATTCATAAGTTGTTCTGCGAGTGAATTTGTGGAGCTATATGTAGGCATGGGAGCAGCTCGAGTACGTGAACTATTTGCTAGGGCCAAAAAGGAATCACCTTCAATTATTTTTATTGACGAGGTAACCTAGCATTTGTAGATATAATTTTGTTTTGTCTACTTTATTGCGTGCTAACCCTTTGCATTTGGCCCCTCTTTGTAGATTGATGCCGTGGCAAAAAGTCGTGATGGAAGGTATCGCATCGTCAGTAACGATGAGCGTGAGCAGACACTAAATCAACTGCTCACGGTAGGATAATGATAATAATTTCTTACTCTTGAGTGTCTACTGTACTTCAGCGCATCCCTATCCCTTTCTTGGTTTAGCCATTGTTAACTTTCACTGGTTTTTCCTAGGAAATGGATGGTTTTGATACCAACTCAGCTGTAATTGTACTTGGAGCGACAAACAGAGCAGATGTTTTGGATCCTGCCCTTCGGCGCCCAGGCAGATTTGACCGTGTAGTTATGGTTAGCTTCCCTGCTCAACACAAAAGTAATACTGGCCTTTGAGTTGTCAAAGATGACAGATATCTTTGTGATAGGTTGAAGCTCCTGATAAGTTCGGAAGAGAATCTATTCTTAAAGTTCATGTGAACAGAAAAGAGCTCCCGCTTGGTAAAGATGTAGATCTCAGTGGCATTGCTGCAATGACAACTGGTTTTACAGGGTAACAATTATTCTTCCAGCTCATTTTTCTGAACCATGTAGCACTTTCTTTTTTTGACTTTTTGTGCCCTATACAGGGCAGACCTTGCAAATTTAGTAAATGAAGCTGCTCTGCTGGCTGGGAGATCAAATAAACAAATAGTCGAAAGGGTTGACTTCATCAGTGCGGTTGAGCGCTCCATAGCTGTATGTTGTTCTGTTATCTCAATTTTGTTTGATCACTTCATCTTTATTTAAAGCAGATGCATATGCATAAATGTGCACTCCCAACTATACTGTATTTCATGCAGCTTATAATTGTTTGCTTATTTCTATCTTAGTCTTCACAACTGTGGCACAGAGGATTACACGATAAAGTGTGTTTGCTCAACATGTATAATATGGATGTCTATAGAACTGTCCTGTAGATCTCTGTGGGTTCTGTTTTGGTGCATAATGGCACTTTAACAATAACATACATAGCAAATAGTCAAAATCGTGTTCAGAAGTGATTTTTATATGTAACCTGCCCCCTTAATAGTATGGGAAAGCAAGCTAGTGCATTTTGTTATCTTGTAAAGCTAGTGCACCCTTAATGATTTGGTGAATTTATTCTATTCTCATTGATGCTAGTTTTGTGGTACAAGTTTTTTGGGGGAAAAATTATTTGGTGTCACTCAAATATCACTTGGGTGGCGGAGTGGATGTGCAATCCAATCCAACCAATGGGGCCCAGAGCTTCATGGATTTGGGTCTAAAGTTCAAGCCTCATGGAATTGGGTTCCTATTTCTTCAGTTTCCTTAAAGTCACTAGTTATTTTTAAGAAAACTTTTCTAGTACACTTTGTTTTTTTCTCGAGAAAACAGAAGAGATGTTGCGTTTCATTTCATTGAACAGGAAGAAGACATCTGGAGTACAACCTCCAGAAGGAGGGACACACACACACACACGACCGTCCTCACCAAGCGACTACAACTTGGTAAGGAGGTGCCCTCGACTACAGACCGCAACGACATTAGGCCTCGCCTAGCCTTGCCTCCAACCAAGAATGGTGAGGCATTGAGACTTGGAACAACAGGGCAGCGACACCGCTGTTGCCAGACTCTTCCAAGGACTATTGCAGCTCCAAGACTGCCCAGGCCAACGTACCTCGCACCCGTCATGTGCCAAGAGAGTCAGCAAGTGGGAGGCAGGGCCCAGCTGGAACTGGTGTAGCAATCATCGGGAGGTGTTGGCTCTGTCATACGCAGCCCCCTGGATTTCCATGCCTTGTGAATCAGTCTACGCCGTAGCGACGTATCACCAACATCCAGCTGCAGCAACCAGTACTCCACTTGCAGCCAAAGCAGCGCCCTCAAGAGGGGAACATCGCTGAGACGCCGCTGCTGCTCGGTCCAGCAGGCCAGACCTAGGGTTTCCCCCGATGCTCGAGGAGGAAGTCCGGTGAGGGTCATGCCAACGCCTCCAAAGAGGTAACGGCACCCTCGGGTGTCGCCGTTGACAGTGCAGGCTGTCGAGGCGCGGGGATTTCGCCCCGACCCACGAACAAGGACCTTCCATGGTGCAGGGGCAGACCAGAGGTGGTGATGAAGGTTGCTGGAGTAGACCAACACTCGGAGGAATCCTAGAAATGTCGCAGGAGGGGGGCACCGGCCAGCGCAGACGCTGTCGCGCCGGCCGCAGGAACCGCCGCTGGGATCTGTCGGGGCAGAGCAGAGCAGCCATGGCCCAAAGGGCCGCTGTTCGCATGCTTGCACGTCCAACGTCCTCCACCAGCGACGGCTGGGAGGAGGGTGGGAGGAGGGGGATTGAAGAAGGGGAAGCCAGCCCCGCAGCTAGCATTGTCGCAGAGCGCCATGTCTGTGGCCCACACGGCCTAGGTCAGGCCCAGATTGGGCCCGAGCGCCGCCGCCTGCACGCACGCCACCATCAGGCGCGACGCGCCACCGCCTTCGTTCTCCACCCCTACACCGTGCCGCCTCGCAGCCCGCGCGACGTCGCCTCTCCGCGTGAAGGAGCTCCGTCAGGGTGCGCCACGCACACAGCCCCCCGCCTTTGGCGGCCGGGCGCCGCCACCACCGCCGGCGGCGGCCAGGGAGCAGGGGAGCGCGGTTTGCTTTTAGGGTTTGGGGTGGTTGCCTCCGGAGTCGCCCGCGCGAGTGACCCGGGAGGCAGGACAGAGTCTCACTTAGTTGCTATTCCTCTCTTCTAGTACACTTTGTTAGCATAAAAAAATATAACTAGGATTCTGTCCTCTGCATTTAACCTTTTTCAATATATTTCTTCTAGCCAAAACACGTTCTGTAAATACACGCTTTGACCCCTCTGTCCCTGCTTTAGTAATTGGTTCAATAATATTTCTATGGCCTGTCTATGAGGTCTTAGTTATGAGTGTTGTGCTGCCATCTGTGTCTTGTTTTCTAGGAGCGGTCTATGCGGTCTACGCGTTCTGCCCTCAGCACATGGACTTACTGTTGATCCATGCCCTTTTTAGTATCGCGATAGAAGATACATGTTCTTGTTCTTAGTCATTGTATTTGTCCACTCTATTGCTCTGGTCTCCTCTAAGTTAACTGTGAAGTTTATTTTTTGTTAGGGCATAGAGAAAAAACATGTAAAGCTCAAGGGCAATGAAAAGGCTGTTGTTGCACGACATGAAGTTGGTCATGCAGTTGTGGGAACTGCTGTAGCAAACCTGTTGCCAGGGCAGCCACGTGTGGAGGTTTCAACTCAAGCAACTATTGATAAAACAATCTAATAATATTTCTAAATTGGTCTTACTTTCTATTGCTGTATATTTTCCCAGAAATTGAGTATACTGCCAAGGTCAGGAGGTGCATTAGGATTTACATACACTCCTCCCACAACGGAAGATAGATATCTGCTCTTTGTTGATGAACTGCGTGGACGTCTAGTAACACTTCTGGGTGGACGGGCGGCAGAGGAAATAGTTCTAGCAGGACGGGTTTCTACCGGGGCACTTGATGATATAAGGCGTGCAACTGACATGGCTTACAAAGCCGTAGCAGAGTATGGTCTTAATCAGCGCATTGGTCCAATATCACTAGCTACATTGTCAAATGGTGGGTTAGATGACTCTGGAGGCTCTCCATTTGGAAGGGATCAGGTCTGTCAATATTTCATACACTTCCAGATCAAGCTATTAAGCTGCCTACTAAACTCATTGAAAAACTAATGACAGGGCCATCTGGTTGATCTTGTCCAAGGGGAAGTAAAAGCACTTCTACAATCGGCACTTGAAGTTGCTCTTTCAGTTGTCCGTGCAAATCCAGGAGTTCTGGAAGGCCTTGGAGCTTATTTAGAAGGTAATTTGACAAATTGTCAGGTTGAGAATGTTATTATGGTGCACACTTCTTCTTGAGCTATGCTTCACAAGGTAGACATGGAAATTGTTTCATGCGCTACGTCTAACTGATGATCTTCATGCTCCTTCCAGAGAACGAAAAGGTTGAAGGTGAGGAGCTACAAGAGTGGCTTAAGTCAGTTGTTGCCCCGGAAGAATTGGCATCTTTTATTACAGGAAAGCAAGAGCATGTTCTACAGCTCGAAGTAGGCCCCTAGCATCAGAATTATAAATTGGACTCTTAGACACAATTAATTTAACCTAGCTTGAACCGCTAAAGCTCTGTAAATTCCAAGGGATGCAGTGAAAAGTCTACATGCCCAAGTGATGCTGTATATATATACGGTGGTGGCTGCGCTTGACTAAAAAAATTCACGGAAGTGATTATCGAGTTGTAACCTCTGGAATATTGTAAGTCCTTCAGTTCTTCACAATGTTGGAATATTGTAACCTCTACAATGTTGGTTTATAGATTAGGTGGGTGGTGCACATGTAAACTGTTTTTTTTTTCCTGTTACATTCTTTTCTATCAGTCCTCCCGGTGAAAGATTATTATTAAATTACAATTTTATATGGATACGAATAGGAATAATGTATTCATATACGGTTCACACACAATGTTTCTTGCCTTGATATACTTGAGTTTCCACTTGCCCTTTCAAGCTAAGCAAAACTCTTCATTTCCTGTGTGTTTGCAGAATGCAGTAACATGAAATAATCTTTTCAAAGTGCTTTGTTCATTTCAAGAAAGCGGCACTTTGGTTCTGAAGCAAAAGATGGGGCATCTGAGGTTTCTTTTAAATAGAGTTAGGAAATTTGCCTGTTAATTTGTACCAATCGACAGTGCACGCTGAATGGGTAAAGTAATCTTAGTATTTTCAGTGGCAGAACTAGAAACCTTTCCAAGCCTGGGCAAACATGTTGAAGATGTCAGGAGCGATGCTTGATCCGCCCATGAGTGCTTTGTACCAATCGACAGTAACCACTTTTTGTTTAGGGAAAACAGTTGGGATTGTACTGCATGTGTATTTTTTTTTGTTTGTAAAGTTCTACAAATGCGCAGAACCTAAAAAAGACAACATGAACATTCCTAATTTTGTGTAGAAGGACCCGGCATAAAAAAACCCACACATTTAGTGCCTGCAAGGCCCATAACTTAGAATCTTGCTAATTTTGTGTAGAAGGACTGTCGGAGGAGCGTGCTTATTCTTGACTACCCTAGCGTTTCTTTGGTTCCAAATCTCCCAAGTGGCAAGAAGGGTGAAAGACGTCAATCCTTTGTGTTTAGTCATTATATCCCACCAAGTGAGGAAATGTAGATCACGCCATGCATTGAGATCGACGAGAGGATGTAGCCTGAGCCAATTCTTGATGAGCCCCCAAAGCCGAATAGTGTAGCGGCAATTGACGAAGAGATGTTGGACCGACTCCATGACCCGATTGCAAAGAGAAAAATTACCACAATTGGTCCAACCCCGCTTCTCCAAGTGATCGCTAGTCCAAATCCTATTTTGGACGATGAGCCAAACAAAAAACTTGAATTTGGGCGGAGCCCAAATTTTCCAAATCGAAGAGCCGACAATCCAAGCATTATTGTGCAAAGCCTTCTTAACGTTCCACCACTTCCTAGATGAGATTTGGAAGATTGGCGGGGCAATATCCATAGGCTTGTCGCCACCAAGCCACGACGCTTCCCAAAAAGGTGTCTTTCCCCGCTGCCAACATAAATAGATGTGGCGGCATAGAAGAGTTCCATGTCTAGTTCATTGCAAGGGTTCCCCAAGCCAGCCCAAATCTTTTCCAGGTCCTTCCCCTCATGCCAAGGCCACCGCAACCTGAGAGCTCTAGCGAAGAAGATGATATTGAGCACACCGAGGCCCCCAAGGCTTTTAGGCTTACACACCATGTCCCAATTCGAGCAAGATGTTATCATATGGAGACCCTCTTGTACTCATTAATTCAGTGCTTACTATTCTACCCATGTTTATACTATCTTTTTTACAAATACCCAAAGGGGTACGAAAGTGTCTTGACTTTTACAAATCTTGATTTTTCTGGCAAAGTGAACATAGTAAGCGTAAATATCGGTTGGTAAAGTGAACATAGTAATATTATTTGTAGAACAAAGGATCAGGGGGATTTGGTATTGAAGTGCTCGATGTTAAGAATAGATGCTTACTCAGCAAATGGCTGTTTAAATTACTAAATGAAGAGGATGTGTGGCAGGAACTGCTACACAATAAATACTTGTCCCAAAATTAGCTAGCTCATATCCGAAATAAACTAACTGACTCGTCTTTCTAGAAAGGTCTTATGAATGTTAAGGATGAGCTCTTTAATAAAGGTCTTTTCAAAATTGGTGATAGTAGAACAATTCGTTTTTGGGAGGATACGTAGCTTGGATTATCACAACTTGCTCAACAATACCCTTCATTATTCAACATTGCACAACGTAAGCATGTTACTATTGCAAGTATTTTTTTATCCGTCCCTGTAAATCTTACCCTGTAAATATGAGGTTTACGAGACAATTCATAGGCGATAAGTGGAATTCTTGGATTCATCTATGCACAAGCTTGATCGGGGTGTCTTTAATTAACTAGATTTAGATGTGCGCCTTGGCCCACGACCCCGTGAAAATCGTGTAGATTTACATTTTATATAAAACCTGTAGAAATAAGGTGTAAAAAGATAGTAATTCTTTAAGGTTTTAAAAAATGAAGTCAGTTGAATGAAATTGGATTAAAGCACACAAAATTACAAAAACAGTAGTAGAAGGTAATATAAACTTACTGGGAAGCAACCCTGTTCAATTAACTTCAGAAGGAGCAGGGTTATTATGTTTCTCCTACAGAAATATGTACACATATGACTTGACGCACGATCACGTGAGACTCGTTTCAAATGTGAAAATAATAATAAATATTTTTAGAGTTAACAATTTAGCGAATCATACTAAATTACAAACAAATCAACAAACATTTATATACAACCAAGAAACATGGGAAAATATCTTATAGCATGCAAAAGTTGTTGATTCTACAGAGAGGAACAAATGCAAGGAAGGAACACTAAAATCATCGCCTACATAGGAAATGCATTCTCGCAGCATGGTCTTTAGTGCTTGCAGCATCAATAGTTAACACCATTGCAAATAAAAAGATAAATTAACCAATAGTCATTTGGGATTCGAGACAACAAAAGCAGACGAACATATTCATGTTAACATACATTAAAGCTGCACACATGCACCATGTTGTTACAACGTAGTGATGGCATACAGAAATATTCAAACTATTTAACTATCGGGCCATCTATATTGAATAATGAAGGTACATGGAATTTACCGAGAAAATATTGGCCATGCGATTAAGAATTGAAGTTACTCCATACTACTTACTGCCATTAATACACATACACATAACTGCTGATATCTTCTTCAAGGACGCATCATGCACAAATATTAATATGTTCTACACAATTAATACGAAGAGAGACGTTTTTTTGATTTCTTACTTCCTTTTAGCAGAGTAGTAGTCTCACGTAGACGGCCGTCAGAGTCATGCAGATCGCAGTTGTCGTCAAAGATGTCGGCTGCCTACTTATACCGTGAGGCAGCTCGTTATCTTCTGGCAGCTAGTTGTGCAATCCTGGCAGAAATAAAGATACTTTAGCAAATTCAAATTGAAGAAAAATACAGTACAAGCTCAGTTCCTAGTTTTACTTGGGAACCAAAATCAGACATAAACATAAAACCTGGTCATTTATACATTGATTACTAAAAGTAAACCAGTGTGGATTCAAATAAAATACTACTTACATATGACCTACCATCAAAACAAATCTATTATCAACCACTATTTATGGGCGTCTAAACCTCTCAAAGATAAGAATTAAAGCTGCTTACAAATGCTATCACCTAAACTATAGTGTGTGTTGCCAGGGACATTTCTAAGAGACTTCAAAAATCATTGATCAACATTATTTTGAATTAAAGCTTGCCATACATGAGAATACATACTACATGAGCAACAACCAACACTCATATGAAGGGAAAGGTTTCACGAATTCATACTATCAACTAATTATTTTAGCAGTTTGCTTTCGCTCAAAATATAAGAAAACTGTACACAGGAAAAAAAAAGATATTGCATAGGCAGTTGCACTTACAGTTAGCTCCCTCAAACCTCTGCCCTGCCATCACTCCACTAATAGTTTCTGCAGGTATATTAACCTTCACGAATTTTGTGTATCAATAAAATGTCAAAAAAAAAACTTGAACTGCAGAAAAGATAGATACTATATATAGGTAGCCGCACTTATGTTTAGCTGTCCCAAAACCCTGCCCTGCCTGTAGCATCCTCCCTTTCCAATATTGATAACTCTTCCCTTTCAAATATTGATAACTGGCCATCTATTTTGTATGTCTTCGTAATTCACCAATGAGAAGAACTACCGGCCAAGAAGGAGAGTACATCAGTGCTGGATTAGAAAGAACGTAAGCATCACCAAATCAAGCAAATCACATAAGCATAGAAAGAGGGGGGAAAGTTCCAGAAGCAGTTCTTTTCCCCAGCCCTTATAATTTTTCCATGCGTGTTAAAATTTCTCCTCAAATCTGAAGTTTAATTGCAAGTTTTACAGTTTTCTTCCCTACGGTTTTTTTTCCCAACTCGAGGCATAGACCATGAACACCAACCAGAGAGAGTAAAGACACAAATAATTTAACATGTAGATCCATGAATTAAGAAGTAGGAAGCTCACTTGTGCCAACACGCTCTCCGGTGTTGGGTGGCATCCTCCAGCCACGAGGGTGGAAGAGGTGGAGGAGGCGAAGAACTTTATTTCATCAAAGCATCCACCTACAAGTTTCAAAAGAAAATGTACCAGCTTAATAGCATATCCTTGTTACAGAAAGAAATAATTTCCATCAACATATGCACATTTAAGGCAAGGATTAACTTAGAAAATATGGATTGAACACCTTTTTGAATAATATATGGGGTTACTTACACTTTCTGGTTACTTACACATGCTTTAATTCAAACTAACTATTATCGAGATTGTTCAGGACACTGTTACTATAATTATTAACAAAGGATTACATGAAATATTAAGGAACACTTGAGATGATATATAAATTAATATATGTATAGCATGTACAGAAAGAACAACGAAAGAGTTGTGAGTTACGCAGTGTAGATGAGAACTCTCGGCCTATGAATGAAGAGTGATTACATAGTAAACTGCAAGCAGCGTGTTTAGACAGGAAGCTTTTTTTTCTCATTACTAAAATTAGTACTCCCTCCATTTCAAGCTTCACAACTTTTTCTAGATGGAGGTATATAGACATGTTTTAGATATACATTCATCCGTATCTAGAAAAAGTTACGAAGCTTTTTTAGGAACGGAGGGAGTAGTATCTTCAAGCATGTAACTAATCTAAACTTTCTGATTCGGAGACACGGATCAAGTCAATTGCATGTTACTTCCTAATACCATATATGAAATCAAAGTATTCCCGAGACAACAATTTAGCCATATTTTGCCATCGTTCATTCAAGCCCCCTGGCCTTGTTGCACTACTTCTGAACATGTTGCGGGCAAGTCGAAAGGAAGTGTAAGAAACACATCTGACTGACCTATGTTGAGACACAATTCACTTTGCGTAGGTACGCTGGTAAAACCCAGCCGATCCTCGGATACCCATCCCTACTTTCATGGTTTTCACAATCTTCCACAAGAAGGACTGGCTTACCAAGCCAGAGTACCTGCATAAGTACACAGAAACAGTATAAATTTCTATTCGAAATAAGAAAGCAAAGTAACAAATAAAAAGGCAAGGAAAGTTGTTATTCCATGATGTTATGCAATACAATGTTGAGAGCCTGCAATGGCTGCGCTGCTACATCTACCGAGAACTCAGCCATGAGCAGTATATATGGATTCATGTTTCACAACATTAAAAGAATATGAAGTTAATTCTGCTTAGACCAAATCAAACTACCTCTTTAGGTACCATTATTTAACCACTTGGCATCAACACTGGCCCTAATAACCAAGAACTTTCACATGGAATAAGTAAGGAAAATACCATATTTGCAGGTATGGCCATTGGGCCTTAGCATGTGATACATGAATGCAGTATAGACTGAGATGGCTAGCAGCAGCACGACGGTGAAGGAGAAGGTGCTTGCCTGAATCATAATCAGTAAGGCCATGGATCATCAGTCCAAGATTGCGGGTATCCACAACCTCAGCAAATACGATGGCCACGGCAATATAGAGGATTGGGAACAGAAACACCCAAACTGTCTTGAAGAAGCTAGAGAGAAGCCAGAAGAATTTCCAAACTGATATTGAATAAATATAGCTATTGGGCATATATGCCTTGAGGAATAAAAAATATAGCTATTTACCGTATTGTTAGTTAGAGATGTATAAAAAGTTCAATCAAATTATTACAAGCATGAGGACGAATTCTCATTTTTAGCACTCTGTAAACCAGACGGTGACTAATGGTTTTAGTTAGCTAGGAGCTACATCCTCAAACAAAAAAGAAGAAACAATACTACAATAATCTTTTAAAAATAACAGGATGCAAAGGAAAAAAAATGGAAACACAATGCTACCATTTGATCGGACACACACAATATATATATATACTATACTTATTTGGTAACAAGATTCTTTTTTCTCACAATTTTGATTTATTTTTGGGATTAACGGCAGGTTGACACGTACATGATTCAGGGGTTGATTCCCCTCTGTAATTATTTGTGTGCACTTCGGGCATTCTCTTGCATTTTTTGTTTTTACTTTTTTTTGTTCTGTGCTGGGCTTTCTTTCATCTTGGGTGGATGTAGCATTTTAGTGAACCGCTTTGATTTTTTCTAGAGTGGTCGTATGACCGTCCCGTCCTCGATTCCTCCCCACGCTTTCTCTCTTTTTCTTCTCAATCGCCCCATCTTCTCCGGCTCAGGGCTGGTCGCGCCGTCCTCTTTTTCCTCATGTGGCGTTCTGCACGGTGGCCCTCCGGCGAAGCACGTCCCTGTCGCCTTCTTCCCTGGTGGGATGCCTCCCGGCTTGCTCTGCTTGGCAGGGAGGATGCGAACGAGGTGTCGGTGCTTCTGAGCGGCTCAGCGGAGCTCGGGAAGGCCGGCAGCCACGGTGATTTTCGGACGGATGAGGCCAGCAGCCGGTCCAGGATTCCCTGTGCGGGTATGGCCTCCTCCGTATTTGCTTCATCCTATAGCCACCGCTACTCCTGCGACTTCACCGAGCGGACGCCACAATCTTTTCACCACTAGAACGAAAAGGAGAGGCCAGATCCATGAGCATCGCTGGCAATACCAAGACGTCAGGAACGGCGCGGCAATCTGCCACACCAAGTTTTCGTCTGCCATGGAGCACTGGCGTCGATGCCTTCAGATCCGGCCAGCCACAAAATATTTGGGGCGACTCCAGGGCCATGGGCAGGTGGAGCACGAGCGTGGTGACGATCCGGCAACCACCTACGTTCAGGTGACAAGTTCATCTGCCTGCCTTTCCTCCTTCCCCTCAATCTGATTTTCCCTCTTCAATTTTTTTTCAGTTCGATCAAGTAAGTCAGGCCGAGCAAGGCAGCGCGTCCTGCTGCTGCTTGATTTTTTTGGGGCGGCCAGCGCACAATTCGTTTCCGCTGGTGGGTCATCGCGGTCGGCCGGAGGTGCAGTCACGCTATGGCCTATGGTCTTGATGGGCGGCAGCACGGGCCAGCCCTGAAGAGGGGCTTGAACCTCCGGTACCATAAGAAGCAGAAGTAGAACAAGTAACTACCTCTTCTCTATATTGATGCATGTGCACATCTCTGAATTTTAAAGTATATACTTGGCCTCTGCTCCTGCTGGGAACGAAGAAAACGGTTACGCTTGGCTCTGTGAAGTGGCAAACAACGAAAAGACTAACTGAACCATGTTCAATCTGAAAAGAAGACAGAAGGCACTCATTTACACATAATCAGTATTCAGTATAGTCAAGTAAATAGGCGAACTTCAGTATTTTATGCTCATATTTCAGGATAAAACTGTATCCTAGGGACCCCAACTTTCAGGCTTTTTAGCAGGACCATCTGTCCATACTTTGCCTTATACTATTAAATGCAGAGTGTAGTACCATGCTGAACAAGATAATCAGGTTTCAGTCCAAATACTCTTTGGCAACGACCTTTATTAATAATTTTACCATGCCACTTAATTAGTACTTTAGGAGTTCCTTTTAGCACCGGTAATTGTTTGTACCAGCTGTAAACAGGGCACTAGCATACCATCAGATTCTTACTACCTGACTTTATTTGTTAATGAAGGCTACGGAAAATACACAGAGAAATCATTTTAATTAGAAAGACGGCGTATCTAACATTATAAGCGAAATGGAAAACTAACTTAGCTCTCTTATACTCTACCAAAATTTATTCTACAAGAATTGTCACCTTACCTTCGTAAAGCCTTTTTATTTGTTTTAACGTTTTCCATTTTTATCTTTGCTACAGTTAATTGTGACAAACCAAGATGAAATTACTTTTCATCTTCATTTTATATCCTTTCATTATATAATGCTAGGCGCGACGTGTGTTGTTCTATGCTCAACTTTACATGTTCTTTGCTCAGATCACAAGTGACTATTTCAATATATTCCAGATTTTGTTCTTTCTTGTGTTCTGCAAGATACACTTACCACCATTTCTGATATCATATGAAATATAAGGTATCAAAGCAGTACATCTTTTATACATCGGATTTGGGATAATTTTCTGATGCTCATAAAACAGTATTGTGCTATTATGTGCCTTACATGATTCTGGCATATTTTCTTACTAGATTTGTATCCCTTGAGTTAAGGAATTGATGTTCGCCCTTGCAGGATTGTATGAGTTGTTGTTACCATCTTTGATTTAGAGGTGTTTCAAGTTATCTGACCACTTCGTGAGACAGTGACAGACTTCACCACAGTTTTATCAGTGAAAATTCATGGTGCAAGAATGCTATCAAGGTTAGGTCTTTGTTTTGGTTTTTATTGAAATATCTATGTTGCTTACCCTCCATATCGTTTTTCTTTCAATAAATCATTAGCTGAAAGAGTTGGCATCTATACTTATATTGCTTCTTACTATTATTTTGGGGTTCATTTCTGTTGTCTAAATGATTGGCACATTGTGTGTGCATTTTCTTGCTCTCAAGTATTCTCCACAAAGGTGTAAATTATAATGCATGATACAAATGATAGAAAATGACATGTAGTGTATTTTTTCAGCTTACACTAACTTGCAGCCTATGTTATCTCCAAACTTTCATTTTCTCACTCTTACTGCATCAACATGTTTGAGTTAGCTTCTCAAATTCAGTTACTCTAGCTTTCATTGTCAATAAAAATTTGCTTTAATTCTGCGATTAGATGTTTTTGATCCATAGGATTGTGAAGTTTTTGTTGGATATTATCAATTGGGGCCCGTAGTGGAAACGACGAGGACTGTCTCTGGCTCTTCTTCTTTTTTCCCCTAATGATCTGATGTTCCTTGCGTAAAGTGTCGCGGTTTTGGGCGATCGGGATTTGCTTTGCAAGGTGTTGCACTGCATTGTGACCTGGGTTTTCTTTGGTCGGGGTTCGATTTGCATTGTCATCTTGCCGGTAAGTTTTCCTCTTTCCTCTTTTCTGCTTGTTTGCTCAGGTTACTTGGGTGTTGCTTTTGGATATAAAAAGATCCCCCCCTGGTGCGCGCTGTTAGACTAGGCTGCTAATTTTATGAGTGATCCATATTTTCCTGGCCGTCATCAAGGTGTCTCTCCTTCTGCCTCGAGTTGGTCTATTGGCCTTACTGATTCTGAATTCAGACTGTTGAAGAAGATGCAGAGTTTCAGAGATAATGTCTAAGGTTACAGATTATTTTTTTCGAAATGGGAAGCCCCAGCCTCTGCATATGATTGCAGATTTGCTTCTCCCCTAGCGGTCAGTTCATGTACCACAGCACCCCAATCTGATTCCATGTGGACTGGTTTAACAACAATAGCACTGATAGATATAATTCGCTCCGACGATGATCAATAACTCACCATGCTGACAAGATTGTTCTACCATTGACATCTCTAAGGACAGTTACCAGGCTTCACAATATTCTTCAATAGAATAGCTGCAAGCTTATTCCATCCTTCATGAGCTTTCCTCCAAGATTCCTTTATTTATTTTTGCTGTTTATAAAATTCATTGCCGACGAAAACAATGGCCTTTTTTCCTTATTATGTGAGTCTTTGTTCAATGTTTTACGTTCCTGAAAACAAAGCTAAATATCATTCCAGAAACAGGGCCAATTATTCAATTCTGCATTTCGTGTCACCAAGATAAGAGCTATTTTGTAAGTGCCAACATCTCCGCCAAAGAGAAGCTTTGAAATCAGTTTTTGTCCATAGACAAGGTCCAAGGTTATTTCAAGTAGTGTCAAAGACATCTAGCTTTTGTACAAACCACTCTGGCAAGATGAGTAATCTCCCGGTCCATCCCACAAGTGATAAGCTTTCATGTCTATTGGTGAGTGATGCGAGCATATTATTGTCTTGCAAAGTGCTTGGCATAGAATTAAGCATTTAGAGTTCTTGAGTTGTAGGCTCTAGGTAATAATATCATGTTTGCTTTGCATGCCGCAGTATATATTAGTAGCCAATTTTTTTTAGAGAAACAAGACTGAATTAATAGCTCAATCAGTTTTTATTTTGCAGGGCTAAACGTAGTGCTCTAAACTATTCATGAATTTCTGCTAAATGTCGGTCTTCCCCATGCTTTTCTGTTTCCATATGTGTATCTATCTCTGAACCTAATGGATTCACTTGCACGCAGGTTAGAGGGGCAATTTACACTGATTCATTTAAGGATGTCTTGCTTAGAGCCTATCAATAGAACATATTCTATGCCCATCAGCGGCGGCGGCTCTGCGCATCAATCAACAACAATTCAGATTAGAATTGCAGATGATCTATCCCCTCTATTGTTTAGCTCAAGCCAATCTACAAACTTGCACGAACCTCTATCGGCGTCATTTGTTTCAGGCCAGTAGGAAGATGTATGGTCCAGTCAAACCATGTAATGTTGTTGTCTGGCCCAGTCCACTGAACCGGCATATTCTCCGTATAATCCAGTGTGAATGACCTTGTCCATCTAAGTATCCCTGCTTATATTATATGTCTCATCTTAGTTCAAGTAGGTGTTTGGAGACAATAATTTTAAACTCCTGCAATGTCTGCCTACATTATATGCGTCATTTTAGTTCTCACATTCAGAGACTCTGATTTTGAAACTGCTGCAATCTGGCAGTCTATTAACCATAAAACATATGCATAGATTTCTTAATGCTGATCATATATACCAAAGATGTATATGCATGGGCACCGAACCACCTATTTTACATGGGCCAAAACAGTAACCACAATTATTTTAGGCACCGTAGAAGCCCACAGGTATTTACTAGCCCATCCATTTTTGTTAATTCGATTTATTATACATATTATCATTTTTTCACCGAAAACGACATCAGCTGTACTGGCGCGGCGTGCCGCCGCGCCCATCTTTTGCTTAAGATTTATGTTGTTTGACTCTTGAGTTTTGATTAGAAAGGTAGGATAAACTTTTGCAGTCCTGACTGTCCTGACTGTTGAGTATAGATTAGAAACAAATCTCATCCAACCAATATAAAATAACCCGACTATACAGTGCCAATACTTTATTAATACATCCCTGATGCAGCTTTCTCTTGGTGGCTTAAATATGCTCATGCAAAATTAATCAATATAGTCGGTAGTGACAATACTCTGTAACAACTTCTCAACACTATAAAAAAGGTTAAGTTCATAATTTGTGGTCAAGCATCTACTCACCTCGGCACAAATTGTTACACACTATATACCCTCTAAACCAACTTAGTTGGGCCCAAGCCACGGTTTATTGTTTCCCGTAAATCCTAGACGGCATCTGAACATGGATTAAAAATGGTATGAACAAGTTAACAGATCAGCAATAAAGGTAATTACTTATCCTCGCAGAATCATGGCTAGTATACCTGGAGCATCCTAAATAATATTGTACTTAATATTACAGATTAGCATTTCAATATATTTCTGATGACGTGTTCTAATTTCAGTATTTCACTTGCCCTTAAAAATGGAAACAATCATAAGAACAAACGCCAAAAACTGACCGCTGGCTTGACACATGATGCAAAACAGTATACAAGAAACAGAGATATGCATGGTTTCAAAGGCGTCGCCTCAGCGTCAGAGCGGTCCGGCAGGCCAAGGCGTCGGTCTCGCCTTCGATTTCAACAGAAGGCATCCAAAGTCGTCCCCTAGGCGTCCCAAGTCGTCGCCTAGGCGCAGAATGGCCGCCTTGCAGCGATTCTGGACGCCTTTGGCCTATCGGGAGGGAAATCAGAAACTGGCGGGAAGGGAAAAAGTTTCTGGCGGGCTGGGAGGGAAATTGGGGGGCATCTATAGGGGAAAGAGAGGGAAGAGAGAGAGGGGAACTGACAGGGGGACGATTTGGAGAGAAGAGAGAGGAGAGAGCTCCTCTCACGCGTCCTCCCCAACTCCGGCCAGATCTGCTGCTGCTCCCCCATCTGCCGGCCTCCCCAACTCCAGCCAAGCTTGTGGCCAAGCTTCTGCCACCTCCTCCCACTGGCGCAGCCCTCTCCCAGAGGGGAAACAAGGTACATCTTCTCCTCCCCCTGGTGCAGCAGCTGCCTTTGCTTCCTAAGCTTGCTTGCTTCCATACAGTTTCCTTTGCTTGCTTGCTTTGCCTCTGCTTGCCTACTGATATAGTAGTGATACTAGTGAGCTGCCTCTGAATAATTTAGTGCTTCTTGTCCTTGTTAGTTGTTGCCTCTGATTATATCTGTGGATGCTCTTTATCATTAATTTAAGTGTTGTTTGTCCTTGACTCCTTGATTGTAGTGTCACAATGGCTGATGGGGATGCAAGTAATGCAACTTATGATCCAATGAAAGATCCAGAACGCAGGCCACGGAGGTCAACTGATCCAGGCTGGAACTATGGCTATATGGTGACACCTGGCAATACCAATATTGTTAAGTGCAATCTTTGTGGCAAGGTAACTCAGGGAGGGATCAAAAGGCATAAGGAACATCTTGCTGGCACCGGTGGAGATGCATTAGGCTGTCCAAGGGCTAGCACACAACTCAGGAGAGAGATATATGAGTATTTGGAGAAGAACAGAAGAAACCAACCACTGCCAAATGACAATGATGAGGTTGTGGAGGTAGATGCAGAAGGGACAACAGCAGTTCAAGCCTCCACTACAAGAGAAAGTTTAGGGACAGCTGCCAAAAGAAACAAGAGAGCCTTTGCTGTGAAAATCAGCGGCAAGAAGGTTCAATCTGTTGCAACCAAGTCAGCTGCTTCAATGCTTAGGAGAAAACCTGAGGATATTGTTGATGAAAGACGCTCCGGGCGATCTCAAAGCAGCATGGAGTCAAGCACAAAAACGGAGGCAGAGTTGCACTATGTGGATATGCAGTGGGCATTGTTCTTCTATGAGTGTGGCATACCTTTCAATGTTGCAAGTTCTAGACAATTTCAAATTGCAATAGAAGCATCTTGTCAATGTGGTTCGGGTTACAAGCCTCCTTCCCCTTTCAAGCTGCGGGAGCCATTGCTTAGGGATTGTGTGAATGAAACAAAACTCTTGAGAGCGGAGCACGAGGCAGCATGGAAGCAATATGGCTGCACACTAATGTCAGATGGATGGTCGGATAGAAGGGGACGCCACTTAATCAACTTTCTTGTAAACAGCCCAGCGGGAACTTACTTCTTGGAGTCGGTTGATGCATCAATTGAATGCCAAGATGCTCGGATGATATCAGATTTGCTTGAGAAGAGAATTGAAGGTGTTGGAAAAGAGAATGTTGTCCAAGTTGTCACCGACAATGGTGCTAACTACAAGGCAGCGGGCAAGATTCTAATGGAGAGGATTCCTACACTTTATTGGAGTCCATGTGCATGCCATTGCCTGGACCTAATGTTGGAAGATATAGGGAAGCTAAAAGCATTTAAGAAGCCAATTGCACGTGGTAGACGAGTCACTACTTTCATCTATAGGCACGGAAGACTTCTTGCTCTAATGAGGAAGGCAACCGGCAACGAGGATCTTGTGAGACCCGCAGCCACTCGCTTTGCCACATCATGTCTTGCTCTTAAGAGTTTGGTCAAGCACAAACAAGCTTTGAGGAGTCTATTTACAAGTAGAGAGTGGGTTGGAAACAAATTGGCCAAAACTACAGCCGGTTTGAATGTGCAAGACATTGTTCTTTCAGCGGAATGGTGGCATGCAGCCGAGGACTGCATTAGAGTTACAAGTCCACTACTTCGAGTGCTTAGGATTGCAGATGGTGATGAGCTTCCTAACATAGGCATCCCCAATGGGCCTGCCAAAGATGGTACCCAGGTGTTGTGGATATACTTCATAGGTATACCATCGACATGGTCCGATTCCGGCAAGCCCGGGTGGCCCACAGATGGTGGTGATGACATATGGCCCACCGGGCAGCCCAGTTGCTGTTGATCAAGATGGAAGATGTCCAGCCCAGGAACAAGGAGCCGGATCCGAACCACCCTAGGAAGGTAGCCGGATCCGAACCGCCCTACAGAGGTACCCGGATCCGAAGAGGTCTATGCCAGGAGTCAGATCCGTGGAGGCCCATGAAGGAAGCCGGATCCATGACGACAAGTTAGGCATAGGTGGATCCTTGACGTACACGGCAAGACATTGTACCGTAGTTAGGCAACTTGTATTCCGGGTAGGACTCTCCATGTAAACCCTAGATCCGTGCGCCTTTATAAGCCGGATCCCGGAGCCCAGGGATCTCGAGCTAGAAACGAGACAACCACAACCATTGTAACAACGCGCAAGCGCCCGGATAATTCCGCACAAGCGCAGAGGCCCCGTCATCGCGTGTTCCCGGGTAACTCGCGTACCACCGTCCCGTGTGCACTCCGCCCTATGGCCCCTTCTTCTTTTCCCCTCGTGAGGATCCTCCTCCGGGGTACCGTCGATTAGGCAACGACGCTGGCGCCCACCGTGGGGCCGAGGCGTGGAGGCCGGAACCGGGAGGGCTCCGCCATGGGAAGCTACGACGACTCGATCGCGTGGGGCGTGTACTTTACGCCGGAACTTTTCGATCGTCCTCCGACGGATTCCGGCTAGGTCAAACCCCGTCAAGCTCTCCATCGCCCCAATCGGCGGCATCCACATCTTCATCGCGAAACCGTCGATTCCTACGGAAACGCTCCGGTAAGTAACGTTGACGCGACCGCGCCGAGCTGGACGCCCGCGAAGATCCGATCTGAGTCGCAGGAGCTTCCTAGGGAAGATTCCGCCTTAGATATGAAAAATTCAAATCCTGGTTTTGGTAGTCGGATCCGCACCTATATTTTTGGCTGCCGGATCCGCGCCTATGTTTTTTATAGTCGGATCCGGACCTATATTTTTGGTTGCCGGATCCGCTCCTACGTTTTTGATAGTCGGATCCGCACCTATATTTTTGGCTGCCGGATCCGCGCCTATGTTTTTGGTAGTCGGATCCATACCTATTTTTGGTAGTCGGATCCGCACCTATATTTTGGGAGCCGGATCCATACCTATTTTTGGTAGTCGGATCCGCACCTATATTCTTGTAGCCGGATCCATACCAAAATTTTGGTAGGTGGATCCGCACCTAAATTTTTGGAAGTCGGATCCACACCTAAATTTTGGTAGGTGGATCCGCACCTAATTGCTGGTAGCCGGATCCGCACCTATATTTTGGTGATCGAATCCGCACCTACAGGACCACCGCGATAATCAATCTCGCACCGGCTCGACGGAACGCCGAAGAAAAATCGCCATGACCGACGTTGACTCCGCTCCAAACAGCTAAGTCCTTATTTATATTTAATATTTTAATATTTTATGATCATGAGATTAAGATTGGTTCACTCATGTCCTGAGTCTTTGACCGCTTTCACTATTGATCATATATTTTCCACGATTTGCCTCGCGCTCGTGAAAAACTTTGTACTGTTTTTGCCGCCTAAGGCTCCAGTACGCTACAAAATTTCCGCCTTCGGGCGTTAGCTTGAGTTTTCTGGCCTACACGTTTTCTGTTGTTTATATGTGGCTTCCTTAGTAGTGATATTTCGGTACTTAAAACCGGCCTCTGTTTCTGAGGTTCTTGATTGTTTCGCTATTAAGCGCTATCGCCTCAGCAGATGTTCTGTGTTTAAAGTTTGCCGTCTCACGAAAAGTCAAGCATATAAACCAGAAGAACGGATAAACCAGATCTTGCTTAAAACATATAAATTGCATTAACTGTTCAAGATAGTCGAGTTGTTTCCGCCTTGACAGTTTTATGTTGTTCAACTGCTGCATAGTTTCAGCTTTAAAACATTTGTTCAAAGGCCATTTTTATTCCGCCTTACATTTGTTCGTTGAACATGATCAAGGAAACAATTTAATACAAATGTGTTTTTGTGTTTATATATCAGGTACATGACGCTTGGACCTTCAACAGTCCTCGAGCTAAGGCATTTCAAGCAGACCTAGCAATCGCGAGAAACCCAGGGGAAGCTAGCCGGATCCATATGAGATAAGGTTAGGCGGATCCGTAGCATGCACAACTGGAAAAGCAACTTGAGTCTTGATTCCGCTATGCTTAGCCGGAACCAACCCTCGGGGGCTGCGATTTTGATCTTAAGTGAAAAGTGTGTTTCCTTTCGAGTATTAGTGCTGGAAATTTCCGCCTAGATGCTTGGGATTTACACTATTCCTTAGTCACATATAAAGATAAAGCTACTCTAAGAGCTCCAAGCCGTATTTTCAAGTAAATTCACCTTGGCGCTCGGGGGCTACATCGATGAAGTTCTCTTTGGAGCGACTAACGAAAAATTTCCACCTTGACGCTTGGGGGCTAAGTTTCTGAGCATCGAGTCTCCTTGGAGCAAGCCGACTCAACGCTCGGGGGCTACATACATATGGTTATGTCAAGAAAAATTTCAAATATGGCGAAAATCTGGCTAACTAGTTGGATCCGCACCTAATTTTTTTTGGTAGCCGGATCCGCACCTCAATTTTTGGTAGCCGGATCCGCACCTAATTTTTTGTTAGTTGGATCCGCACCTATATTTTGGGTAGTCGGATCCTCACCTATATTTTGGCTAGTCAGATCCGAACCTACATTTGGCTAGTCGGATCCATACCGAAGATTACGTTGGATGCTGTCTTCGAAGAATCTGACCATTGGATCATGAAGTTTCCGACCAATACTTGGTTGGAGATATGAAGTTTGGAGTCCTTCCCAAAGGATAAAGATACATGCGCAAGCTGAGCTGGATGGAAGAACGGTGAATCTTGGAGAACTCCGGGGGCTACTATAGTGGATATACTTCATAGGTATACCATCGACATGGTCCGATTCCGGCAAGCCCGGGTGGCCCACAGATGGTGGTGATGACATATGGCCCACCGGGCAGCCCAGTTGTTGTTGATCAAGATGGAAGATGTCCAGCCCAGGAACAAGGAGCCGGATCCGAACCACCCTAGGAAGGTAGCCGGATCCGAACCGCCCTACAGAGGTACCCGGATCCGAAGAGGTCTATGTGATGTCTACGGGAGCTTCTATTCTTGTAGACAGTGTTGGGCCTCCAAGAGCAGAGGTTTGTAGAACAATAGCAAGTTTCCCTTAATTGGATTACCCAAGGTTTATCGAACTCAGGGAGGAAGAGGTCAAAGATATCCCTCTCATGCAACCCTGCAACCACAAAGCAAGAAGTCTCTTGTGTCCCCAACACACCTAATAGGTGCACTAGTTCGGCGAAGAGATAGTGAAATACAAGTGGTATGAATGAATATGAGCAGTAGTACGGCGCCAAAATAGCTCGCGTGCGTTGATGGTAGTAATATTGCGGGAAGTAAACATGCAGAGTAACGCAGCAAGTAACGCAGTAAAACAAGAATAAGCAAGTGATAGCAGTATTTAGGAACAAGGCCTAGGGAATAGACTTTCACTAGTGGACACTCTCAACATTGATCACATAACAAATAGATAAATGCATACTCTACACTCTTGTTGGATGATGAACACATTGCGTAGGATTACACGAACCCTCAATGCCGGAGTTAACAAGCTCCACAATTAATGTTTATATTTTAGTAACCTTATAGTGTAAGATAGATCAAAAGACTAAACCAAGTACTAACATAGCATGCACACTGTCACCTTCATGCATATGTAGGAGGAATAGATCACATCAATATTATCATAGCAATAGTTAACTTCGCAATCTACAAGAGATCATGATCATAGCATAAACCAAGTACTAACACGGTGCACACACGTCACCTTTACACACGTGCGGAGGAATAAAACTACTTTAATAACATCACTAGAGTAGCACATAGATAAATTGTGATACAAACTCATATGAATCTCAATCATGTAAGGCAGCTCATGAGATTATTGTATTGAAGTACATAGGAGAGAGATGAACCACATAGCTACCGGTACAACCCCGAGCCTCGATGGAGAACTACTCCCTCCTCATGGGAGCAGCAGCGGTGATGAAGATGGCGGTGGAGATGGCAGCGGTGTCGATGGAGAAGCCTTCCGGGGCACTTCCCCGTCCGGCAGGTGCCGGAACAGACTCCTGTCCCCGCATCTTGGCTTCGCGATGGCGGCGGCTGGAAGGTTTAGCGTACCGTGGCTTCCTCCGTAAGGGTTTTTAGGTCGGACCTTTAAAGGCGAAAGGGGAGCCTCGGAGGGGCACCAGGGTGCCCTCACCACCAGGTGGCGCGGCCCTGGCCCGCGCCTGTGGTGGGGCCCCCGGCCCATCTCTGGCCCTCTTCGATGATCTGGAAGCTTCCGGGAAAAATAGGAACCTCGGCGGTGATTTCCGATTCCGAGAATATTTCGTTACTAGGATTTCGAAACCAAAAACAGCAGAAAAGGAACTGGCACTTCGGCATCTTGTTAATAGGTTAGTTCCAGAAAATGCGTAAATACGACATATAATGTGTATAAAACATGTAGATATCATCAATAAAGTAGCATGGAACATAAGAAATTATCGATACGTTGGAGACGTATCACTATGCCAGGAGTCAGATCCGTGGAGGCCCATGAAGGAAGCCGGATCCATGACGACAAGTTAGGCATAGGTGGATCCTTGACGTACACGGCAAGACATTGTACCGTAGTTAGGCAACTTGTATTCCGGGTAGGACTCTCCATGTAAACCCTAGATCCGTGCGCCTTTATAAGCCGGATCCTGGGAGCCCTGAGGGGGTATCTCGAGCTAGAAACGAGACAACCACAACCATTGTAACAACGCGCAAGCGCCCAGATAATTCCAGACAAGCAGCAGTAGGCCCTGTCATCGTGCCGAAGCTGGGTAACTCGCGTACCACCGTCCCGTGTGCACTCCGCCCTATGGCCCCTTCTTCTTTTCCCCCTCGTGAGGATCCCTCCTCCGGGGTACCGCCGATTAGGCAACGACACCAGGGTTTACTGAAGGCCCAGGACTCGAAGAATAAGAAGATTCGGAAGCCCATTTAGTGTTAAGGAAAGATATATTGTATTAGGAAATATAGAGACTTGTAATCTTACGGGTTGGGTACGAAACCCTCCCGAACTCGTAACTTGTGTATTACGAAACCCTCGGCTCCACCCTCTATATAAGGGGAGAGGGACAAAGAAAGGATCGAATCTATTGTCAACAGAACCCTAGTTTTCATAATCAGCGAGTACTTTTCGGCTGAAACCTTCGAGATCTACTTGCCCTCTACTTCCAGCAAAACCCTAGTCTACGATCTGTAGGCATTGACAAATTAATCCTTTGTCACTTCCTGCCATGCCAGAAATTTCTGCACTAATGACGGCTGCAAAGGATAAGATAAGACAAGGTCTTCCTCAACAAAACAAGCAAGGTTTGCTCAAGATGGTCATGACCATTATTGACAAACATTGGGAGACTCAAATGGATCATCCATTGTATGGGGCTGCTTTGTTTTTGAACCCTGGAAAATACTTCTCTATTAAAGAGAGTGGTGATGATGAACTTGTTGGTGAGCTAAGAAGTTGTTTCAATGATGTCCTCGCAAAAATGGTAGTTGATGTGCCCACTCGAAACAAGATTGATGCACAAGTCGTTCTCTATGAGGACAAGCGACAAGGTTTTTCTAATGTGATGGCCATGGAAAACATGGGCAAAAGAAACCCTCGTAAGTGAACTCAAGCTAATTTCAGCAACAAGCAAGTTAATTTTTGCATTTTATTCTATGCACAAAATCCTAATGCAAGTGTCTTTTTCCTATTGTAGTTGATTGGTGGAGTTCATATGGTGGTCGAGCCATTGACCTACAAAGGTTTGCAAAGAGGATTGTTAGTCTTTGTGCATCATCATCCGGTTGTGAGAGGAATTGGAGTGCATTTGAATTTGTGAGTAACTTCTTTGTCTTTATTTCAGCATGAGCAAGTAATTGCAGCAATTTATTTATTCATTCTATTGCTCTATTTGCTATTTGTAGATCCATACCAAGAAAAGGAATCGGTTACAACACCGAATCTTGAATGACAATGTTTTTGTTTCATACAACCGGAAGAACATGGATAGGTTTCAAAAGAGGCGTGAGAAGATTGGTGACAAAAGCTATGACCCTCTAATCATTGATGTCGAGGGTGCTCCTCGGCAATGCCCTCCGATAGGGGCTTAGGGTTGATGGAATCCTGCAAGCTGACACGAGACATCGGTACACAGACAAGCGGGAGAGCGATTTACCCAGGTTCGGGGCCCTCGATGAGGTAAAACCCTTACATCATGCCTGTCTGTTCTTGATTATGAAGACAATGGGTTACAATGGGGTGCCGAATAGTTTGGCTGAGATCTCGTCGAGATGGCCTAGTAGTAGGGTAACCTAGGTCTAAGCTTCTGTTGGCTAAGTTTGCTAAGATTGATTGTGTCCCCTCGACAACCCCCCTCATGGCCTTTATATAGGAGGCCAGGTCTCGAGATATCTAATCGAGTACGAGTAGGTTTACAGTAGATCTATTTCTAATCTTTCCTTGTTTGGCTTCTTCCGTGTCTTGTACTTCAAGTAATCCTCCGCCGCACCGTCCTAGTGGCCCATCTTGCCATCGGGTACCTTCATGGGCCTCCATCTGGACCGTATAGGGTAGTGCAATATTGGTTACCCGGAGGGTAATGCCCACGTCAGTAGCCCCCGAGTGTCTAGCCGAACATAGTTCGGGTAGAGACTGAAGCATGCCTTCTTCCGAAGCTCTTCTCCTTGATTATTATTGCTTTTCTTCTGTCTGTACTATTCTCTTTTATCGGGTGCACGTCAGCGCTCCCGATGGGAGTAGCCCCCGAGTCTAGGTACGGATGACTGCAATCCGGGCGTAGACTCAAGTTGTACCACTCGAACGTCTTCTGCCGAAGTTTTTCCTGCACGTCTTTGTAGGTCATCCGATATATTTTCCTTATGCAAGGGATAATGAATAACGTGCCCAACTTTTGTTGGTTAACTGCCGAAGGCAAAACAACGTTATCCTGCAGAATCAAGTCCCCGGGCATGATCCCGGAGTGCGAAAGTTCGTCGGGTGCGCATCGCACTCCCGATAGGAGTAGCCCCGAGTCTGGGCACGGGCGCTGTGTCCGGCGCAGACTTCGCTAAACTTTTCTTCGAGTCCTCATTCGTCGGGTGCGCGTCCAGCGCTCCCGATGGGAGTAGCCTCCGAGTCGAGTGCAGATGCTTGCGATCTGCGCTTAGACTCAAATTGACCATCCGATAACTTTTTATTCTTTCGTATGCAATAATTCCACATGACGTCATTGATGACGTTTTTCTGACACCTCAATTCTGACTGATAACACGCAACCTGCCGACCCTTTCTCCGAGCAATTCCTGCTCCTCTTACACAGTTACCGAGGCACCTTCTCGATTTCTGCAACCATTAACTGAAGAACAAGGTCCACTAGTAGTACGAGGCCTTCCTTAAGTTTTCCAAAGGATAGAAATCCCTAATCTTCTCCTTCACTCGTTACAACATCCTTTCCTCGTTCTTCCGCTTCTCCCTTTCGCAACTGCTGCGCCGCCACCACCGTTTCTCCCAGATCTCGCGATGGTGAAAAGAAGAACCCTAGCGCCGCCGCCATCTCCACGAGCGGTGGCACCGCCGCCAAATCTTCCTTGATTCTTCCGGGAGGGCGCCCCAAACGCTCTCCTCCGCCTCGCGCGCCCGGCGCCACCAGGCTCAGTAGCCAGACCCGGGGATTGGATAGCATCGACCGTCACCAAGCGTGACGAGAAAAGATCCCGGAGTCCGGGATTGATCTCCTCCGGCGAGGGGAATGTAATCTTTCCAGGTGCGATTTCTCGACCTAATCCCCCTGCTGGCTTTTCCGTGATGTCCTTGTCGTTCTTGTACCGGGGTCTTTCGCTTCCCGTTCACGAATTCCTCCTCCATCTCTTGCGAACTTACGAGATCCAACTATGGCAACTTACTCCCAACTCCATCCTCCACGTTGCTGTGTTTATCACCCTTTGCGAAGCATATCTGGGCATTGAGCCTCATTTTGGGTTGTGGAAAAAGATCTTTTATGTGAAGAGATACAGTAGCAGTAATGGTTCCTTTGTCACCGGAGGAGTGAGATTTGTAGCTCGTTCGGATGTGAACTACTTCAATTTTCCGATGAGGGAGTCCGTGCAAGGGTGGAGATTGAAGTGGTTTTACATCAAGGACACCTCGTCACCCGAATCTCAGCTTCCTTGCTTTGTCGATGTCCTTGAAGCCAAGCCTAAGAGTTCCTGGAAGAATATTCTATCTCCCGATGAAAAAGTAGCAGCCGATGAATTATTTGACAGATTTCTTCGAATCAAGGAAGCCGATGGCCAAACCATGGTCGGCACAGAGGTAGCGGCGGTGTTCCTGAAACGTCGAGTCCAACCAGTCATGGCTAGAGTTCGCCCAATGTGGTTGTACTCAGATCCGAAAGATGAGACCAGAATTAGCGCTGCCGAATTGTCGGAAAAGGAACTGCTCGATAAAGTCCGTCGCCTCACTTTCTTTAGCCAAGAAGACTTGATCCCATTAGTGTCTTCGTATACTCCTTTTGATGCCGAACATCCACCGCCAGAGGTAACTTCCCTTCTCAAATTCTTATCATGCTACTATTTACTTAGTCGTCATAATTACTGCTGTTCTCATCTGCCTTTCCTTCAACAGACTCTTGTAGCTTCCGGGGACTTGCATAATTCGCCAAACGATATTTCTGAGGGAAGAGGCTCTTCAGAGCCTGTTGATTTCGAGCATACAAGCCCGAAAAGTGATCACGATGATCCGATAGACTCAGAAACCGTTCATACCAGTCTCCCTCCATCAGATGACACTTGCAACACAGAGGGATCAGTGCGTGATGATGACGCTGATCATGATGCCTTTGTTAATGCAGCTGCGGAGGAAACCAGGGCTCCGCTCAAGAAGAGATCAATCGGCGGCTTTGCCGATGAAGATGATCTTCTTGACATGTAAGTGTTTTACTATATTCTGCTCCTTTGTTTTCTCGCATTTTCCTTATAACTTTGGTTGATCAAATCCTTCTCGTAGTGACGAAGCTTTCGTTGAACCTCCGCCTAAGAGGGTCAGATCCGATGCTGCTTCTCCGGCTGCCGCAGCTTCCGAAGCTTCCTAAAGCAGCTCCCGCAGTTCAAGCATCGACTGCTTCCTCCCTTTCCAAAGGGAAAGATGCTCCTGCTGCCGCCACAGCTCCTCCTTCTGTAAGTCCTTCTCGAATGTAACATGAATCTTTTGGAGTGTGTTTTGCCTAATGATTGTTGTAAAACATTCCTTTTTTAAGGATCTGAGAGGTGTGATATCCTCTCTAGAGGCCTTCGCCTCTCAATTTACTTCTCTGGAGGCAGACAAAGTTCGGCTGCAGGAGGAAGCTAAGTCTATTTCTTCAAAGTTAGATGGTGCCATCAAAAAGGCTGCCATAGCTCGCCAGGAGGTCGACTCCCTGAAAGAGGAGCTGAACAAGCTGAAAGAAAAGCTGAAGGAGGAGGAAGCTCGGCAGCAGAAAAGGATGAACTCCTTCGTCAGTCTGCTTTGGCTTTGCTTGGTAAGCTCTTTCATACATCTCTTGTTGATTATTATTCTTATGAATCCATTTATTTATCAATGATTTTCTCCAATTCGCTTTCTTGCAGAGGCCGCCAGTATCCCTGCTACTGCCTTGGACAAAGTTCCAAATAACTCCCCGGCAAATGGTGTGTCAATGGCTCTCGCCTCCCACCAGCTTACCCGAGAGCTTCTTAACAAGGGAAAGGGTGCCTTGGCGTGGATGCATTCGATGATTTTCCCCAAGGTCAAGCAGGAGAAGACTCTGGGGCAACTGATTGATGCCTTCACGGTTGACACCAAGGAAACTATTGAGGTATTCAAGCGTATCTCACGTACCTATGGTGCCCTTCTTGCCTTCCAACTTATGATGGGTTACGGCTTTAAGGCTGACATTGAAGAAATGACTAAGGAGCTGCCGAAAGAAAAAGATGGGCGATCTGTTGACTTAAGCGCTTTTACGGTGTCTGCCCGTACTTGTGCTCGCCAGCTCCTTGAACTAGTTTCGTCAGAAAAGACATTGGCTGGCCCCAGCCTATCTACTCAGACCCAAGCTCCTTGATTATTGTAACAATTTTATCCTCGAGCTGATGTGAAACATTATTCTGTTGCAAAACCTTATGTTTGTAATGAACTTCGTGCTGGCAATGTTGCTGGCACATCTTTATCATAACTTCTTTTACTTGCACTTCTCCTGATAGGAATTACTTGTACTTCTCCCGATTGGAGTTGCGTTGGATGCTCAATTTGACCATATCCGTCACCCTTTTTAACGCTGTTTCCTGCAGGTTTTCCCGGTGCCTTCGTTTGTCGACGACTCTTCGGGCGTTCTTCCCGAAGGTGATCGGATCCAGCGGATGAAGGATCGGATCGCCCGATGGAAAAGGATCTGCGCAGCACTTACGCCTTAGCTGCTATTGTCAATAAGAAGAGTGAAATTGCAGCCGACGTGGAGCGATACACTCTTACTGAGCTGCATAAAGCTACCGAGAGTTTGAACTGTAAGTTCCTTGATCCCTGCGCCATTTTGACAACAACGCCTTATCTGATCCTTTACTTATTCTTTTGCCAGTCATAGCTCTAAACCGTGCGGAAGAAAACAAACGGATTTACGAGCGTGTGCATGCGTTAACCCAGCTGTCCTCAGCCGAAGAGATTTTCTGGCGGGAGCACTCGAAGGCTTCGGCTGTCGCGCAATTTCAGGATCGGGTTCAGCAGGTCCACCACTTCTTTGACAAGTGCTACAAGGCTATGAGGGTGGTTTGGAAAACGATGTTTCCTTTGAACGCAGTTCCCCCACGCTCCTTGCATTGATGTCTGAGTTCGGTAATGCCAAGAAGATCCGAGACTTGGTGCGCGCAAGTTTTTGCAGGGGCCAGGTTTACACTTGCCCTTGTACTTGCCGTTATCCCTCGGCAGGTTTGCTGTCGATTGCCAACGCGACCGGAGACTTGGAGGCACTGTATCCGAAGGTATTGTTGCCTGCCAATATAATTGTTGACAGACTTGAAGAAGACTCAAAGGTACCTGAAGAAAAAGGAAATCCGCAGGGGTAATTTCAGGGATTTAATGTTTGTTTTGTAAGTAGATAATTTGGATATTTTATCCAAGTGTTTGGATTATGTAATGATGCCTTTTCATTCGGTAGATACATGCATATGTATTTTTACCGTGCTAATGCCGTTGGCAAGTTTTGACTGAGCGAATCTGAGTTGCTCGTTTAAATGTATGTGTATTGGTTGGTTAGCAAATCTTTTGAGTGATCAGCTCGTGTTGCAGGTTTTGCTAAACCTGTTGTATGCGCAACTTTGCTTTCAACCGTTTTATGTTTCGACAGGCACTCCCGAATATTTCGGGTGTAGTGGTTCTGCCGATGAGCCCGTTGTTCCTTGATATTTCCATAAGTAAAATATCGAACGTGGGTTGTGTTTACATGTATTTCCGAACTCTTGCTATTTACGGCACTCGTAGAGGCATCAGAGGGGAAGGTAAATGTCTTTTAGCACTCGAAGAGGCTTTTTTGGAGCACGATCTTTTGCCTCGTACTACGTTTGCATAGTGATGGGGCTTAGAAGTTTGTGATCACTGCAATGCTTTAACAAAGAATGGAAGCTTAAGTTCCTATTAATAAAGTAAGCACGAGGCTAGAGGGCGAAAAAAGGAAGGCCCTGTATAAAATAAGGGGAAAAAGGAAAATAAAGGCTAATAAATTTCTTAATCAAGGAAGGGGTTCTTCTCTTCTCCTGGCTTCTTCACCACGTTAGTGGTAGGCAGCGTTGCTGGTTTCATCGTGGGTTTGAGCGGTTGCCGTCTTGCTATCTTCTATGCCTTCGTGCCATCAATGCCGAAGCCTTTGCTGCCGCTTTTGCCGCCGAAGCTCCGCTGCCGAGGCTTCGCCGCCGAAGCTTTAAGGGCAAGGTCGGCTGGCTTCTTTTTGCTTTCCCTGTCGTGCTTCTCTTCCTTGATTTCGCGCAACAACAGCTTGAGTGGAGGCTTAGTAATTTCTTGTTTGCTCCCAAACTTCGCAGCGATCCTCTGAAAATCGCGATCACAACTGTCTGAGCGTGAAAAGCTTCCATGGACTGTGATGTTTGTCCCTTTGTTCCCAGGCATTTTCAACTTGAGATATGCATAGTGCGGCACGGCCATGAACTTGGCATAAGCTGGTCTTCCGAGTATAGCGTGATACTGTGATTCCCAGTTCACTACTTCAAACTCGATCTTTTCCTTCCTGAAATTGTCGGATCTGCCGAAGACGACATTCAAAATTCTGCCAAGAGAGTAACCTGGTTCAGTTGGAAGAATCCCATGGAAGTGGTGTCTGTCTCTCCAGCATTCCCATGGTGATCCCCATACTCTTGATTGTGTCGACGAAAATCAGGTTTAACCCGCTCCCACCATCCATAAAGACTTTGCTCATCTTGAATCCCCTATCTGTGCCTCAACTACTAGGGCAGCGTGTCCCGGTTTTGGTATGGTCATCGGGTGGTCTGCTCGGCTGAACGTAATGTTCTGAGAGGACCACTCGACATACTCGGGGATGTTTGCCATGATGCTTTCGGCCAGATTAATTTCTCAGAGCTTCTTCATCTCTCTTCTCGAGGCACCTGTCCTGTGGATCATACTCATCTGCCCACGTGGTGGTGGGAACGCCTCGTTGGGTTGATGGGGTTGGGCCTGCTGGACTTGGTGCCGTGGTGGAGGTGGGGGTGGAGGTGGTAACGGTTGCTGTCCTGACGCTGGATGAGTTTATGCATGTCAAGGAACTGTCGACAATCCCTGAGAAGGTGACTTGACTTCGTTTTGCCGTCCTTGGAGTCGACATACGAGTGCAAGTAACAGGGGGCGTTGATCTGCTCAGCATAGGGTAGCTCAGGAGTCCTCTGCTGCCGTGGTTTATAATTGCCACGGTTTCTAGAGTTGTTCCGATTCCTGTCGATCGTCTCTTCTTTCATCATACCGATCGTCATGTCGATCGGAGTATCCTGCAGCTACCAGATTGTTGTCGTCGTAGTTGCAATTTTTCCTCCTCTTGTGCCGATCCCTTCGGCTGCCCGAGTCGTGCTTCGGCTGGTCATCATCTTCGTCATCGCTGCGCTGCCGCGGTCTTCGCACGTTGTCCTCGCCGTCATCCCAGCTGTTGGCAATTTCCATTAGTTTGTTAATGGTTTTCGGCTTTTCCGAGTTCTTCTATGTAACTTTCACGTCGGACGCCATCGCTGAAAGCGTCGATTGCTCGTCTCGATACATCTTTAGCAGCGTTTAGGAGTTTGGTGAATCTCCCTATGTATGAGCGCATCGACTCCTTCGGCGGTGCGTAATTCCTCAATCCCGACGGGTCTCTTGTATGTTGCCCGGAAATTAGCAAAAAGGCGTCCACTAGGTCGTCCCATGATTTGATGGAACCCTTCGGCAGCCCTTAACCAGGCTCGCGCTGAGTCCTTTAAGTAGAGCCAAGCATTGCATTGCTGCTATCTGGTTCCCTTTATGCGAATCACAGTCTGCAGTAATCATCTATCCAAGATCTTGGTTCGCTGCCCATCATACTTGGCAGCGTCGGTGGGAGTAGGCTTGAACTTTTTGGGTGGCATCGTCTCGCGGATTTTGTAACTCAAACAATCGGCTCCCTTAGTTTGCCATCGTACTCCTGATCCTCATCTGAGGAATCACTGCTGTCGTCCTTTCGGCGGCGCGTCGTCGCCTTGCTTTATCAATCCGGCTCTGGGTGATTTCATCCCGAGCATCTCTCGCACGATATTTTGAACCGCTGGCCTGCGCCGTGGTTTTCTCCTTCTGCGGTACTAGATTATTTCCCAATATCGCGAGACTTTCTAGGGCACCATGGTGAGCTTGCGCCATGGATCCTTCGGGGCGCTGGTTGATGAGGTATGCAGCGAGGTTAGCTGTTGCTCCCGCAACGTTCTTCGGCCGTGGCATGCCCGCGGTGTCCGTGGTCATGAAGGACTTGGTTAGATTCGACGTTATTTCTCTGGCGTCGTCTTCTGAGAGTCTAGACAGTCTTGACCGATGTTTTCCTGCCCCAAGAGTACTTCGAGAAGCGCTTCCTTGTGAAGCTCTCCGTCGCTCACTGGATCGTTCTACCGCAGATAGACGTCTCTCGAGGGTAGCTTGCTCTCTCGACAGGTGCTCCCGGTTTTTCTCTAGTATAGAACGGTATGCGTTTAGGGTTCCAACCGAGGTTCCTGCGGGGAGCGGGGTGTTGTTAAGTACGGCTGCCCTGGCCGCCGCCCACTCCTCGTCCGCGATGGTGTAGTCGCTATCGCGATTGCTGGCGCTATTTTCGAAGCTTGCTCTCCTGCTAGAACGAGGCGTGCGGTCTCCGTCTCCTCCGTGCCTTGTATTTCCCGTGTTGTTGGCGACGTAGACCTGATGATGTGCTGTTCTTCGGGTGGCTCTTCGGGCAATGCTCCCGACACTGTCTTCTCCCGACGAGTATCGGGCATTGCAGATGAACGGTGTCGCTTGACCCCAAGCCGTGTCGTCGCAGTTCGAGCAATAGTAGGAGGTTAATTCCGAGGATGTGGGTTCGTCGGATCCTACGACATTGAGGACGCTGAACGGGGAGTCGAAGGCGCGGAACCCATCGATTCTGTCAGGCCAGCCAACAAATCGAGTGATGGTGATGCGCTAGGACTCGTTGATCCGAGGTAGGCGATTCCAGGAAGAATTCCCTCCGCGTTGACGTTGTAGTGGACGCTGCCGATGGTCATCTCCATGTTTCCTTGTAGATCCGAGAAGTTTGAGCGAGAAGAATCGCTATGCGGAGTGAATTCGTAGGAGCCGAATCGGACCGGACCTCCCAGAGTTGGTGATGGCGGTGCCGATGAAGATGTCGATGACATGATCTGATGACCGATCTTGCGCCAGCAGGGTCCCCACGACGGCGCCAATTGTCGAGGGTGCTCTCGGCAATGCCCTCCGATAGGGGCTTAGGGTTGATGGAATCCTGCAAGCTGACACGAGACATCGGTACACAGACAAGCGGGGAGAGCGATTTACCCAGGTTCGAGGCCCTCGATGAGGTAAAACCCTTACGTCTTGCCTGTCTGTTCTTGATTATGAAGACAATGGGTTACAATGGGGTGTCGAATAGTTTGGCTGAGATCTCGTCGAGATGGCCTAGTACTAGGGTAACCTAGGTCTAAGCTTCTGTTGGCTAAGTTTGCTAAGATTGATTGTGTGCCCTCGACAACCCCCCTCCTGGCCTTTATATAGGAGGCCAGGTCTCGAGAGATCTAAGCGAGTACGAGTAGGTTTACAGTAGATCTATTTCCAATCTTTCCTTGTTCGGCTTCTTCCGTGTCTTGTACTTCAAGTAATCCTCCGCCGCATCGTCCTAGTGGCCCATCTTGCCTTCGGGTACCTTCATGGGCCTCCATCTGGACCGTATAGGGTAGTGCAATATTGGTTACCCGGAGGGTAATGCCCACGTCAATTGATGATTTTGATTGGGGCAATGAGTGGGTTGACCCAACAATGCCTCCACCCCAAGGTGCTAGAGGGTGTCCCGATGACATTTCATGGGAGCTTGTTGATGAGGCTGTTGGTGCAAGTTCATCGCTGCAAGGCCGCAATTTTCCTAGAGGTGCAAGTGCAAGTGCAACCATGGGAAGGGGTCCCTCAAATGCCAACATCCAGTACCAAAGGCAGCGCAAAAGGCCTGCTCCAACACCATCATATGAGTCAGATGATCAAGAAGATGACCAGGTACAACGCTCAAGTGAGCCCAATGGAGAGGATGATGATTCAGACTATGTTGAAGATGATGTGGATGTGACCGATGATGATGAAGACCCAACTAGTGCTGACCAAGATGATGAGAACCAAAATGCTACCATGGATGACTTCGATGATCACTTTTGAGACTTGGATTGAGAGTGCCAGCCTTGCTTATGATTTTATTGTGTTATGTGGAAGTGGAACCTATTTTATGTTGTTGTGAACCTAATTTATTGTGTTCTTTGGTTGTGTACCACACTACCACTAGACCTATTTATGTTCTGGACCATTTGTCATGTAATATGTAATGCACTGATGTTTGCCTGTTTGTTATCTTTTTTTTTGCATTTGGAGGCTCATTTACTCTCTGTTCTTTTACCTATGGTGGTCTGTTAAGACAAGTTCTAACCATAGGTCTCATGTTTTATGCAGATTTCTTTTGTGGAAAGAAGAAATGGAAAAAAGGATGGAAAATATGGATGCTATGTGGCCAGCAAATTCCAGGTTAGTTCATCTGCCCATCCCTACCTAGCTGGTGCCTTGCTTCCAGCAAGAGCCTCAAAGGCGTCGCCTTGCAACGCGCCTTGAACGCCTAGGCGTTGAGGCGCCCCCCTCGCCTTGGGACGCCTGAACGCCTTTGAAACCATGGAGATATGCAATACGAGCAGGCCTTGCCATCTGACTTCTTCTCGAATATTGTAAAGTCAAGAAAATTACTTTAAAGCATTATAATAGAGGTATTGAGCCAAGTATACCAAAAGGATGAGAGGATAAAGCTTTCCTTTGCCTTTATGTAATAGGTAGGTTAGTTAGTATATTAGACGGACTGCACGGACAGAATCAAGTCCAAGTATATTTAAAGTCCAAGAAGATTTAGTAATACAGAACAATTGCATATAAGTACCAGCAATTGAATCCTACCAGGAATCATATGAAGATGTACTGTTTTTGTTTGTGGCACAACTTCCTTTCTCTAGCACGCCTCGCATAAATCCTAGCTGCACAGAACACTTAATCGGCAATATGCATTGTACATAACGGACAAGCATAACTACAAATCTCAAGCCCATATCCTATTTTCCACAAAAGAGATAAAAAATGCTATCCCTCTCAATTTCATGTAGCAACAAGAGATCACAAGAAGGTGACCCTGAAGTGTACCTCCGGTGACTGGTCATCACACCACAGCCAACCAGTATTGATATTCTCACAGCCTCAAGTACACTGTGGTTAACCTACATACACAATTCTTGAGCTGACAAAGCTATACGCTACAATAAAAATAATGTATCTGAAACCAAACATACCTTGAGGAGAAGAGCATTGCAGGACTTCTCCGCAATCGCCTTTGCAACCCCTCTGCATGAAAGAGTGAAATAAACTAATGATATCAGCAAGGAAAATGAAAAGATAAAGAAAATGCATCTCAAAAAAGATAGGCCTATATCCTAAGCCAGCCCCAACAAAATCAAACAGAAGCCATTCGGGCACTCACCATAGGAACGGGAAGAGGAGGCGACGATGGCAGCGACACGGTAGGATGGGTGGCGGCGACGGCAGCTTCTGTCCGATAGTCCACATCAGGTGCCCGCTTCCTTGTGTGTTCATCCACGCCTCCCAGGGTGGGACGGCCAAAAGGGCCTAATCCCACCTCGGTGCCTCCTCCCACAAGCTGTGGCTACTGGCTAGTGCTCGCCGGAGCGCAAGCTGCGCAACGGTACCTCCAACAATATGCACCTGCTCTCCAATTTCCTCAGTCATCTTAGCATAGTGAACCCAGTCATCCTGATCAAATAGGTCCTCAATCGAGAAAATTTGGTATTCATCAACAAATGACTTGTACACATTCTTCATGCTATCTCCAGATATCTTCTGGGAGCCATCATTGTTCTGCAAGAAGCAAAAGAATGACCAAACATTGACCATCAAAATCAAAATAAGATTACAACTTTAAACTGACATTACCTCTTCCTTGAAGTTAAGATCATAGGTTTGATCCTTCTCGCCATTGAATTCTGAAGCAGCAACATTCATTCCAATGGAAACCTAGTAGGCTAGACAGAATAATATATCATCAATACCAAATATCTAGAAATAATGGTGGCATGCTCATTAGATTAATTTAACATGATGCAAGTTCAAGATACCTTGCCAGTATATTCGGTGGGTATACATGTTTATCTTTCTTTTGGCCCCATGGTTATCATCAACAGCGACATCATTTTCTTTTCGGCGTCCACGGTGGCGCCTTCTTTCTCGTCCTCCTCGGTCTTCCAGTCCCAAATCCAATTCAGCTAGAGAAATGATGCATACAAATACACAAAGTAAGCAAATGAATAATCTACACAGGAAATACAATGAGGCAAGAAATTAGCACCACAAAGATATCTGATATCCCTCATGGGAAAAGAAACAAACTGAGATCAAAGGGGGTGAAGCCATACCCGTTGTCCATCCACTACAACAAGACAAATTGGTTTATGAGAAGCATCATATCTACAGAGAGAAAAAACTGAACCGTGAGGGAAAGCCTCAATACCTTGGAGATCTGCAGTACAAAGAAGGGGATCCAGAGAGAGGGAGAGAGAGAGAGATAGAGAGATAGAGAGAGAGAGAGAGAGAGAGAGAGGGTGGGGAACCTGGATATTGGTGGATGGAGCTGCAGTTTAGATGTCCAACGGATTGGAAGCAACAACAGTACCACCAGAAGACAATGCTCTTGTATGATCCTCATCCTCCACATAAGTCCTCCACTTCCCCACGTGCTCCTCCATGGATCAGCCATGGCACTAAGCTAGAGGAGGCAGAGCTCAAGGGGACAAAGATAGCAGCAGTGTGGAGGTTGAGGCTCGGGGAGAGGAAGGGAGATGGAAATTTGGAGAGGGGGGTCGACCCTAGGTCATAGAGGCTGGGGGTTGGAGATGCTTCCTGGGAGGCGGAGAAGGCTGGCCGGCCAGGGAGACGGAGGCGCCAGCCGCCGCTCCCGAGGAGCACGTGAGGAAGAAGAGCAAGGGAGGTGGAGGCGTGAGGGGAGGGGAGATGGGCCAAGAAGATGATGGCTGCACAAGATCTGAAGCGGCTCACCTACTGATGGCGACGCCATGGTCTTCCCGGCAAGCAGCGCAGACGGTGGCGGCCATAAATCGTCCCGCGAGGCGCGCTCCTGCTGGCCGGCGGTCATCCATTGAGGCGGAGCAGCGCGGAGGCTGGGGGTTGGAAACGGGCATGGGAGAGGAGAACTACGGGCGGCCAGGAGGCGGAGCGGCGCCGCGGGACGCGCGAGGAGGAGAACACGATGGGATTGGGGAGCAGCTGTGTGCGAGACGATTGGGTGGGCTAGGGTTCGCACCGACCACCGAAGGAAAGGTCCAAATTACCCCCGCGCGGAGGAGATATTTTGCACACCAGCACGAGGCGAGCGCACCACGGGAACGAGCCACGGCGACTGACGCGCGGACCCGCCCGACTGTAGGACCCAAAAGCAGTCAGATGCGGGTAGACAATGGCTAGTGCGTGCATGGATTTCTCTAGCGCGAAGGTTCAACGGTAAAAAGCTCTACAACCAACCAGAGCCCACGCTGCTGGCAAAAACGAAGGGCTGAGATCAAATGTCGGTCAGGTACAGTAAAAATCGGACGGTCCACATGCTTTAATCTCTGTGAATGCCCCATGGGGGGCATCAATTATACCTTTAGATGAGCCTGACACTTTTATATGGAAGTTAACGGCCTCTAGTCTTTTTACTGTCAAATCTCTATACGCGGATATAATGAATGTACATACTCGCTTTCTTAAAAGATATCTATGAAAGTTGAAAATCCCACTCGAGATAAAGTTTTTTATGTGGTTTCTCAACAAAAAAGTTCTACTCACTCGTGATAATTTAGCTATAAGGAATTGACATGGGAGTAAGAAATGTTGTTTCTGCGATTCATAGGAGACCGTGAATCACCTTTTTATTTCATGTCCTTTTGCTAGATTAGTATGAAGAGTTGTTTATGCCACTTATGATATTCTACCACCATCCAATATCATAAATATGTTTAGAAATTGGCTAAATGGTATTGACATGAAAACTAAGGCTAAAATTCACATTGGTGTTCAGCTCTATGTTAGTCGATTTGAAATTGTAGAAATGATTTAGTGTTCAACAGGAAAGAGTCTACAATTTTTTCGCAGGTTATCTATATGGCTGCACATTGGACTCAGCTATGGCGTTTCCTTTCCCCGGAAGAGCATCGGGAATGCATGGTTACTGGGTGCAACCGCCTTCTGATGGTTGCACAAGATATTTTCTACCAGGCTACTTGGCAGTCTATTAGCAGATTGCAAGATGTTTAGACATGCTTTTGCTTGGCTTCTTCTTCGATGGTTGATTTTTATATCGACCCTCTCGGACCCATAAATTGTAAACTCTGAATTATTATCACTTTTTTTAATAAAAGGCTCTGTGCATCTATTGATGCAGAGCCCGGGGATCACCCCATTTCGAAAAAAACGCCATGTCCCAATTAACCTTGCATTGCCCACCGTAAACCTTGTCGTAGACGCCCAAAGGAAAGCCCGCTCAATTTTTCTTCATGCAATTTAAAACGCTTGGGGGAACCACGATCCTAGTCATGTGAAAGACGACTTGGGAAGCTAAGACGGACTTGACAAGAGCGGTTCGGCCGTACAACATCATGCATTTAGTTCTTCCTACATTGATAGAGATCAGGTGTGATGTCTTTTAGAGTATGTTTGGATGGTGCCTACAACAGCCCTACCAAAAATTTCCGGCCAAGTCGTCCGATCGGTTCAGCTGTAAGGTCGAAGAGGTAAATTATAAACCCAACGAAACCACCAGAAACCTATGATGGAAGCAAAAGTTGATCCCTAGTTTCCAAAAAAAATGGAGAAAAACCTACATACATTTCAATCTTACATAACGGAGCCCGAGATTCTTCTTTGAGAAGAGCTGGTTGGAACGACCAGAGTTTGTGACCTGGTTACCTCCAAATGGAATGATTTGGCGGCGGGCATCGGCGCACGGCTTGACTCTATTGATGCTTGGAACCGGGTCTCAAGCGGCCTGAGACAATTCCTTAAAGGGTGGGGTGCCAACCTTGGTATGGAATCACGTGACCTCAAGAAGGACATCCTGGGGCAGGTTTAGGCACTTGACACCCACGCGGACCCATTTAGCATGGATGATGAGGGGTGGGCGCTGCGCTACCACCTCGAAGGTCAACTGACCCATCTAGCTAAGATGGAGGAGCTCTACTGGCGGTAGCGTAGCCTTCTTACATGGTTAATCAAAGGTGATGCAAACACCTCTTTCTTTCATGCCGTTGCAAATGGAAGGAAGATGAAATGTGCCATCTCGCGCCTCTCGATGGACCAGGGGTCATCTCGGACCCGAGGGCGCTTCAGGCGCACATATACGACTTCTACATAGCCCTTATGGGGGCTTCTGGTCAGCGGGGGTTATTTCCCTCATCCCCTCCACATGGGGCGAGTTTGGGCACCTCTCGGAGGAGGAGAATGCCATCCTGATGATCTCCTTCATGGCGGTGGATATGGATGCGGTCCTCTCCAACATGAAGGTAGATACGACACCTAGTCTAGACGGGTGACCAGTAGTGTTCTGCAAGAAATTTTGGCACATCTTAAGACCTTTTGTTTTGGCTATTGCCAATGATTTCGCTCTTGGGAGAGTCAATATCGCTCGTTTAATTTGTGGGATTCTTACACTCATTCCCAAGGTCCATGGTGCGAACAAATCCGAATGTTTAGGCCGACAGCGCTCATAAATGTCATCTTTAAATTTGTACCTAAGGTTTATGCTATTCGCCTCTCTCCGATTTCACAACGTACCATTAGCGTCGCCCAGTAGTCTTTCATCAAAGGACACCATATTCATGAGGGTATGTCTCTTCACGAGATTGTACATGAAACAAAATCCAAGAAATTTGGGGGAGTTTTCTTGAAACTAGACTTATTTGAAAAATCCTACGACCGTGTTAGCTGGAACTTCTTGTGGGAGGTGCTCCTCCAGAAAAGGTTTTGACCTGGCTGGGTCCATAGAGCAATGGGGCTGGTCTCGGGGGGCCAGACGGCTATCACCATCAAGGGGAAAGTGGGTAACTTATTTCGTAACGGATGGGGTCTCCCTTACTGTTTGACTACGTGGTGGAAGCTTTGGCTGCCATTCTCGACGCGATCATCATGCTAACCTAAAATTCTTCCTTCTGTGTTTTGAGAGCATGTCTGGTATTAACTTTCACAAGAGAGAGGTCATGGATCTGGGGACCATTGTTTGGGAGAGCCAGTGGATTGCTAATATGTTAAACTGCAAACTTGGTACCTTCCCTTTCACTTACCTAGGTCTCTCGATTAGCGACCGTACGTTAACGACGCTTAACTGGGACCCTCTCGTTGCGAAGGTGGACAAGTGGGCAGATCCTGGATGGGAAAATTCATGTCTTCCGCTGCTAGACTCACGCTCATCGACGCATGTATTTCTAGCCTTCCAATGCATGCTATGGGGGTATGCCTCATGTGAATGGGATCCACCAGAATTTTAATAAACACCGGTCCCGTTTCTATTGTTATGACAATGGTAATCGCCGGAAGTACCACTTGGTTAGGTGGTCTGCTATGTGCAAGCCTAAGGCCTTGGGTTGCCTAGGTATTCTAGATACGAGGCTTATGAACATCTTCCTTATGGCAAAGTGGCTCTGAAGACTGTACGGGCGCGATGGTGGCTTGTGGGCCGATACATCTGGGGAAATACCTTCGAATTAAGGATCCGTGGGTCGATTCCCATAGGTTAGGCTCTCCATTCTGGAACTCACTCCATAAGGTCAAACAGGTGATTAGCTTGAGGCTAAGCACTTGGTTTGTGTTGGGACGTCTACCCAGTTTTGGTTGGACTGGTGGGCAGGCCCTAGCTCATTTTAGTCCAGATTCCCTAAGCTCTTCGCCATCGCGACGGTCAAGGAGGCCTATGTGGCTAGTATTTGCGGCACGACAAGGTGGCACATTCCCTTCGGAAGGGTGTTTGGTCTGGGGGAAAAGGGCGGGATGGGTCAATCTCATGCGGGAGATCGAGTCATTTCGCCCTACCTTGGGGCCGGACATGATGTCTTGGACCTTTGAGCCATCGGGGAGGTTCTCGGTGCGCTCTCTATATCGTAAGCTTTGCGAGGGAACACCTTCCAGACTCTTTAGCGCCATCTGGCAGTTGGCAATCCCTCCGCGGATCCGCATCTTCCTTTGGAAGCTTGCGCAAAAGCGTCTACCGACTATAATGCCAATGTCAGGCAGCGTCGAGGCTCTTCCACGGGTAGATGTGCCCTTTGTGGAGAGAATGAAGACACAAATCACATTTTCTTCTCCTGTCCTGGCTAAATTCTTGTGGAGCGTAGTTAGGAAACTGCTAGCTTGCTCCTCAAACCCCTCTTGCTTCGTTGATGAGTTTAGACTCCTTCAGGACCAGACTATCAGATGAAGCGTGTCCTAGGGATCTATTGTGCAGCCCTTTGCTAAAATTTGTGAAATCTTAGAAATAAGTTCACGATTAAGCGGATTTTTCCAACACAATCGGCTGATAGCCTGTGCAAATTGTCTATGTATCTACATGTGTGAAAGCCAATGACTAGATAGACGGACCGTGAGGCGATCTAGAAGGCGATTGGGAAGATTCGATCCCTCTATGCCGCGGTGAGGGACAACATGGATGCCCCTGGACCTGATTGAGTCATCTTCCCTTCTTCTATCTAGCATGTGTTGGGTCTTCGTTTCCTGTTTTGAACATGTTTGTGCGTTTGGCCAGCCGTCTCGCTGCCATGTTGTGTTGTCTGGGTGCGTTCGTGAGACTATGCTGTTTGTACTATGTTGACCGGTGTGGCTTTATTAATTTAAAACCGACCTCTCCTCGAGCCTTCTGTCTATCTTAGATAACCCTGAGAAACATATTTAATAGTATTATTATGAAATTGACTAACAATTAATCACATAGCACACATCCTCCCAGTTTACGATAGAACCAGAAATCTACGATTGCAGAATTTTTTTCCCTTTTAGAAGAAAAAAGCGATTGCCGTGTTTGAGACGGAACACCAGCCATCAGGCTGACAGACGGCAGCTACTTAGGACTCGCAGATACTTCCAGGAAGGCCACAGGATTTGCATCACGATGGCATCTGTTTTCCCTACTCTGTTTTGGTGTTGGCGTAGTTCTGGAACCCAAAAGCCATGGTCACCAGCAGGAGGGGCACGGCGAGCTGCAGCACCGTGCGCCAGACGCCCGGGCTGCTGGCGCTAGGAGCCGGGAAGTCCTCGACTTTGACGGGCTTGGCGGGGATGGTTGCGGCGTCGATCTCTCCGATGTAGTACTGCGCCATCTGCTCCTTGGCCGACTCGCTGTGGCCGATGTTCTCGTAGTCGGTCGTCGCGTCCTTGCCTGCAGGAACATGCTAGCCAGATCACTCCCGGCCTAAACGAAGAGACAAGATCTGTGAAAGCATGTGGAGGAGCGCTCACCGATGCACGCCAGCAGGACCTCGTCGCCGCCGGGGTGCTCCTCCATGAACGCCGTCACGTCGTACACCTGAGTTGAAGCAGCTAGCAGCGGTGAGTCTGGGAGGAAACATGCCCAAATCATATGAATCATGCACCATCTGTCCATCTGTACTACTATCTTCTTCTTAATTAGGGCTTCCTAACCTTGCGGTGACGGCGGGAACTCGTTTGCCTATATTTCTCTACGCAAAAATCATTTCGGGCTTGTTCGGGTTGGAGGGATTTGAAGGGGACTGAGATGGATTGAGGTGGATTAAATCCTTTGCAAACCAAAATCCTCTCAAATCCACTCTGATCCTCGAACAAAGCCTTCAAGTGAAACAAGAACATAAAGATGCCAGGATATGGATACAACCTTGCCGTTGATGATGAGCCAGCAATCCTTCCGATCAGCGTGCGGCCGCACCTCCTCGAACGAGTACACCTTCCCTGCCGCCATGGCGATCGGACTTTCCTTGCTCCCAAAAGCTTCAGGCCAACACCCGAGGAAGCTGTAAACACAACCGCGCAGTGTCAAGAAGAAGATTATTTGTGGTTGGTGAACTGGGAAAGACGGAGCGAGGGCACGGGGTATTTTCTGCTTGAGCTATCCCACCTGTCTTGTGCCGTCCGCAGCAGCCTGTGTAGACGACCGCGACGCCGTGCGGTCTTAAAACGTGCCGGTGATCAGCGGTTTGACTTTGACGTGGGCACGACGAGACGCCTCGCACATTCTAACTTGAGGCTCGCGTGCCAAGACATTTTGCTTCGGCGCATGAGACTGGTGATTGGAACCAACGAAAAGTCACGAGCGTTCCGGTGGGCAAGCCCCTCGATCGGCAGTTTCCTGGCTCCTCACGTTTGATTTGACACTCATTTTAGCGCGAAACGTCCGCGAGTTTGTCCATGTGAGCAACGGCAGCCCATGGAAGTTGCCAGGAAATCTCCTTTGTGGGCCCGGCAACCTTACCTTTTCTTTTTCTTTTTTGGAAAATCCAGGAGTTGCCATCCACCCACCTCAAAACTCCCGGAGCCGGTGGTATGCCAGTTGAAGATGGTGTTAAAGGAAATTTTACACGTGTTGCGTGGCGGCAATATACCAGAAAAGAATGCCATAAAACAATTGTTGTGTTGATTTTGAAGGTTCAGAACACGGATCGTGTAAAAGATCTTCGTCCGTTTAGCCTTTCCAACATGGGGTATAAGCTTATTTCCAAGGTCATCGCCAACCGGCTCAAGGTAGTTTTGGGAGAGATTGTTTCTCCGAACCACAGTGTCTTCATCCTAAAAGGTTAACAGACGATACTATTCTACCATATGAAATGTCACAATATACGCGAAGAAAGAGGAGGCGGAAAGATGCGTACATTGCGCTTAAGCTGGACATGAGCCATGCATATGACAAACTTGAATGGTTCTTTTTGGAGAGCATCTTAAGGAAGATGGGTTTCAATGAAAGTTTTGTTCGACTAATTATGGACCGTGTCACAACTGTTTCGTATTGTTTCCGGGTGAATGGAGATCTCACACATGTGGTACATCTAGGAAGAGGCTTAAGACAATTGGACCCTATATCCCCGTATCTATAAGGTGGAAAGTGATGGGTTTATACGAGGTGTTAAACTTGCAGCTACGGCTTGCCCATAAGCCAACATCTTTTTGGGATCATTCGTTGTTGCTCTTGGAAGCCAATGTTCAGGGTGTGGAGACCATCAAGTCGGTCCTGCAAATCTATGAGGAAGGTTCCGAGCAAATGATAAATAGAAAAATATGTCGGTCATGTTTAGTAAGAATGTAACAAGGAATACAAAGAATTTGTTGCCGCAATGCTGGGAGCTAGGATCGTAAGTGACTGAGGGGAAGTATCTTGGGTTGCCTACGTATGTGGGAAGATTTAAAAAAAATCTCAATGGTTCGCTTACATAAATGAGAAAATTTGAAGATAATTCAAGGTTGGAAAGAAAAAATGATGTAAACGGCAGCAAATGAGATCTTCATCAAGGCACCTACATATGGTATGACTTGTTTCATTCTCACCAAGTATCTGTATGATGATATTTGATAACTATTATGTCATTTTTGGTGGTCTCAAAATGACGAATGAATAAAATGCATTGGGTTGGATGGGAAAAGATGAAACTTCCAAAAGAAAAGGGAGGTTTGGGTTTCCGTGACTTGTACTTGTAATCTTGTAATGCTGGCATGTTAGAGTTGGCGTTTGCTTCAAGCCCCAGAATTTTTATGTGCTTAGGTGTTGCATGCTAAATACTTCCCGGATGGTAATATTCTAGATGCTAAGCCTATCGTGGGAACGAATTACGTTTGGCGAAGCATTTTGCAAGGTTTAGAAGTGGTAAAAGAAGGTATGATCAGGCGAATTGGTGCGGATATGGGAAGATCCATGGCTCCCGTGTGGAGTTACACGCAGGCCTACAACCAATAAAGGAGACGGTGATCTGATTATGGTTTGATAATTGACTAATGAGATCACTATAACATGGAACAAAGATCTTAATTTTCAACACCTTTTGCATGTTGATGTGCCCTTTATTTTGAGTATTCCATCGCGTGAACACGCTGAGAATTTTGGGGCCTGGAATTTTGATACCAATGGATTTTTCACGGTGAAATCGGCTTATAAATTACTCCTTAGCATGTTCACGCTATGGAATACTCAAAATAAAGGGCACATCCACATGTCGAAATGAGAGGAGAACCCATGTGAAATCTTGGTGAACACTGAGAAAAGAAATGGGTTGGCCCGCCTATAGATTTTGTAAACATCAATGTAGAGACTGCTTTTCCGGAAGCTACTAATTCTGGAAGATGGGGAGCCATTTGCCATGATGTTTCTTCAGATATCTATTTTGTTGCTGCTGGTCCACTTCAGGAGATGTCTAAGAGCAACTCCAATAGTATAGCCGGTTGTTGGCTATAAGCAAGATGCCAAGTCATCTATAGCTAACATGTAGCCAACAAGTACAATAGTTGGCTATAAGAATGTACTACTTTTTTCAATGGAGGGCCCACCTTTCATTCAGACAACTTGCCTAGGAGCACGTGCTAGAGCTAGCTCCTGTTAAAGAGCCCACTTAGAGCAAGTACAATAAGTGCTAATCAGCTGGCTATAAGGATTAAAATAGTATATTATTGCTTAGTTGGAGGAGAGAGAGGAGGAGAGAGAAGGAGAGTGGGCTCTTAGAGCAAGTACAATAGAGTCCAGTCAGCTGGCTATAAGACATTAAATAATATATCTTAGATGAGTTGGAGGAGAGAGAAGAGAGGTGGGCTACTATGCAATAGCCAGCTCTTGCACGTGCTCCTAGGCACTTTGTGAGAGTGAAAGGTGGGCCATGTCTTAATAAAGTAGTCCATTCTTATAGCCAACTATTATACATGTTAGCTATATGGTGACTACAAATGACATGTCATCTTGTTATAGCCAACAGTTGGCTATACTATTGGAATTGCTCTTATGCAAGAGCCAACTCTACCACGTGCTCCTAGGCACTTTGTGAGAGTGAAAGGTGGGCCACACATTGATTAAGTACTGCATTTTTATAACTCACTACTGTATATGTTGGCTCTAAGTTGGCTATAGATGACATGGCACTTGGCTTGTAGCCAGCAGCTGGCTATACTATTGGAATTGCTCTTACATTATGTCTCCTCATCTCTCTCCTCCAACTAGACACAAATATGTTATTTAATCCTTGTAGCCAGCTGACTAGAACTTATTGTACTTGCTCTAACGCGATGCATGTTGAGGCTACGACACTGTTAAATGCAGATGAGGTTGTAGAGTAGTTGGGAGGGGGGCGGGCTATATTTGAAACTAGGGATTTCTATTTTCGTGCCCTCGGGTCCTTAGTTGTGCTCAGTTTTCCCCAGCTCCTTAGTTTTCCTCAGTTTTACCCAAACGTTTGTCTGAAACCATCACACGTGATGTAACGGCCGGTTGCCCGACGGTTGACCGTTATCTTCTGACTAGTGGGGCCACGTAGAGCCCGCAAAGACACGTCAGACCATCCATCTTTGTTTGACCGTAAGCATCGCTGTATCCCTGACCAAAACGCGAACGAGTGGGGCTTCGGTATATCGAATGACAAGTGGGGCCATGACGCTGATACAAGGGGCAATACACGGGTAGGATTAGATTTTTAAATGGAGCTCTACAGCGATGGCACGGAGGAGGTGGCATGCGGGGTGCCGAGATGAGATCGACGTCCACAAAGAACTGCATGAGGCGAGACCAGACGCATTAGATAGATATGAACTAGACGCGTTTAACCATGCAAAGAAGAGAAGAAATGGTCGACGACATCGAAGACTACGTCAAAACTTTGACTGACCGTGTCGGACACGAACACGAGCAATGTAGAGAAAACTAGTGTCTCTCATTTCTGGCGTGTATAGGTGGGTGCTAGGAGAGTGTGGTGGCGAAGGGAAAGACCTCGCGGCGGTCTGTGGCGTCCAGCATAGCGGGTCGGCGTGGCCGTGCCCAGCGGCGTGCATGCATGTTCGGCATTGGCATCGCATGTACGTTCGGCATTGGCCTCGGCGGTATCTCTGGTGTGTCAGTGATCGAATGAGGGGACGGGATTGAGGGTGCATCCCGACGTTGACCTAGCAGTGGCGGCGAGCATAGCCGTTCTGACCATGCCGATATCGGCATCGGTATCGTTTGGAGGCTGTGGTGCTCGAATCAAGTTGGGATTTGTTTCTCGTAGGCCAAAATGAATTTGAAACAAGTTTCATGTTGAAGGTTAGGTAACGAAAGTTTGTAACTATCCCAAAATTATACTAGCGCCATGGTGAGGTTCTTTTTGATAGAGCTATACGGTTGGGCAAACTTTTTTGACACTTTTTAGATAGGGTTCCTTGTTGTTACACGTATGGAATCATGTATGGAAAATTTGTGGTCATTTGGAGATGTTCGAAAAAATCACTTTGCTTAAGCGCATGCCGTTTCGTCTCGCTGAAACCAGCTTTTCTAACAAGGTGATTTTTTCTACCTTCTCTAAATAACCTCAAATTTCATACAGCTGATCTTCTATACATAGATAGATAGATTGTTTCGTTTTTACATTTTTCGAACTTTTTATTTCCCTTTATAATACCCAATTGATTTTCAGGTCAAAACCTCGAAAAACAGCATCATGTATGGCATCATTTCACCCTAAATTTCAAATTTTCTGAAACTTTCCCTTTTAGATATTCCTTGTTGTTATAGGTATGCCATCATGTATGCCAAACTTGGTTAGGTCTCACTGAAACCAGCTTTTGTAACAAATTAGGTGATGGTTTATCATTTTTTTTGCGTGAAAAGTAATGGCAACAACAAATCGGTGATGGTTTATCATATTTTTGCGTGAAAAGTAATGGCTACAACAAATTGTTGATGCTTTATCATTTTTTTGCGTGAAAAGTAATGGCTACAACAAATTGTTGATGGTTTATCATTTTTTTGCGTGAAAAGTAATGGCAACAACAAATCGGTGATGGTTTATCATTTTTTTTGCGTGAAAAGTAATGGCTACAACAAATTGTTGATGGTTTATCATTTTTTTGCGTGAAAAGTAATGGCAACAACAAATCGGTGATGGTTTATCATTTTTTTTGCGTGAAAAGTAATGGCTACAACAAATTGTTGATGGTTTATCATTTTTTTGCGTGAAAAGTAATGGCAACAACAAATCGGTGATGGTTTATCATTTTTTTGCGTGAAAAGTAATGGCTACAACAAATTGTTGATGGTTTATCATTTTTTTGCGTGAAAAGTAATGGCAACAACAAATCGGTGATGGTTTATCATTTTTTTGCGTGAAAAGTAATGGCTACAACAAATTGTTGATGGTTTATCATTTTTTGCGTGAAAAGTAACGCCTAAAATAGTTTATAATTTTTAGCGCGTGAAAAATAATACAGAAAACCGCCTTCAGATACTTAGAGGGTGGAAGCTAATTAACCGCCAACAGAGAGAGAGAGAGAGAGAGGGGTTATCCTGCCCGTTCCCTATATCATACGATCAACGGTCGGCGGGCACGATCCGCGTGACATGGGCTAGACCAATCAGGGCGATGATGCACGTCTGCGAGAATTTGTGAAGAGAGAGGGCAAAACGAGTACTATCAAGAAACCAAGGGCACCTGAGTAGTAAACAGACTAAGGGATTCAAATTTGAGATTTAAAAAATGGAAAATGTGTGTTTTGTACAATGAAACCCATCTTGGCCTACCTCAAACTATTTGCAATACCAATATACATCAGTGTGAGAATTGTGGCCTCATTTAGACAAAGTATGATTTGGGGGAAGCTGTTTTGGGAAGGGCTTATTGTGGAAAACCATGCACCTTCATAGCTACTAGGTGATTTGAGAAGTGGCAATTTGTGGTAAAACTTGATTTATCTATGATTTATCTATGATTTGAGAAGTGGCAATTTGTGGTAAAGACTCCATGAGTAAGTGCCACTCTTTTTAGGATTTTTTTGCACATTAAATGACACATTTAACTAGTTAATCCCATTTGTTGACTCTCTGTTGACCAGCCACTTGAGGGTAAAACTGAGTATATTGCACTAGCCAGTATTAGCACTCGAGGGGAAAATTGAGCACACAAAAAATGCTAGTATAAGACTCGAGGGTATACCTGAGTATATCTAAATTTCCAGGGTTAGACTCGAGGACACGTGCAATTGTTGACGCGTAGACGCGGGTCGCGGTGGAGAAGTCGAGACGTGCAATCGTGGACGCGTGTCGCGTTGTAGAAGTCCAAGACGTGCAGACGTGCACCTGTGCACGCGTAGGACGCGGGTCGCATTAACCACCCTCGCCTTTATAGACGCCTCCTCGCACTCTCTCTCACTCGCTCACGCATCGCCAACTCTCTCACGTCCCATCATCTTCTCCAAAGCAAAAAACCCTCTCCCTCTCCCTCTTCCTCTTCCTCCGCCGTAGAGATGGACAAGGAGAATGCCAATCCCATCGTCGAGGTGGGCTCAAAGCGCGACGCCTCCATCTTCGGCGCCGTCCCCTCTACGGACGACGACGCCGCCGCCGCCGCCGTCGCCGGTGCATCGGAGGCTGCTGCCGCCGGTGGCAGTCAGATCCCGGCGGGATGGGACGACCCCTACGACCCCGTGCCGTACGTCCCGCCCCCGAACCCCTACGACACCTCCGGAGGACCCATGGAACGAGGTAACTACGGTTTGCTTCCTTTTTTGTTCCCCATTCCTTTTTGAACCCTATTTTTGCTGGTGTAGATGGATCTGTAGATGGATGAGTATTGGGCTAATATTTGCGCCGATTTTATTCCATTTTGTTTTGATCACTTCTTGATTTCGTTTAAGATTTGGGGTTCGGCCGTTCGGTTAATTTATGCAAGTAATATTGGATCTCAATCGTTAATTTATGCAAGTAATCATGGGATCTCAATCAGTTATTTTATGCACTAATCAAAAGATATCAACCGTTTAATTTTGCAAATAATCTCGAATGTGTTCAAGTTCAGATCTAGTTCAGATCTAGAATCTGTTTCTTTGCCTATGATGAATGGTTGGGCACAAATTTTTACAGGGAGGGTTCAGCGAACCATTGCTGTGTACAAATCTGTTGTGCATGAGCTTTAGTTCGCTAACACCTTCCCTGTAGATATATAATCATGTCCACTCTAACTGAGGCTGACTCTGTTTTTCTTAACTTTGTTATCATGTACGTTAGTCATCGTTGCAACTCATTCACTAGTTTCTGTTTGATATGGATCAGATGTGGCAGCGACGTCGGCAGCGACGAAGAGGAGGAGGACGTCAAGACTCGCCAAGTGCTGCGGAGGCTGCAGGTCGGCCAGTACATCTCCTACTTCGCCAAGGGTGTGTACAGTGCCCCTTCTGCACCAGGAGACTCGGCGCCACGGACTTCAACTGCCTCGTCACGCATGCTGAGAACATCAGCAACACCTTCCCCAACGTCGGCACGACGGTGAACGTCCACTCCTTCCGCGCCAAGCACAGGGCGCTCGGCATGCACCTCCGCAGCTTGCAGCGGGTGGAGATCTCCGCCGGCCGCATGCCTCCGCTCAAGCCCAAGGCTCCCAAGGGGAGCAGGAGCAACAAGTGGAGGCAGAGCCAGATGGGGTAGGCGGAGTCCCGGACGTGCTGCTGCTGCTGCCTCCTAGTTTGTTGTTGGGATCCCTTTGTTGTTAGCTAGGGATCCCTTGTTGTTATGTTAGTATGATGGTGCTGTGAAGAACCTGTTACTATGTTGGCTGCTGTGTATGCAGCCTATTATCTATCCATATTATCTAGGGATTATCTATCCCTAGTCTACTATATTTTGTTGGCCGTACTTAGTTTTCTTGATTTACTATGACTGTAAATTTATCGTACATTATCCTGGAGATTTGCTTCTAGATTTTGTTGGAGATATGCCCAAGAGGCAATAATAAAAGTGGTTATTATATATCTTTATGTTTATGATAAATGTTTATATACCATGCTATAATTGTATTAACCGAAACATTGATACATGTGTGATATGTAAACAACAAAGAGTCCCTAGTAAGCCTCTTAACTAGCTTGTTGATTAATAGATGATTAGTTTCATAATCATGAACATTGGATGTTATTAATAACAAGATTATATCATTATATGAATGATGTAATGGACACACCCAATTAAGCGTAGCATAAGATCACGTCATTAAGTTATTTGCTATAAGCTTTCGATACATAGTTACCTAGTCCTTATGACCATGAGATCGTGTAAATCACTTATACCGGAAAGGTACTTTGATTACACCAAACACCACTGCGTAAATGGGTGGCTATAAAGGTGGGATTAAGTATCCGGAAAGTATGAGTTGAGGCATATGGATCAACGGTGGGATTTGTCCATCCCGATGACGGATAGATATACTCTGGGCCCTCTCGGTGGAATGTCGTCTAATGTCTTGCAAGCATATGAATAAGTTCATAAGAGACCACATACCACGGTACGAGTAAAGAGTACTTGTCAGGAGACGAGGTTGAACAAGGTATAGAGTGATACCGATGATCAAACCTCGGACAAGTAAAATATCGCGTGACAAAGGGAATTGGTAATATATGTGAATGGTTCATTCGATCACTAAAGTCATCGTTGAATATGTGGGAGCCATTATGGATCTCCAGATCCCGCTATTGGTTATTGGTCGGAGTGAGTACTCAACCATGTCCGCATAGTTCACGAACCGTAGGGTGACACACTTAAAGTTGGATGTTGAAATGGTAGAACTTGAATAAGGAATGGAGTTCGAATATTTGTTCGGAGTCCCGGATGAGATCCCGGACATCACGAGGAGTTCCGGAATGGTCCGGAGAATAAGATTCATATATAGGAAGTCATATTCCAAGTTTGGAAATGATCCGGTGCATTTATGGCAGGTTCTAGAAGGTTCTAGAAAAGTCCGGAAGAAATCACCATGGAAAGTAGAGTCCCGGAGGGACTCCACCTTGCATGACCAGCCAACCCTAAAGGGGAGGAGTCCATGGTGGACTCCCCTAGGGTGGCCGGCCAAACCCCCTCATGGAAAGGGGAATCCCACCCCAAGTGGGATTCCCACCTTGGGTAGGTTTTCCCACATATGGGAGGTTTTAGTGTTGGGGTCTTATTCGAAGACTTGGACTAGAACTCTTGGTGCTTCCACCTATATAATGAGGAGGAGAGGGAGGGGGCAGCCACTCTTTGGCTCAGCCTTGGCCGCACCCCTTAGAGGGCCGGCGCCCAACCCCCTCTCTCCCCAAACCCTAGCGGTCTCTCTCCTCCACCACATCCCGCACGCTTAAGCGAAGCTCCGCCGGATTTCTCCACCGCCACCGACACCACGCCGTCGTGCTGTCGGATTCAAGAGGAGCTACTACTTCCGCTGCCCGCTGGAACGGGGAGGTGGACGTCGTCTTCATCAACAACCGAACGTGTGACCGAGTACGGAGGTGCTGCCCGTTCGTGGCGCCGGAACCGATCGTGATCAAGATCTTCTACGCGCTTTTGCAAGCGGCAAGTGATCGTCTACCGCAGCAATAAGAGCCTACTCTTATAGGCTTTGGAATCTCTTCAAGGGTTAGTCTTGATCATCCCCTCGTTGCTCCGTCTTCTAGATTGCATCTTGGCTTGGATTGCGTGTTCGCGATAGGAAAATTTTTGTTTTCTATGCAACGTTATCCTACAGTGGTATCAGAGCCGTGTCTATGCATAGATGGTTGCACGAGTAGAACACAATGGTTTGTGGGCGTTGATGCTCTTGTTATCTTTAGTTTGAGTACTTTGCATCTTTGTGGCATAGTGGGATGAAGCGGCTCGGACTAACTTTACATGACCGCGTTCATGAGACTTGTTCCTCGTTCGACATGCAACTTGTATTGCATAAGAGGCTTTGCGGGTGTCTGTCTCTCCTACTATAGTGAAGATTCAATTTACTCTTCTATTGACAACACTAGTATCACCGTTGTGGTTCATGTTCGTAGGTAGATTAGATCTTACTCGAAAACCCTAAACCACGTAAAATATGCAAACCAAATTAGAGACGTCTAACTTGTTTTTGCAGGGTTTGGTGATGTGATATGGCCATAATGTGATGATGAATATGTATGAGATGATCATTATTGTATTGTGGCAACCGGTAGGAGCCTTATGGTTGTCTTTAATTTTCATGTTGAGTAGTATTTCAAAGTAGGTGTAATAGTTGCTACATGAGGTGAACAACCATGAAGCCGGCGCCATGAACCTTGACGCTACGCCGACGATGATGGAGATAATGCCCGAAGATGATGGAGATCATGTCCGTGCTTTGGAGATGAAGATCAAAGGCGCAAAGACAAAAGGGCCATATCATATCACATATGAATTGCATGTGATGTTAATCCTTTATGCATCTTATTTTGCTTAGATCGCGACGGTAGCATTATAAGATGATCCCTCACATTAATATCAAGATAATAAAGTGTTCTTCCTCGTATGCACCGTTGCATTGTTCGACGTTTTGAAGCATCTCGTGATGATCGGGTGTGATAAACTCGACATACAACGGGTGTAAGCCATGTTGCACACGCGGAATACTTGGGTTTGCTTGACAAGCCTAGCATGTACAGACATGGCCTCGGGACAATGGAAACCGAAAGGTTGAACACGAGTCATATGGATGATATGATCAACATGTTGATGTTCACCATTGAAACTACATCATCTCACGTGATGATCGGTTTTGGTGTAGTGGATTTGGATCGTGTACCACTTTACAACTATGAGGGATGTTGTATTAAGTGGGAGTTCATTAGTAATTAGATTAAAACATGAACTAATTATCATAAACATAGTCTGAGTAGTATTTTGAATTAATTTTGTAGTATTGGCATCCGTTTACTACTATGCGCTAGTCTTATAATTGAGATAAAAATACTGTTAAAATCTGACTAGAAACTTTACGGATTAGTACCGTATTGTTAATGAATCAAGAAATGATTAAGTCCTATTGCAAACATTTAGTGAAACTCACTTTGTTGATTCAGAGAGCTATGGTTTCAATTAGTACCTAAAGTTATCTTGTCTCCGTGAAACTTGAAGTTCAAATCTGTTTGAAAAGTAAGGAGCTGAAAATTTAGTTTTCAGAAATAATCAAGGTATGAGATATATGTGATATCTAAGACCTTATTGCAAGATGATAGAATATAATTTGGTGAGACTACATAAACTCATAAGTTTTATGGGAATGTATGAAGGTTGAAGACGCCAGGCGTCACAATCCTCCAACTATTGGAGCACTAACGATATTCGCATATCCATGAAGTTATCATCCTTAGTATGCACCGTTGCTAAGACTCGTCGTATCGAAGCATCACGTGATGATCGGGTGTTATAGATTCTACGTGTGCTTACAATGGGTGCAAGGTTAAACTTTACGAGCCTAGCATGTACAGACATGGTCTCAAAAAGTCGTCATGATATGATGGATAAAATTATGAGTGAAATTGTTCATCATATTAAAAGGTTACTAATAGTGAAATCCGGAACACTTGTCATATGATGATCAACTTCAAAGAACCTCAAGGTTATTGGTATTTGATCAACAAACCTAGAAGTTATTGATGTTGAAGTGTTTTTCTGAATAATGAGGAAAGCTAAAAGAGAAACTACAAAAGATTATTGGCAGAAAGAAAGAAAGAAAAGACTAGAAAGTCTAGCTCAGGTGTATATAAATGATATACATGTTATGGATGTATTCCTCATTTGGTCACACAATAAAATTCTTGGGTATTTGTACCACATTGGTTGGTATGAAGTGTCATACAAAACAACACAATACAAGAGTACAATGGCCTAAGTGACTAACAAGGAATATGATAGGTATGCACGTCTGGAACAAAAATAAAGTGTTATTATGTTCATCGTTGGCATTCTATCTAGCCCTTAGAATTTATAATAAAGAACTTAATAATTGTTATTTTGCTCTGGTCAAATGAAAACAATGAGTTGTTCAAATTATGACATTACTCCATGAACGATGGATAAGTTATTGTAAATCTTAATGGTGAAACACACATACATAACACTGACGCTAAAATGCCATAAGGCAAATGATTTGAATTCCATTCATTTGTGGAACCGCCATTTAGGTCATGTTAGAAAGGAACGCATGAAGGAACTCCATGTAAATGGATTTTTGGAGTCACTTGATTTTTGAATCATTTGACGCTTGCAAATCTTTTCTAAAGAGAATGATTAAAATACCGTTCATAGGCCAAAAGTTGAACGGGCAACTAACTTAGTGGAAAAATACATGATGATGTATGTGGTTCACTGGGCATAGTTGTGTGCGGGAGATTCTTCTACTTCATGAAAACTTTCAACAATGAATTGAGTATATATGTGGATATATTCAATAAGGAAGAAGTTTGAAACATTTGAATGGATTCAAATAAATTTCAGCATGAAGTGGAAATCATCGTAATAGAAAATTCAAATATCTATGATTCGATCATAGTGGAAATATTTGAATTACGAGTTTTAGCAAACATCTAAGAGAGTTATGAAGTTGTTCTACAACTCACGTTTCTTGGAGTATCATAGTGATGATGGAGTATCCGAGAGATGTATCCAAACCTTGTTGGATCAATGATGAGATAAAATATTGATGCCATTATATTTTTGTGGATTATGCTTTAGAGACTACCGCTTTTACACTGAATAGAGCATCATCATGATCCGTTGAAATGACACCATACAAGTTATGGTATGGGTATAAACCCTAATAGTCTTTTCTTTAAATTTTGGTCTAAGAGTTTACAACCAAAATTGGATGAATGTCTTTGTTGGTTATTCCAAAGATTTAATTGGTAATTCTTCCCACAAGACAAAGACAAAAGTGTTTGTCAATGTTTCTTATTTCCGAGAAATTGTTTCTAGTGAAGTATTTGGGTGGGAGGACAATATAATTTGATAAGGTTTATGAACCTGAGCATAATGATCAGAGTAGCGCAGCATCGGAATTGGTTTCGGAAGCGGCCATAACGATCATGGCTCCCATGACTACAAAGTGTTTTAGCCATGGAGATCGAAATACATATTGAATCTTGTAGGTATGGTTTACTTTGTGATCAAATAAATGATTTGTGAACAAAGGATTGATTTTGAACAATGATAAACCAACTACAAACAAAGAAGTTATGATGGGCCCTGACTCCGTTAAAATGGCTATATGCCATGAAATCCAAGATAGATAAATACTTTTTGAAAGTAAATGGATCTATAAAATTGATGGACTTGGATGGAATATCATTAAAGAAGCTCGACTTGTCGAAAAAATTGTTTATGACAAAGTTCAAAGAGTTGACTACGATAAGATTAGATCTTCCGTAGCAATGCTTATAGTCTATGTGGATTATTCTAGTAATCACTACATATTTCTTTTATGAGATATGCTAGTAGGATGGCAAAATACACTACTTAACAAAAGTGTGTATTAAAGGTGTATACAAGATACAACCAAGAGTTTTGCTGGTCCGTGGAATACTAGATAGGTATACGAACTTCAATTGGATGAAGTAAGTATCACGGAGTTAGAATCTTCACCAGATGAAATAGTCAAAGAGTTTTTGATTTCATCAGAGACGATGAAGAGGCTTGCATTTGCAAGAAATTAAGTGGGAGCGCTGAGACATATTTATAATACTTTATGTAGGTGACATATAGTTGGTTATAAATGATGTAATTATATACTTGATTAAAAGGTTTCATTGAGAAATTAATTTCAATGAAAGGATATGGACTGAAACATATTTAGTGTCAAGATCTATGAAGATAGATTGAAACACATAATAAGTTTAAGTCAAAGTACATAGAATGGATATTGAAGTAGTTCAATATATAAATATTAAGAAAATGTTCTTGTCATGTTAAGTTTTAACAAGACTTGAATGTATCTGACACTCAATGAGTAAAAACACATGAGTGATTATAGATCACGAATAATATGTACACAATCAGATGTCATGTGCTATAAAGTGTTATGAGCATATACCAGAATGATTCATATGATGATCATTGGACGACAGTAAGAATATCCTTGAGTACTTTAGAAGAACTAAGGATATATATATATATATTTTTGTATGAAGAAATGACAAACAAATCGCTGTAAGGTGTTACACCGATATTGGTTTTGTCACATATAAAATATAATTTCAAATCTCAAATTAGACTAAGTCTTGTTTAAAAGGTAGCACAATGAGCTAGAAGTTGTCTATGCTAGATTTAGAAGAGTTCTAAATATTGTGATGGATTCTACAAAAGAAGGCAGAATATGTCATTGTTTTGACAATGACAAAGGATGTTAAGTCAGGAGGTTCTTTGAGAACTTGGTGTAGTTCCGACAAAGTCAGAACTTTGAAGCTATATTGTGTGTGACAATATTAGTGACATATTTCAGACCGCGGAATTAAGGTTCCACCAGAGGACTAAGCATATATGCCGACTCATTTGGAAAATGAGTGATGCGCCGAGACGCATATGAATTGCAAAATACATACGTTTCTGAGCATGTCAGAACCGTTGACTAAAACCTCTCCCGTGAGCAAAACATGATAAAGCACCAGAAGGCCAAGGTGTTATATCTTTACATATGTAAACTAGATTATTGACTCTAGTGCAAGTGGGAGACTGTTGGAGATATGCCCAAGAGGCAATAATAAAAGTGGTTATTATATATCTTTATGTTTATGATAAATGTTTATATACCATGCTATAATTGTATTAACCGAAACATTGATACATGTGTGATATGTAAACAACAAAGAGTCCCTAGTAAGCCTCTTAACTAGCTTGTTGATTAATAGATGATTAGTTTCATAATCATGAACATTGGATGTTATTAATAACAAGATTATATCATTATATGAATGATGTAATGGACACACCCAATTAAGCGTAGCATAAGATCACGTCATTAAGTTATTTGCTATAAGCTTTCGATACATAGTTACCTAGTCCTTATGACCATGAGATCGTGTAAATCACTTATACCGGAAAGGTACTTTGATTACACCAAACACCACTGCGTAAATGGGTGGCTATAAAGGTGGGATTAAGTATCCGGAAAGTATGAGTTGAGGCATATGGATCAACAATGGGATTTGTCCATCCCGATGACGGATAGATATACTCTGGGCCCTCTCGGTGGAATGTCGTCTAATGTCTTGCAAGCATATGAATAAGTTCATAAGAGACCACATACCACGGTACGAGTAAAGAGTACTTGTCAGGAGACGAGGTTGAACAAGGTATAGAGTGATACCGATGATCAAACCTCGGACAAGTAAAATATCGCGTGACAAAGGGAATTGGTAATATATGTGAATGGTTCATTCGATCACTAAAGTCATCGTTGAATATGTGGGAGCCATTATGGATCTCCAGATCCCGCTATTGGTTATTGGTCGGAGTGAGTACTCAACCATGTCCGCATAGTTCACGAACCGTAGGGTGACACACTTAAAGTTGGATGTTGAAATGGTAGAACTTGAATAAGGAATGGAGTTCGAATATTTGTTCGGAGTCCCGGATGAGATCCCGGACATCACGAGGAGTTCCGGAATGGTCCGGAGAATAAGATTCATATATAGGAAGTCATATTCCAAGTTTGGAAATGATCCTGTGCATTTATGGCAGGTTCTAGAAGGTTCTAGAAAAGTCCGGAAGAAATCACCATGGAAAGTAGAGTCCCGGAGGGACTCCACCTTGCATGACCAGCCAACCCTAAAGGGGAGGAGTCCATGGTGGACTCCCCTAGGGTGGCCGGCCAAACCCCCTCATGGAAAGGGGGAATCCCACCCCAAGTGGGATTCCCACCTTGGGTAGGTTTTCCCACATATGGGAGGTTTTAGTGTTGGGGTCTTATTCGAAGACTTGGACTAGAACTCTTGGTGCTTCCACCTATATAATGAGGAGGAGAGGGAGGGGGCAGCCACTCTTTGGCTCAGCCTTGGCCGCACCCCTTAGAGGGCCGGCGCCCAACCCCCTCTCTCCCCAAACCCTAGCGGTCTCTCTCCTCCACCACATCCCGCACGCTTAAGCGAAGCTCCGCCGGATTTCTCCACCGCCACCGACACCACGCCGTCGTGCTGTCGGATTCAAGAGGAGCTACTACTTCCGCTGCCCGCTGGAACGGGGAGGTGGACGTCGTCTTCATCAACAACCGAACGTGTGACCGAGTACGGAGGTGCTGCCCGTTCGTGGCGCCGGAACCGATCGTGATCAAGATCTTCTACGCGCTTTTGCAAGCGGCAAGTGATCGTCTACCGCAGCAATAAGAGCCTACTCTTATAGGCTTTGGAATCTCTTCAAGGGTTAGTCTTGATCATCCCCTCGTTGCTACCGTCTTCTAGATTGCATCTTGGCTTGGATTGCGTGTTCGCGATAGGAAAATTTTTGTTTTCTATGCAACGTTATCCTACAGATTTAACTACATACATATGGACCAGAGGGAGTACTAGATTTGCTGCCATATTGGGCAAACAACGAGGGCCAAAAGGCACAAATAATTGAAGAAAGTCAGAAATGCAAGCTTCTCTAGATTTTATACTAATTTGGTGAAAAGGACAGAGAGAAAGAGGGGAAAAGGTGCACTTAATAATGCCAATTTGGGGCCGAGAGAGACAGAACCCAGCTCCTGCTCACGTGCAACCAAACGCTTCTCCCTGTCCCACGCGGTCCCTTTCTACCAGCCCCACGCGACGCGGGCCCACACGACGCGGCCCCACAAGACGCGGCCCCACACGTGACAGAACGGTCAACTAAACGGGAATCCTGCCGTCTGAGCTGCTTCTGCGGGTTTCAAACAAGGGCTTGGGGAAAACTGAGGAAAAACTAAGGAGCTGGGGAAAACTGAGTACAACTAAGGACCTGAGGGCACGAAAATAGAAATCCCTTGAAACTAACTGTAGTAACCTTCAACGTGCCATGACGTCCCATGAATAAGATCTTGCACCCATTGGTGTTAGCATCGGTGATCTAAAGTTTAGAATGAGATTAGTTTTACTGGGTCTAGTGTTGTGTTTGACTCCAGTTGTAACAGGCCGGCTCATGAGTTAGCAGGTTTGGGCATAGGTGTAGATCACGAAGACCATATACTGTGGATAATGAGCTACCCTAGTTTTGTATCCCATCTGGTGACCGGTGATCCTGCCGTGTTTTAATGGAATACGAGTGTTCCATATCAAAAAAGAAAATAAATCTTTGGCTCATATTGCGCCGTGCTAGGGGAACAAATCCCTGATGTTTGCCCGATATATTCTCTGAAAAGATTCTATACCGCTGTTTTTGGTTAGTTTAAAACTGGTCAATTCTTTTCTTGTTAACGAAAGAATTAATAGTCCGGAGACAATAATTTCCAGCATGTGCAATTTCATACAACTACTTAAAAAATAAGGTCCCTAGGTATAAATACTATAGTATAATGGATTGGTAACACGGGTCATGTCACATTGTCAAGTCGAACACACCGCGTCCTGTATTTTTAGCAGAAACCGCCCTGAGCGTGACGAAATTATAAGAATAGGTCCTCCTATTGTCAACACCCGGATTTTTAAGTCCGGATGCCTATTATGTCATACATCGCAATCCCAGGAATATTGTTGTTGCGAGGCATAATAGTTAAGTATCACAGTCATCATTCATTACAAACCATAAAGTCTTACAAATTGGAATCACATGATCCATATTACACAAATAGTTGATCTAATGATCAACGAACTGATCAACGAACAAACACAAGTTCATAGCGGAAGCGTAAGATACAAGGACTCTATAGTCCACAGGCCAACGCTTGACGTCAGCAGACTCCTAGTTGTTGTAGACGTCCTGCTGACCGTCCTCCTCGTACTTGCTCCTCTTCATGGTCTGCCATTTGAATAGCCAGGGACACAGCCGTGAGTACTTTATGTACTCGCAAACTAATACTAGTGTAGGTGCTAGCATTTCTAGTAAAGGGGGTGCTAAGCTCTAGTTTCTTTGCATAAAGCCAATTTTAGTTTGCAAGTATTTGCTAACGACTTATTCATGTGCTAACTAACTCAAGTGGGAACATTAGTGTCATTCCCACAACTCTGTTGTGTTTTCAATATACTCAAGTCACCATTCACCATTCATATCCTCAACATGTTCAAATTCTAACACTGGAAGCTGTATGGCCTTTCCAACCGTCCGTAACCGTGGACACGGCTATTCGAATAGGTTTACACTCTGCAGAGGTTGCACACTTGTGCCACAACATTTGATTTCATCCGTCGGGATTTCCCGAATCATCGTAACACAGTACGCGGATCATCAACCATAACCTTTCATTTACTAACCCTAGTAAGAGCACCTCTCCCCATGAGCTTGGCCTCCCAGGTGAAGACCAACTGTCAACCTGGGAACTGCACAGGGCTTGGCCGTACAATTCACTTTAACTCACATCATTTCTCAACAACGGAGGCAGCCTCGGCCTAACCCCTATGATGTGTGTTCAGAGGGAACTCATACTAAGATACATAAACTTCTAGTTAAGCCCTTACCCATAATCAGGTATTGTGGGGGTACTCAATAATTGGAAAGGTATCGCATCCATACCAATATTAGTTTTTGATCAAAAATCACTATCTTCTCTTGGTCATATTTACCTTCAAAATTCATTTCATAACTTTTCTCATCATCATTATTTCACCACACATGTTCCCATCTAGAGTAGTCATTTTTAATTTAGCACTAGCATCTAAGGATGAGGGGTGCTAAGTACTTTGCTTTGCTTCTAGGCTAACTTTGATACTCCTGTACTAATCTAACATTAACCCTATTGAATTATGAATCAACGGTACAAAAAATAACAGTAAGTAAAACTTGGAATGAAAACTGGGAAATAGGCTCATAAACATAAAGTAAATGGGTGATGCTTTGCTCATGATGAGCTTGCACTTTGCAAGAGTATTATCTTGCCTTGGTTGGGAAACTGGTCAAAGTGGTATTCTTCTCCTTGGAAGTAGACCTCCTCCTCCTCCTCTTGATACTCCTCGGTACTAGCGTCTAAAATACGAATACGGGGTACACAATCATCATACCAAACAATTTACTAAACTAGGCACACTCATGATTTACACACTTTAAACTAGCATCACCCATTATTATTTAGTTGGTGAATGTGTTCTTCTTATTATATAAGACAAATAATTTCCTCTCATATTACTTTTAATTATTCAGAGATATAACTTCCTCTTATTATCCTATTAAGGTTTAATTTCTCTCATGCATAATATGTGACCTAGGTGGACCAAGGTCAACCTCTTCACACTTAGCATTTTAAGAAAATGATTTAAATGAGGTGAGCACCTCATACCATTTACTTCTAGCATGGTAAGGATTTAATATCACCACAATTCTTGTGAGACCTAAATGACCAGAGTCTCTACCTCAGTTTGAATTGGTGGTGACAAGATTTAAATGAGAGTATTACTCCCATAAGATTTCTTAATAATTTTGGACAATAGTTTTGACTAGAATTAGTCATATAGTCCTTTAATTTAACTAGGCCATGATCCTACACAGTAAGCATGGCATATTTTTTTGTAGAAACAATTAGTATAAGTGAAATGTGACTTATAGGAGTTGGAATTAACTTAAAAGCATGTTTGGTTGATTTTTAATAATTATTCTAATGCAGAAAATTCCCTGCCTTGTTTATTTTCCTATTTTAATTCTATAATAGATCTAGGGTTCAAACTAGTGGCATTGTATAGATAAATTCCTAAGGTTTCCAAATATATAAACTTTGTAAAATTTGGCTGAGTAGATTTGTCTCTATTAAATTTCAAAGTCAGCATCAGATTGCATATTCTATCTACTCTGGAAAATTTGAAATTTGAGTCGTGGGCTGGCGGGAAAGGCAAATGGGCTGCACAGGGGAGAGAGAGGTGGGCCGGCCCAGTTCTGCGTCCAGCGCAGCGGGCCGCCTGACGGGCGGGGGCCACCTGTCAGCGGGTTTCTAACAGCAAAACGGTACAGGCTATTCCCAACCGTGCGATTAGAAGGAGGATCAACGGCCGTGAAGCGTCGTCGTCGACGACGAGAGGTGAACTCACCGGCGACGGCGGTAGGGGGTCGGAGGGCGCGTCGGAGCTCCGGCGAGCGTCGGAGGGGTGCGCCGCGTCGTTGTCGAGGACGAGGATCTCCCTGGTAGCAGCGGCGCGTCCTGGGGTGGCCTCCTGCTCCGGCGAACTCCGTGTACCGGCGGTGGCTTCGAGCTTGCGATTGAAGCGATGGAGTGGCTAATCAACCAAATTGAGGTGGCGAGGAGAGCTGTGGTGAGGTGAGGAAGCAATTGGTGTGCTCGGATTGAGTGGAGGAGTCCTCCTTTTATAGCAGTGAAGGGTGGCCGTGGGGCGGAGCGGCAGTCGTCGACGGCGCCGGCGTTCCAAGGGCGCTAAGGGGCAAGGCATGGGCGCGGCGTGTTGCTGGTGCACTGGCGAGGGTGACGCGCGTGATCGTGGCTCCGCAGAGGCTCTGTGGCGCTGGCGCGTTTGATGGGAGTGCTCGGGCCATGGCGGGTTGTCGTGGATGCTCTCGTCACCTGCGGCGTTCCCGCGGGCCATTGAGCGTGTCCAGGCGGTTCAGGGTGGTGTCACGCGTCGGCCGGCGCTGATAGCGAGGGCGGAGGTGATGCGAGGCGGTGGGCGTCGTCACGCCCGACGCGTCCAGGGCTGGCGCCATGCGCGCTCTGGCGCGGCATGGGCATGCCTAGGCGTGTCTGGGCGCCACGGTGCTGGCTCGTGCAGGCTCGGTCTTGGTCAAGGGGTGCACGAGCGTGTCCAGGGAGGTGAGAGGAAGGGAGAGGACATGGTGGTGAGGTCCTGGGATGGCCAGAGGTGAGGGTGGCATGATGGTGGCATTGCCATGCCACGGCATGGCATGGTCTTGACGATTTGACCAAGCAAGGGTCAGTGCAAGTGGTGCAACTGGTGTGGTGTAGTGAGAGGGAGATGCCAGGGTGCAGATAGGGTCAAGATTGGACCAAGTCCAAGTTAAAATTTCAGTATGGGCTCAATTCTTTACCATGCCTGCAAGGTGTTCGACCAAATGGCCGAAAGAAATTTATTTTCGAATTTTGGAATTCTTTTTGGTGGGTTGTACTCATATATTAAATGGAGCATTTTGGTGGTGGTGGTGGTCAAAATAGAATTGAGATGCAAAATCACATTTTGCATATGATCTTGCATATGTGAGTTTGTTCCAACTTTGCTTGCTTCCCATTTGAATTTGATAAGGAATTTGGGGTGGTGGTTTTGGGCAAAGTTGAAGTGCTTGATGTTGTCTTGGATGAGGTGCAAAGAAATGGTCCAGGGTAGAAGGGAAAAGTCAAAAGCCAGGGGCTCAAAGTGAGCATCAGACTAAAATTGCCTCATATGACCATAATCATATGTGAGCTCATATTTGCTTCAATTTTGATTTGAAAAGTGTTTGATGGTTTCCAAAGTTGTTAATATATGTTTAGTATCCATTTACACCCAATGGTGCAAACCAAAATGGTCTATATCAAAGATTGGTAAAAATGGCCTAAGCCTTATGTGTGTGTGAAGTTGATTTTTATTATTTCTTTTCTATTTTCTTTTTATTTGACTTTGGATGATCAAGTGATCATTGCTAAGGTTTTAGAGTGAGAGAGAACACATAAGCAAGCATCATGGCAATTGCACATTCAAAAAGAATTAATAAGGTGATCTACATGCATAAACCTATATGATGAGAAAAAGTTTTTGTTAACTCTGATTTTTGGATTCTTGAATTCCTCTCTTGTTCATTTTATTGAAATTTGGGATGTTACAAACCCTTCCCCCTTACAAAAGATCTCGTCCCGAGATCGAGAGAAAACTAGGTCCTAAAGAGATCGGGGTATTCTTTCTTCATGTCTTCTTCGCGTTCCCAAGTGGTCTTCAGTGTGATTGCTCCACTGAATCTTCAAGAACTTGATACTCCTGGTGCGGGTGGTTCTGTATGCTTCTTCCAGGATGCGAATAGGTACTTCGCGGTACGTCAAGTCTGTGTTGATATCCACCGAACGATGATCTATATTCTTGAATAATTCCGTCTTCTCCGGTACTTCAAGGCACTTCCGGAGCAGTGAGATGTGAAACACATTGTGTACGGCTGCCATTTCTTCAGGTAGTTCCAGTTGATAGGACACTTCCCCTCGGCGACTCAGAACTTTGAAGGGTCCGATATATCGGGGTGCGAGTTTTCCTTTCAGCTGGAACCTCTGCATTCCCTTGAGGGGTGACACCTTGAGGTAGACAAAATCTCCAATCTCAAAGGTCATCTCTCGCGTTTTTGTCCGCGTAGCTCTTCTGTCGGGATTGTGCGCCTTGAGGTACTCGCGGATCTGGTGTACCTTCTCTTCGGCTTCTCGAAGGACATCTGGTCCAAAGACTTGGCTTTCTCCGACTTCTGACCAGTTCAGAGGGGTACGGCATTTCCTTCCGTACAGTGCTTCGAAGGGGGCCATTTGTAGGCTGGCTTGATAACTATTGTTGTACGAGAATTCTGCATATGGCAAGCAGTCTTCCCACTTGGATCCATATTCCAGTACACAGGCTCTCAACATATCTTCTAGTATCTGATTGACTCTCTCGGTCATTCCGTCTCGGGTGATAAGTCGCTGAAGTTGACGGGTTCCTAGTCCTTTATGCACTTTCTGCGAATCTTGAGGTGAACGTGATCCTCTATCTGACACAATTGACTTCGGGTTGCAGTGCGACTATCCTTGAGATGTATAACTCAGCTAACTTTGGGCCTTGGTATGTGGTTTTGACAGGGATGAAGTGTGCAACCTTGGTCAACCTATCAATGACAACCCAAATGGAGTCATTTCCTCTGCTCGATTTGGGAAATCCTGTGATAAAGTCCATACCGACAGAATCCCATTTCCACTCAGGAATCTGTAAAGGTTGCAACAGTCCTGCGGGTCGTTGATGTTCTGCCTTGACTCGTTGACAGATATCACACTTGGCGATATAACTTCCTATCTCTCGCTTCATTCCGTGCCACCAGAATTGTTCCTTCAGTCTTGGTACATCTTGGTTCCTCCGGGATGAATGGAATACAGGGTGTCGTGAGCTTCCTTCAGGATTACTTGCTTCAATTCTGAATCTGACGGTACACACAGGCGACCGTTGTACCAAAGTACTCCTTCTTCATCTATGGTGAATCCTGGTGCCTTTCCTGCAGCTATCTGACTCTTGATTCCGTCAATGCTGGCATTTCCTTCTGGGCTTCCTTGATCTGTCCAATCAAAGTAGGCTGCAGTTCTATGCTGGCTAGGTATCCTTCACTAACTAGCTCCATTCTGAAATGCTCAAACTCTTGGTATAGGCTAGGCTGTTTCTGCTATCATTGAGTTTAACTGACAAGGCAGTCTACTCAGGGCATCTGCTACTACATTGGCCTTCCCGGGGTGATAGTGGATTTCCATATCATAATCCTTGATTAGCTCTAACCATCTGCGTTGCCTCATGTTCAGCTCTTTCTGTGTGAAGATGTACTTCAGGCTCTTGTGATCCGAATAGATCTCGCATCGATTACCCATGAGGTAATGACGCCAAACTTTCAGGGCTAACACTACGGCTGCGAGTTCGAGGTCATGGGTTGGGTAGTTCTGCTCATGCTGCTTCAGTTGCCGGGACAGGTATGATATCACTTTGCCTTCTTGCATCAACACACATCCAAGACCAATCTTGGATGCATCACAATAGACGTCAAATGGCTTGGTGATATCCGGCATGATCAATATTGGGGCTGTGGTCAATCTGCTCTTGAGCTGTTGGAAACTTTCTTCACATTTTGCCGTCCATTCAAACTTCTTATCTTTCTTCAACAGTTGAGTCATGGGTCGGGCGATGCTGGAAAATCCTTCCACGAATCTGCGGTAATATCCTGCCAATCCAAGGAATGCGCGGACCTCGATCTGAGTGGTTGGGGCTTTCCATTCTGTGACAGTCTTGATCTTGGCGGGATCTACAGCAATTCCTCCTGCGGACAAGATATGTCCCAGGAATCCTACCTCCTTCAACCAAAACTCACACTTACTGAACTTGGCATACAACTTGTGTTGCCTAAGGGTTTCTAGGATTATTTCCAGGTGTTGTTCATGTTCCTCTTCGGTTTTGGAGTAGATTAGAATGTCATCGATGAAAACAACGACAAACTTATCCAAAAAGTTCATGAAGACCTTGTTCATGAGGTTCATGAAATAGGCAGGGGCATTGGTTAATCCAAATGACATGACATTGTACTCATACAGTCCATATCTGGTGGTGAAGGCAGTCTTTGGGATATCCGTTGCACGAATCTTCAGTTGATGGTAACCTGTCCTAAGGTCAATCTTGGAGAATACGGTGGCACCGGCCAGCTGGTCAAACAGATCTTCTATCTTTGGCAAGGGGTATTTGTTCTTGATGGTGACATCGTTAAGTTTACGATAATCCGTACATAACCGATTGGCACCATCTTTCTTATCCACAAATAAAACTGGTGATCTCCAAGGCGACGCACTTGGTCGAATCAGACCCTTGTGTAACATATCATCCAGTTGCTTCTTTAGCTCTATTAATTCTGCCGGGTTCATGCTATAGGCTCTAGGTCCTGTTCCGGAATTAACTCGATGATAAACTCGATATCCCGATCCGGGGGCATACCGTAGATCATCCGGAAACACATCAGCGTATCGACAGACGACCCTGATCTGATCCAGAGTTGGTTTGGCTACACCTTGGTTGCAAGTGAAATTTCTGGGCTTTCTCAGACATGTTCTATTGTTATTCCGGTGCTACTAGTCATGGTGATGGCCTTCTTGGCGCAGTCTATCAATCCATGATGTTTCGCCATCCAATCCATACCTAGTACTACTTCCAATCCTTTTGTTCCCAGAACGATTAAGTTTGCAAAAAACATTATTTCTTGAATTCTGATGGGTACTTCTTTGCAAAATTTTCTAGCTTTAGTTGTTGATCCAGGTATTTGAACTATCATGACATGTTTCAAGCTGATTGGTTGAATCTTACTAGTGCTCACAAAATCTTCGGTAACAAAGGAATGTGATGCTCCTGAATCAAACAACACTCTTGCTGGTATTGAGTTAACAGAGAACATACCCAGCACCACATCTGGGGCTTCCTGGGCTTCCTCGGCGTTCATGTGGTAGAGGCGACCTCCGCGGTTGTGCGGGTTGTTGGGGGCGAACTTCTTGCCGGTGGAGACACGGCGTTGCTGCTGAGCAGGTGCAGCGGTGTTGCCGGCGAGCTTGGCCAGCCTTTTGGGGCACTCATTGGAGAAGTGTCCCACAACTCCACATTCATAGCAGGTGATTGTGGACTTGTCCTTGGTTCCAACCGGAATAGCATTGCTTCCGGTCCTTGGTGCAGTGTTGGTGTTGTTGTTGTTGTTGTTGGGGGCTCGCGGCGGAGCGCGGTTGAAGTTGCTGTTGTGGTGCACATAGGAGTTGTGGTTGTTGCTGTTGTGGTGGGGGCCTCCTGGCCTTGGGTTTCTCCGCTCCGGTTCTGAAAACCGGGGCGCGACACCGGTTCTGGGGCTTGTTGTTTCGGGGGCAAAACCACCGCTTGAGCTAGGGCGATATCTTGGGGCATTGCTGGGCCCACTCTGGTTCATCATGCGGCGCTTGCGGTTTTCATTTGCCTGGTGCAACTTGCCTTCCATTTGAATGGAAGAATCCACTAGGGCTTCAAGGTCAGCAAAGGGGATGTTGACCAGTACTGTCTGCATCTCATCGTGCAGACCGTTCAGGAATCTCTCCTTCCTTTTCTCATTGGTGTCGGTTTCATCGGGGCGTACCTTGACAGGGTGAGGAACCTGTCGCGGTATTCTACCACCGACATCCGGCCTTGCTTCAGTTCGCGGAATTCAACCCTCATTTTCTTGATCAAACCTGGTGGTATATGGTACTTGCTAAACTTGAGCTTAAAGTCAGCCCAAGGCATCATCTGTCCGGCATTTAATGCACGGGCGCTGGTCCACCAAGCTCTTGCTGGTCCTGCTAGGTAGTGCGTAGCAAACAGCACCTTCTCATTCTCATCCACTCCAGCTACTTCCAAGTTATTTTCCATTGTTTGCAGCCAATCGTCTGCATCTAACGGTTCTTCCGTCTTGCTGAATACTGGTGGGTTTGTGTTTTGGAAATTCTTGAGTTTGGACCCTGGGTGATCATGGTTCCCATGGCCCTGCTGGTTGTTGGCTAACTGTTGTAGTGCTGCTATGGTTGCTTGGCGTTCAGCTCTGTCAGCTTCTCTGTCCGTCATCAGGGTTTGCAGCAGTTGCATCATTGCATCCGAATTCGCGTTGCGATGAGCCATCTGAACAGGTAGATAGATCATGAGATAAGAGGGAAAATCTATGGCTGGTTTTTGGGTCTAAGTTCAAAAGCTTAAAACTTGAAATCTTTTCATGATGGCACAAACATTCATTCATTCATAACAAGCATCACACATTACAAGCTAACACACTAAGGGTTTTAAGAACCCTTCTTCTCCAAGCTACGATACATGGGGCGGGATACAACTCACACCTACGATAGTGCATAAGTGAAAACTACTCTTCCTCATCGTCGTCCACATCGAGGGGGGTGTGGTCGTCCTCTCCGTCGTCCAGAAAGTCGTAGTCTTCTCCCTCGGTGTTCTCATCATCCTCGAAGTCGTTGTCGTCACTCAGGAAATCGCTTCCTCCCTGAATGTCTTCTCCATCTTCTTCCATCTCATTCAGCTGGTCTTCCTGGGCCTTGACAGTGGCCTCTAGTGAAGCTATCTTTGCGCGAAGACGCGCAATGGTAGCGTCCTTCTTGGCCTTCTGCCGGCGGAGCGTCTTGCGGTCCTTTGCAAGCAGCTTGATAGCATCTGCGTGCTCAGCCAGTGCAAGGTGGGTCTGGTTGGCGTAGCTGCGCGCGTTGTCCAGATCCTGCTGAGTGTGGTACAGCATGAAATCCAGATGGTCCACATGGTGTTTCAGCTCGGGGTGAGGCTGCATGTCCATGGGCTCTCCAGCAGAGTTACGCCTCGCGAGGTGAGAAAAGCGAGGGTGCCTGAGTGCCTCCCCGCTCATCCCGCACAAGCGTGCGAGTCCCTCCTGAAGGGCGCGGGCAAGTCCGTCCAGCCAGTTGCTCTCCATGAAGGAGAAGAGAATCCTCTCAGAAGTGGGAGGCTCCATCTTGCCCCTCAAGTCCGCAGTGATGATCCACTGCAGTTCGCCTCCTGGCTGGTCAGAGATCTGGGCTCCGTGGAACTCCGGGTGCGGGCGATCAAGGTGGTCAGACAAAGCGTTGAGGTCGTGCTCGAAGATCAAGCTTCCCCCATTCCCGAGCTGGTAAAAATTCGTGTTCACAGGCTCCATCTGAAAGTGAAGTGAAGGATTAAGTTAGAGAGGTGAACAAGTGTGGCAAAATTTTAGGTATATTTCTTAAGGAAGAACAAGACTTCTTATTTTTCAAAGAACTTTAAAGAGAAGACAAAGACTTAGTTTTTCAGAAATACTTCATTCCTTTTTGAAACTAAATTTTTCAGGACGTCCATTCTAAACTAGGGTCTCCTAAGGTCAAACAATGGCTCTGATACCAACTTGTCAACACCCGGATTTTTAAGTCCGGATGCCTATTATGTCATACATCACAATCCCAGGAATATTGTTGTTGCGAGGCATAATAGTTAAGTATCACAGTCATCATTCATTACAAACCATAAAGTCTTACAAATTGGAATCACATTATCCATATTACACAAATAGTTGATCTAATGATCAACGAACTGATCAACGAACAAACACAAGTTCATAGCGGAAGCGTAAGATACAAGGACTCTATAGTCCATAGGCCAACGCTTGACGTCAGCAGACTCCTAGTTGTTGTAGACGTCCTGCTGACCGTCCTTCAACGTGCCATGACGTCCCATGAATAAGATCTTGCACCCATTGGTGTTAGCATCGGTGATCTAAAGTTTAGAATGAGATTAGTTTTACTGGGTCTAGTGTTGTGTTTGACTCCAGTTGTAACAGGCCGGCTCATGAGTTAGCAGGTTTGGGCATAGGTGTAGATCACGAAGACCATATACTGTGGATAATGAGCTACCCTAGTTTTGTATCCCATCTGGTGACCGGTGATCCTGCCGTGTTTTAATGGAATACGAGTGTTCCATATCAAAAAAGAAAATAAATCTTTGGCTCATATTGCGCCGTGCTAGGGGAACAAATCCCTGATGTTTGCCCGATATATTCTCTGAAAAGATTCTATACCGCTGTTTTTGGTTAGTTTAAAACTGGTCAATTCTTTTCTTGTTAACGAAAGAATTAATAGTCCAGAGACAATAATTTCCAGCATGTGCAATTTCATACAACTACTTAAAAAATAAGGTCCCTAGGTATAAATACTATAGTATAATGGATTGGTAACACGGGTCATGTCACATTGTCAAGTCGAACACACCGCGTCCTGTATTTTTAGCAGAAACCGCCCTGAGCGTGACGAAATTATAAGAATAGGTCCTCCTATTGTCAACACCCGGATTTTTAAGTCCGGATGCCTATTATGTCATACATCGCAATCCCAGGAATATTGTTGTTGCGAGGCATAATAGTTAAGTATCACAGTCATCATTCATTACAAACCATAAAGTCTTACAAATTGGAATCACATGATCCATATTACACAAATAGTTGATCTAATGATCAACGAACGATCAACGAACAAACACAAGTTCATAGCGGAAGCGTAAGATACAAGGACTCTATAGTCCACAGGCAACGCTTGACGTCAGCAGACTCCTAGTTGTTGTAGACGTCCTGCTGACCGTCCTCCTCGTACGGCTGCTCCTCTTCATAGTCTGGCCATTTGAATAGCCAGGGACACAGCCGTGAGTACTTTATGTACTCGCAAACTAATACTAGTGTAGGTGCTAGCATTTCTAGTAAAGGGGGTGCTAAGCTCTAGTTTCTTTGCATAAAGCCAATTTTAGTTTGCAAGTATTTGCTAACGACTTATTCATGTGCTAACTAACTCAAGTGGGAACATTAGTGTCATTCCCACAACTCTGTGTTTTCAATATACTCAAGTCACCATTCACCATTCATATCCTCAACATGTTCAAATTCTAACACTGGAAGCTGTATGGCCTTTCCAACCGTCCGTAACCGTGGACACGGCTATTCGAATAGGTTTACACTCGCAGAGGTTGCACACTTGTGCCACAACATTTGATTTCATCCGTCGGGATTTCCCCGAATCATCGTAACACAGTACGCGGATCATCAACCATAACCTTTCATTTACTAACCCTAGTAAGAGCACCTCTCCCCATGAGCTTGGCCTCCCAGTGAAGACCAACTGTCAACCTGGGAACTGCACAGGGCTTGGCCGTACAATTCACTTTAACTCACATCATTTCTCAACAACGGAGGCAGCCTCGGCCTAACCCCTATGATGTGTGTTCAGAGGGAACTCATACTAAGATACATAAACTTCTAGTTAAGCCCTTACCCATAATCAGGTATTGTGGGGGTACTCAATAATTGGAAAGGTATCGCATCCAAACCAATATTAGTTTTTGATCAAAAATCACTATCTTCTCTTGGTCATATTTACCTTCAAAATTCATTTCATAACTTTTCTCATCATCATTATTTCACCACACATGTTCCCATCTAGAGTAGTCATTTTTAATTTAGCACTAGCATCTAAGGATGAGGGGTGCTAAGTACTTTGCTTTGCTTCTAGGCTAACTTTGATACTCCTGTACTAATCTAACATTAACCCTATTGAATTATGAATCAACAGTACAAAAATAACAGTAAGTAAAACTTGGAATGAAAACTGGGAAATAGGCTCATAAACATAAAGTAAATGGGTGATGCTTTGCTCATGATGAGCTTGCACTTTGCAAGAGTATTATCTTGCCTTGGTTGGGAAACTGGTCAAAGTGGTCTTCTTCTCCTTGGAAGTAGACCTCCTCCTCCTCCTCTTGATACTCCTCGGTACTAGCGTCTAAAATACGAATACGGGGTACACAATCATCATACCAAACAATTTACTAAACTAGGCACACTCATGATTTACACACTTTAAACTAGCATCACCCATTATTATTTAGTTGGTGAATGTGTTCTTCTTATTATATAAGACAAATAATTTCCTCTCATATTACTTTTAATTATTCAGAGATATAACTTCCTCTTATTATCCTATTAAGGTTTAATTTCTCTCATGCATAATATGTGACCTAGGTGGACCAAGGTCAACCTCTTCACACTTAGCATTTTAAGAAAATGATTTAAATGAGGTGAGCACCTCATACCATTTACTTCTAGCATGGTAAGGATTTAATATCACCACAATTCTTGTGAGACCTAAATGACCAGAGTCTCTACCTCAGTTTGAATTGGTGGTGACAAGATTTAAATGAGAGTACTATTACTCCCATAAGATTTCTTAATAATTTTGGACAATAGTTTTGACTAGAATTAGTCATATAGTCCTTTAATTTAACTAGGCCATGATCATACACAGTAAGCATGGCATATTTTTTTGTAGAAACAATTAGTATAAGTGAAATGTGACTTATAGGAGTTGGAATTAACTTAAAAGCATGTTTGGTTGATTTTTAATAATTATTCTAATGCAGAAAATTCCCTGCCTTGTTTATTTTCCTATTTTAATTCTATAATAGATCTAGGGTTCAAACCAGTGGCATTGTATAGATAAATTCCTAAGGTTTCCAAATATATAAACTTTGTAAAATTTGGCTGAGTAGATTTGTCTCTATTAAATTTCAAAGTCAGCATCAGATTGCATATTCTATCTACTCTGGAAAATTTGAAATTTGAGTCGTGGGCTGGCGGGAAAGGCAAATGGGCTGCACAGGGGAGAGAGAGGTGGGCCGGCCCAGTTCTGCGTCCAGCGCAGCGGGCCGCCTGACGGGCGGGGGCCACCTGTCAGCGGGTTTCTAACAGCAAAACGGTACAGGCTATTCCCAACCGTGCGATTAGAAGGAGGATCAACGGCCGTGAAGCATCGTCGACGACGAGAGGTGAACTCACCGGCGACGGCGGTAGGGGGTCGGAGGGCGCGTCGGAGCTCCGGCGAGCGTCGGAGGGGTGCGCCGCGTCGTTGTCGAGGACGAGGATCTCCCTGGTAGCAGCGGCGCGTCCTGGGGTGGCCTCCTGCTCCGGCGAACTCCGTGTACCGGCGGCGGCTTCGAGCTTGCGATTGAAGCGATGGAGTGGCTAATCAACCAAATTGAGGTGGCGAGGAGAGCTGTGGTGAGGTGAGGAAGCAATTGGTGTGCTCGGATTGAGTGGAGGAGTCCTCCTTTTATAGCAGTGAAGGGTGGCCGTGGGGCGGAGCGGCAGTCGTCGACGGCGCCGGCGTTCCAAGGGCGCTAAGGGGCAAGGCATGGGCGCGGCGTGTTGCTGGTGCACTGGCGAGGGTGACGCGCGTGATCGTGGCTCCGCAGAGGCTCTGTGGCGCTGGCGCGTTTGATGGGAGTGCTCGGGCCATGGCGGGTTGTCGTGGATGCTCTCGTCACTGCGGCGTTCCCGCGGGCCATTGAGCGTGTCCAGGCGGTTCAGGGTGGTGTCACGCGTCGGCCGGCGCTGATAGCGAGGGCGGAGGTGATGCGAGGCGGTGGGCGTCGTCACGCCCCGGCGCGTCCAGGGCTGGCGCCATGCGCGCTCTGGCGCGGCATGGGCATGCCTGGGCGTGTCTGGGCGCCACGGTGCTGGCTCGTGCAGGCTCGTTCTTGGTCAAGGGGGTGCACGAGCGTGTCCAGGGAGGTGAGAGGAAGGGAGCGGACATGGTGGTGAGGTCCAGGGATGGACAGAGGTGAGGGTGGCATGATGGTGGCATTGCCATGCCATGGCATGGCATGGTCTTGACGATTTGACCAAGCAAGGGTCAGTGCAAGTGGTGCAACTGGTGTGGTGAAGTGAGAGGGAGATGCCAGGGTGCAGATAGGGTCAAGATTGGACCAAGTCCAAGTTAAAATTTCAGTATGGGCTCAATTCTTTACCATGCCTGCAAGGTGTTCGACCAAATGGCCGAAAGAAATTTATTTTCGAATTTTGGAATTCTTTTTGGTGGGTTGTAATCATATATTAAATGGAGCATTTTGGTGGTGGTGGTGGTCAAAATAGAATTGAGATGCAAAATCACATTTTGCATATGATCTTGCATATGTGAGTTTGTTCCAACTTTGCTTGCTTCCCATTTGAATTTGATAAGGAATTTGGGGTGGTGGTTTTGGGCAAAGTTGAAGTGCTTGATGTTGTCTTGGATGAGGTGCAAAGAAATGGTCCAGGGTAGAAGGGAAAAGTCAAAAGCCAGGGGCTCAAAGTGAGCATCAGACTAAAATTGCCTCATATGACCATAATCATATGTGAGCTCATATTTGCTTCAATTTTGATTTGAAAAGTGTTTGATGGTTTCCAAAGTTGTTAATATATGTTTAGTATCCATTTACACCCAATGGTGCAAACCAAAATGGTCTATATCAAAGATTGGTAAAAATGGCCTAAGCCTTATGTGTGTGTGAAGTTGATTTTTATTATTTCTTTTCTATTTTCTTTTTATTTGACTTTGGATGATCAAGTGATCATTGCTAAGGTTTTAGAGTGAGAGAGAACACATAAGCAAGCATCATGGCAATTGCACATTCAAAAAGAATTAATAAGGTGATCTACATGCATAAACCTATATGATGAGAAAAAGTTTTTGTTAACTCTGATTTTTGGATTCTTGAATTCCTCTCTTGTTCATTATATTGAAATTTGGGATGTTACACCTATTCTCTCGCGGCGCAACACAATCCCTAATTGTATCAGCGAAATCTTCAATCCCAACATGCTGCCGAATCATGGGAGGGAGGCAGTGACCATAATGATAAGCAGCCAGGGCCATGGCAAGCAATGGCATGGGGCCGAGTAAACAACATTCTTTGGATGGTCTGGTTGGCTCTAGTTACGATTGTGGCTGCCACAACAACGTAGACGAGGGGAGAAGGGGGCAAAAGTCATCCGAGTAATCTTCTGGGACTGGAATTCGACACAATGGGTAGACCATGATCTCCATGTTCCGTAGTCTTGAAGTATGCTTAAGTTTGATTAAGCTATCTAAATTTCTATGCATTTCGACAAACTTCTTCCAAACTAAATTTGAATTTTCCTTTTCTGAATTTTAGTGCACCAATGGTGAGCGACATAAAGTGATGCATTGTAGAAGATGTATGCGGTGAATTGCACAAATTGATGCTATGGGCTGTGATTGTGCTAAAACCATTTATTGATGGTCTAAATAATGTGATGAGCTGTATGGAAACAGGAAAAAATAAGGGCAAATAATCTGATGGAAGAGAGGAGATCTAGGCATAAAAAAGATTTTTAAATTTTGTTTGTTTATCATGTTGCATTGTTTATGTTGTATAAGCTCTGTTTATTAGAGGCTTCATGTGAGTTTTGTGATATGTATGTGAAGAAATCCAAATTCAGATTTTAGCTTTCATTTGTTGCTCTAAAGATAACATTTTGTACCGCACTCATTATGTAATGCTAACCCGTTGTGCATCCTTAAAAGACTCCTCAACCCTACTCTATTTGTCCCAAAGTGTTCTAAATCCCATCAAGAAGACTCTATTTTTCTAAACTTGTGCATAATTTATCCCTTTCCATATTTCTCCTCAAATTTGGGGAGACGTGAAGGATCACCTACTATCAGTTGTTGTCTCGCTCCACCTTAGAAAAGTTGTCAATGTGTCCCACGTATCTGTGACCACTCCCCAAAATGCAACCCCCTCAACGTAACGTAAAGAAAAAGATACGTAACTCCATGTGCTATGAGAGACCACCGGACCACCGATTAGTAGCAACTAAAGGATTGGATAGTTCTGCATGATTTTTTTAGCGGTGAGGACTGTAGCAAAACTCCTTCCTTGGTCAGCTCGCACTGGCGGCTCCGGAGGGTACCAGCCCTAGAAAAAACACTCTAGATCTGGGCTCTGTTCGCCGCTATCACTAATGGTGGTGATGTAAGTTAAAACACATGGTTTTTCCCAATCTTAATGGATCAACATTGAGGAGGCGATGGACACAATGAACAGTTAGGGGGATTGGATACAAACGCATGCACACACACAACCTATTTTCCTCATTGCCTTTTTTTTTTAAGAACTCAGCACTTTATTGATCAAATAACATCAAGACACAGTTTGTCGCGGATACAATCCGGGACAGAAACGCTAAAGAAACTAGTACCAAACGACTCTGCTCGACGAGCTACAGTATGTGCTGAATTATTACACAAACGACTAACATGACGAAAAGTCACAGATGACAAGGAGTGGGCGAGAAATTTGATATCCTCGATCACTACACCAACCAGCGATCTGTCCCTCTCCGGGGCCTTGATCCGCTGGATAACCGCGAGGCAGTCGGATGCCAAGACGATCCTGTTCCAGCCTTCATCACGAGCAAGGGAGACAACACATCTGATGGCGTGTGCTTCAGCTATTTCAGGCGTCATGGTTTCATCAAGTAACTGGCTATGAGCAGCCAGAAATTCACCTTTGTGGTTCCTAACCACGACGCCGACCCCCGTCCGAGACGAAGCCGAGAACATTGCTGCATCCATGTTAATAACAATCGTACCTTCCGGTGGCGGAGACCATGATGGAGTTGGGGTAGTGGCCTCACGACTATGGTTGATACAGTGTTTGAGGAGATGCAGCTGGATCATATCAATATAGGCAAGAATCTGCTCAGCCAAACTGTGAGGATGCTTGATAGGTTCATCATGTCGCACTCCGTTCCTGGCATTCCAGATATGCCAAACCATCACAGCTAGGATAATCACAGCATGATCGTTCGCGCGATCCAAGAAGTCAAAAACCCAGGCTTTGGTGGTGGTGAAGAGGCTCCGCTGCAACTTCAGACGAGTTCTAGCTTTGACCCTTGACCACACCTCCTGAGTATAGTGGCAGAAGAGCAGGGTGTGCTCCACAGTTTCCTCCCTTCCACAGAAGAAGCACGCACCGGCGGCAGGCACACGCCGTCGCAAAAGCTGATGGCCGCTAGGTAGACTGTCATGCGCAAAGCGCCAAACAGTAATCTTCATCTTGCCCGGTGCCTTTGACTTCCACAATTTCTTCCATAGCGAGGATTCAGCAGTCATGTCAGACGGCAGACCACCTCCTGACTGACTCCTCTTTCGGATGAAGGCGTTGCGTCCTTGCCAACAAATAGGCCGATCGGACTGTGTATATGCCGAGACGAGCATAAGGCCATGACAGGAAATCGTCTCCTCCATGGCGACTCACAGGAACTGCCAAGATCCTCACATCCGTCGTGTCATCGAAGAAATCCCTTACCACTTCCTCATTCCACGTGCAAGCATCTTCATCCAACAACAGGTCCACTGTCGTGTTTGGCGGCAATGGGTTTAAGGTAGTAACCCGATCAGGGGAGACATCCGGGATCCAATTGTCGTGCAAAATCTTTGTGTTCTTCCCATTACCAATGCCCCATCGAACTCCGGCCTGCACCAATTCTTTCCCAAACATAATACTGCGCCAAGTATAAGAAGAAGAGCGTGGCTTAGTGGCATTCCAGAAATCGGTATCTGGGAAGTAGCGCCCCTTAAGAACACGGGCACATAGAGAGTCAGGTTCAGTTAGAAGGCGCCATGCCTGCCGTCCTAACATTGCCTGATTGAACAGCACCATATCACAGAACCCCATTCCTCCAAGAGCTTTAGGCGCGGATAACCAGTCCCATGATTTCATGTGCATCTTCTTATGTCCATCCTCTGTACCCCACCAGAAATTTGCAATCGCTTGTCTGATCGACGTGCAAGTCCCCACATGCACTTGAAAGCAACTCATAGTATAGGTGGATATCGCTTGGATGACTGCTTTGATCAGCGTTTCCTTGCCTGAGCGAGACAAGGGCCTATCTGAATAGGTATTCATACGCTTCCATGATCTATCAGATAGGAACCTGAATGTGCCAATAGGACATCTGCCTACATCCGTTGGCAAACCAAGATAGGATTCCTGGAGAGCTTCATTGCGGACTCCCAGCAGATCCATTACGCCATTTTTAACCGCAGCTTCACAGTGGTTGCCAAAGAAGATTGTGGACTTGTCCAAGTTGATTTTCTGCCCGGAACCATCACAGTATCGAGTAAGAGTGGACTACAGGGCTTGTACACTCCGCTGATCACTCCGGGCAAAAAATATGCTATCGTCCGCAAAGAGGAGGTGGGAGATCGCAGGACCCTGACGACCATTACGGATGCCCTGCAACCGTCCCTCCAACTCCTGTTGCCGAAGGAGACAGGATAAGCCCTCTGTGCATAAGAGGAACAAGTAGGGACTGATGGGATCCCCTTGCCTTATACCCCTGCTGGGTATCACCGAGTTTGTGAGATCGCCATTTACTTTAACAGCATAGCGAACAGTAGTAACACACCTCATCACCGACTGAATCCAAGCAGGGGCGCTTCCTCATTGGCTTGTGTTGGTAGTATTGGTGTGGTAGAATTCACTCATTGTAGGAGGGAGACAAACATTGTGGCCCATAATATTGCTAGGTATTGCTTTAGTTCTAGAACTTCTTGTATCTGGGTCGATGAACCCCCTACCTTTCTTCTCCAACCCTCCTCCATGATGTAACAATTCTGTAACTTTTGTGAGGCGGCAAGTTTCTGGACGCACTCTTTTCCTTCCAGGGTACCGTAAGGGACTGGGAGGTTTTTAATGAGGCGGGCTTGCCGACCTAATAGATTTGAATTTTTATCAAAAAAAAATATTTTCCTCATTGGCTTGGTTCACCAACTCGATAGAGGTTGCAAGAGAAAGACCAAAGGTAGAATCCTGAGAAAAGTGACCGCCAAACGTAGGATATAATTCCAGAATGGGAAAAGATCACAACTTTGTAGAATTGCAAGGAAAGACACAAGGTGGAATTGCAGTGCAAAATACCAAGTTAGAATCAAGGGGAAACACAAACTTTAATAGACTTCACCAAAGGGAAAATATCGAAGATAGAGAGCTGCCTTGATACAGCTTGATAATTTTAGCTGCGGAGAGGGTTTTCCAACATGGGAGAGAGGCATATGTCCAATTATATTTCAACATCAATTCTAGGGTTTCTAGGTGGGGAGTGGGCCATATATAGCCAACCACGAGCCAATGGAAGTTTGTACATAAATACTATAACCCTAGGATTACATGGGCATGGCCTGAGTTGGATTCGTGCAGCTGGGCCAATTAGGTCGAAGATGCCAACCTGGTTAGCCTCAGACATTCCAGTATGGTGGGGCCGGCGATTCCAAAAGGGCCAACGATTCGCAATCTTCTGTCGAAATTTCTGGGGACTTCCACACCCCCGAATATTTGGTGGCGGCAGCTGAGGTAGAACTTCAAGTGTGTGGGCCAGAAATGCCTTTCCTGGAGGGGTCATTCCAGGGTGACAGCTGGGAATTCTTGGTCTTCTCGGTTCTTTCCTTTGTCCAGCCATCTTGAGATTGTAGATGGATTTCTGGTGTTTCGTACCTAATCACACACAATGTATCTGCATTAATGAACATTCTATGCAAGGGTGTGTTGAAATCACATATTGATAGGAGCAATTTCACATCATCATGTATGGATTTAGCTCGAGCTCGAGTGATGGCTCCACTCGGGGGACTTGGAAGTCTTGACGAGGTACGTGGTGGCAGTGCCCGACCGCCAAAGGCAGAGGTTGAGGACAAGGGACTCCTTCGCCTACTCTACACGCAGAGAGGTGGCATCTTGGACAATCTCTCGAGAAAGCGGTGTAGGCCGGGGAGGGCTCGGTGAGGCAATGCAATGGTGGGGCAAGGTGGTACTATGGCAAGGATGAAAGTTGGTGCGGCATGCTGGTTGTATCCAATAGGTCTAGTTCCGGGCTCAGACGGATGGGCCAGATCGGGGGTGTCTGATGCGCGTAGATGTACACGTCCGTTGGGAACCCCAAGAGGAAGGTATGATGCGCACAGTGGCAAGTTTCCCTCAGTAAGAAACCAAGGTTTAATCGGACCAGAGGAGTCAAGAAGCACGTTGAAGGTTGATGGTGGCGAAATGTGATGCGGCGCAACACCAGGGATTCCGGCGCCAACGTGGAACCTGCACAACACAACCAAAGTACTTTGCCCCAACGAAACAGTGAGGTTGTCAATCTCACCGGCTTGCTGTAACAAAGGATTAACCGTATTGTGTGGAAGATGATTGTTTGCGAAGAAAACAGTAAAGAAAGTATTGCAGTAGATTGTATGCGATGTAAAGAATAGGACCGGGGTCCACAGTTCACTAGAGGTGTCTCTCCCATAAGATAAAAGCATGTTGGGTGAACAAATTACAGTCGGGCAATTGACAAATAGAAAAGGGCATAACAATGCATATACATGATATGATAAATATAGTGAGATTTAATTGGGCATTACGACAAAGTACATAGACCGCCATCCAGCATGCATCTATGCCTAAAAAGTCCACCTTCAGGTTATCATCCGAACCCTTCCAGTATTAAGTTGCAAGCAACAGACAATTGCATTAAGTATGGTGCGTAATGTAATCAACAACTACATCCTTAGACATATCATCAATGTTTTATCCCTAGTGGCAACATCACATCCACAGCCTTAGAACTTTCTGTCACTGTCCCAGATATCAATGGAGGCATGAACCCACTATCGAGCATAAATACTCCCTCTTGGAGTTAAGAGCAAAAACTTGGCCAGAGCCTCTACTAATAACGGAGAGCATGCAAGATCATAAACAACACATAAATAATACTCTATCCATCGGATCCCGACAAACACAACATATAGTATTACAGATAGATGATCTTGATCATGTTAGGCAGCTCACAAGATCCAACAATGAAGCACATGAGGAGAAGACGACCATCTAGCTACTGATATGGACCCATAGTCCAGGGTGAACTACCACTCATCACTCCGGAGGCGATCATGGCGATGAAGAGTCCTCCGGGAGATGATTCCCCTCTCCGCAGGTGCGATCTCCCGAATCCCGAGATGGGATTCGCGGCGGCGGCGTCCGGAAGGTTTTCCGTATCGTGGCTCTCGGTACGAGGGTTTCGCGACGAAGGCTTTAAGTAGGCGGAAGGGCAACGCGGGGGCCACACGAGGGCCCCACACACCAGGGCCGCACGGCCAAGGCCAGGCCGCGCCGCCTAGTGTGGCGGTGCCTCGTGGCCCCACTTCCTTTCCCCTTCGGTCTTCTGGAAGCTTCGTGCAAAAATAGGACCCGGGCGTTGATTTCGTCCAATTCCGAGAATATTTCTTTACTAGGATTTCTGAAACCAAAAACAGCAAACAAGCAACTGCTCTTCGGCATCTTGTTAATAGGTTAGTGCCGAAAATGCGTAAATACGACATATAATGCATAAAACATGTAGATATCATCAATAATGTAGCATGGAACATAAGAAATTATCGATACGTCGGAGACGTATCAGCATCCCCAAGCTTAGTTCTGTTCGAGTAAACGATAACAAGGATAATTTCTGGAGTGACATGCCATCATAATCTTGATCATACTATTGTAAACATATGTAATGAATGCAGCGATCAAAACAATGGTAATGACATGAGTAAACAAATGAATCATAAAGCAAAGACTTTTCATGAATAGTACTTGAAGACAAGCATCAATAAGTCTTGCATAAGAGTTAACTCATAAAGCAATAAATCAAAGTAAAGGTATTGAAGCAACACAAAGGAAGATTAAGTTTCAGCGGTTGCTTTCAACTTATAACATGTATATCTCATGGATAGTGTCAATATAAAGTAATATAACAAGTGCAATATGCAAGTATGTAGGAATCAATGCACAGTTCACACAAGTGTTTGCTTCTTGAGGTGGAGAGAAATAGGTAAACTAACTCAACAATAAAAGTAAAAGAAAGGTCCTTCAAAGAGGAAAGCATCGATTGCTATATTTGTGCTAGAGCTTTTATTTTGAAAACATGAAACAATTTTGTCAACGGTAGTAATAAAGCATATGAGTTATGTAAATTATATCTTACAAGTTGCAAGCCTCATGCATAGTATACTAATAGTGCCCGCACCTTGTCCTAATCAGCTTGGACTACCGGATCATCGCAATACACATGTTTCAACCAAGTGTCACAAAGGGGTACCTCCATGCCGCCTGTACAAAGGTCTAAGGAGAAAGCTCGCATTTTGGATTTCTCGCTTTTGATTATTCTCAACTTAGACATCCATACCGGGACAACATGGACAACAGATAATGGACTCCTCTTTAATGCATAAGCATGTGGCAACAATTAGTGTTCTCATATGAGATTGAGGATATATGTCCAAAACTGAAACTTCCACCATGATTCATGGCTTTAGTTAGCGGCCCAATGTTCTTCTCTAACAATATGCATGCTCCAACCATTAAGGTGGTAGATCTCTCTTACTTCAGACAAGACGGACATGCATAGCAACTCACATGATATTCAACAAAGAATAGTTGATGGCGTCCCCAGAAGCATGGTTATCGCACAACAAGCAACTTAATAAGAGATAAAGTGCATAAGTACATATTCAATACCACAATAGTTTTTAAGGCTATTTTGTCCCATGAGCTATATATTGCAAAGGCGAATGATGGAATTTTAAAGGTAGCACTCAAGCAATTTACTTTGGAATGGCGGAGAAATACCATGTAGTAGGTAGGTATGGTGGACACAAATGGCATAATGGTTGGCTCAAGGATTTTGGATGCATGAGAAGTATTCCCTCTCGATACAAGGTTTAGGCTAGCAAGGTTATTTGAAGCAAACTCAAGGGTGAACCGATGCAGCAAAACTCACATAAAAGACATATTGTAAACATTATAAGACTCTACACCGTCTTCCTTGTTGTTCAAAACTCAATACTAGAAATTATCTAGACCTTAGATAGACCAAATATGCAAACCAAATTTTAGCAAGCTCTATATATTTCTTCATTAATGGGTGCAAAGTATATGATGCAAGAGCTTAAACATGAGCACAACAATTGCAAAGTATCACATTATCCAAGACATTTTAGAATTACTACATGTAGCGTTTCCCGATTCCAACCATATAACAATTTAACGAAGAAGTTTCAACCTTCGCCTTGAACATTATGAGTAAAGCCTAAGGACATATTTGTCCATATGCAACAGCGGAGCGTGTCTCTCTCCCACACAGTGAATGCTAGGATCCATTTTATTCAAACAAAAACAAAAACAAAACAAACCGACGCTCCAATTTAAGAACACAAGATGTGACTGAATAAAAATATAGTTTCAGGGGAGGAACCTGATGATGTTGTTGATGAAGAAGGGGATGCCTTGGGCATCCCCAAGCTTAGACGCTTGAGTCTTCTTAAAATATGCAGGGATGAACCACGGGGGCATCCCCAAGCTTAGAGCTTTCACTCCTCTTGATCATAGTATATCATTCTCCTCTCTTGACCCTTGAAAACTTTCTTCACACCAAACTTCAAGCAAACTCATTAGAGGGTTAGTGCACAATTAAAATTCACATATTCAGAGGTGACACAATCATTCTTAACATTTCTGGACATTGCACAAAGCTACTGGACATTAATGGATCAAAGAAATTCATCCAACATAGCAAATACGGCAATGCGAAATAAAAGGCAGAATCTGTCAAAAACAGAACAGTCCGTAAAGACGAACCTGAAAGGGGCACTAGACTTGCTCAAATGGAAAAACTCAAAACTAATGAAAGTTGCGTACATATCTGAGGATCATGCTCGTAATTTTGCAGATTTTTTCGAATTTTCTACAGAGACTTATGACAGAATTCGTGACAGACAGCAATGATGTTTCTGCGCAGCGATCCCAAATATAACATCAACTTTAACATAGAAACTTTACTTGGCACAAAAAACATGATAAGGAGAGGTTGCTACAGTAGTAAACAACTTCCAAGACTCAAATATAAAACAAAGTACTGTAGTAAAAACATGGGTTGTCTCCCATAAGCGCTTTTCTTTAACGCCTTTCAGCTAGGCGCAGAAAGTGTAAATCAAGTATTATCAAGAGTAGAAGCATCAACATCATTTTTCTTGCAAACACAACTTGTTGCAGAGGGTACTTTAGGTGCTCCATTATCTAAATTTTCTATGGTGGTGCTAGGGGTTTTAGAAATTTTAGGCCTATAATAATTCTTTTGTTTAGGCACTTTAGAGGCATACATGAATTTTTGCTCTCTACCCACATAAGCTTTCTCCTTATACTTAAGAGAAGAAAAGGTTGAACCCAAGGTTCCCATAGCTTTTTCAAGTTCATCAATCCTATTGGTTTGATTATCATGGACAACACAAGTTCCTAGGATACTAATTCTTTCATCAATTCCTCCTAAGGATTTATCAAGTTCATCAGTTTTATCAAATAACATTTCCAATTTAGTTTCAACACTTGAAAAAAATTTCTCTATGGTTTCCAATTTTTTCATAACATCTTCAAGAGAGATTTCAATTTTAACTCCATTAACAGGTGGTATTCCAACTAGACTCTCAATGACGCAGCTAGCTTCTAAAGCAGGAGTACCTAGGAAATTACCTCCCGAAAGAGTATCAAGAATATACCTATTCCAACTAGATAAACCAACATAAAAGTTCCTAAGAAGGATAGTGGTGGAGTGTTTCTTAATGCACCTATGATGAGCATTACTAATTCTGTACCAAGCATCTTTAAACCTTTCTCCCCCTTGTTGCTTAAAAGAACGAACTTCAACTTCAGGATTACTCATTATAACAGTAGTAAAGGTAAACTAGGCAAATAAATACAAGTAACTAATTTTTTTTGTGTTTTTGATAAAGAGAGCAAGACAGTAAATAAAGTAAAACTAGCAACTAATTTTTTTGTGTGTTTTGTTTAGGTGCAGCAAACAAGGTAGTAAATAAAATAAAGCAAGACAAAAACAAAGTAAAGAGATTGGGAAGTGGAGACTCCCCTTGCGTGTCTTGATCTCCCCGGCAACGGCGCCAGAAATTTGCTTGATGCGCGTAGATGTACACGTCCGTTGGGAACCCCAAGAGGAAGGTATGATGCGCACAGTGGCAAGTTTCCCAAGAAACCAAGGTTTAATCGGACCAGTAGGAGTGAAGAAGCACGTTGAAGGTTGATGGTGGAGAAATGTGATGCGGCGCAACACCAGGGATTCGGCGCCAACGTGGAACCTGCACAACACAACCAAAGTACTTTTCCCCAACGAAACAGTGAGGTTGTCAATCTCACCGGCTTGCTGTAACAAAGGATTAACCGTATTGTGTGGAAGATGATTGTTTGCGAAGAAAACAATAAAGAAAGTATTGCAGTAGATTGTATGCGATGTAAAGAATAGGACCGGGGTCCACAGTTCACTAGAGGTGTCTCTCCCATAAGATAAAAGCATGTTGGGTGAACAAATTACAGTCGGGCAATTGACAAATAGAAAAGGGCATAACAATGCATATACATGATATGATAAATATAGTGAGATTTAATTGGGCATTACGACAAAGTACATAGACCACCATCCAACATGCATCTATGCCTAAAAAGTCCACCTTCAGGTTATCATCCGAACCCCTTCCAGTATTAAGTTGCAAGCAACAGACAATTGCATTAAGTATGGTGCGTAATGTAATCAACAACTACATCCTTAGACATAGCATCAATGTTTTATCCCTAGTGGCAACAGCACATCCACAACCTTAGAACTTTCTGTCACTGTCCCAGATATCAATGGAGGCATGAACCCACTATCGAGCATAAATACTCCCTCTTGGAGTTAAGAGCAAAAACTTGGCCAGAGCCTCTACTAATAACGGAGAGCATGCAAGATCGTAAACAACACATAAATAATAGATTGATAATCACCATAACATAGTATTCTCTATCCATCGGATCCCGACAAACACAACATATAGTATTACAGATAGATGATCTTGATCATGTTAGGCAGCTCACAAGATCCAACAATGAAGCACATGAGGAGAAGACGACCATCTAGCTACTGCTATGGACCCATAGTCCAGGGGTGAACTACTCACTCATCACTCCGGAGGCGATCATGGCGATGAAGAGTCCTCCGGGAGATGATTCCCCTCTCCGGCAGGGTGCCGGAGGCGATCTCCTGAATCCCCCGAGATGGGATTGCGGCGGCATCTCTGGAAGGTTTTCCGTATCGTGGCTCTCGGTACGAGGGTTTCGCGACGAAGGCTTTAAGTAGGCGGAAGGGCAACGCGGGGGGCCACACGAGGGCCCCACACACCAGGGCCGCGCGGCCAAGGCCAGGCCACGCCGCCCTAGTGTGGCGGCGCCTCGTGGCCCCACTTCCTTTCCCCTTCGGTCTTCTGGAAGCTTCGTGCAAAAATAGGACCCTGGGCGTTGATTTCGTCCAATTCCGAGAATATTTCCTTACTAGGATTTCTGAAACCAAACAGCAGAAAACAACAACGGCTCTTCGGCATCTTGTTAATAGGTTAGTGCCGGAAAATGCGTAAATACGACATATAATGTGCATAAAACATGTAGATATCATCAATAATGTAGCATGGAACATAAGAAATTATCGATACGTCGGAGACGTATCAGTGTCCAGGGGTTTTTGGACCGTAGCCTCGAAGCTCTGCTTAGTTCGGTCTCGTTGGATACGTGCGGTGCATGGGAGGTGTTGGTTTGTGTGCTTCGGCCAATCACCTCCTTATGTGTGGATAGAGATCGAGTGGGGTTGCGCAACATGATGTCCGCCAGTGTTGATGGAGGTTGGAGCGGCGGCTCTAGGACGGAGGAGGTGGTACGAGGATGTGGTGGTCATTTTCTATGGCAGGGGGATGCAGCAGGTGCTTCACAAGGAGAAGCTTGGAGGAATTCCGCGGAGAGATTCATCTTGCATTCTATTTGCACCGAAAATCTAGGCTTTCTTTGTTTCCTTAGCGATGCTCAGATGTTCACCCAATTTGTGAGGAGGTGGAAGGGTTCTAGGAGAAAGCCTAGCCTCTACCTTTGGTCGGTGCCGACAACTGAGGTATCCCAAGATCATCTACCTTCTTAGAGGTGTTGTTGTAGAGCTCCGTTCTCACCCTCATGGGGTTGTGGCTCTCCGGGAGAAATCCTGGCATTGGTTTGTCGAAGTGGGCGATGGTGACAGATACGTCGCTACCTCCTTTGGAGGCATCATCTTGGAGGGTCTGCTAGCGGATGTTTGCTCGTGTCTCTCTTATTGTCGGTGTGGTGGATGTCGGGGCAGTGGCCCCAATACGTTGTGCTTGCGCGCCGAGGTGGGGACTTGGGGAATCATCGTGAGCTGCCAAATGAGGTAGGTACGTGATACGTCCAAAACGTATCTACTTTCCCGAACACTTTTGCTATTGTTTTGCCTCTAATTTGTGTATTTTGGATACAACTAACACGGACTAACGCTGTTTTCAGCAGAACTGCTCTAGTGTCTCGTTTTTGTGCAGAAATCCAACTTTCGGAAAATCCTCGGAATTTATGCGAAGGCCCTATTTTACCAGAATATTGACGGAGCCAGAAGGGCAAAGAGGTGGAGGCCCGAGGGCCCCACACCATAGGGCGGCGCGGCCCAGGGGGTCCCGCGCGGCCATGTGGTGTGGCCCCCTCGGCTGGCCTCCGACGCCCCCTTCGGACTACTTATCGGGTTCGACCTAAAAACGCACGAAGAGAAGTCGAAGTCGCCAGAAACCCTCCAGAGAGCCGCCACATCGCGAACTCCGTCGCGGAGCCGAAGTCTCCGTTCCGGCACTCCGCCGGACGGGAATTGGAGGAGATCTTCACCGCCATCACCGCCAACGCTTCTCCATCGACCAGCCATGTTTCCCCCATCCATGTGTGAGTAATTCCCCCGCTGTAGGCTGAAGGGGATGGTAGGGATTGGATGAGATTGGTCATGTAATAGTCATAAGATTGTTAGGGCATAGTGCCTAGTATCCGTAGATGTCACTTTTATGATATTGTTGCAACTTGTTATGCTTAATGCTTGTCACTAGGGCCCGAGTGCCATGATCTCAGATCTGAACATGTTATTGATTCATGAAGATATTCGTTGTTTATGATCTTATCTGCAAGTTGTATACACATGTCGCTGTCCGGAACCAATGGCCCCGAAGTGACAAGAATCGGGACAACCGGAGGGGATGGTAGTGATGTGAGGATCACATGTGTTCACAGAGTGTTAATGCTTTGCTCCGGTACTCTATTAAAAGGAGTACCTTAATTTCCAGAGTTTCCCTAGCCGCCACCGGCTGGTAGGACAAAAGATGTTGTGCAAGTTTCTCATTGCGAGCACGTACAACTAAATATGGAACACATGCCTATTGATTGATTAGTACTTGGATACCGTTTTATTATTATCTGCAAATGCCCCTGCTTTGATTGTTATATGAGTTTCTCTCATCCATGCAACGCCCGTTAATCCGTCTGTGCCTACAGTATTTTAATCCTGTGTTTACTATAATCACTACCGCTGTCTTTATTTCACTCGTTATTTCATTATTTCCACGCCATAAAACTGTTACTCTGATAAACTCTTGCGAGCAAGTCTGTTTCCAGGTGCAGCTGAATTGACAACTCCGCTGTTAAGGCTTACAAGTATTCTTTGTCTCCCTTGTGTCGAATCAATAAATTGGGTAATACTTCCCTCGAAGACTGTTGCGATCCCCTATACTTGTGGGTCATCAAGACTATTTTCTGGCGCCGTTGCCGGGGAGCATAGCTTTATTTGGAAGTTCACTTGGATTGATATTGTTCGCTGCAAATTCTCCATCATGGGTAAACCTCGCGATACTAAGATCGCCATATTACCATCCACTACAAGAAAAGGTACAACTCTTAGTACCTCTGCTGCTCTTGATTCACCATCTGTGATAAGTAAACTTGTTTCACCACCACAAGCTTCAAATGCTGGTACTTCTGCTGAATCTGAAAATTCCTCTCATAATTGTGATGATGCTTCTGCTGTGCTTGATAATGATGGTTCGTTAGGATCTTTTCTAGATGCTACAATTGCTAAGTCTAGACAAATTGAAAATACTGAAACTCCTAATGAAAATGCTGCTACACCTGTTAATTCACCTGAGTCTGTTGAATATTCTAGTGATGATCTTGATGAGGATTATGTAGAGCTTGATGATGATTTTATTGAAAAATGCAATGCTACTACTGATGCAAGAAAAATTAAAAAGTTGCTTGCGGAACATGCTGTTAGATATA